>CM061149.1:30052690-30652690 GCA_030710495.1 Labroides dimidiatus | reverse complement strand
TTGTTAAAAAAAACTAGAGATAGAGAGAGAGAGAGATAAGCAGCAAACTCTGGTCCTGAGAAATGAAGCCAATGGGAAGTGCTAAAAACTGCAGTTCTTTAAGTGCCCACTTGAGGCAAGCTGCAGAAACCCCTGAAACCAGAAACCATAAACTAAACAAGCCATGTTCATTGATGTTACAGCATTAATAAACATGTTTATAGCCTGGTCCAAAAAATGACTTCAGTCTGACTCTGAATCGCTCATCTCTCTATCGGCACAAATTGTATAGGGGTGAATTTTTTATTTTATTAAATTATGCAGGGCAGGAGTTGAGGGCATAAAACAGGGAAACTTTGCTAAATTAAACAGTCAGTGGAAAAATCTTCACACATACTTTCTGAAACGTACCGAGGAGCTGGTATGAAAAAGTCTGGCTAAAATCAGGGTGAAAAAGTTGTCCATTTACCTTCACACAGACACACACACAGCTCATCTAAATAAAATCTGGAAAAATTCAGGATTGTTGTGTAATTGAGAAAGAGGTGACACGTGCATACTGAACTGTCATGTAAGCGCTCTATATGCAATGAGTTGCCCTCACCATGGCAACATATGGTGACTCTCAAACAACAAATGCATTCAGGCGACATTTCTAACCGCTGATGCCACACAGGCTCTGTGTGGAAACATTAAAGCCTATCGGGTTTATCCCCTCTGGAGCACTGAATTGCCCCGCACAGAGTGGCTGGAGATGTCCTGGACTGGCTTAGCAGACCAAGGCGACAACTGTCATAAATGACTCCCCTGTGGGCCTGCATGGCTGCCATTCTTCAGGGAAACTCAGGAGCAACAGGCCGGACAGAAGACAGCACCGTCCCAACTGTCACACTACGGCTCTACTTTTTCTTTTTCCTTTCTCTTTTTGGTGTGTGTGGGTGTTTTTCTCCTGGGGGGGCTGAGTTTATTAAAAATAGATTCATTAAAATAAAATTACTTAACCCAGCTTTAATCCACAGTTTCCCCTCTGCTGCTCCATGCTCTGAGATTTGTCCTTTTTCTTAGCGTGTCAACTGAAGGAGGGGCTGAGTGGTTGAAGAGGAGAGAAAAACGAACCACTTCAGTGCTGTTCACATGACAGCTTTCTTCCCCTGATGTATAAGTGCACTTCCCTGGGGCTTACTGTTTGTCATAAAACATCTCTCAGCACATAATTTAACCAAACTTGAGAGTCTAAAACAGGACAAAAATGGAAAACAAACTATTTACTGAAGGGGTGTTGGAGTTTAATAGTAAGGCAGTGTGCCAGGAGTGCAGTAATTCTAGACCGGGCTGCAGTAAGTACCTCCTCAAAAGATACTGTGCAGTAATGTCAGACAGCTGAGCAAATGGGATGGGATCCAGGGAGTGCATTATCTTTATGAATACTTGAGAAAATGTGTACAGAAAGTGATGGAGGCCTGGATGTTTGTATACACATGGACTTAGAGTCTCACTGAAGAGCTTTTGAAGAACTAACGTTTACATCACGTAGCAGCAGGCAGAAAGGTGTCCCTATTTGTCTCAAAGCTTCTGCTTGAAACAAAACTTTACATCAAAAAGTAGTGTCAATGCTGCTGTGAGTAAAAAAATCAAGCAGTGTAGTCGACAACATCTGGAAATGAAACATCCCAGCTGTTAAATTCAGAACTTTGAAGAGAAAAGATAGCTAAAATAATCTTCATAAAAACGTAGAGGAAGGTTTCCAGTTACTTTGGCTTGCACCGAGGGCTTTGCAAGGATTAGCTTCAAACCACAAAACACTGGGCTCACACTCTTCAGCGTCCTTATCCACAAAAAAAAAAAAAAAAAAGTCATAAGTTGCCAATGTCAACATAGCAAATGTCTAAAAGGCTCTGTATATGCATGGAAATGCCACCTCTTGCTTGCAATAGTAAAAAACCATGACTGACAGATGTTCACTGCTCTCAGCACGCTCACTCCTTTTGTTTACCATTGGCCTTTTCAAACATGTAGACAAATTCTTTCCCATAAAGTTGGTTTCTGCAGTGCAATGTGTCTCCCTCACACCAAGCTTGTTCTGCACACGCAAGGCTGCGCCTATCCAATCCGACTGGCATCACGGCCATGGAATGCTGAAGTCCACATTTTTCCCATTCAGCAAGGAAAAACGGCCTTTCAAAGCCAATCAGCTAGAAATGTTGCTTTGTTTTTATTTTCGACTGAACTTCCTGGAACCTATTATGGAGCTGTCAGGGATGTATATTTAGCTATGGCAACACAGGGCCTCCTCGCCCCCTTGCGCCACTGGTCATGTCACCTCTGATAAACAGAAAAACAATTGGTTATCCCTTTTGTCACCTTTAAAGAAAATGGCATGGGCAGTGTGTCTGTGGGTGCAAGTGACAAATGCTGCCTGTGTGGACGAGCACACTCCTATGTAAACAAAAGCAGAAGGCTGCAGGATAAAAGTCCGCCTCATCTGAATCCACACCTTTAGTTTATTCTCTGGACTGTTTGGAAACAGTTCTACCCATCCTGAGTCAAATATATCAGAACTATCAGACCTGTGGATGAGATTCACTTTAGCTGGACACATTAGCTGCATGCTCCTGGGGGTCACAGGTAGTTAAGGTAGGAAAAGTGACAACACATAACAGACGATCAGCATAAAAAAACGGAAGATGATATCGGAACACATGGTAAGGCTGGAGGAGTATAAAAATAACTTACATCCTGGAATGTTTTTCACTTTTTGTGTTAACAGTTTAACACTAATGTATTAGTTTAAAACGAAAAGGGATCACACACGTCAAGGCATGTTCACGCTCTACAGCCCCCCTGTTTCTGATCTGCTTTAACTTCCACACCCTACGGTTTCTGTGAGTGTTTTTTCACTATTATTCAAGTGTGCTTTCATTTTGACTGAAAGTTACAAGATCAACTGAAGATGATAAAAAGAAGAATCATCATTAAAAGAATAATGTCTGGCCTTTTGAAGAAACGGGAGCACTTGCTTTGCTCTCCGTTACCTGCAGAGAAGAGTGAAGAGACACTACTCATCACACAATAAGACCAAAGAGAGAAATTAAAGGTGTATTCACACCTGGCTCGTTTGGAGCAGTTGTTAAGAAACAGTGAGCCCCTTCCCCTAAGTTTGGGTTCGATTGGGCATAAGTGAAAACAGCAATCACACTCTGATATGGGAAAAAAACAAGCGGGTCGAGATCGCCAAAGATCAACCGAAACAACTAACTCAGAACTGTGGTTCACACTGTAGATGTGGGGGGGGGCAGCAATGCACCCTGTTGCCAACCGTTCGGTCAAAACAATAGAAGACGAAGGAGTAGAAGAATCAGCAAACAGCAGAAGAAGAAGAGACGGCAGGCAAACACTATTATCTACTTATATTGTTAGACATATTATTGTAATATCTTTCTAATAATTTATCCACTACTATCAGCACATTATTTTCTGAACTCTTGAAAAAAAATGCACGTTTTGATGATACAGTTAACACTGGTGCATCAACCAGATGAATAATACGACACAAACTAGCCTCACACACTGCTGATGCTCCATGGCTGTTGGTCTTACCTGTGGAAAGTAGTTTAGAACCGTCATGATTGAAAGGAGGAAACAATAAGGACAGTAAGGAAACCTTCCAGGTAAGATTTCTGACCAATGAGAGAAAAATTTGATCGCATATAGCATTTGTTTACAGCTTTGGAGCCCAAGAGACTTTTGCTGTGTGAACACAAACGAACCGAGTGACAACTATAACAATTGTATTGTTTATGCCCCTGAATCTGAACGTAGCAAATGAGCCACAGGTGGGAACACACCTCATTTTGCACTGTTGGATCTTAAAAAAAAGGTTCTAAGTAGAGTTTCAAAATGCAAAACGAAGAAATGAGAGTGAGTCAAAAAATATTGAGTGTACAATATATTGAAAAAAGATAAAATGTGACCTTGACGGTCCTGATGGCTTCAACGTTCCTGACATGGCGAGGAGATCCCACTGGAGATGGTTTCTAGGCGGCACAGTGGAGGGGGCGCCATCATGATCTGAGCTGCTTTTTCCTTCAGTGGAACAATGGAGCTTCAGGTTGTTCAGGGCCGTCAAACGGCGGCTGGCTATGTGGAGATGTAGCAGGGGGCGCCCTTCATGACTGAGGGCCCTGGTCTGTGTGCTAATGACTGGGTTTGTCAACAGGACAAAGCTGCAGGTCACAATGGCTGCCTGACAAAGGACTTCTTCCAGAGGAATCAGCTCACTCTTTGGACCATCCTGCGTCTTCCCCTGATCTAAATCACTCTGAGACGTTTACGAAAATGGACGTCAGTTCCAGACAGTGGACGCCCTCCATGTAGCCGTCTTAACCAATCGAAACCACGTTCCCATGAGCCTCCTGGAAACACTCACATCAAACATGAACAAACCAATTTCTGAAGTGATCAACAAGAACGATGGAGCTCCTCATGACTGAGTCCTTTTATCAAACTTTGATTTATGCTTTTTTTGTGGTTTTAATCTTTTAATCTGCTGACTAAGACCAAATTTCAGTTTAATTGCTGTTTGCAACAAATTGCTACCTTCAATTCTTCTTCTTTTTTTGTCTCACTCCCATTTCTTGTTTTTGAAGCTTTACTTTTAACCTTCTTAAGATCAAACAGTACAAAATGTAAATTCTTGCACTTTTTCAAATGGACTTAAAATTTGAATCAGGTGTGTGTTGTTGATGTGTGGAAAACATCCTCAACTATGAAATCTCCACCTACTCCCCACCCCCACACCAGTACGGTTGTCAGATTGCCTGATTTTGGTCCCACTACATTTCTACTTTCTACGGTTAATCAAAAAGTGTCACAAGCCATATTTTATCCCATTCATTTGAATTCCCTTTATAAAACCCTCTCTCAGTCCTGCTAAATCAGATTAGTAAGACTCATCTCCAAACACTTTACTTCCTTTATGAAAAAGCAAACAGTTATGCTTCTGTACAGCACTTTGCAGAGCACACAGCGTAAAGTCCAGACCGATTCATCTGTGGTGTTGAGTTAAGTGGAATCTGTGCGCTGAGCTCTGGATTAGTTCGACCTACACTTGACTTCAACAGTAACACTTCATCCCCACCAGTTCATAGACTCATTTCTCCACTGACCCCTGTGTCTGACCCCCCCACAGTCCCACAACACTAACACCACCAAGTCTGCTCCGTCAACCACCACCCACTGCATGCCACAAGTCCCTCCAAATCATTAATTTAGAAACGTTTCACCACCTTCTCATCTCCTGCCAGTTTGGAGGGAACTTTTAGATTTTTGAACCAACATCCACATTTTAGAGACACAGATCAGACGGGAGGAGGCAGAGTCAAGAGTGACAAGTATGCTTGTTTCAATTTTACAAAAGTAAAATATATTAAATTCATTTCTTTCTTGAGTTCCTGATGTCTAGTTTTGATTTTGTTGTCCACAGTAAGAATTTGGAGACATATCGGACACAGTAATTCGGAAATCCTGTGACCAAAGTTCATGTCTTGAGGATACAAAAACATTTAACATCACTGTTCATGACTATAACTTGGCCCAGTAAAAGTCCAGACCTTAATCCGATTGAAATGTTGTGGCAAGACCTTAAGAAGATGGTACATGCCAGGTGTCCCTCCAACCTCTCTCAACTGGCAGAGTTCTGCAAGGAGGAGTGGGCAGAAACCCCCATAAGCAGATGTGAGAGACTGGTTAGTGGGTACAGAAGACGCTTGGTTGAAGTAATACAAACAAAAGGAGGATCCACAAGCTACTAACTACAAGGGTTCACTTACTTTTGCACATATCAAATTCTCAGTTGTTGTCAAATAATCTACTTTTGTTGAATTAAACAATGAAAATATTTCTTTCTGTGTATGTCCATTATTGAAAATGTTTTATTTACAAATTGGGATTTGGATGTGCAGTTAATAAGGTTATTTTAATGTCTTTTACAAAAACAGTGACTGTGTCTTCTGGGGTTCACAAACTTTCACGCAGCACTGTTCATTTTTTTAATTGTGTTTTTACAAGCGTCTCCAAATTGTTTTTAACCACTCTGTAAAGTGCCCTTGAGTGTTTAGAAAGGTGTTTTAAATAAAGGGTGAATACCACTATAACGTGCCTTTGGTGTCCTCATCAGAATCACTCAGTTATCATGACAATTTAGCAGAATAATGAAACTCTGAGGTCTTATTATAAGTGGCCAAACATTTTTACACATCATAATGTTTCCTTTATTTTACACTTTTTTTTCTCCATTTGATGTACATGATTTTATCATGTCCCAGACACTGCTGTGCTGACTACAGAGTGTTTAATAAGTGGTTATATGATACTAAATAAAAAAAGACATGGTTTTATTGTCCACAATGAGTTTCATTTTGAGTTCAAAATGAGCCATTTTGATCATGTTTATTCTATTTTCATAATCATATTGAACATTTTGCATGTGTCCCTGAAGCTGCTGTCCACCCTGCCATTATGGGGGTCACTGCCCCTTTAAGAAACCCTTTGATGGTTTCAGTGACATCATTACAGCGGTTCGTCTTTCTTTAATGGAGGCTGAATCAATATGTATTTACACTCATGTTTTGTAATTTTTTATCATATCATGTGTGTAGTTGGATGTTGTTGAGCTTAACGTGTCCTCTGTCATCCTTAAATATCAGCTGATATATATTACATGCTCACACTAGTCAAAAATCTCCACCCTATCATTGAGCATGTGTAATTACAATGTATTTAATCTACTCTGACATTTGTCTCTGACAGGTCAGACATATTCTCCTGTATGCATGTGCACTGCCTGTTTGCAGTTAATTTATTAAAAGTGTGGGAGATTGACCAACATTCATTTCTAACATCATGCATAGTTCAGTGAAAAATATAAACTTTATTAAAAAGAAGTCATGATATTGACCCTAAAAGCTATTATTATTCTATGTATTATTGACATATGTGAAGAGGTTAAATGATATAAAAGTAGCATTCATCTTAAATACAGTCCTTTGTGTGTAAAGCAGTCAGAAGCTATGAAAAAAAACCAGTGGGCCTGACAGCAGGGAGAGAACGTGGTTGTACATATCGGCAGGTCTATTTTGCTTTCAGAGCAATCAACACCTCCTTGTTGTCCCAGGTTGTTAGCATGTCTCGTCGTCAGCTGCACTGGTCCACACCGGCCTGTGCGGCTCCCTCCCCTGTCAGCAGGCGGCTTTTGTTAAAATTTGTTATCAGCGGTGCTGATCCCGCTCTATTTAAGAAGGGGTGCGTCAACAGGTTTGGAGCACTCCTGCTGCATGTGTCGCCTCATTTTGATACAATATTTGTGCTACGAAATGTGCCCAGTTGTTTAATCCCCCCCCTCCCGCCCCCTTGTCCATGCCCACTGGCATGCCTCTTCTCCTCCTCCCGCCATCACTTGACAAGAAACTTTTGACCCATGTCACCTTTACAGCACACACTCCTTTCAAACCCCCAGCTGCAACCCAGAAATAGGAGAGCTTTTTTTAATTCTGGGTGTCCACTCAGACGCGAGGGCCTTGTGCCAGTGTCCTGTTCCAAGCAGGAGGGGGGATGACAACCGTATGGATGTTGTGCAGAATTTGTAGAGTGATTTCACTGAAATGAAATCGAGGATCAGTCTTTCCATACTCACTGGATAAGCACGCAGACTCTCACAAGTCATGTCATCGGGTAAAAGTCAGACAAACTGTATTTGGAAAACTTTTCTCATCATGAAAATTCCATCAAGCGTTATCTGACCACAACAACACAAAGTGAGTGATATTCTTCTTGATAATCTTCAAATAACGGCTGAATGATAGTTTTTAACTCAGAGGTTTGGTGTTAGATCAAAAAAGATCTAAAGCATTCATACAAAAGGTCAAATAGTGAGTATTAAATGGGTGAAGATCGGGGCCTGAGAGGAGAAGAAAAAAAAACAATGCATCAGTATCCCAGCATGCTTTGTGATGGTTCACAACTAGGTGTAAAACCCTGATCCACTAAACTGGACACAACCCAAGGTATAATAAATACCAGCACCAACCTCTCCACCATGTCACCCATACCCGGGTCATGTTAAGAGGCATCTTTTTTTACCTCCTCCATCTTGCTTCTGGAGCTTTTGCCTTGAGATGTCAGCAACTTGCTCACGCAGCACAGACAGATTTATTTTACCCTGATTTCTTTTAAAGACACTGAATGCTCCTGGGCGACACTGCTGCTATCAGAGAGAGAAATCTCCATCCTCACACAGAGGATAATTGTGTCATGGCCCCGCTGTTGATGAAGGATGGACTCCTCCTCCCATTTTTGCCCTCTGTCAAAGAGTTCTGCCATGTTTTTCACTCTGTATCATTTTAAATCTCAACACCCCAACTTCAGATTGGTAACTTTATAAACTTAAATTCAGTTTCCCCAAAACTCACTCAAATCACCACCTCTGGGCTTCAGGGCCTCATGTCAAAACAGTCAAGTGGACAAACCAGAGACTGTTTATAGAATGGACAGTATGGCTCCGCCTTTTACGGTTGTACGGTTTTGAATTAAAAAAAACGCCGTCATGGGAGCGGCCATTGTGCAGCCAGAGTCTGTGCAGTAGAGACTGTGAGGGACTCTGAGGAAATCTGAGTGGAAGCGGGTAACAAAAATAATTTAATTTTTTCTGTTGACAGTCTAAACTCTTCTTAACTCTCCTTCCTAACGTATTTTATTATTCCTGAAAAAAACTACACAAGAACAGCAGCTGTCAATCATCATTAAAAGAGACATAAAATTCAGTTTTTAACGTCTAATAACTAATGAAGAAGAAACATTTCAGAAAAAAGAGGACTTGAACACAATGCAGCCCAATAACATCTAAATATCACCACAGCATACGGATGAGAGAAACATTTCTACAAGGTGTTATCATTTTTTAAAGTTTGACCACAGCCCATCTGGAATGAATTGGGAGACAGTTATTGACTTGTACTGCAGCCAGCCACCAGGGAGAGCAGCTTTTGTGGTGACCTCAATTAGAGCCGAGCAGGATGACGTCCATTTTTTTACAGTCTATGGTACAAACCAAACCAAAGTCTATCCAGTAACATCTCACATAACTCCACCTGGACTGTGCGTAGTCTACTTGTATGAAGCTAAAGCTCTGTACATACAGAAACTCAACAACTCTTCCAACTGATGTCTTTAAATGAATGGATTTATCAGGATGAGAAAAAGTCAGAGCTCAAAAAACGCATTTAAGGACACGAGGGGAAATTATAGTTACGAAACAGAGAAGGAAAGACAAAAATGGTGCAAAAAATAGTGCAGAATTCAGGATAAGAAATATTTAGAGCTTAAAATGTTGTTAGAAGTCAAAATAGTCTTGAGTATGAAAAACAGTCCTGATAAAGTCCAGATCCTGATCCTGATATTAAAACATGCTGACATATTTGTCCCATATCGCCCCCTAATGGAGAACATTTTCCTTGGTCAGAAGCAGAGTTAGCTGATGTTTACGCAGCACGTAACACTGACGAAAACTGACCACTTACCATATCGACCGGAATATTGGACAAAGTTTCTTTTGTTGAAATTATGTGGAAAAGTGGGGTCTAACCATGAATGCTGATAGTTGTCTAGAGTTGCAACACGACCACAACAACAGAGGGAGCCAGCTTTTTGTAAAACCAGTGAGCTTTTATGATAATGACGATTTTAAAACAATGATGGTCAATGCAGCAGAGACGTTAAAAAACCACCAGGCAACCAAAATATATGGAGTTACAGAGAGTGATGTCTGAAGACGGAGCGTCCATAAAGACCACCTGAAAAATACTATTTGAAAAATACAACTGATCGTGGTCCTCAAAATGGATTTTGGTTTCCAAGAGACTGACAGGAGGGTGAGTGAGTTTGTTACTGAGAAACTTAACGAAAGGCATGACCAAAATTTTAATAAAAATAGTTTCTTTAAACAACTTATATTTTGGTTATCAAAGTCTTTTTCTGAGGACTGACCTTGAAAAGATGAGTGTGGTCTTATAATCAGGGTCAATATAGTATCAGCTGGTATCAAGACACAACTGAGGGACAGGTGAGCTTTGATTTCATCAGTCTGTGATGAGCAAGTATGTCTAACACTTTATGTCTAGAGTGAAAAAAAATTAGACACCTCTGGTCTAGCGGTTCAGTTGCACTATGCCAGGTGAAAAATACAAAAAAATGAATTACACAGAGTTGAAAAATGTGAATATTCTTATTTTAATTCCATTATTAGGAAGAATAAATTTTAAGTTCTTTAAACTGAAATTTTACTTCAAATGCAGAAAAAAATCAGCTATGGAACCTCTATTATCAAAAGAAATGACGATGGTGGTGGTGGTGGTGGTGGTCTTCCAGTACTGTTTTAAAGGTTTATCTTTCTGTCTTTTTATTTACTCCAAACAAATCTGAAACAGCCAATCAGAAAGAACTGAAAAAAAAAATACAGAAAGTCAATCAGAGACGTTACCCAGCTTCACCCTCCATGTGAGTGAAGTCCTGCTTGATACAAAAAGCAGCCATTTGTGATGAAAACATGAATTCTAGGTCCAGCACAAGTGAGCATGTATGTATCTGTGAGAATCCCAGCTTGAGACCAACGTGGGATTCGATGCTTAGCTAATTGGATATGTGTATTACAATGTCCGTGGTCACAGCATCCTTATGGGGCATGAAATAACAAGCAGCTGTGTGTGCTGAGAGAGTTCAGTGTGTATGTGTGATTGGTGTGTGTGAATGTGTGTGTGTGTGCTGTGTTTGTCTTCCTGTGTGTGTGGGAGGGATGGTTGCTGAGAGGTTTATTAACCCAGTCCATCAAGGCAGTGTGGGATTCACACTGAAACACCAAAGGCTTAAGGACGTGAGCGCCACACAAGCAAGACAGCAAGACAGCGCCTCACCGAAATACTAATATGGACCCTTATTTTCTACCACAACAACCAGCCCGTACCCTCCACAGCCGACTCCTCCGTACCAGCGCTCCTTCCCCAGCGAGTGCACCCTGTGCTTTGATTTGACTAGCTTTGCTGTCCTTCAGAGGAGATTATCAACAACTGCCTCTATTCTTCAGCCCTGATTCAGCCTGTAGAACATTGTTTGTTCATGATAATAAACGTGGCAGTGTGAAGCCCACTCTACCCAATATAACTATCAATATGGAGTTATAGGCTTCTGTCAGAGGTGCAGAGGATTTGAGGAGCCTATTTTAGTCTGTATGCTCACAAACACATTTTACAACCGCCAGCACGGCAGAGTAGCAGACGTCAGAATGGAGGAGACGCCATTAACTTGTCATGACTTATGAATTCTCCACATAATACAAGTCCCTGACGAGTCCAACTGCAGTCTGTGACATTAGCATGCTTAGCCTTATTTATGATGGGTTGTTTTCCATCAATAAGCGGTAAGCCGCCTTCTTTGCCCCGTGTCACAAAGTGTCAGGACAAAGCAGGAGAAGACGGATGACACAAGAGCTAAAGATATCTGGAAAACAGACCCGGCACAATATTATCACTCAGTAAAATAAATATATTACAGCTTGATATCATCTTTGCCAGTTATCAAACAAAACCTCTGCTTCATTCAGAAGAAGAAAAAACAAAAGACTGGCTGGAAAAGTTATAAGAAAACAAAGTAAAGCATGCTGTACTTTGTGTTTAATGGCTCTAGATTTGTATTATACTGATATTAATATTAAAGTAAAACACAAAAAAAAATGTAATTTTGCCCGTGTTGCAAATTCTGTTTATTTTCTAAGAATGTATTTGATAAAACAAGATTGAGATTAACTGTTTTTCTTTATCACAGAAGAGATGATGACAGAGCCTCAACAGCAGATCTTTTACTTTCACTATATCCTCGTGTTAATAAATCTCAGGGGGAAAAAAATGTGCAAATGAATTTTAACGGTTTTCCGGATTTAAATTAAAAAAAAGTCATAGAATACTGTCGAATAGAATAGAATAGAATAGAATAGAATAGAATAGGAAAAAAACATACTTTATTAATCCTCAAAGGTAAATTCAGGAGTCACAGCAGCAAACAAAGTGTAAAGTGCAAAAATTTTAAGAATATATACAAAGAGTAAAATATAATAAATTTCAGCTAGAAAAAATGTCCATCAGAGTGGATTCATGTTTGGAATCACCAAACATGAAAATGTTAAAAAGACAACATGTCTCATAGATGGTTATGACCTACATTCTTTAAACAGATCATCTCTATCTCGCTTCTGCTGCAGCAGTAAAAAGAAAACTGGGAGCGCAGACAGCCTCGTGGTTAAGGTTGCGCTTCTTGTGGGCAAATATCCCTTGAGTGGGCAGCCCGGGTTCAGGTCCGGCCTGTGGTGACTTTCCCACATGTCACTCCCCACTCTCTCACCCCGTTTGCTCCTCTGTCCACTGTCCTGTCCTCTCAAAAAGGCCCAAAAAAATAAATAGATAAAAAACGGAAAAAAACTACACAAATACAGATCCTCTACCACTGCCCTTATCAGAAACTCAGACTGATTTCAGTGCGCTTGTTCAGCCAAAGACAGACCAAATTTTTCTCACTGAAGAGGTAGAATGAAGCGAAAAACATTCAAGTTACTGCTTTTTGTATTAAGTTACAAAGTTTTTCAGTATTTGTTGATACGACCAGCTAAAAATTAAATAAAACACTAATTCTATGATTGTTTTGTTTTTATTGGTTATCTTCAACATAGGAGATAATGAAACTAACAATGAAATGGACGACACAAGAGCTTATGTCTCTTTCAGGGGCGCTTAAAACGTCAACGTTTTTAATGAAGATTGTTCTGTTAGCTGTTTGAGTTCACTACACTAACTTTACTATCTAGTTTATAATGTACCTTCTGCATCCTTCCAAAATAAAAGCACATTAGTTGTTAAAACAGGATACAAAGTGACCTCAGAGAAAGGTATCCAAGAAATAAGAACACCACAAGAAATAGTTATTGGTCATCAGGAAGCAGTTACAGAAGGAATAACTGAGCATTTTGAGGACTGAGTTTAGATGACAGACGTGACGATAACACCAAAAATACACAGAGGCCTGCACTTCAGGTCACATCAACAGAACTCAGGTGCCCACTCACTCTGAGCTGCATTGCAGCTAAACTTGGAGACACACATTCACACAGTGGAAACCCACACTTGACACCTTCAGAAATTGTCAATACCAGCTTGTGTAGTCAAAGTGAAAAATGCTGTCAACATGTCACCACGTGCAGACCTCGGTCCTTTTTTAGAGCAGAGCTCGGGTGAAGAGTCGCTGCTACATTCAGAGGTGTTGAAACATCCCAAACCCAGCGTAATACCGTCGGTTTTATTGATGCTCCCGGCTCAGTGTGGAGTAATTAAAGCAGCACTGAACTCAAAGCCGTCAGCTCAGGGGTAAACTGGAACAAGGTGGGTGTCTGTGGGGATTTCTGCCATGCAGTGAACCCCAATTACCACCTCATAAGAATGTGCTTAACAGAACATTTAAACACAACCCAGGTTAGAGGGAGGAAAACACTAAATCCTCATCATCCAGTCTCAGCTGACAACATAGAGAAGGTCCAGACCTCAACTGATCCAGTCTAGACTAAGAGGGACAGGCGTGGAAGACAAATCACCTGCACCACATGGACACCACTCTCAAGTGATGTACAACCAACAAAATAATCTAACAAAATATTTGATTTATCATTTTAAAAAAAAGGCAGGAAAGCAAATTTTTCTGTTCACTTCAGAGAGAAAATATGCACCTTTTTAAATTAAGAAGAGAATTATCTTAGAATTACAAAGAACATTTCCACAGATCTGCTCTAAAACCAAATTAAACCGGATTAGATGAATTGATCGAGAGTGGTAGGACTCCTCACGTGGACTAAATGAGAGCTTCTGTTGGTGATCCTGACTGCAAGCAGCTTGTTTTGTAGAAAACAGAACAGAGTCTCTTATCTGTAAGAAACTTTCAAATAGTTCTGAGGTAATTATCTTGTTCATTCAATGAAATATATAAAGATTTTTCTTTTTTTAAGTAAATGAAATACACCGTTCAAACAGGTTTTTTTTTTGTGATTCATAGAGCTTTTCATTGCTAGTTCAAATTGTTATCATTATCTATGGTTTTGATGTGAAATCTGTTGAATATTCTGGATCTTATTTTGCTCTTTTTTACCTACAACCTTTTATTTCTCATTTCTTCATTTAAATTTAGTTTATTCAATTCCTGTTTAGCTGTATTTTTGTGTGTTTTCTTGTTTGTTTGCTTCCGTCTGATATGACTTCAAACACCAAAGTAAAGTGACCATACCATCATGATGCATCGAAAACTGTGTGTGCATATGATACAGACAAGTGTGTAGAGTCTGAGGTGATTTTTTAGTTTGTAAATGACTGATATGTTGGATAATATGTCTGTTTTCCTCTTGTTTTGTACCTTTATGTTGGTTCAAATTAATGCCAATTTGGCAGCTTTAAGTAAAAAACTAAATGAATGAAAAAGGGAAATTTTAGTCTATTTACAACCATTAATATAATCCAAAATGTGCAATTCAACCTTTGAACACGTTAGGATGAATCCTGATCCCAGCAGTAATAGAGTATGTTGATGTCACAGGGTTTCAGTGTGGGTTTCATCCCTGACACTGATTGAAGATTAAACTGCAGCATGTGTAATCACAGACCAATAACAGAGATCTGATTGAAACAGTCCAAATTTGTGCACAGGCTTCAAAGCTTCGGTCTAAATGCTTTTATTTTATCCACTCGGCTCTCCATCTCCTCCGTCTTCTGTCTTTTGGGGCTCAGAGGGGCTAGTTTATTTTGCCCCAATCTTACCCACTGTTCCTGTCAGCACTTCCAGATCCTCCACGGCACCCTCAACTCCGTCCATGCCTGAGCCCGACCCCTCCTCCCATCCTACAGACACCCCGGCTAGCATGATTAATAGCCCTCTGCTGGGACTCTCCATCCACTCAGCACATTGTTGAGAGCCTCTGAAACAGGACAACAGTTGCATCCCCTCTTCACACTGAGCCTAAGCCCTGCCTGTCAGTCCCCGGTTAGAGCACTGTTAACTGGCCAGATTTACAGCTACTAACTAGCACTAGGTGGCAGCCTGTCTGGGGAGGGGGAGCCAAGCAATTCATCATGGCTCCTTTGATGGGGACTTTTACAACCTGTACACTACAGGCTCACAGATATATAACTCCTGTATAATCCACGGTGCCGCCTTGCAAAAACTGTCGATCATAATGCAACCAGTATTTCTATTCTCAGTCAACTAAAAACAGGATTTATCTCTAAAAGGAAGCTGGTTGAAGGTGGAAAGACTTTTGTTAAATATCTGTACCTTGTCCCCAACACTCTCTTCAACCATGACCATTATAAAAATGAAGTGAAAGTAAACTCTCAAAGGTGAATTATAACGCCTTGTAAACTGATCAGAAAGCTCAGTGGGAAATCTTCACATGACCAGGAAGTGATGATGAGGGAGAGTAAAAATAAAAACTGTTCATAACTGTCGTGTCAAAGCATTATTTCTAAGCTTTAACTAGTGCTTTTCAATGATTTTGGACTTTTGTTTTGGCTTTTGAATTAAAAAAGTCAAATCTGGGTCAGAAACAGAGAGAGAGAAGCATGGACTGAGATTTGTGCCACTAGAGACTGAATTGTTATACTGAATTTGAAAGGCTTGATCTGAAATTGAATTAAATGATTTGGAACTGCATTTGCTTTGAAAATGGACATCGCCTTCTTTAAAAAAAATCAGTTCTCTATGTTCCTTAAATCAAAAACTACAAATTCAATTTCTGTTCAGCGTGGCACGACCATTAAGTCATCCATGTCTGTGAGGAAGAGTTATCAAGCACAGATTCAAAGAAATCCTCTTCATGTCCACAAAAACTGTTACACTGGGGGGTACACTTTAACATCACAAACATGTTAAGTGCCTTTAAGTTTCAAGCAAACCTGATTATTCAGCCCCTCGTCTTCAGACATCATGGAAATGGTGCTATCGCAGCATGCCTTACTCAGGTGAGGAGTACAGACATGGACCGTAACAGAGTTTTGAGCTTGATTATTCTTATACACTATAAAAAAAAACTCGGCTCAAACTGAAGACACCACAAAAACTGCTCCCCCTGGTGGCTGGCTGCAGTACAAGTCAAAAAATCAGCCTCTCTGTTCATTCCAGATGGGCTGTGGTCAAACTTTAAAAAATTTATACAACTCGTAGAAACATTTCTCACATCCCGATGCTGTGGTGATATTTAGATATTATTGGGCTGCATTGTGTTCAGGTCCTCTTTTTTCTGAAAAGTTTCTTTTTCATTAGTTATTAGAGGTTAAAAACAGGGTTTTACATCTTGTTTAACGATGATTGACAGCTGCCTTGTTGTGTATTTTTGGGGGGGAATAGTAAAATACATCAAAAGGAGAGTTAAGAAGAGCTTAAACTGTGGAAAGGGACAAATAAATTATTTTTGTCACCCGCTTCCACTCAGAGTCCCTCATGGTCTTTATGGCACAGACTCTGGCTGCACAATAGCGGCTTCTGTGACAGAGGTTTTTTGGCTTCAAAACCTTACAGTGGAAAAGGCGGAGCCATGCTGAACATTCTATATACAGTCTTTGGGTTGTGCCACAAAGAATTGAAATTGAATTTTGTATTTTTTTTGATTTAAGGAATTTAGAGTTGAATTTTCAAGTAGGTTAAAATACAACTTTAAAGCAAAGAAATTCTAGTGGTACAAATCTCAGCCCATAGAAAAGGTTTATCAGTAGCAAAAACTAAGGTTTCGGTTTATTTTCTTTTTGACACTCAGATGATAGGATATTCATCTATTCAGATGATGCCATGGTGCATTTTCACCAATAAATGAACAAACCTCCACCAGTGTCTTTTGGCCATATCTTGACAATAAGATTGACAGCAGCACTCGTAACCTAACCTGTGATCTGATGCTTAAAGCTACAGGACGTCAGGAGCCACGTGGCAGACATGTAAGGAATTGCCATGAGGCAGATTCTCCTTGCTCCAAATGCCTTCATGAGTAAACATATTTGCATAAGTGGCTTAGCGACATGAATTATGGCGTCTCTTCCTTGGCATTTCCCAGCTGCTTCTACCGATTCAATTGGGAGTGATATATGTGAGAAGATCAGGTGGCAAAGAAGGGGACGGGACGGGACGGGGGCGGGGGTGAAAGAGGGTTAAAAGGCCGCAACAAGTTCCCAAGTGTTTGGGCTGTGACCCCTGGGAGGCCCCTCGGTGCGAGCCTGACCACAGCTGGGGACTGAGGCGACACACACTCGGGCTTGACCTTGAAATCAGACTGTGAGGGGAGGCATGTGTGCATTCTTTCTTGATGACTGACATGACAGTAAACTGTGCGAGTTAGTGAGGGTTACATTAACACTCAGATCAGGCTGAAAACGGAGCAAATATTAAAGGTTATGTTTACATACCAGGGGTGTACTGATACAAACTTTTCACTTACGATATGATTCCTATCTTGTAGCCTAGAGTATTGGCCGATACCCATATGGATCTGATACGATATCAGCCAGAATGGTGTGACGTTCAGCTCTATTTGTAGCTCTTCAAGGCTTGAAGAAGCTTTGGGGGATGTTTGAAGTTTAAATGTATTGAACTTCCTCAGTTTTGTGCCAACACAGGAAACTTGTGCAGGACAAGTTTTGCACTCAGCTGCAACTTCTTTTTTTGGACCAGGCTGGATCTTCCTCCCGCTGGAGCCCGTCTGCCGGACTGGACTAGAAAAAATACAGATTTTTGTGTTTGGATGTGTAACTCAGGGTGAGACCTAAAACTTTTATGGTTTTGTGGCTAATTTTTTTGTTCATCCGATCGATGGTGGAGAATTGGATTACTTTTGTTTTCTTCTTCATAAACAGACATGAGATCATCAGAGTGTGGTCGAACTGAAACCAAACAGGAACATTTAAAGGATGAAAAAGACTGTTGGACATTAAGTTTGAAAGCATCGACCTTCTTATTTCCTTTAGGAATCATTTTTTGTTCATTTTGGGGTGATTGATTTTTAAGTTAACGGGGTATTCTGTTTGCTGTTAAATTTTGTTTGTTGCACTAAGCTGAATGCTTTTTGAGTTTCAGGTGTACACTGCAATAGTTTTCAAACTACTAAAACTATAAAACTAAATTAAAACTTACTGCTGTCACACAGGAAGTGACGATTCTTTCAACCAATCAACAGACTGCAGTGTTTCTAGCTCCACCTTCTGGGGTCGGATCGGTATGTTGGGCACCCCAACAGAAGGGTACCAAAAAGTGGGACAGTACGGGTCAGTAATTTTGGGACCTCTCCCAGTTTTAGTCAAATGAAACGCTGCAAAATGTGTGTGGTACTGAAACAAACTGAACTGAACCGCTTGGTGGAAATTTGGCTAAAGAGGACTCACCTGAAGTGATTTTCCTGTGCTTTATGTGCAATTAACAGGACTCAAGTTTTCTAAATTTACATCATGATGCTGATTGGTTAAAAGTCAGAAGTCAGGCATTGTCAAGTCTGTCCCCAAGAGGAAAGAAAAACTACTTCTACTGTTTCTTTGTTGAATGGAGGTGGATCCATTATTTCTGATGCATTCCAGGATGTCAGTAGGGCTGCCACATACGATTATTTTGATAATCGACTAGTCACCCATTATTTTTTGCGATTAGTCGACTATTCAGATCATACATAAATTGCAGCTTAATGAACCAGCATACAGCTAACATCATTAGCTTCTAGCTTCAAGTGTTTAAGGTATGTGCTAACTAAACATGAAGACAGTTAATATCATAGTTCATTCAGCTTTTAATGAACTTTGCAGCTTGTAGCAGCATTTCTGACATTTTTTTTAATGAACCAATTTTCTATTTAAACATGACATCACTATTAAGTAGGTAGCTCCCTGTTGACGTTAATGTTAGCAGCTAACTAGCCAATTAGCTTACCGAGATTGTCATTCCTCGTCAGAAAATAAATCAGCCACGGCGTGCTGTCTTTTCAGATGCTCGTGCATCGCCGTCGTTCTGTCATGGAAGGACATTTCTGCTTTGCAGATTTTGCATT
The DNA here is from genome assembly GCA_030710495.1 of Labroides dimidiatus. NCBI lineage: Eukaryota > Metazoa > Chordata > Actinopteri > Labriformes > Labridae > Labroides > Labroides dimidiatus. The sequence goes on along the minus strand of CM061149.1, from coordinate 30,633,561 downwards.
GCACACTTTTCTCCTTTATTTTGGAAAAATGCTCCCAAACTTTCTAGCTCTGTTGGCGGCTAGCCATGATACTGTTGGGCATAACTTTTCCGGTGACATCACTGGTTACCCCGGTTACCACTTCTGTGCATATGCGTCAAGGACAGAACGGCAGACAAGACAGGTGAAAGTACAGCAGCAGTTTAGAGGGAAAAATAAAGTTTAAAAAAAATATTAAAACGACGACGTCGATTATTAAATAAGTCGTCGACGTCATCGTGACTAGTCGATTAATCTTGGCAGCCCTAGATGTCAGAGGATCTGAACCTGAATTTGATCCAGAACAGGCTGTCCACTGCTCTGTGCAGATATTAGTGAGAGGAGAGAAATCCTCCTCAGATTACTGCTGATGGGAGTTTGGATGTTTTTATGGTTGACTGCTCCACCTGATTTTGCTCTCCATACAGACTGATTTTTACTGCTGACACGTGTTTGGATCCTACATTTCAGAGCAGAATCTATAAACAGAGAAGACAAATACAATACAATGTGCATACAATGAATGTTACATATTCAGTGATTAAAAATGTGATTTTTGTCATTATACTTCAGTTCTACTGCAAATTAGCTCTGAATTTGTTGCCTTGGGAGAAACAGGATAATTATTTTAAAGGTCAGCTGGAGAGCAATCACATCATCCTCCACGATGTTCATTCCACAAATCCACCGCCATGCCCCCTGATATGTTCTTCTGGTGCTGTGCTGGTGATTCGAGTCAATTAGAGGTGTGCTTGTGAATTTCGTTAGTGTTTGAAAGGAGAGGAGAAAGCTGTCAGTCAAAAGGCCACACTGGCTTTGTATCTAGGGGGCTGAGAGGGGCTCTAAACCTGTATTTGTATGAATAAAAATGAAGGGATTTAGGAGCAGGCTGTTTCTTCTGCAGACTTGTCAAAAATCTGACCTTCGCTGTAGCAGAGGGGGTTGCTGGGAAAGGAAGGGTGGATGGAAAGAATTGAAGATTTGAGAAGCTGAGGCTCAGTGACTTTTGCATAAAAAAAGGTGAAAGTGAAAAAAATGTGCGCAGGAAGAGAGGAAATCAAATGTATGTTGGAATAAAAGGCTGCTCTCTGTGCTCCTGTGCTCTCTGAGGTATAGAAGGAATAAGATAAATCCACAGAATTATTCAACAAGAGATTGAGACAGATTTGTCTGTGTGATGGCTGTACTATATAGAGGAGACCCCTGTCAATCAGATGAGAGACAAAGACTCAATTCAAAGCTCAGTGCAACCCTTCAGAGTGCCGGAATACTTTCAGTGTATTCTTTTTTTATGCACTTTGATGGGACTTCAATGCAAAGAAAGGTAAGTCTGACATGAGCCAGTTTGTCCCCGTCAGTTGGATCTTTTTTAATTCAGCTGTAGTACCGAGATGAGCCACGACAGTTAAACTACCACAGATGAAGTCATACATCACAAAAACTGGATAATAAAGGTGACAAGTGTTGACAAAATGATTAAATATTGATACTCGGCAACATATAACAACAACATTTGAGGTACAAAAAGACCAAATTTGGAAACTGGCATAAAAAGCTCAATGGTTAGGAGTAAAACTGGGTAATGTTAAGAACCTCACAATTCGATTTTGATTCTTTAGGTTGCCATTCAATTTCAATGCTTTAATATCGATTCAGTAAGAAATAGAAATACACAAATAATTAATGAACCTGTTGAAAATTTTTAAATATTTATTTTGATGCCAATGTGAACATATGTCGACTTATTTGTGCATATGGAGTAGAAAAGTAAAAACATTACACTTCTTTATCAACAATAAAAAAGTAAAGAGCATGTAAACTTAATTAGTATCTTTCCTCTTGTAAACTGTGATAAAAAATAAGGTTAAAAAATGCACAATAACAGTGCACCATGGTGCGCACACAGAGAGATGAGCGCACTCTGTATCGCAGACAGAAAGTCGGCAACATAACGTCACAAAAAATGTAGAAAAAAAATCTGGAGCCTTTTTAAGCCTTTATAAGTGCTCCCCAGGCCATATCTGTGATGAAGCTTAAAGCTGCTGCTGCTGCTAGGTTCTGGTCAGTTTTTACCATAGTTGTTTAGTGCAGCCTCTGTCCACACAATGCGAATCACATGCACAGCGCCCCCAACTGGAGAGGAGGAGAATCAATTCAGAGGATTTGCTGAATCGATATTGAATGGGGGGAGGAATTATTGTAATGCATCGATGAATCAATATTTTCACCCACCCCTATTGAAGAGTTTAGTATGTGAATTATGATCTCTACAAGACAAAATGACATAGTATATGGACATATCATCTGTGATATACCCCATTTGTGTTTGATACTGAGTTTTGAGGCCTATCATCGATGGCAGCCATATTGGAAACACTGAACTCAACCTAGCTTCTTTTAAGGGTTGGATGAGTTAAAGAGGCAGTTCTTTAGACGGATACAGGGTGCCCACCAGTCAAAGAGTCCACAGTCAGGTCGGCCATGCCCTTATACGGGCAAAACCTGTAAGTCTAACTTCAAAAATAATAAGTCATTCAAATGAAAAAAAATAACCCTATATAGTGTGTGTTCACAGAGAATCTATCTATCCATACCCAAACCATTTTTTGTTAGCTGTAAAACTGGTTATTTCTGCTGTAAACCTATTAAAAACACCCTTAAAAACCTCAGCATAAGTTTTACACAGTCTTTTATAATCAGAATGTTTTTTAGAAAAAAGTTCACTAAAAATGTTATATCACAGACTCTGGAACTGACAGAAACATGAAATGAAACTATTTGACAGTTTAGAAGTTGGGCTTTTATTGGTACTACTTGATTTGCTCTAATTCAAATTTTTTAAAAAAAATCAACAAACAATTAAAATCTTAAATCAAAAATATTTTTTTCTTTCTGCAAGCAGCTGTGTTAAAAAGTGAGAAGTGAGAAGGAGCAAAGGTCAAAATAATAACAGAAAAAAAAATCCCAAAATATGTAGAAATCCCCCCGTATGTATTTCAGCGAATCACAGAGAATTTATTAGTCACATGTCTTGAAGTTATGACACCGTCTGAAATGACCTACACATGGGGATAGATGAGCATACGTGGCATCTGGAATTAAAGGTATGTACACCTAAATGTTGTGTCTAGTCTCAATGGGTTAAGCGGTCTTAAGTTTTTGGAGCCTCAAGTGAAATCTCAAAGAACTGCTGTTTATCACAAATCTACAAAGGCTTCAAATTTTAGCCTGGGGGTTGCTTCCTGGTTTGGCCGTAACGTCACTATAAAACACGTATGTGTGTTCCTCTGTTGGTTTATGTCATGTTCAGACACATTTCATTGGTCATCTACCAATCATCCATTCACCTGAGAACATAAAACACTACTGGGAGGCTCGTTTTTCTCCTTACAAAGACAATAAGGTGACTGAGTGGTTCAATTCCAGCACAGCACACCTCACTTCTTTCCAAAGCAGCACACACAAAGTCAGATGCTGTTCCACAGAGCTGTGGAAAGCACTCAGATTATATGGGTCTAATGAGGTTAGGGATGGAGCATTAGATAACCAGCTCTATCCAAAGACTGAGCAAGGTGGAGATGTGGCTTCAGCATATGGTCCATCGTAGGCCCAGCGTCTCCAACTGTGCTCTCATTGTTCAGGAGCAGAGGGAGGACCACATTTTCCAGGAGCCCAAGACGTTTTTTTTTCTTTCACAGAAAGGAGACAACACTTCCTTTCCCAGAGCAATTTTTCTCTCTGCTTGACAAGACTCCCTGCTATATTTACCCAACTAAAATTGCAGATGATATACTTCCAGCTGCATTACTCTCCAGCTCTATGGCACATGGTCCTGTCAATCACAGCCAACAGAACAGAACCACCGGAGCAGTGAAACCGTGAGCCAGTCAGAGTGCAACAGGGAGAGATGGAAAGAGAGAAAACAAGAGAACAGAGAGGGAGAGGGGGCCAAGAAACCTAATTCATATCTCCTCTGCTGGTTGGCTTTTGTTGTTAGAGCGAGCGGAGATACACACCAGAGTCAATGGAATTACTGGGCTTTCATTAAGCAGACAGCTGGGCTGCTGCAAAGCCTCCAAGCAGCAGCAAAGAGCCCACCCGCAAGATCTCCAACCAAAATATTGCTGTATGAGACAAAAGCTACCTATTAGAGATCTACTAGGTTGTTACTCTGCTTCCAAAACAAAACAAAACAAATTGATCAATCTGTCAGGCACAGATTTCAGCTCCACTGCAGTTATTTGATGTCCATTTTGTCTCTCATCAGAGCATGGCTGTAACATGTGAGAGGCTGGGTACAGGGAGATAAAAACTCTACAAACAAATGAATTACTTCATGAAAGTGTCCTAAAAGTATTTCAGTTTTTACCCAAGATTACCGTTCTGGTCAAAACATTGATAAGGTTCAAACAAGATGAAGAGGAACTCCGTCTATATTGTTGATTTGAGAGCTGAAGGCAAAGGGTTTACAGGGAGAGGAAAAAGGGAAGAGGGGGGTTAACCAGTGTGGTGGATTCCTCCACAGCCAGCAGCGCCTGTCCATCTCACTGTGGCAGAGGCATTCCCCAGAGGAAGGCAGCAGCAGTGGGGGCTCAGGCTGTGGAGCTCCATGTGTTGTATCTTTCCCATTGCTGATGGCTTGTACAAGCGGAGCTGTAAGGCAGTGGGAGCTGCCAGGACTCTCATTGCAAAGGCATGACAACATGCAGGATTGTCCTAAGAGCCAGCTTGGGCTTCTCCCAGAAAGAAGGGGGGGGGGGGGGGGGGGGGGGGGCTGGGACCTCTGCTGCATTCACACACTTAGACTCACAAATGATCAATCACCACTGACAGTGATACAAGAGTGTACCAATGCCACCATCGTTAACAACCTTTGGCTTTAAGTTAAGGACGTCAGTTTTCTGTACTGAAGCATCGAGCAGAGTAAAAAAAAAAAAACATTTTGAGCCACTACAGAGACAAATCATCATGTCATACACGAATACATCCCCCTGTCCCCCTCATTCTTTAACGAGTTATTTTCTACAGCAGTAACTTGCTTTAACTCAGATTGTTTCTGTTTATTACTCAAACATTTGATGTGCAGTCTATGGCTGCCAACATCAAAAGACTTTCTGCAAAACTTGCAGTATGCTTACACCTCTTCTAGCCAGTCCCTGAACTGGGGGTCTTCCATCTACTCATTTTTGAATTTGGACTGTCTTTTTGACATTGTCCCTCCCTCCTGTAATAAGAGAACAACACACATTTGAAACTGCTCACTTTTTTATTTAATTAACCTGAATTGCATTTGATTTGTTTAAAAGTTGTAAAATAAAGACAAACTGACTGATTGATAGCTGTAATGCTAATTTAGCTATGTTAAATCACGTTCATTTATGCTAACAGCAGGGAGAGAAAAATCTCATACTCACAGACAAATATTAGTGACACTTTTCAACTTGAAGTCTTTAGTTTTGTCCTGAAAAATCATTTAATCTAGCGACAAAGTAAATATAGGAAATGCAAATTTGACCATTTTCAGGACATTTGGCCTTTTTTTTTAATAATTTTCCATTTGTTGTCCATGTACTGGAAAATTGGTCAATGACTTCCAAGGGTTTTCCAGGTTTTCCAGGACACGTGGGAACCCTGCAAATGTTAGTCTTAACTGCACTAAAAGAAGATTCATGGACAAAGAGGGCAAAGCAGCACAACCCTGACTCTTGTGTCATCTTAAAGTACTGGTTGTTTTTATACGGTGCCTTTTTGTTGTAACATGGAAGACTCAAACACAGCAGCTTCAACAGTCATTACTCAAAGTCAATGAAGTCAAAGAAGAATGTTTAACCCTCATAAATGAGAACCTAGAACCTAAAAAATGTGACACAAATCTTTTTGAAAAATGACTCAACTTAACGGTTTCCAATATAGCTGCATATTACTGTACTGTTGATGAAGTTATCCATATATTGACACCTAAAGAGGAGGCATTACGCTTATATCTAAAGTGACAAAGCTGGATGTTCAGACTTAGCGTGTGCAGATTTTTAAACCTCTACGTATTCATCTGTCTGTAAACTGATCATAAAGGTCTGTGAAAAAAAAAAATGAGATTTGCAGAAAGGATGAGGTCATCACATTAAATCTCCTAACTGGTTAATGACACCCTGGAGGGGCGGGCCTTAAACGGCCTACGTCACCTCAACCTCACATACCTTTAATGTTGTTGAGTATTTCCTTAAGTTGGCCAAAGCTGTTCAGTAATGGGTCCTGCTCTTCATCCTGGGCAAAGAAAACGATAAGAGGATGTGTTTGGAGCGTAGGCACAGAGACATCATTTGCTATTGAGAATATTAGAAAATATTTTATTTTTGGAAATGATTCAGAAATGAACACATCTAGGAAAATACAAGAATTCTTGTTTTGTTCCATTTTATTTCAGAGGATTTTTCTTCTTTTGTCTTAACACTGAGTATATCTTCTTCTTTCTCTTGTCTAAACCACAGATTGTGTAAACCTTGGAAGTGGTCTCCAACATGTAGTGTAGTACTCGGTGGCGTATGGTGTTTCTGTGTGTGCATTTGTGTGCATATGTTTGTGTGTCAGCCCATCCTCATGGAGCTCCTGCAGACAGAAGTGCAGCAGGAGACAGGGACTGCAGCCACACAAAACATGCAGGAGAATTTTACCAGCTGTTTATTGACAAAATGACCAATTTGGTAGTTCCCTCTGATGGGGTGAATAGACTCCTGATATTACTCACCAAAAGGAAACTCTGCCTGCATTTGGGACCATAAGGAGTTTCAGTTTTAGTCCTGTATGGTTCTATTTTTAATTGAATTTAATTTATATATAAGAAATGAGTCTAAATGACTTTTTAAGTCATTTTTTTCTGTCTTTTATTTGCCTTTAATGTAAGAAGACAGGACAGAGGATAGACTGGGGAGTGACATGCTGGAAAGTTGCCACAGGTGGACTTGAAACCGGGCTGCCTGCTCGAGGCCTTTCACCATATGGAGCTAGACCTGGACCATGAGGCCATCTGCGCTCCATCAATCTAAATTTCAATGCTACACACTTGACAAGGTGTTAAAGTCCTCTAAGTTTGAAATGAAACAAAATTTATTGTGTTGCTTTTGTTTCCTTACTGTACTGAGCAAAAAACTTCAAAGCAAGTACTTGACTGTAATTAAATGCTTGTGTCCTGATACCTGTCACATAGAACACCAGTATCAACAATAATTTAAGAGAACGACAGACCCCATTAGCCTTTTTAATGACTTAACCACCAATAAGTTTCCTAAATCTCCTGTAAATCTAACTTTTACTTGATTAAATCTGGTTTAAAAAAATGTTTTTTTTTTAAACTCACCAGAGGTGTGTGTGTGTTCCATCTGGAGTTCCTCTTGATGGCTCCAACAACAGTACTTATTTCACCCTGAACGATGTAAATATTCTTCTCCACCATGCTGCTGAGCTGTGAAATAAACAGGAAAAGATTTTTAGAGAAACCTAAGAGTTAAGAGTTGTGATAATTTTATGTATACTGGTATTTCTAGTTCTTAAATATAACTGCATTGCTACGAAGTCCCTCTAGCATAATAACATGGACATGCTTACATCTTATATCACAGCTAAAGCCTTGTTAAAAAGGGGTTTTTGCACTTTCAATAAACATGTATTTGAAGTAACAATGCTGGATGTTCAGACTAAAGATGCAGATTTTCCCTGAATCTGTCTGTTTCAACAAGCCTCGTAACTGTTTTGATTTGTTTACAAAGAGGTCATCATATAAGAATCTCCTAACTGGCTCATGACACTTTGAGGGGCTGGCCTCAAACACCAAGGCCTGCCAATACCCCCACCACCATCCAGGCCTTGGGAGGACTGGCCAATCAGAAAAGAGAGAGAGAGAGAGGGGGGGGGGGGGGGGCGGGCAGTTGAGAGCCTTAAAGAGACAGCAGCTGAAACAAAGAGTTTCAGACAGAGGCTGAAATAAGAGTTTTCTTAAACACCAGGGTGAGAAAAACAGGGATTTTTTAAGATGTGACTCATGTAAAGATACTACAGAGGGACAGAATAAAGACTAAAAAAAGCACAATACCCTACTTTAATGGCTGACCCCGCATGAGACCAAAGAGTTCAATTTGTTCAGTTTTGTGAGATATGTTTTCAGGCATCTTTTTGTCTCTCTTCATGAAAGATTCATTTCCTGCTGTTAAAACTGAAACATTAAAAACGCCCTGCTCTCTACATGCCAGTGTATTCAGGTGAGTTCTGATATCAGTCAGCGTGGTGACAACATTTTGTCCTTCTGCTGTCTCCTCAGCTCATCTGTCAGTGGTGCTGACAGGACGGCTGTGACACCGACACTGTGACAGAGGTCACAGCCGGCTTGGATGAAATGGCTTGATGCTCCACAGGCATTTACACGCCTTAGATATCTCATGGTGTGAATTTTAGGTAAAACAACACTGCAGTCCTTAAGACTCAAAGGGAAGAAGTTAACCTTTGTGAATGATGTGTGTGTATGACTGCATCTGTGAAGCGTAGATTCTCAGGCGAAAGTTAATTTCATTCATTAAAGCAGTTTATTTATCTGGTGAAAATCATGACAACACTGATGTACAACCCCAATTCCAATGAAGTTGGGACATTGGGTAAACCATAAAAACAGAATACAATGATTTCCAAATCCTGTTTAACCTATATTCAACTGAATACATTACAAAGGATACTAAAACTTTAAGCAAATATTCACTCATTTTGAATTTGATGCCTGCAACACGTTCCTAAAAAGCTGGGACAGGGTCAACAAAGACTGGGAAAGTTACGGAATGCTCCAAAAACACCTGTTTGGAACATTCCACAGGTGAACAGGTTCATTGGAAACAGGTGAGTGTCATGATTGGGTATAAAAGGAGCATCCCTGAAAGGCTCAGTCGTTCACAAGCAAGGATGGGGCGAGGTTCATCACTCAGTGAACAACTGCGTGAGCAAATAGTCCAACAGTTGCAAAGAATTGATGGATTCCATCGTCTACAGTCCATAATATCATCAAAAGATGCAGAAAATCTGGAGAAATCTCTGCACATAAGCAGCAAGGCTGAAAACCAACATTGAATGCCCGTGACCTTTGACCCCTCAGGCAGCACTGCATTAAAAACCAACATCATTGTGTAAAGGATATTACCACGTGGGCTCAGGAAGACTTCAGAAAACCATTGTCAGTTAACACAGTTCATCACTACATCTACAAGTGCAAGTTCAAACTCTACCATGCAAAGACAAAGACATATATCAACAACACCCAGAAACACCGCCGGCTTCTCTGGACCAGAGCTCATCTGAGATGGACTGATGCAAAGTGGAAAAGTGTGCTGTGGTCTGACGAGTCCACATTTCAAATTGTTTTTGTAAATCATGGACGTGGTGTCCTAGGGGCCAAAGAGGAAAAGGACAATCTGGATTGTTCTCAGGTCAAAGTCTCAAAGCCAGCATCTGTGATGGTATGGGGGTGTGTTAGTGCCCATGGCATGGCTACCTTGACCATCTGTGAAGGCTCCATTAATGCTGAAAGGTACATACAGGTTTTGGAGCAACATATGCTGCCATCCAAGCCACGTCTTTTTCAGGGACGTCCCTGCTTATTTCAGCAAGACAATGACAAGACACATTCTGCTCCTGTTACAACAGCGTGGCTTCATAGTAAAAGAGTGCAGGTACTAGACTGGCCTGCCTGCAGTCCAGACCTGTCTCCCATTGAAAATGTATGGAGCATTATGAAGCACAAAATATAACAACAGAGACCCTGGACTGTTGATCAACTGAAGTTGTTCATCAATCAAGAATGGTAAAGAATTCCACCTCCAAAGCTTCAACAATTAGTGTCCTCAGTTCACAAACACTTATTGAGTGTTGTTCAAAGGAAAGGTGATGGAACACAGTGGAAACATGAGCCTGTCCCAGCTTTTTTGGAACATGTTGCAGCCATCAAATTCAAAATGAGTCAACATTTGCTAAAAAAACAAAGCTTACCAATTTGAACAATATATTGTTGCGTTTTCAATTGAATTAAGGTTAAACAGGATTTACAAAACATTGTCCCAATGTCTCAACTTCAACTGGGTTTGTGGTTGACATGGAATAAAAAATGTGAGTTTTTCTCATCACTGTATAAGGTCTGATATTTATGGGAACACAGGAACGCCTTTTAACAGAAAAATACCCAAATGTTGAAACATTCTCTGCATGGCTGATTGTGTGACAGGAGCTTCAGTAAGAAACCAGAAGACAATCAGGAAAGGCTCCTTCATGCTACCTGGTTTAACTCTGATCTATTTATTTAGTCAGACTGAAACATTGTGTGACTTCATAAATATGTCAACATTAAGCCAGAGAGCATGCAGGAGCTTTTCCTCATTTTCTGGTAAGATAAAATACCTAACATGAAAAAAGACAGTGCAGCAGGAAGTAGAAATTCAGTCAAAAAAAGGCTTAAAGTCAAACCTGAATTCTCACCTCAATGTGAGCACAGAATCTAAGAACTGACCTGCATATTTCCATGTGTACTCTGACAATGCCTGAAGCTAATATGGAAAACCAAACAGAACCAAAATGACTTCCTGTTCATATTTGACAAACAGTATACCTCAAAATGGTTGGATTAACCTTTATCCTCATGTCATGAAAGCTGTGCCGGATTAAACTCTTACTTTATAAGAAGATTTAAGAGTATAGAGACAAGAGGGCTGAGGCCATTCCTTTGAATTCATGGTAAGAAGCCTCTTCTGTATAATAAGGGGCTGAAGGTTTGGTTGGTTGAAGTAGAAATGCAAAGACTACAGTTATCTGATTTAATGCTGCTGAGTCCTGAGATTATATTTTGTGGTATAATTCACATGCACACTTTACACCACAGGTAAACAAAAAAAAAAAAAAATTGATATATATCCAGTAAGGTTTCACAAAGCTATATTTGGACTGTGCGTAGGCAGAAAAGACAAAAGCAGTGCATAAAAATAGTTCATAATGCAGGATCTGAAATATTTGGGGCATAAAATGTTGTTTGCAGGTCAAAATATTTTGAATATGAAAAACAAAATCCTGATAAAAACCCAGATCCTGATCCTGCTATAAAAACAAGCTGACGTGTTTGTCCCATATCGCCCCCTAATGGAGAACATTTTCAGAAGCAGAGTTTGCTGATATTTACGCAGCACGGAACACTGCAGAAAACTGACCACTGATCATTTGGTATGAAGAGACACCTGAGGGACAGGTGAGACACCTGAGGGACAGGTGAGACACCTGAGGGACAGGTGAGACACCTGAGGGACAGGTGAGACACCTGAGGGACAGGTGAGCTTTGAGTTCATCAGTCTTTGATGATGGATTGAGGATGTTTGAGACACTTAAGAGACTGATTTTTAAATCACTGAAACAAAAGGTTAAAACATAGGGCATTCATATGTTACTTTCACAGTCAATAAAGATGTCGGTAAGAGTACATTAGTTCTTGGTCATTTTCACAAACTCAAATGTAGATTTGCAGTTCTTAGCCAGCATGTGAAGGTTAATGGCAAATGAAGCTCGTCCACTCGTCTTTGGACCAATCAAAGCATTTTAACCTTAACCTGATAGTTTTTGTGAGGTGTTCTTCTGTGCTGATACAAGCTGGACTATTCCAGCATCAAATAAGACATCCAAAACAGAAATGTATGTAGCAAGACACGCCGTCCTCCTAACTTCCTGAAATTAGGAGGCAAAACTGTGTGAAGTACAATTTTTTTAAATTTATCACATTAGTCAGGCACGAACACACAGCTGTACTGTCGTGTTATCTCACTCCTAATGAAAGATGGAGATAAAAAAAAATAAAAATAACGATGTCAGAGTTTTTGCCAATACAACTTAATTATGATAGCACAATCATAACAATATGTCCCTAAAATAAAATGTCTACAATGATTTAAAATAGGGGTGCACTGATCCAACTTTTCTGGTCTGGCTTTTGGTATCAACCAATACCAATCCTGATCTGATACCTGTGCTGAAATAATAACCTGCATGCCCTGCTGTGGGATAAGACTGGAAATGTTTTGGGTAAAAGTCAAAAAATTAGTAAATATGGAATTACTGAAGCTGATAGTTATTTAAACTATAAAGTGTTTAAATGTTTACCAGCAGTTTGGTAAAAACAATGCTGCAGAACTCACGAAATTAATATTCCATCGTAAACTTTTATACCCTGTAGACCGGTAATGCAGCAAAAAACAAACAAAGTAACATTCCAGTACAAACTGTATCACACAACTGTTTTGAAACACATACTGTAAACGAAGTGACAAATTTTGAGAAAATAATGCAAAAATTTTAATCATAATTTAACTTGAGTATAAAGTTCTTTAAGTGACGGCAAAAATTCCTTGTACAAAAATAAGAGAGCGATGATACAAAGGCCCCTCCCTACTGATTACTGATCCAGCTTTGAGGGGCTCATTCCAGTCAATACCTGATACCAGGATCAGATCGGTGCATGCCCCATTCAAAACAGTGATTTAATTATTGACCCAAATTTCTGATCGTAGTTTCAGTCATGATAGTCTAGCTCAAACCTGCCAACACTCCCAATTTCCCTCCTTTTTTTCTCCCACTGTACTCCCAACTTGTAATTTCTTCTTTTCATTCTCTATTTTTAAGTATGGTCCTGTAGTCTCAAATAGTTTTTCCCAGTCAAATTAAGTCCTCCACTCGTGCCTCATACCCAAACCACAAAGAACATCCACCCCCCTCCCTGTAGTTTGTTTGATCCAAAAGACACAGCGTGAGATCATTTCTGACTGCAGGTTACACATAGACGGGTAGCTGTGTGTCACTTGTTGCTGAAGAGTTTATCAGAGCATCAGCTCTTTTATTAAAACATGTTAACGTGATATGTGATGAGTTATTACTTCCACACTGGTTAAAGAGTTTATTCATCCTGTGGTTCAGCCCTGATCTCTAACAGCCTCCTTCTTAACATTCATGAGGAGAGTTTATACCCGTGTAAATCTTAATAGTGAGGAGGCTGACTGTTACTATCGCTATATCACAGGTAAAAGTTAATCAGATGTTTAATTGTAGCTGATAGCTGTAGTTCATTCTTTAAATAAGGAGCAGGAAGCACCACAGGCTGATAATGTAAGAGGGAGGTTTGCTTACTTTACTACGTTTAGTGAGATAATAATGTAGCTGTTGGACATAAACCTGATTTAAGTGACCAGATAAATAAGATTAAAGAACATTAAAAAAGTAAAAGCACATCATATATGGATAAATGAGTCATGCATTCAAAACCAAACTGAATAAAATAATTATAATGGTTGAATATCAAAATGTGGTGTTACAACAACAACATCTCACAGTTATATAAATTACTGTCAACAGAATCTATACTGTTGTTTTACAATGACTGATTTGATTTAGCCTCAGTGTGTTTGTCACTCAAGAGTTGAAGGATGGATCCAGCTTCAGTGATTTAACCTGTGGCTTGTGATTTATTTCACATGGCTCATTTCATATCTTACTTTGCAAGGGCTGATTGATAAGTTGTGAGCCTCATATTTAAGGGTTTGACTTTTGGCAGACATATTGCATTTTTTTCAACATAATCCCCTTTAGTATCTGTACACTTTAACCAGCGATATTTAAGGGCCTCAATGACACTTTTAAAGAAGTCCTTTTCTTGACCGTTGAGAAAGTCCTCCACTGCATGTATGATGTCATCATCTGACTGAAAGTGGGTACCGGAAATGGTGTGTTTCAATTCTGGAAATAGATGAAAGTCTGATGGAGCGAAATCAGGCGAAAAAGGCAGATGCTCAATCAGTTCAAAGCCACAATCATTAATGGCAGCCATGTAGGGCTGCCAAGATTAGTCGACTAGTCACGATGACGTCGACGATCAAATTCGTCAGCGACTTATATAATAATCCACATCATCATTTTAATATTTTTTTAAACTTTATTTTTCCCCCAAAACTGTCGCTGTACTTTCACCTGTCTCATCTGCCGTTCTGTCCTTGACGCATACGCGCAGAAGTGGTAACCAGGGAAACCTGTGATGTCACTGGAAAAGTTATGCCCAACAGTATCATGGCTAGCCGGCAACAGCGCTCGAAAGTTTGGGAGCATTTTTCCAAGATAAAGGGGAAAAGTGTGCAATGCAAAATCTGCAAAGCAGAAATGTCCTTCCATGACAGCACGACGGCGATGCACGAGCATCTGAAAAGACAGCACGCCGTGGCTGATTTATTTTCTGACGAAGAATGACAATCTCGGTAAGCTAATTGGCTAGTTGGCTGCTAATATTAACGTCAACAGGGAGCTACCTACTTAATAGCGATGTCATGTTTGAATAGAAAATTGGTACATTAAAAAAATGTCAGAAATGCTGCTACAAGCTGCAAAGTTCATTAAAAGCTGAATGAACTATGATATTAACTGTCTTCATTTTTAGTTAGCACATACCTTAAACACTTGAAGCTGGAAGCTAATGATGTTAGCTGTATGCTGGTGCAATAAGCTGCAATTTATGTATGATCCGAATAGTCGACTAATCACAAAAAATAATCGGTGAATAGTCGATTATCAAAATAATCGTATGTGGCAGCCCTACAGCCATGGCGATGACAGACTTGTGACATTGGGACATTGTCCTGGTGGAACAACACACCTTTACTGAGTTTACTGAGCGGTGCTTGAGTTTAATAATTTCTCTTAACTGCCTCATAAGTGATGCATAATATGAGCCATTTATTGTTTGTCCTTCAGCCAGATCATTATCATGGACTTTATTGACCATTTCTGGGGTTGAACAGTGACAGGCCTTCCAGGACGGGCGTCATCCCCAAGGCTCTGTCTGCCACGCTTCAATTCCACCACCCACCTTTTCACTGTAGCATATGAAGGAGCATCATTCCCTGGTGTTGCTACCGTATCAGTATGGGTATCCTTAGGTGATAGACCTTTATTATTGACATATTCAATCACTGCTCTTTCAGAGATTTTGTCCATTTTGTAGAAGTCACTTGCCTTGTTTACTTTAGAGAGCTACCTCTTCAACATGAACTGACCAAATGACACCAGTCTGCAGGTACACAGCCTTAAATAGTCAGGGAACAGTAGAGCTGAAAAAGGACATCCCTGCTTCACTTCTTTAATACAAGGCTCACACACACTCATCAATCAGATCTCGTAACGTGACTCATGCAGAAGCAGAGGGATGTGGAAAATAAATAAAAAACGTAGTAATATTTACCTCCAGACTGTACTTCATGCTATTTAAAGTACTATTTTATTTGGACCTGTAGGAGGAGTGTTAGTGATGGTCAGAAGGCAGATACTGAGGAAACAGCTAAACATGAAAAGCCTGATGATTATGACAATGATGTGGTCAAAAACAGGTATAGTCTTTATTATAACACTTCAGAGTACAGCGTTAGATTTATTCAGTTAACCTCGGTTGTAGTAATGGAACATCATAAACTGATGTCAGTGTTGTTTATTTTACTTACTAATAAGTAGTTTGTGATCATTCATGTTGTTGAATAAAGGCTGATTTTCTGACTTCCCAGAAAATCTTCTTATTTTTCACACTCTAATGTTGGCAAGTGTGCTAGCCTCGTAGTGAAACACCTAAAGTAGTAGACATAAGCCGATGAGGTGTCTGTCAGGTGAGCTTTGAGAGCTGGATAATTAGATTAACTTGATCAGCAGCGTTCACTAGGAGAGCTGACAGGCTGGCTGCTACACAGTGAGATGTTAAAGGCTGTTACAGTCTTCTGAGTAAAACACAATCATAACAAGATGACGGAGGACTTTTCTTATCTATTGAAGGCATGAAGGGTCAACGAGATGTTGCATAAACTGATCAATTACTGCTCATAAAATCAGCTAACAACCTAGCTTAACTAGCTAGCAGGTCAACTGGCCATCAGTCAACGTTTTGTCCGTGTATGTCCTTAAAGACACTCTATTTTAATTCACTGATTTACTGAATCTTAACTCAGGCTGACAAGGATATAAAATCATCTTTACACTTAAAGAAATAGCATACATTACCTGTGTGTGGCTAGTACTTCAAAGATGGAGTCCTGCTTCTGCTAATGCTAGCTTTGCTCGGCTAGCTAGCCGGCCAACAGTGGCTGATGAAGACCAAAGTTCAAACCACTACGACTGGATGGCTCGCTAAAAAACTCGGACATTCCACTGTGGGATAACGTTGTATCCTCAAACACAGCTCCTTCACTCAGTCTTCATAAATAAGCTCCATACGTGGGTAAATTGAACCCCTTCCTGCAGCTGTCACTCTGCCCCTGGTAAACATACTGACGTGGAAAAGCACTGCACCCTCAACCGGACCTGACTATTGATTGATAGGTCTGTACACCGGTTAATTTAACTGCAAACAGGAGTTGAAATGCAATTTAACTCAAAACTGTTGGAATATTTGATAAATTAACACCTGTTGAATATTTAACACCATTTTTATCGGATTTATTTTCTCAGAGAGAGAGAGTATTACATGCGAAACCGAATCTAGGGCGGGACAAAGAAAGCGGTAGTGTAGTAAAGGTTGGTTGCGCTGGGCTGATGACGTCAGCAGCACAGCCTGCATCACCAATGAAGAGCTCTGTCTCACTGCTCCTCTCAATCTGAGCCTGGAGGGATGAAGCTAATGAAGAAACTGGCTGCTCGATAACCATTAAAGCCCTGTGAGGACTTTTAAAATGTTATTGAAATTGTCCCTCTTATTTATTTATTTATTTATTTATTTATTTATTTATTCATTTATTTGTTTGTTTATTTGTTTGTTTGTTTGTTTGTTTTATTTCTGCTCATAACCCACAATTTAAAATGACATTATTATCATCAACAATGGTCTTTTGCAAATGCTGGATCTCAGCACATGGACCAAAAGTCCCTTTGATGACACTACACCAGCACAAAGTTTAGCAGTGAGAACTGAGTTGACAAAATGAGAAGCATTTTCTGTCCTTTTTTTGCTGCTGAAAAATGATTTCTGTGATTTAGTTTGTAGTAATTGTGGACACTGGAGCTGGGCTGTCAGAAAGAAAAAGGACGTCATACAGAAGAAAGCTAAACAGGAGAATGATAGAGCACAAGCTAAAATATGGGTTAACCGTTTGTGATAATGTTCATTCCAACCCACAGGCAGCAGTTATACTGCAATGATCTGTTCAAAATTGAGTCTGTCAATAAAATGGAGAGTGAAGTTACGTTAGCTCTGACTGGTGAGGTTAAAGCTGGTAGATGAGCTTTGGTAGGACATAACCAGGATTCACTAACATTACAGACACGCCTTTACAAGAGTCATGTCTGTAGATGATGGTGCTCATGGGAAACTGAGTCTTAGTCCCAGAAAAATAGCACTGATTGCGTTTTCCTTGCAATAGGCCTCATTTACTCATTAACGCATAGGAATATTCTTACTCTGTGCATTAAAGAAGCACATACACAAAATCAAATTTGGATTCTGACATGTTTACCAGCCAATTTTGTTCTGACCACCTTGTGTATATCGGGGAATCAGAATAATTCTAAATGGACAGGCGCATGTCCACAGCCTGTTTTCATCATAGTGCCATATGCCAATTCATCTACAAGGACATCTGTTTGGTGCATTAAGACAAGAGCGCTGAGTTGGAGGAAAACTGATATTTTTAATTGTAAACTAAGTATTTAACATAAGAGTCATTATTTTAAGTATGATAAGGATGAAAAGACCTCACTGTCATGGTGGAAGGAGCTCTCTGCAGCTGCTTGACAAAGATCCTTTCATAATTGTGTGCCTTGCTGAGAATCGTTAGATTTCTGAAGGAGGGAGGCATGCTTACCGGTGAGTCGAACAGTTGTCTAGCTTCAAACTCGATGTCTCTCTGCATCATGCTCGTGTTGACCTTCCTGACCAGCTTGAGGAAAGACTTGATCACTTCATCACTCATAATGCACCACACACTTTCAGTGGGAGACAGGTCTGGACTGCAAGCAGGCTAGTCTAGCACTTGCACTCTTTTACTACGAAGCCACACTGTTCTGTAACACATGCAGAATGTGTCTTGTCATCGTCTTGCTGAAATAAGCAGGGACGTCCCTGAAAAAGACGTGGCTTGGATGGCAGCATATGTTGCTCCAAAACCTGTATGTACCTTTCAGCATTAATGGAGCCTTCACAGATGGTCAAGTTAGCCATGCCATGGGCACTAACACACCCCCATACCATCACAGATGCTGGCTTTGAGACTTTGACCTGAGAACAATCCAGATTGTCCTTTTCCTCTTTGGCCTGGAGGACACCACGTCCATGATTTCCAAAAACAATTTGAAATGTGGACTCGTCAGACCACAGCAGACTTTTCCACTTTGTGTCAGTCCATCTCAGATGAGCTCGGGTCCAGAGAAGCCGGCGGTGTTTCTGGGTGTTGTTGATATATGTCTTTGTCTTTGCATGGTAGAGTTTGAACTTGCACTTGTAGATGTAGTGATGAACTGTGTTAACTGACAATGGTTTTCTGAAGTCTTCCTGAGCCCACCTGGTAATATCCTTTACACAATGATGTTGGTTTTTTAATGCAGTGCTGCCTGAGGGGTCAAAGGTCACGGTCATTCAATGTTGGTTTTCAGCCTTGTTGCTTACGTGCAGAGATTTCTCCAGATTCTCTGAATCTTTTGATGATATTATGGTCTGTAGATGATCAAATCCATCAATTCTTTACAATTGTACATTGAGAAACATTGTTTTTAAACTGTTGGAATATATACTCACACAGTTGTTCACAAAGTGGTGAACCTTGCCCCATCCTTGCTTGTGAATGACTGAGCATTTCGGGGATGCTCCTTTTATAACCAATCATGACACTCACCTGTTTCCAATGAACCTGTTCACCTGTGGAATGTTCCAAACAGGTGTTTTTGGAGCATTCCTCAACTTCCCCAGTCTTTGTTGACCCTGTCCCAGCTTTTTAGGAACATGCTGCAGGCATCAAATTTAAAATGAGTGAATATTGGCCATAAAACAATAAAGTTTATAAGTTTAAACAATAAATATCTTGTCTTTGTAGTGTATTCCATTTAATATAGGTTAAACAGGATTTGCAAATCATTGTATTTTGTTTTATTTGATGTTTTACACAACGTCCAAACTTCATTGGAATTGGGGTTGTACAACCCAATGTTCAATCAGTCATGAAACTGTAGAGTGGCTGTTTTTGGATGGCTTTATTTGACCTCAAGGGAAAAATGAATCCATCACAAGTTTCATCTTCTACCCCAGAACAGAATATATGAACCCTCAAAGCACTCTAGGAGATGCTAAATAACCAGAACACTGAGTTGCGTGAGGTTGTTTAAGGACAACAAATAAGGAGGAGATGAATGACTGGATGAAGAACCCAGTTTTCTAACTCATCCTCATCATTCATAATGTTGAAAAGAAGTTTATAAACTTGAATTTGTTCAAGCTTAAATTGTTTTTAAATGATAAACAAGTAGGAGTCATCAAGCTTTCAATGTATGACAACTTTTTAAAGAATAACACACTCCTGCTTTTACCACTGCTGAACTGGCACTGTTCATACTTTGAGAATATACAGAATAACTCAGAAATTTAAATATGATGGAGAAGTACTTTTATTTCAGTGGTTCAATTTAACATGTGAAACTTATTTAGAATATAGAGTTAAAACAGAGTGGAATAATTCGAGCATTATTTATTTTAATTCTGATGATTAAGACTTACAGTTAATGAAAAATTCAGCCCCTCCATGACACTCATCGGCAGATAAGCCATGAAGTGCTCAAATGTTTCCCAGTAAATGTCTGAAATGATTCTGTGGAACAACTGCAGCAGATAACATGCCCCCCTAAACCATCACTAACTGTGAAAATCTCACTTTGATCTTCAAGCCACTTGGATTCTGAGTCTCAAAACATGGCACCACCTCTTCATGCAACCTCTTATCTGTCAAGAACTTTGAAGCAGCCATTTGCTGAATACCTCAACCTCTACAGAGTTTCTCCGTTTAGAGCAAGGCGCTTCGAAATAAAATGTATTATTATTATTATTACAGAATCGACTTGTGTGAGAACTCTGTTTGCTCTTTGCAGTGTGTTTGATCACCTGTAAAATCTGAAATTAAAACATGTCATCTGCAAATGTCCATGTCAGCACAGTAATAACAATGCTGTTATTCATAATCTTTAAGCTCAAACATGTTATATACAATTACAGTTTACTCACTGATGAAACAAAAAATCGATTCAGGTCTGAAACAAAGAGACCTCAATACATGTAATAGTTTAATTATATGTATAGCAGCAGTTCCACAGTACAAACCAAGTGTTGTTCTTTTCTGCTGCTTATGAATCACAAGGATTACATTCACAATGTCCTACATTCATCCAAAATAGAAATATTAATTTTAGTTTGTGTCTCAGCTGCATGGGGTCAAACATCTCAATCCTGTTACTTAACAACATCCTTAAAGTCAGTGTTGGTAATCAGATTTAGATAGACTTTTTGTTATTTTTGTTGAAATGATCTTTATGTCCTGATGTCAATCAATACATGATGTGTTCTTAAAATAGAGTGAAAAATATCTGCTGGAGGAAACCTGGGAAAACACCAACCAATCCTAGCGATTAGGATCCAGTTTATTAAACCAATTAAATCCCGTCCTGCTCCTCTGCCGCCTCCTGCGTGTACATTTCTCTGGCGTGCACTAACCCTGATTCAATGTGCATAACCAAGAAGAATCCAAGTACTCTGGAGAATGGCAGAAAAACTACCTATACCCTGAGAATCAGTGGCGCTAGTGCATGTGAGCGGGGGTGACGTTTTGGTGGAGCTCCAAGTGTGGGAGGGCAGGGGCTAAACTGAGTCCTGAGGAGATGCTACATTCAAATTCATGCTAGTTTTTAATGACTACCAACCCTGCCTTTAAAACCAACTGGTATATTTCTTTGGAACTCTTTCCATATATATGAACTGCAGATGTTTCATTTTACATCATTTTACATCTGTGACCTTTTTTTTTTTTTTTTTTTACAAAAAAAAAGGTCACAGAAATTTCGCAATGCTTCCATATCACACCTTCAAACCCTCATTGAGGATGCACAATAATGTAATGGTCCTATATTTTTATTACTTGTTTTAACCAATTTAAGCTGCTTTCCTTGTTAACACACCTACACATTTTGGTACAAAAGGAGGTAATATGTTTGAGATGATTCCAGCTTTGTGACATGGAGCGTTATCCTGCTGGAAGTAGCCATCAGAAGATGGGTACACTGTGGTCATAAGGGATGGACATGGTCAGCAACAATACTCAGGTAGACTGTGGCCTTTAAGCCAGGCTCAGTTGGTACTAAGGGGCCCAAAGTGTGCCAAGAAAATCTCCACCAAACCATTAGACCAGCAGCAGGTCTCTCCAACTCTGGATGGATCCATGTTTTCATGTTGTTCACTCCAAATCCTGAGTCCACAATCAGAATGTGGAGCAGAAATCCAGACACATCAGACCAGGAGAGGTTTTTCAGTCATCTATGGTCCAGTTTTGGTGAGCCCTTGTGGATTGTAGCCTCAGTTTCCTGTTCTTAGCTGACAGGAGGGTCACCTGGTGTGGTCTTCTGCTGCTGTAGCCCATCTGCTTAAAGGATGAACATGTTGTGAGTTCACAGATGCTCTTCTGTAGACCTTTGATTGTCTGAACTGCTGCTCTCTGGATATTTTCTCTGTTTGGGACCATTCTCTGTAAACCCTGAGGATGGTTGTGGGTTCAAATCCCAGTGGATTGGCAGTTTGTCAAATACTCAGACCATCAACCATGCCACATTTAGGGTCTCTTAAATCACCTTTCTTCTCCATCTGATGCTCAGTTTGAACTTCAGCAGCTCGTCTTCACCCGAGCTGTTTCTCAGTATGTGTACTTCAACAGACTTCTGGAAAGTTCTGTTCCAATTCAAAGTCCACATCAAAATAAGTTTAAGCACAAGAACCAAAAACGTAGTCCAGAACCATGAAAACATGAAGTGTTCCCTCACACCTCCACTGTCCCCTGATGATCACCTGACCTGAAGAACACTATGAAGCACTTTATCAGCACAGGCATGCAGCAGGGGCTCCCTCCAACACGCCTGGTGTCGCAGAAAGGCAAACACACCTGTATATGAGTTTTGGTGATTTTCATATTCAACCTGCTCCTTCTGTTGATCGTGCAAGCTTCAAAGGATCACCACCAGCAGAAAAGGTCACTGAAAGATGACAAATGTTAGAAACTGTAACGTTTACGCTGCTCTCATATCTGAAAGGCCACAGCTGTGTTAGGAATGTGTTAACACTGTTCAAATAACCGCGTTTCACGGCTATGCTTTGAATCGGTTAAACTGCGAGAAGATAACAGTTCCAGTACACCTCAGAACGCCTCTGCAGTCGCATGAGTCCTGCTCTTTGGAGAAGACATAACAAAGGCTTCTGTTCTGCATTTTGCAGCCATCAACCCTCAAAGAAAGCTGCATCCCTCAAAGTGATTTGTCTTGATTGAAAATTTGAAATTCACATTTTGTGCAAAACAGAACTGTTGTAGCACAGCAAAATAATTTTAGCAACAAGCTATGATGCTGCAGGCTCAGGTGAAAGTTCTCCACACTGACCATGCAGCAACCCCTCTATCACTTCTTACTTGGTTTTAGTAATAAAAATGAAATAAAAGAAAGTATTCTAGAAAGTATAGTACTCTTTTAATAAATTAACTGGACAGACATTCAGTGGACAGACTTTTTTTTGTGTATTAATCCAGTGTGTTCCAAGAGAGGAGTTTAAACACACAGTCACTCCATGCTTATGACTGCATTATCTGTTGACACTGAGCAGACTGTGAAATATAAAGACATGAACTGTGTCAATAAAGCAGAAACCCTCCCAAACCAAAAAGAGCTCACAGAGAGCTGAGTCTGAGACCTGGGTCAGAATAAAGGATCCAGAAAACCAGGTCCAGACAGAGAACTGCTCCAAATCTATCAGAATATTAATGCTTTGATATTTTCAGATTACTAATCAGACTGCTTCATAGTTTGATAATATACCGTAGTTTAACGTTGAACTTCAAATCTGTTTCTGTTCATCATCATTTATAGCTTCACTTATTATTTCCTCTCCATAGTGAGTCCATATTTGGTCAGAACCTCGGCTCCAAACCAACTTTTTCATCAAACACTCAAAGTAAAAACTGGATTTAGAATATCAGCAGTTAATATTGATTATTGGTGCTCAAACCTGGTTCACTGAGGTTGGATAAAGAAGACACATTTAATAACACAGCTGCAGACGGTGCTGGTGTTTCAGTGTAAAGTGTGACCCTGTTAACTGGAGACTCTCAGCTGACCATCACTGACATGTTCGGCTGAAAGTCACCAGTTAACACGATCACTCTTGACTCCAAAACACCGGTTGCTCTGTAACACTCTGAACTCCATAGAAGTTGACTCCATGGTGTAGTATTGTTTCTGACAACTGACCACAGAACAACCGGACATTTTTATGCTGCTAACAGGTTAAATTTAGAGTATAAAGAACAAGAACCCGTCTGAATGAACGGAGCTAAATGTCGCTTCTGCGCGTGTCTTTATGACGATATAGGTTGTGAAGGGGACTGTAAACTTAACTGCATATCTGCGTGGCACCGATTACACACATAATATGCAGAAATGTCCTGCATTTTGAATGTCTGACAGACCAACCACTAACATTTTCACCCCGTTTTGTCTCATCAAAGAAAACTCACCAACATCTCGTCATGGTTTAGTCATCAAATAGCAACGTTCAGCTCGTCTCCATCACATTATTGTCATAAAAAAAGGGGCATCAACAAAAATGATTTTGTCATCGTTGATGAATACAACACTGCTTTGGAGTCCAGACATGCTGGTTGGCTGATGGTGTCACCTGATGAAACTGTAAAGACTGGAGTTGATGGTGTGGAGGGTCACATGTGTAATTGGCCAATGACAAAACACCAGCTAAAGATTCTAGTACTAGAGTTTTTAAAGAGGGAGTATTGTGTGTGTGTGTGTGTGTGTGTGTGTGTGTGTGTGTGTGTGTGTGTGTGTGTGTGTGTGTGTGTGTGTGTGTGTGTGTTTTATTTTTTTTTTTTTAGGTTTTATGGTCCCTCTGGTCACACTGTGGTAGCTTTATATGATTTACGCCATGAAAGACAAAAATCAATGTTTTTCTCACACTGGTGTTTTAGAAAGCACTTTATTTAATCTGCTGTCTCTTTAAGACTCCCTGCTCCACAAACCCCCTTCCCTTTGATTGGTCAGCCCTCAAGAGGCCTGTAGGGGGTGGAGCTATGAGCAAGCCTTGGTGTTTGAGGCCCATCCCTCCAGTCAGGAGATCATTATGTGATGACATCATCATTTCAGCAAATAGCATGAAGATCTGGTGCTGTTTTTAGGACAGACTGTTTTGACCAGTTTACAGACAGATTCAGGGATTTCTACAACATATAAATATGTAGAGGTTTGAAAATCTGAACATGTCTTTTTGAAAAGTATAATACCCCCTCTTTAACCTTGCTAAGTTTATTTCAAATAATTTATCTTCAT
Organism: Labroides dimidiatus; assembly: GCA_030710495.1. Taxonomy (NCBI): domain Eukaryota; kingdom Metazoa; phylum Chordata; class Actinopteri; order Labriformes; family Labridae; genus Labroides; species Labroides dimidiatus. The sequence continues at coordinate 30,608,895 of CM061149.1, read as the reverse complement.
GTAAACTGTTGCCCCAAATGTTTTTGCTGTTGCAAATTCAAGTTTTTTTTTCCATGTTTTTTTTTTTTTGCCCTCTACTTTCCTTTTCAGTCTTTTGTATCTTTGATTGTTCTTTTAATCAGGTTTTAATTTTGTTTTTTGAGGAAAGATTCTAATAACTGGTTCTGGTTTGGTTCAGGTCTGTGCAGAAACCAAAATGTGAAACTCTGGCCTCTAGGAAGATATCAGAAATCATCCAGCGTTCTTTGAAACAAAATCTGAACTCTTGTCAACTCGCTCCAATTTTTCCCATCTCTTGCCCTCTGCACTCCAACACATTGGCATGAAAACTCACTGTTATTCACTGTGTATGCAAGTGGCTGAATTGGAGCACAGAGCATGCTGGGATATCTGGCAATGCAGCCAGGGTTAGCAGTGTGCCGAGAAGGCAGGAATGACAAAAACATCAGAGGCTGGTCATATTAAGAGAGCCAATCAGGAAGCAAAGAGGAAATTCGCTGAGCAAACAGGAAATTTTTATCAGTTTAAGATTCAAGAATATGAGTAAATCGACACTTTACTCTTATCTTATGAAAGACAACAAAACTGCTGAATAACTGGATGTTATATTATTATATTATTCACAGGTTGACTTTTTTTATCTACCATGAGAAACATTGTTTGTTTTTCATTTAATCTCTTTTTGACAGTTCTTCTTACATCTTTACTGATTGTGTCCTGCACATTTGTTAGTGTTGTTTTCAGACAAGAAAAAGAAAAAAAAATCTTTCCTGTTTTCTTTAACAGTCAGATGATCCTTCACTGAGAACAGTTTGAAGGTCTGTAAGTAGTCGTTACTCTGCTGCTGATCTCTTCATTATACTTTCCAGCATTAAAAATAATGCAGAGAAAAGTTAATCACACCTTTAAAGGTCTAGTTTGCTTATGTATGCCAAAAGAGGCAACAATGCGCATTTTTTGTCTGTTTCATCTCTCACTTCCTCCTCTTACACACTTTTCAAACATTTTAAACAAAATTTCTCCTCTTTTCCACTTAGAAATGGTTTCACATTAATCAAACAGTCTTTAGCAAGTTTGTTATTTTACATGAATGATTCTTTGAACTTCAGCAAATGTGTTAATAGTTTAAGGGAAGGATAACTTTTTGAGTCCAAATGTTGCTTCAGAAAACACAACAGTGCACACAAGGTTTCTGGTAGGAGGTGAATCTCAGTATGTGAAGTGATGCTGCAGGAGGATTAAAATTAATAGTTGACAAATTGATCTTCAGGAGCCACAGAAACTCTCCTGGAACTTTATTATGGTGGCCTGTATGTTCCGGGTGATTTGCACATTAAAAACACTTTGTGAAAATAAACAACAACCACACCAACAATGGCAGCTGGTAAAAAATACTGTAGGTGGGGCTGCACTGTGCCACACTCAGTCGATCTGACCCCAGAAGGTGTAGCTAGAAACTCTGCAGTTTTTCGATTGGTTGAAAGAATTTTCCCTTCCCATGCGACAGCAGTAATGAAGAACAACACATAACCCCGCCATGTTTAAACCTCCAGTCAACTTGGTGAAGATCACTTACTTTTTGTTTGGAAAATGGCGTCACGAAACAGTTTACTGAGTTGCGTTTTTCTTCTTTGTTGGATTTATTAGCAGGGTACACTGTGTTGCACTGCTATGCTGTCACTCTAATACGTAGCTGTTGCGACTATCAGCATCTGGCTTACACGCCGCCTGCCAAGAAGGGCATCATTGCCTGTGGAAACACAAACAGGATCAGGCTTGACTGGTCTGACCTGGTGCGGCCATATTGGAAATGAGGTGGGCTGTGAGTCTCCACAGTAATAGCCATAGTACGTCCAACAGTCACGTGATCTGAGCTGTGCCTCTGATTGGACGAACTGGTGATCTTAATATTGTCGAATCTGCCGAAATAGAAAAAAAATTCACCCCCGTACAGTGCGTGCAGTTAGTGAAATTAGCGATTCAGACAGGAGACATTCTTTGTATCAGGCTGTAAATAGGCTTGTTTTTGGCTGTGAAAAAAAGCGTTTTTTGTCTTGGTGTGTTTGTGACTTCCGGTACTTCCGGAGCCAGCCTCAAGCGGACACTCAAGGAACAGCAGACTTTAGCACTTCCGCATTGCCTCATATTTTCAGACTGGAGGTTGCTGCTTCAGTAAAACACAGCTATGATAAATGTAGCTGTAATGCTTATGTGATGGCATGACTGATTCTTAAAGCTAACTATAAGATGACACATTACTGCTAAATATTATAGAAATATAAGTTCCACAAAGGTGAAAACAAGGTGAGAGCCCAATGACGCTGACTTTATCAGCTTAAGTTAAAAAGAAAACAATGTTTTAGCTACATTACAAATTTTCTGTCTGTTTGAATAAGTGTCCGTCAGAAAACCGCTAAAGTCTTTTAACTTCTGTTGTGTTTTGACATTTGTGCCTTTGTGTTTTTCGTTAGTATGATTTTTTTTTTCCTTTTGCAAAACGTCTTTAATTTTCAAATTGTCTGACACCTACAGGCCACCTTTGAAATCATAGGAGCTCCATGTCTGTAAGCAGCTAACTAAAGATGTCCACTTTGTTAATTTCACATGAAAAGGTGAACTGAGGCCATCTCATCTTTGATTCCAGACACTTTTAGGATTACTCCTCCTTTAAGAGGCTTCACTTGAACTTCAGTTTCAGTTAACATTTCCATTTTATGACAAAAATACCGAGCCTGGAAACTCAACTTTGATTGCTTGACTTATTTATATGACTGAACTGCAGATTATTGCACACACATTATTGCATGTACACTTTCTGAAAACTGTTCTCACTCTGCCTCTTTGCCACCCAGCTGTCACCTTAAAGTTGATGGATGCAGATGAAGCCTGTGCTGAAACTCACTCTTTATCAAAGGAGGTCAGACTGACCACAGAGAACTGCTTTTACTTCTGTTTGGACACATGGATTGCTAAAGTTTGGCTTGAACATGAAAGAAGATCAAATGAAATGGGGATTAAAATCAAACACTGAAGTTTGGACCTATGAGCATCCATACACTAAGTCCCCACCTCTGACATCCCAACCAAAAACAAAACAGGTAAAAAAAACACACACACACCCTGGAGTCTGCAGAGAGAAAGAGATGGAGAGTGTATTTGTGGGCAGGAAGCCAACGGGTGAGGGACAGGGAGGGACATGAGTGAGTGTGTGTGTTTGAACTGAGAGTGTGGATACGAGTGGATGAGAGAGAGAGAGAGAGAGAGAGAGAGAGAGAGAGAGAGAGAGAGAGAGAGAGAGAGAGAGAGAGAGAGAGCAGGGGGACGTCCTTTCTGCAGTGGACCTGTCACACACAATATTTAGCATGAAGTCAACCCCCCCCTCCCCCTCCTCCTCCTCACCCCCGCCCCCTCCCTCCACCCCTACACTATGTGTGGGGATCAAGCCTCACTCCTCGACAGCCTTCATGTCTGACAGCACAGAGGGAGGAAGAAGAGGAGCAAAGAGGAAACTGACTGGCTGACGCTTTTTCTGACTTTTTGACGCTCCGGAGAACTTTTTGTCCATGTCACCAGAAAACCTGAGGCCAACATACCCAACAGCGTGCAGCGAAGCTCTCTGCCTTTACCACGGATTAATTTAACCAGACCGGGACTCCATGTAAGTGCAGATAACCGCACTCTTTTCCTCCTCTCTTCTTTGTGTCTCTGTGCGCCTCGAGGCATCCAGTGCGTTTTTCTTTATGCGTAACAGCTGAAAAAATCCAGAGCAGTGGGTCCATTCCATCTATTCTGACATACTATTTCCAGCGTCCAGAGCTATCAGTGCCATGTGCAAATAAAAATACACAGCTTTAGTTTCTGAGGGCTCCGGAAGAGGCCTAAAAATCACAGAAAAGTGTCAACAAGACTTTGTTTTGGGGTTTGTGTCCGCAGAGCAGATTATGATGCTGAATGCCACACACCTATCTCCGCGTGTCTCTAAATATGTTTGCAATCTAGTAGTCAGTAAAACTTCCTTCTAAATATTACAGCATTTTATAAAATAATAAACACAACTCGTTAAAAAAGCTAAATCACGATCGAAAAGCAGCATAAGCTTTGCGCAAAGGCTTCGTGCGTTTTGGCCTCGCACGGTTAAACTGTTTTATATGAGACACTGAGCTGTGTTTGGATGATCATCAGTCATCAAAGTCATCCTGATACTGTAAATATTCTGCCTGCACATGTTTCAGATATTTATATGTGACAATAGAGAGAACTTAGGAGCTGGGTAAAGCAGCGCACCCGCGCCGTGAAACGCAGTTTTTTTTTTCTTCTTGTAGCATCAAATTAAATTTGTCATGACTTGGATTTGGTTTGTTTCCTCCAAAGTTCTGACTGTGCAGCGGCAGACGCTGTGAAAATATTTGGGAGGTCAAAATATTTGGGGATGTTGGGGGAAATTGATGGGTGGCAGGTGGCTGCCGGGGCCACAGGAGAGCGCGGACAGAAAAACAGAGCCGTACCCTCCCACAGCACCGCTTACTGTCCTCTACTACACACACAAACACACCACACACACTAACACACAGACACACACAAACACACATAAACACACAAAAACGTGGGAGTACACAAAGCAAGCACACATACGAACAACTTCAGTGTACTTTGTGCTTTTATTTATTTATTTATTTTATTTTATTTTATTTTATTTTATTTTATTTTATTTTATTTGACTTCAAACATTATTCCAAAATAATATGGAGATTTTAACGATTTAATATCCAAATAAATTTTTTTAAACTTGACCTCCACTATAAAAAGATAAAATATATAAAATACAAATTAATTGAAGAATGTAGTCAGTAGATTTGTTTTCAGATCTCGCAGTCTGAATATTCCTCTGAGTGAAATTAGAGTTTGTTTGCTGCGCGAGGCCCCGTGATACTCCGGGTTTATTTCACAGTTTCATGTTGAGCGCATTCTGCCTTACTCATATGTAATAAAATAACGTGAATAGAAACGTTGTAATTTTTAAATTAGTGGGGGCTTTTTTTTAAATGAAATTAAAAAATGGCAGGAGACTTACGATGCACGAGCCGTGTTGTCTATTTTACAAATTTCTGTAGAATGGATACCTTTCCGTTTCTTTGTGGCTTTTTCTTACACTAAATCATTCACTGTCGTTATTTTCTAAAGTTTTGTGATCCATAATGTTCACTTATTGAAAACACATGCAGATTTAGTCTGATACGGTGAGCGCGTGAGGCTTCCTCTAGCAGGCCTTCAGCGCGCGCACACCCAGCGGCCTCTTTTGCATCCGGCTCTGTACATATGGAAATAACATTTGTTTGTATCGAAGTTCTCGTTTGGCCTCAGGCTGTAATCTCAACGTTTCTTTAAATACTAATTAGCCTACCAAACTGAGAAGGCGCGTGTGAAGGCCACGGCCTGATTTACCTAGAGTTCATCACCGACAGACCAGCCCAAAGTTTATCCTTTGGGCCAGGCAAACATCTGTAAATGTTTCATTCCATTTGAATGATGTATCTCTCTTTGGCGTTTTATTTGAGTCCCACATATGACATGAACACACCTGCTAAATAAAAAAAAAAAAAAACAAAAACAAAAAACGAGGGGATTGAAAAAGTGTGGACACGGAGCAGGAAGCATCAGTCTTCAATTCGTTAATTTACTAATTTTAAATTCCCCAAATTCGCCATTTATTCTAATAAAATAACCTAAACATCTCCAACAGTGATCCACCTCTCTGTGTCCATCCTCTATTTGTATTTTTAAATCCTGATCATACTGAAGTCCTCCATCAGACTCACATCTGAGGAGTGTGTTTTTCACTCTACGGTAATAACTTCCCCCTGCACAGAGGCACTGTGTTAATCACTGCTGTGGACTTCTGTTGCTTTGCCAATTATTTCGTCGCTCTCTCTGTGCGCGCGCGCAAGCGCGGGCGGGCAGGGGACTTGTGCTGCAGGAGCGCGCGGCCTCGCTCCTTCAATCATATGCAAATGGCTGTTATAGGAGGGCAGAAATTAACATCTACAAACATTGGACTGGAATTCCATCTGCCGCCTCTTCGAGGAGGCCCTTAATAAGTTCTCAGACAGCAAAGTGACACACATCTTAATCAACTCTTAATCCCCGGAATTAATTCTCCACGCGTTTATGAATAATTCCCGGGATAATGCCCGCAGTCCGTGGAAATGCAAGCAGGCTGCCGCGCGCACCGCCAGATGGACCCGCGCAATCTCCCGAAAAATGAGAGGATTTTTTTTTTGCCTCCTTTATTATTTTTTATTATTATCAGCAGATATATTTTAATGAGATCCGTGTCACCCGGCGACTGCTTATGCAAAGCGCTGCAGCTAATGCAAACCCGGAGAGTCGCGCCGTGATGTTGATTTGCGTCCAATTCCTGAACAGGAGGCCTGCAGCATTTAGAGTAAACACACAGCACCATCCAAGACATGTTTCCGGCTTTATTTGAGCAGAGAGGTGGTGGGACAGCGTGTCAGGCGGAGGACAACAGTCTGAGTCCACCTTCATCCACGGAGGAGGAGGGGAATCTGAGTTATTTCTTTTTCTCTCATAAACTTGGGCACACACACACACACACTAACTCATTCACACACACACACACACACACACACACACACACACACACACACACACACACACACACACACACACACACACACACACACACACAGCACAGCTATCTCTATCAGAACAGTGATAAATGAGGCTGGCCTTCTGGCCTGCTTGTTAGCTCAGTGTTAGCTTGTTGGTCATGTTGAGCTCACAGGGAGGGGGAAGAGGGGCCCTTCATTTTGGAAATATAATCATGTGGCGCCCCTGCTCTATGTGTATGTGGGAGGGGAAGGGGGGTGGGGGTGGGGTGGGGGGTTACTGACACCTTGTTCTGGACAAAATGACTGGCTTGCATCACCCGCACGCCCCTCACTGCCAAAGCCAGCCGGCCTCTCAGCACCACATTGACACCGGGCCGTCTGTCCATCCATCACTGCTGAGGATCAAGTCTCCCCGGACTGGCTCACGTTCATATCTCTGACCAAAATACTGGACCTTACTGCTGCTAGACTTCACAAAGGGACAGCTGTTGCTCTGTCAGGCAGGCGAGGACCCTGACTGACCTGGGACATGTTTTTGGAGAGTCTTTGATTTTTGAACGCTTACAAAATAACAGCTCAACACAAATCTACAGCACAGGTAACGCTGCTAAACGACGCCTCTCTTCTCCCAAACAGATTTCTTAGACTTTGACTGTAGCTGCTTGTTTGTGCTGTGTATGCGTGTTGAAAGGAGACCTCAGATTTTCCTCAGCTGATGGAGAAACAGCATCAAATGTGATCTCATGACAGTTTCTTTCCTGGGAGCTTGATGAGAAATATTTTGTCTTGAAACACAGATCAGGCTGGAAGCTGAGATGTCAGGGGTCAGAGTTGTTTGAAAGGCTTAGAGGAAACATGAAATAAATGTAATATCAAGAATTACAGCTTTGTGCGAAAAGGAGATAACAGAAGATGTCAGATCTTTGAGTCATTCGACTACAAAAGGAGGCCAACGGAACAATATTTGTGCAGCCACGACGAAGGGAAACTGATCTTTCTGACCCACAAGTCAACTTTAACCCACAAATCCATATCAGAGGTTCATTAATCCAACGCCACAACACAGAGGGAGCGTGCTTACAGAGGTAATCTCTCTTCTGGGAGACTCAACCTGATCCTTCTAGTCTTTCTTTTTTTTCTTTGTTTTTCCCAGAGACACAGCTTTGGCCTCTGGCTGACAGAAGAAGACCCATTTTCCTGTCTCCTAATCTTTGAGAAAAGCTCTGATCATTCTCACGGATGTTCAACAAAAAACAGATGCAAGTCTTTCTTTAGAGTCTCGCACACTTTGTGTTCACAGGGTCTAATCTGAGATCTGCGTTTTGAGATGCTGTCCGTCCGTCAGGATGAGTGCAGATGTGTTTGATGAAGAAACGTTGCCCGACCTATCAGCTGTCACAGATATTCAGTGGTAATAAGGTGCTAAACCTTTAATCAGAACATGCAGGTTGGCTTGGGTGCAGCATTATGATGCTTTGTCAGAGCGACTGACACAATGTTAAGTGGGGGTCAGGGAGAGTTTAAGGAAAACCTTTCATAACTGGCAGCGATGACATTGTTCTGTTTGTGTGCCAAGTTCACATCAGTGACAGAGGCCGAGTGGGAGAAGCTGACTGAGCGAGCAGACGAGTCTCTGGCTGAAGGGGTGTGTTGTTTTTACCACATCTGTTTTTACAGTGTAGCAGAGGCTCTAATGACAAACTTAATCAGCGTGGAATAACGTTAACATGCTGCTGAAGGGACCACATGCTGGTTCAGGTGTTTGCAGCAGGAGATGTAGTTAGTTCAATATGTGACAGCCTGCTCTCGATCGCTGCGTTCAACATCAGAAAACAACACGTCGGATGTTTAAATGTCCTTAAACCTTCTGTCTGATTTACATCAAACATCTGGGCTGAAATTTCTGCCACTAGAAACTGAATTATTGTGTTAAATTTGAAAAGCTTGACCTGAAATTAAAATTAAATGTTTTGAAACTGAATTTGAAATTTTATTTAACCTTCTTGAAAATTTAACTCTCCATTTCCTGAAATTTAAGAACACATAATTCAGTTTCAGTTTACGACCATTACATCATTTAAGTCCCCGATGAAGATTAATTTAAGCTCAGATTCGCAGAAATCCTCTTCGTGACCGCAAAAACTCCTTTACGGCCTGAAGAGGATGGTACCATCTCCATGATGACTGAAAAATCAGGTTTGCTTGAAACTTTTATATGTACATTTGGGGCCTTGGGGATGATTCTGCTGGGACCTGTTGTTCTCACTGATTTGGTTTTGCATTGTAGCAGGTAAAGCTTGATTTAAACAATGATATGATCAGATTAAACAAAGCATAAGAAGGAAGCTTTGTCACAGAATCAATTAATAACCCTGTTTTTATGTATAAAATGCAAAATCATGATAAAAGTTATCACATGATATTCTCATTACAGCAGGTTTTGGCATGTTCAGGGGTGTCAACATACATCTGGCCCTCAGGGTGACTTTAAAAAGTGCAAAAAAGACAGACAGAGCCCTTTTTTCATACACTGACACAACTATCATGTATAATATAGGCATGAGAATAAGGAGGTCAGGATTATGACACAGATATGGAAATGAAAGTCAGGGTTGGTAATCAGACAGACTTTTTGTTATTCTGGTCAAAATGATCTTTATGTCCTGATGTCAATCAATACATGATGTGTTCTTAAAATAGAGTGAAAAATATCTGCTGTCTACAGCAGGAGTAAACCTGGGAAAACACCAACCAATCCTAGCGATCAGGATCCAGTTTATTAAACCAATCAAATCCCGTCCTGCTGTTCTGCCTGTGTCCTGCACATTCATTTCACCGGCGTACACTCGCCCTGATTCTGGTGTGGGGGTGTGGTGGCTAAACACAGTCTTAAGGAAATGCTACATCCAGATTCATGCTAGTTTTCCATGACTACCAACCCTGCCTTTAACGTAAATGTAAAATTGTTTCTAGATCTGGATGAGTTGTTTTGATAATAAAGTAAAATACTTTCCCGTTCAGCTCAGATATCTGAGCTGTGATGCCCATTTTTTAAATTAAACTTTATTTTACCCAGAAATTCTGGGTTGTTTGTAATATTTTGTGAGAACAGAGTTAATTAAATGCAAACTTATTACATATTGCACAAAATTAAAGAGAAATATTTGGAGTTTTTGTTATTTAAAAGTTATTACACTCAAAAAAAAAAATGAAAGGTTGGTTGAAAGCAATAATTTGAGTTCAACTTAGCTGACCATAAAATTATTGTTTTCAACTAACGTAATACATTTACATGAAACCAGCTGACGTAATGAAATAAATTAAAGTCAGTGTTCCAGTTTTTTGAGTTTATGCTCTGATTTTATGGGTCAGGTGTGCTGAATGCAGCGCCTGAGCTTAAAGGAGTTTGACACCCTCCAGGGTTTTTTCATCGTGAGAAGTCAGATCCTCTCGTTTCTTTTCTTTCTTTTTTTTTTTGAACACTTTCATGTATCTGGAGTGTCTGACACAGTGTGAAAGCTGTTACAGGAGGTTTCTCTCTCATGATGGGAGCTCAGAGAGTTTCTGTCTGAATGTAGAGGAAGGAACATGTCATATTAACTATTTCAGATGTGGACGGTGAGTCCGGTTGAAGAGTTCAGTCAGGCTGTTCAACGTGATGTTGTTGTCGTTGTTGTTGGTGTAGTCAGGGTGAGGTAGTGGTGCTGGTAGGATGGGGGGGGGGGCTGTTTGGAGCCGTGCCAGGCTCTAAACATCCTTGCTACCCTGCAGGCATGGTATGGTGACAAACAGGTTGTGGGGAAACTCTGCTAGTGTGTGTGTGTGTGTGTGTGGGGGTGGGTGGGTGGGTGTGTGTGTGCAAATCTAAATTTGCTGCCTCTGAACAGAAACTTGTAACCACAACCACCTCAGAGTCAGTGTTTGATTTTCAGGGATGAGGTTTATGGCCTTTTTAAATCTTTGATGACATGCACTCATTGTGGCCCCGCAGCAGTCTTAAGACTCTCCTCCAAACCTGTAAACTTCAGATGCCATGCTGCCAGTGTCCTGGGAAATGCAAAGGTAAACAGAAAAAGAGGGTAAACAGTAGCAGAAGGCTGAGTTTGGGTGAGCTCAGCCTTCCCCTTCTGCCTGTTTAATCGCTTTATTCCTCCAGTTAAAAACATATTTTCCACCTCTGATCCCAAGACTGCTTTTATTATTGTTTTCACTTTTAAATAGCACATATTAAGCTTCCTTCTCATTTCCCATAAATCACACCAACCCTCTGTCATTTGTCTATGTGTGTGTCCCAGTATATTCAAGGTGTTAACTGCTCTCAGATAAATAAACCAGCAGCTATTTCTGACCTCCATTTAGGACCACTTCTACCTCAGCGGCAGGAATCGGCCACTGAAATGTCATCATGTATTTTACAGCAATAACTCAATCGCTCTCCCCATGTAGCCCAAAAATAGAGTCAGTTCAGGGCAGCTCCTGTTTTTAGCTGCTTATGTCAGGCCGGTATAAAGGGATCAGGATTACAACCACAACCAGGGCCTGAATGGAAAGATCGAAGTGAAAATAGAAGCTGAATGTGCTGCCAATTTAAACAAATGCAGAGGGAGCCACATCAAACGACTGCACCTCATCAAAATACATCAATATTTGAAAGTAAAATGTAGCCGGAGCAGAAAACAGCAGAGTGTTTTACACAGGGACTCAGCATGGTCAGGATTAAATCAGCCAAAGTAATGAAAAATTCATTGGTATAAATCCAGCTATTAGAATAACAAGGGGAAGTGGTGATAAACTACAGGATTAGAAATGCTCTGGTTAAAAAAGTCATTTTTTATGAAACATTTTTTTTGTTTTCCTTTCAGGCAATGAACTGAAAGTTAAACTCTTTTTGGGCTTTTTTTTTTTTTTTTTTTTTTTGACAAAAAAGGAGGTTGAGTATCGCGTTATTTGTTCCCCACTCTTCGGTCTCTTCTGCTTTGAGCAGCTAGAGGAGATTTGGAGGTCCAGAGTTACGGACACGAGAATTGAGTCCGAGCGCGAGGAAAATGTGTATCTGTGTCTAAAGAATTGTTTACAACAGATGCAACTGACATGAGTTTGAATAAATCACACCATCGGAACAAATGAGAGCTTCCATGGAGCTGCGCGCGTGACCACACCACGCGCAAACACTGATCACATTTTGTCGTGTTGATTTCATTAATCACACAGAGAGTGTAAGTCTTGTAATGTGTGTATCTGTGTCTATGTGTGTCTGCAGAGCCTGGTTATGGATTTTAACCTGCTGACGGACAGTGAAGCCCGCAGCCCCGCGCTGTCGCTCTCTGACTCTGGGACTCCGCAGCACGAGCCGGGATGTAAGGGCCAGGACACGAGCGGTCAGTTCACACCTCCCCGAGTCCTTTAAAGATTTACATTATATTTTTACATTGCACATACAAACATCGGTCTGAGACCCTCTCATGTAGGTAGTTTCCCCACACAGTTTTTTTCTCCTGGATCCACGCGAAGCACCGTCATCTATGAGTTAATGAAAATCATTAGAAATAATGAGCGTCAGAAATAGAGCCGATGCGCACAGAAACCTGCAGGCGTGGGCCTGCGGGACAAGGAACTAGTATTTGATATGATACGGTAAATTATACAAATAGATAAATAATCGAATTATTAAATGAATCGATAAATGAAAGAATAAATATGTAAATCACCATAATAATCCACGATAATATTCAATACTAATACTAATACTAATAATAATAATAATAATAATAATAATAATAATAATAACAATAATAATAATAAGAATAAGAATAAAAATAATATGTCAGATTTTTTTTGAATTCATTTAAATAATTGATTAAGTGATTATGGATGATATCTGTGTAGAAATAAAATAAAAGAAAGTTTTTTTTTTTTTATTTTATTTTTTGATTCACTAACAGACAGTCCAGGTTGTTTATTTTCACACTCATTTACGAGTTGATTCAGACAGAAACAAGTAAAGAAAAAAGGTGGTTTTTAATCGAAGCGGAAGGCAGGAGAATAAGATGAAACGGAGGAGACGCGGTGCGCGCGCTCTGCAGTCTATAGACGTGGGAGCGCGCAGGGACTGATGAGATGTGTTAAACAGGAGCTTCATTTGTGCCCTCACTCAGCAGCCTCTCTCTCTGCCTCAGGCGCAGCTGATGGCCTCTAATATCACATTATTCATTTGACTTTGACTATGAAAATATATTCCTAATGAGAGAACCTTTTTTGTTTTCCTCAGGAGAGTCGAAGACAAGGCGCGACGGCCTCATTTCGCACTGAACACTATGAATTAAAAACTAATGTTTATTGAATACACACAATGTAACAACACAGTAAATAAAAAAAAAATGTTCATCATTTATTTTTAAATATTCAACATATAAAATTTAGTTGTCAATTTTATGACTTAATAACGAGACATTTTTTCCCGAACTCCTCTCGGATGTGTATTTTGCTTTGTTGCGTTTCTTAGACTCGAGTCACGTGGTAACAGGTGGTCAAGCATGCATGTTATCACATAAATGCTGTCTGTTGATTGGCGGACAGCACGCGCACTGAGGTTACAAACATTTTACACGACAAATCCGCACGTGGGTGATTATTATTATAGGACCGTGTATGTGTGTATTTTTATAGATTACGAATGTAGCAAAAAATACCAACTACACTCACATCTCTGCCCGCGTGTGTATTTAAGTGTGTGTAACCTGATCATGTTGCTAAAGTGTGTGTGGTTTAAAATTCTCCGGTAACAAACTGTCAGACACAAACTATTTGGGTCTAGAAATGCCCAGATGTCGCTCCTGCTGCCTCAGAACCAGGTCTCACAGAGCTCCTCTGGTCTCAGAGAGTTACAGGTTCAGACGTTTATGATTTTATGGAGCCTTAATGTCACATTCATGTCACAGATCTGTGACTGCAGGAGAGAAAAAAAAGACAGTTTAAATATTTTCAAGATCAAAATATTGTCAATACTGAGATAATTAATTATTTAAATGTAAAGTGAATTTACATGTTTCAAATCCTTTAAAATGACCATCCAGAAAAACAGATATTTTGATTTTTTTTAAAGAGTTTTTGGTTGAATTATTTAAAATTGACACATGCTAGGTGATTTTTCTGTTACAGAAAACTTTGTATGTTTATATTAAACTTTGTTCTGACCAGTAAAATTGTATTTTGTATTTTATACATGTATTTGCTTTCTCCTTTTTTTTTCTTTGCTGAGTGCTGCAGACAGACTGCATTTTAAGCCGTCTAGACTCTGTTTTGCACATTTTCTGATCAATCCTTTTATATCACAGCGTCAGAGTGACTTTTCTGATGAGGACCAGACCTCACATGAGTCTGTTTCCTCTCTGAGAGCTGAGTGAAACAGTACTAAGGGGATGTTTTATCCTCAGAGGGGGATTTTCCTTTTAAAAACTATCGTTATGAATATGTTTCTCATAGTTTTTTGTTGCTTTATGTTCCTTTATTGAGCACACAAAACACATCCTTTACTCACATTGGCTTCAAGGCCCTTTCAAAGCAGCCACACCTCAGCACAGAGAGCTGACGCCCGTGCCTCGGGCTCTGCACCACCTCACACCCATCACTGAACCACCAGAGGGTGACTTAAACAAAAAGACTGTATCCCTGAAATAAAAGCTTCTGTAAAATCTGATTTCAGAATTGAAAACAAGTCAGGGGGATTATTTGAAAGGCCTAACTGTCAGAAACAAGCAGTGGACACTCCTCGTTTCTTCATCATGCCTCCTTAATGAAGTCTGCTGCCTTTTGCTCTTTTTCCAAACGCTGAGAAGTGATTTGGTTAAAAGCCTCCTGTCTGTGGTTGTTTGCAGGTTAAATCCCTCTGAGAAGCTGACCTGGAACGGCTCTGTCATGTCGGCACATTATCAGTCAGATTGCTCCCATTGTTGCTCAGCGCGTTGCTGCCCTTTCCTCTGTATTGTGATAGACTTTGGCCTTAAGTGACAGCTTACCCAGTGTCAGTTTACTGCCAGATAACAGCCTGGCTCTGGCCCTTATTGGTTTTGCTGGTGGCCCTGCGGAGCCTCTTTTTAAACCCTGCTGATCATTTGGAGCTGCTCTGAGAGCTAAGCCCTCGCCAAACAGAGCCCAACTTGCCCGAGTCACAAAAGCCTGATCCGCAGGATTAGCTAGCCAACTAATTTCACTTCTTTCTGTGAGGTCCTTAAATTGTGGGAGTGAGAGGAGCCCTGGCAGACATAACATGGATGTGTGGTCCTTTAAAGTGGCTGCGCTGGGGGCCAAATGCAATCACTCAGGGCTCCTGCACATCTTTGAGCATAATGCAGTGTTTGGAGTCCCTCTCTCCTGGCAACGTCACACCCAGGCTTCGTCCTGTGGGGCAGGGATCTCATATCATGTTTGATCTGACAGTGTTATCCACTGCTCGCAGCAGCAGGGTCGAGCAGTGTGGGGTAGTTCTGCTGCAGAGAGAGAGAGAGAGAGAGAGAGAGAGAGAGAGAGAGAGAGAGAGAGACGTGTTCGTAGTGTTTTCATTTCAGCTGGATGGAAGAGCCAGGCTGAAAGTTGGGGCCCTGTTAGAGCCCAACTTGTAACAATGATCCAAGTGTAATAAAAAATATATAATAAGACCCGAAATAGTAATAAATGGTCGAAAATGTTACAAGTTCTTACATTCTGGGCAAAAAGTTATTAGGTTTTTGGCTCAGCATTGTTACATTTTGGGTCAGTTATTACATTTCAGGTATTATTACATTTTTTTTTTTTTTAAATTATATTATAGTGTTGTTACATTCTGGGTCATTCTGGCTCTAACAAGCCCTGATTCCAAAACTTCCCAGTGTGATATGTCTTTTTTTCTGATGTCTTATTCATTCACAGGTCTCTGGGCATCTCATTACAAACTTAAGGAGGAACTAATTTTCTACATCATAAACTGAGTTCCCTTTAACAAAATCTTATATTTATGATAAGTCTTTAAAAAATGTACTTCAAAGTGTAATTAAAGCAAATTTTCACTTCTTATTTCTAGCAGAAATACTCTAATTAGACTTAATACTAAGTCTAATGAAAGCACATTCACCTGACAAGTCCAGAAATTGTTTGTTTCAAGATATCACAAGGAAAAAACATGACAATTGTATTTCTTGTACATTATAAAAACATCCAAGGAAAGGTGTCTTTTCTTGAAACAAAGTTATTGTTTTTCCAACTCCAATGACAGATTATTATTTTTTTTACTCCTTACAGTAAATTAAAGCGAAACTACAGTGACCCTGAGAGCTCACTGCACTGTATCTTAAAAAACACATGCAAAAAGACAATAAATGAATAAATAAATAAATAAATAAATAAATAAATAACTCCAACACCACTAACGGAAAGAGAACAGTTGCAGTGCTGTGAGCTCTCAGGGCCACCATAAGTGAGCTTTTTTTTGGTTTGTTTTTTTTGCTTGGAGTAGGAGTCAAACACTTGCTTAGATTTGAGTTTTCGCAGTGTGACACTATTGGGTTCATATCTCAGAGAGTCTGAAGTCACAGCAGAAAAAGAAAAACACTATTTGAAAATGTTTTGAGTGTCTCTACAGCTTGAAATATTTTTTTCTGAATTTTGTGCTTTCTGATTTTAGTGGCCTAACAACATAAAAATATACTAAATTCAGTTTTTATTTATTGTTTGTTTTCTTGGATGGAATGTTTAAAGGTAAAAAAGAAAAGAAAAATAGATTGTCTATAGAAATAGTCATTTAAAAGATGAAAGTTAAAGGGTTAAAACTCCAACAAAAGTCTGAATTTTGACTAAATTGTTTTTTTTCTTTTTTTTTTTTTTAAAGAAAGTAACGTAAAATAAAGTTGGGCTATGGAGTAACAAAACTATGTTAAAAAAAAAACATTTTTAAAGGATTTTAAGTATTATATTTCATGCTAAAGTCTAATTTTAGGAAGCAGGGACGGGCAACAAATGCTTTTATTCCAGTGTTCAAGGTACTTTGAATTAATTTTTTACATTCTTTTTTATGAGATCAATGTACAGGACACTTGGCTTAATAAACAATGTATTTCACCATTAATTTTATCATTTAGACATTTTATTTCCTGAGGACATGAACGGCACTGATTCAGCGGAATGGCCCACACACCTTAGAGTGACTGATAACCTGATGAGCGTGTTTGTGGACCCGAGCTCATCTGAGATGGACTGACACAAAGTGGAAAAGTGTGCTGTGGTCTGACGAGTCCACATTTCAAACTGTTTTTGTAAATCATGGACGTGGTGTCCTCCAGGCCAAAGAGGAAAAGGACAATCTGGATTGTTCTCAGGTCAAAGTGTCAAAGCCAGCATCTGTGATGGTATGGGGGTGTGTTAGTGCCCATGGCATGGCTAACTTGACCATCTGTGAAGGCTCCATTAATGCTGAAAGGTACATACAGGTTTTGGAGCAACATATGCTGCCATCCAAGCCACGTCTTTTTCAGGGACGTCCCTGCTTATTTCAGCAAGACAATGACAAGACACATTCTGCACCTGTTACAACAGCGTGGCTTTGTAGTAAAAGAGTGCAGGTACTAGACTGGCCTGCCTGCAGTCCAGACCTGTCTCCCATTGAAAATGTTTGGAGCATTATGAAGCACAAAATACGACAACAGAGACCCCGGACTGTTGATCAACTGAAGTTGTTCATCAATCAAGAATGGTAAAGAATTCCACCTCCAAAGCTTCAACAATTAGTGTCCTCAGTTCATAAACACTTATTGAGTGTTGTTCAAAGGGAAGGTGATGGAACACAGTGGAAACATGAGCCTGTCCCAGCTTTTTAGGAACGTGATGCTGCCATCAAATTCAGAATGAGTGAATATTTACAACAAAACAGTAAAGTTTATCAGCTTGAACAATAAATATCTTGTCTTTGTGGTGTATTTAATTGAATATAGGTTATACAGGATTTCCAAATCGTTGTATTCTGATTTTATTTATGATTTACACACCTCTCTGTGACCAAATGACAAACTGTAATCTCTTCATGAATCACTCGCGGTTAAACTACATCTGATGCTCTAACTCTGAAAGTTTTAAAACCCCAGTTCAGAGAAATTACTGATGATTCACTTGAAGCATCTCTGTGATATTACCAACAGCTCAATATGTCTTGTAATAATGTTAATTTGGTCATATTTGGGTTAATAGTGTTTTTGACATCACCCATTTGTTTCTGAAACAGTGTTTTGAAACTGATTATTGATCAGTGTTTTGAATTAGTGTGTATGTGGTTTCTGGAGTTATACAGCCATCCTCAACTTCATATTTTGAGACTAGGTTTGATTTCTTAAAACTGTAAAGAAAAGTAAAGCATATCACCCTTAAACTCTCTTTAGGTAAAGCTGAGTGATTGTTAAGGATGTGAAATATGATGAAATATCTGCACAGCACCATGTACGTCACATCAGCACAACTTTTTCTTAAACCTTAAACCTTAATTTCAGTCTTCCTGATTTTCAGTCTTATGTTTAATGTAATCATTCACTCCCTCTAAACTAAAACAATGTTTTCATTCATTTTTTTATATAATTGATTACTATATTTCTTCTTCTCATTTTCCATCCATTAATGTCTGGTTAAGTGCTCAAACAGCGCTCATCAGTTTCTTCTGCACATCGACATCATATTGAATAAAACATGAAAATATAGCTCTTCATGTTCATATTTTGCCTTTTAAATCTGATCATTCTTTGTTGTCCTGACTGAGTCATGTCATTTCCTGTTTCTGCCCTGGCCCTCTCTAAAACTCTTCTCTCCTGCACCTTCAGACACGGAGAAATCCCACCAGAACCAGCTGGATGAGTCCAGCGCTGAGGACGGCTCTCTGAAGAAGAAGCAGCGGCGGCAGAGGACTCACTTCACCAGCCAGCAGCTCCAAGAGCTGGAGGCCACCTTTCAGAGAAACCGTTACCCTGACATGAGCACCAGAGAGGAGATCGCAGTGTGGACCAACCTCACCGAGGCCCGGGTCAGGGTGGGTACCCACAGCTCTGCCTCCATGAGTTATGCCATGAATCTGTTATTCAGCTGCTGATTTTGCTAATCTTTTCATTGTGGAGCATTGTCCACTCACAGTCACAGTCACCCGTCTGTGACGTCGCTCACAGTGGAGGGATAGTGGCGTTGTTGAAATTTTAATTGATTCTTGAGCTCAAAGTGTATTTTAGAGTCATAAAAGTGACAGAAAGGATTTCCCATCTCTCTCTTTAACTCCAGCACGGTCTCAGCAGATGTCTGTCTAACATGAGTCTGGAGGGTTTAGATCAGCTCAGACTTATCTTGTCTTTATGTTGGGTTAATATATGATAGAGGAGCCACACAGTATAATAAATATTTAATTATACATAAAAACAAACCAATAGTATAAAGTTAAAATGAGATACAATCACAGAATACAAGCTTCTCTGTCGAATGAGTCATGAGCAGTGAGATAAAAAAGAGGGAGCTGAAAAAGTCACCTCTGGTCTTCTGTCTGGACTTTTGGACAGCTAGTGGAGCTCTAACAGAGGATCTCAGATTGTGTCCTGACTATAAAAAAAGAAAGAAAAAAGAAACAGACGTCATCTTGCTGGGCTGAAAGTCAGGGTTGGTAATCAGGTTTAGACAGACTTTTTGTTATTGTTGTTAAAATGATCTTTATGAGCCAATAAGTTGAGCTAAAGTTGGGGTGATGTGGGCACATGTCCTGGTTTTGGTCCAAAGCCAAACTGTTGTGTTTTGGACTGTTTTGGACTGTGGATTGATTTCTGGCTGAGATGTGTAGAGAGGCGTGAATGAGTTTCTCCAGATCTCTGGCTGACATCCGGGACTTTACCTCTGAGATATTTCTGACCTGATGAAAACAAGACTGAACCACCTTTTCACCTCTGGCCCAGAGTGCAGGTCCTGGTCAAAAGTTAGACCCAGGGTTCTGGCTGAGGGTTTTACAAAGTTTGACAGATTACCAGTGTCATTTAGTTTTAAACTAACATTAACAGTAGAAGGGTAAACCTGCTTTTTCTGTGAAGTTTCTCAAGAGAACATTTGTTGTGAGTTTTATTTATTTATTTATTTTGTGCTATTTGAATAACAATTGATTCACTTATTGAATGATTGATTGATGATAGCAGGTTCGGACTTTATAGTTATACCTTAAAACCCAGCGTGGTTATCTTACTCTCTGTGCGGGCCTCTACCATATCTGTTGGCGAAATTGATTCAGAAGCCCCGCCCCTTCTAGATTCTGATTGGTCAGTGATCATTGCTAAGTGTTGTGGCCTTCTGAATATTGATATTTACATTTGTGTTGTACCAGTTGTTCCCCTTAGCCCTTGGTTCTACACGCTCAGGTCTTGTGAAGGGGTATCCCAATTCTCTGTAAGGTTAAGGGGAGGGGCTACAAATAAACAATGATACTCATGTTTTTATCAGATACCCAATCCTTTGCTACTCTGTGTATATATTAGCCGATTTGAATTGTTGGTTGTATAAAATTAATCTTATAATGCTCTAGCTAGCAACAGCTATAACTAACAGCTACACTGATGTCAGACCAGGACGACACATTCACAGCAAACAGACTTCACCATAATGTTCTGCATTTCATGAATGATTAGACAGCTAACCTGCATTCAGGAGCTGCATTAGCTACGTAAGTTATGAAAAATGAATGTTGCAGAATTCAGAAGCTACATGATATAGCTTCTGAATACCGTAATGTTAGCTTAACGTTAGCTTTTCATAGCTTAGCTGTCTGATCACTCTTGTAATGCTGTGCATCATGGTGAAGTCGATTAGTCATGTATTTGTCACTCCAGTCTGACATTGGTTTATCATCACTTTGTAACAATGTGTTCAGTTGTCGCTCTGCTTACGACAGCCAGCCAGCAACAATGGGTGATGACATATTGAAATTGAGTGGCATCTCGTTTCTTGGGGGCATCTTGTCACCCCTTCGTCTTGGCCCTCAAACAGAAGGCCATTTCTCTTTGTCTGTAGTTGTATCTCACTCTGAAACCGAAGCGTTCTCTAACAGTGGACCTGACTGTCCTCTTTAAGCTCTTTGTTGTTTGTTGTGGCCGTTATGAGCATCCTGTGTGCGTGGTGAGCTACTGTCCTCTGGTCTGGATTGATAGTACTTTTTGTTCCCTGTGCATTCAGCTCATTAGCATCAGCGCTGTACAGAAAATGTGTGTTCACCTTTACACCCTCAGTGGATTCAGATTACAAACAGTGAACCCAGGGTATAGATTTACACAAGGCCTCCTCTCTTTTCGGCTGACACCATGGAGCTTTGTGTTGAAACTCTGGCATGCTGCGTAAGGGTGGACGATAAACAGAGATCTGTTGGGTAGATGGCAAATTGATGATCCCTCCAAAAGTGTTGAATACACAGAGAGAAAACATGAGGTTGTGATCAAGTACGCCAAGGAAACGTGATCCTAAAATAGAACATTTTCAAAGTCATGATGCTTTGTTCGTTTCCACCGCAGCTTGGTGTCACACTGACCGTAAATGTCAAAGGTGCAGCAGAGGTTGGCCACACACAGCGGTCTGGTCACTGTAGCTATATGGAGCAGGAGGACACACATTCAGATGGATGACAATACAGACAGCGGCCTGCCTGACGAGTAATGGATCACATTAATGCTGGCTGGTTGAAAGGTCGCATAGCAAACACTCTTGGTTGTTATTTTGAAAGGACTACAGACTGCACAGCGTTTGGTCCTTAATGTCTTTCAGTGGCCTCTTCAACCCCTGCATGCAGGCGGATTCCTACATGCACACAATACTTCACCTGTCACACTGATTCATGGGATTTGTCAGAGAGGTGTTTTTAATCACTGAAGCAGATGAGACTTAATGATGACAGTGCGGTGAAGGTCAGAGGATGCACGGTGAAGTTTTTCTGCTGTTTAGTTTCAATTTCTTTCCTTGATTTGCCTGAAACACTTTTCATTTTAACTGTACGGGATGTCCAGAGAATGCCAACGGCTAACAAGCTAACAAGCTAACAAGCTTCTTTTACCACAGTGGTGCTGTAAGTGTGTGCATCTAGCACAGGTCGTGATGATGTTCGTACTGTTGTATTTATCAGTCACCTAAATCCATCATTCAATGTTGTAATATACAAGCATTTCCAGCCAGTCGCACTCACTTCACTTGTTATGAAATATCTGGACCTTCATCATTGTCATCAGTTCTCTTGTGAAGGTTGGGGTGTCCCCTCCCTGTGCGTAGAGCTGACCAGACGACACAGTTCCTTCCAGCTTTGGCAGTCTTGTGCCAGCCTCTCTGCATCCTCCACAGTAACTCTGTGTTGTAGGAGGTCCCCCGCAATGATGTACAGCCAGCTGGTGCGGGGCTTGCCTCGTGGTCGTTTCCATCCAGCAGCCTTGGGGTCAAATCAGAGGATGGCTGTAGTTGGGTGGTCAGGGGGGAGGCGGAGGACATGGCTGAGCCAGCGGTTGCAACGTTGCACAGCAAGGGAAGATGCTCTGGGCTGGTGCGTGCGGGCTCTAAGCACTTCATTGGACACTCGCTGGGGCCTCCTTCAGTCTCTTCTATAAAACCTTAAATAACACCAGTTAGTCCCCCAGACTTCTCATCAACTGGCATCCCTCAAAACTGTTTTTAACAACATAAACACTCCTTAGCAGTTCAGATCATTTTGATACAGCCATCCCAGGTTAACATGAAGCATTCACACTAAGAATGCCGTGACATCAGGTTTTCACCTCTTGATTACTGTGGCTGGAAAACTAATCCTTATACTGATTTTGTTGGAATATTGATTGAAAACTAGGGATGCATGATCTGGTCCTGGTATCTGTTATCAGTCTGATACAGCCTTGAAAAGTTAGGTTGGATATTAGTGCCGAAGGGCCGACCCATAGGATAGATCTATTCAACTCATGAGCTCATGGGTGTGTGCGTATCACGTCATCAACACCTGTAGGTCTGTGCATTTGGCAACATGTGCAAGTTTAAGTCGTCTCTGCAAAAAAGGGGATCTTAAGGCCCTGTTTACACAATGTTTTACTAGAAAAATGCAGTGAAAAAAATCAGTTTACATGGAAACGCTGAGGGACTGAAAACGCTGTAGTATCCATGCCAGGCCTGTAGGGGGTGATATAACTGTGGAGTCTTTTGGTAGCCCTCCGCTGAAGTAGAGGTGGGCATCAGGTGTATATAGCAGATGAGTCTTATCTGAGTGCAGAAGTGGAGCAACAGATGCACATTTTGATAAAAGGCAGTCAGTAGATTCAGCAGCACAAGCACAACACGGTAGTCCACCATTGTTACTGTTGTTGTTGTCCAGTTCGCGTATGGAAATTAAAAGTTCCCACAATGAAAGGTTAATGCTCAAAGTGGAGCATGACGTCAGCGTTTCCACTGGCGTGCTGTTTACATGGCAACGTCCTGGGGACTAGATAAGCTCTGCTTCTCCCGTCTTCCCTTTCGGACATGTACAATTTGATCAACTATTGACAATGTGTGATGTTGCATAAGTGTGCTGACATGACCGAAATAAATAAAATAAATAAATAAACGCTGCATTTTAGAAAAATTACCCTCTGGAGGCAGTTTTCAAAGGTTTCTATTTTAAGTTGGCTTTAATGTCATTTCCATGTAAACGAGAGACCGAAATGCAACCAAACCTTTGCGTTTCCTCTCATAAAAGTTGTTGTGCAAAACGAAATAAAAAAAAAAAAATCTAAATCTTGAAATTAGAGGGCCTTGAGAAGTATTCTCAAATGCTGAAACACGAAGAAAATGTTAAGATTTAGATTTAAATACTTGAAAAAAAAAAACTTCCTTCAGGACAGCGATTAGTTAAATATACTGAATATAAGCAAAAAAATCTAATTTTGTTCTTTTAGAATTCTTAATTATAGCAAATGAAGCCTGGGGACAAGAAAAAAAATACAAAAACAAATAAAAAAGTATGATGTTGAAAATGTTCGGGAAATAGTGTAGACTTAGACTGAAAATAGCGTTGGAGTAGTTTTTAAAAGGATCCAAAAGATAAGTTAGAGCGGACATCATCTGCAGGCTGGTTTCTCAACAAACAGGCCAATTAAAATCTAAACTATAGATTTGTTCGTGTGTTATCTTGACTATTGAACTGATCCCTCCCAAGTGGGGCTCTTCAGTTGGGTTTCCTGGTTACATTTGATAGCAAGGTTTAAAACGCTGTGCTCTGGGTGCTGCGTCTGTTGAAATAACTCCATCTTGACCTTAATGAAACTCAAACTGTGATCTCCTGGACAGAAGTCTTGAGTTTCTCTGATCTCTTCCTGGCCTGTGACTATAGCGCCATCTGTCTTTTCCTTTTTCCATTTGAATAAATTACTTTGGCTGATCTGCGTCAATGTGTAAAAATCAAAACTGTCCAAAAAAAAAAAGTTTTTACAGTTTCATAAATTTGATAAACTTCTGTAAAATAGTGTCAGGGAATATGACCTAAACCTGCCAACGTTTTTGAATGCAGAGTGTGAAGTAATGGCAATTAATAATTGAGGGGAAAAGTAAGGGGGTAGTCATGATATTTGATAGAACATCCTGGAGTCCTGAATGAAGCCACAACAGCTGTGAGAATTGTTTTCTGTTGTTTCTTCTTTGGATGCAGGTGACGCAGCAGCGTGACGTATTTCTTGACATTTGACAGCCATGCTCAGGTCAATTTTCTCTGTTTCTGAGCCTCACATCACTAATACCCATATTTCCTGTGACTGTTTGTTTTCTTCGTCTTTTGCTGTTCCATGCAGTCACCATTCTTCCACTCTTGTCATGTAACTTAGCAAACAGCTGTAGGAATCGCAACAGCTGCTGACTGGAAAGAATAGCGAATTAAGAAATAAATGAATTAATTAAAAAAAAATATACATATTTTTTGGAATAATATTTGTTGTAGACATTCATTCCTAAAAAGCTGGAACAGGGTCAACAAAAGACTGGGAAAGTTGAGCAATTCTCCAAAAACATGTTTGGAACATTCCACAGGTGAACAGGATCATTGAAAACAGGTGAGTGTCATGACTGGATATAAAAGGAGCATCCCTGAAAGGCTCAGTTGTTCACAAGCAAGGACGGGGCGAGGTTCACCACTTTGTGAACAACTGCGTGAGCAAATAGTCCAACAGTTTAAGAACAATGTTTCTCAATGTACAATTACAAAGAATTGATGGATTTGATCATCTACAGTCCATAATATCATCAAAAGATTCAGAGAATCTGGAGAAATCTCTGCACGTAAGCAGCATGGACGTGGTGTCCTCCAGGCCAAAGAGGAAAAGAACAATCCGGATTGTTCTCAGGTCAAAGTCTCAAAGCCAGCATCTGTGATGGTATGGGGGTGTGTTAGTGCCCATGGCATGGCTAACTTGACCATCTGTGAAGGCTCCATTAATGCTGAAAGGTACATACAGGTTTTGGAGCAACATATGCTGCCATCCAAGCCACGTCTTTTTCAGGGACGTCCCTGCTTATTTCAGCAAGACAATGACAAGACACATTCTGCACGTGTTACAACAGCGTGGCTTCGTAGTAAAAGAGTGCAGGTACTAGACTGGCCTGCCTGCAGTCCAGACCTGTCTCCCATTGAAAATGTATGGAGCATTATGAAGCACAAAATGGAATGAAAGAATGGCAAAGAATTACACCTCCAAAGCTTCAACAATTAGTGTCCTTTATTATTATTATTATTATTATTATTATTATTATTATTATTATTATTATTATTATTATTATTATTGTTGAAGTTTGTTTTTTAATAGGTTTTTAAGGAAACTTTTTATCATGTTGATGAGATTGAGGTCTTTGAAACTCATGTATTAAATATGAGATGTTCAGCAGTAAGGGGTTAAGAGTTACCACTAAAAGTTGAAAATAATGTTTTGAAGTTTAAAATCATAATATTATAGTGCAAAACTGTTTTGGATTCTTTTTTGTGAGAGGGTAAAGAAGATGTGATTTGTGATGATATCCTCTCTTGATTTGTAGTCAGCCCAAATGTTTACCACTCCTAGCCACCCATTCCACAGACGGTGACCCTGTCTGGCCAAAGTCTGGCTCTGCTCCACCGCTGTTAATAGTAAGGTTTTTGAGCAGGTATTTTAATGACCTTCTCATGATATCGTTGCACCATTTCACAGATAAATACGGCCGCAGACGAGCTTCTAAGTAATGTTGAGCCTTCACCACAAACCTTCAGACAGCGTTTCCTGTGAGTGATGAAACAGATTGGGTAGCTCCTGTCCCCTGGCGTGGACTTCCCCCTACTGACACTGGAATGGAAAACTCTGAGTCATCTACTTTATACTCATATTAATGGTCAACAGCATTCTGTTACTATAATAACCAAGGACTGGATGAAACCCTGCACTCATGCTAAGGGTGCAGAGAGGTGGCTAAGTATCGTCACTGGACATTAACACAAGTCCATGACCATCAAAGAAACAAAGTCATCTCAAACCAAATGTAAAACAAGCAGAAAAGGACCAGAGACTTCTGCTGGGAGACTTCGGTCCAAATAACAGAAATCATTTCCTCATTCTCCTCTCAAATAAAATACTTTTTAATATATAAAAACCCTCAATCAAGATTTTTCCTCCTCGCTTTAATCCAATTCATTTCCTCTACGTATAAGACCGGAGAATGACAAATGTGAAGATTTCCGCTCTGTGACATTTCTTTCATTGAGATCTCACTATTCAAATAAGTCAATGATCAGTTTTAATAAGCCCTGCCTAATATGACTGTTTGATGAAACACTTTAACTTTCTTTCCTGGATTATTATGTCTTTCAAAAATTGTGGAGACGTCGGCACTCAAAATTGCTGTGAGTGTTTGAGGGAGGTTAGGATACTCTGACTCAGTCAGATTTGGAATAAAGACTTAATATACTTCTGTCACTTTTCAGTATTTGAGATGGTATGAGAGAACTAAGTTAAGTAAATATCTACCTCACTGATTCTATATTTCCCTTCTGCATACAGATAATATACATAATCATGAACTATAAATCAAGCCTTGAAAATATCAGTTCACTGGTGTCTGTATATGTTGTTACCTGTAATTTTGATTTTGAAAATATTTATTTCACATTTTTCCGTGACTAGGAAGCAAAGGAAGGAAACAAAAACCATCCTCTCTCAATGCAGTTCAACTCTTACCGGTGTCATTTGAGTCCATCAATCATTGAATACATTCTGTCTAAGGGGGATTTGGTGTTCCTAATCTCAGAACAATGATTGTCATTATTGTGAGCCATGTGCTGGGTCTGATGTAAAGTATAGTATTATATCCTATAGTATCAAATCTTTTCCTGACTTATCTTAGTGTATGCATTGTATCTCATCATATGTCATCCATTAAAGTAGTGTATCATATCATAGTATATTTAATTTGAAGGAACATATCATATCATATCATATCATATCATATCATATCATATCATATCATATCATATCATATCATATCGTATCATATCTCATATATCATATCGATTGTTTCATATCTTAACAGAACGAAGCCTATGGTATTGTATCCTAACCGAACATGTTTATCAGATCGAAGAAATCAGAAATTGTAAACCTGTAGAATTGTAGAGTTTATCTCAATGGAGCCTCTCCTATTGTATCTTGTTGTATGGTATCATATTTTATCTGAACATCTTATAGTTTTGTATCTTAACAGAACATAAGTTCTGCATGTTACGTTCATCTTAGCATCTTAGCTCATTCATATTGTAAAGTATCATGTCATAATCTTATCGCATCATCAGCCGTATTCTCAGAAAGCTTGTTGACAAGAAGACCCAGTAGTCAGGCTAGCTTGTTAGCCAGAAAATTGTTCTGACAAATGGGCCTTTTGACTAAAGGGCAGTCTGATTTCCTAACAGCCCATCTGATTGTCTGTCTAATGGGCCTTGTGATTTCCTGACTTGCAGGCCTTCTGACAATAAGTTGGGCACAGTTTCATAACTAAACGGAGAAAATTGTTTGATATCTTAACAGAACAAATGATATCCTAACATTTTGTTCCGTATCAGAATGGAACATATATTGTATCTAATTATATAGTACAATCTGTTAATATTGTTTTCATATTGTATTCATATTATAGCATCTTAAACATATCAAATCATATCATATGGTGCTGTTTTTCACCTTAACGGCACATATTATATGGAACCTTTTTGTTTGGTTTCATTTCTTTACGCACCACATCATTTGCATTGTAATTTATCTTTTTGTTTTGCTTCTTAACCAAACACATCATGTCATATTGTATTGTATGGTTTTGTTTGTTATCTTAACAGAACATATGGTATATTGTTTTGTTATCTAACACATCACAACATATAAACTCTGCCTGTATTTCATCTGATCATGTTTTATCAATAATACTGTATGTATTAATTCACATCATATCATGTTGCATCTTATTGTACTGTATGAAGTTATATCATATTGTATCACATCATGTCATCATGCCTCATATCATGTGATGCAGGTGATGTATTATTATTATTATTATTATTATTATTATTATTATTAATAATAATAATAATAATAATAATAATAATAATAATAATAATAATAATAATAATAATAATAATAATAATAATAATAATATGTATGTTCCCCTGATGTATCATCTTGTGTTGTTTTTTTATTGTGTTGTATTGCATTTTATTGTATTTTATGGTGATGTTCAGTATCCTGTCACATTGTTTTTATATGACGTTACTGTGTCTTATACGAGCAGACTGTTTTATATCCCATTCCAGACTTTCCAAACTGTAATGATGCAGTTTGGGAAGTTTGGACAGAATGACAACTTTGGTTGTCATTCTGTCATCTACTATTTAAGCTAAAAGTTTCCTCACCACAAAGACATCATTCTTTTTTTTCTGGCACATTTCTCTTATCCCACCGTATCCTCACCTGTGATGTGATTCATGTGAAGCCCTGGTGGCCTACTGTAAGTGCTCCAACTCGATGCTGAATCAGAAGGCTCTGGTGAAAAGATAATCTCTCTCATGTGAAATTTATTTGATGTTGAGTGGACGTCTTGTCCTGAAACTCCTGAAACCACCAATCAGTTATCAGTGTCTTTGCCGTTTCAATGTATTCGCTTCACTCAGATGTTTTTCTCTTTTGCCTTCCGTAGGTATGGTTCAAGAACCGACGTGCCAAGTGGAGAAAGCGTGAGAGGAACCAGCAAGCCGAGCTGTGCAAAAATGGTTTTGGAGCCCAGTTTAATGGACTCATGCAGCCCTATGATGACATGTACACAGGCTACTCCTACAACAACTGGGCCACTAAGAGCCTAGCAAGCAGCCCGCTCTCTGCCAAGAGCTTCCCGTTCTTTAACTCCATGAATGTAAGCCCCCTGTCGTCCCAGCCCATGTTCTCCCCTCCTAGCTCCATCCCCTCTATGAACATGGCCTCCAGCATGGTGCCCTCAGCGGTGGCTGGGGTCCCCACCACAGGGCTAAACAATCTGGGCAACCTCAACAACCTCAACAGCCCCACGGCGCTCAACTCGGTCGCAGTGACGGCGGCCACGTGCCCCTACGCCACCACGGCCAGTCCTTATATGTACAGAGACACCTGCAACTCCAGCCTGGCCAGCCTGCGGCTCAAGGCAAAGCAACATGCCAACTTTGCTTACCCAGCGGTGCAGAATCCCGTGTCCAACCTGAGCCCTTGCCAGTACGCTGTAGACAGGCCGGTATGAAGAAGAAGCCCTGACAAGGACCCCCAATCCAACCAACCAGCTGTAAGTCCACTTTCACCCAACCCGACATCTCCTCAGCTCCATCTGTAGGCTGCCAGATGTGCTGCAGGCTGGCAGAGTGTGTTTTTGATGGTACTCTTTCAGAATTATCTCCAAGACTGACTAATAAACACGTAGACATGCCCTGATGGACCACTGTGCTTCAAAGGAATCTCTCCAGTTTGTGAGACTTTGTCGCTGAACTGACCAACTGCTTCAGAGGATTTCTAAAGATTGTTATCCACATTTTTTTTCCTTCTTTTGAACTGCATGATTAGAGTAAATGTAGAAACCAAGGGTAAATAAAACATGGATGCTTCAACTGGACTGCTGGTCAACATCTTGGCCCAAAAACACCAAATGTCATCATTGCTTCTATCGCAGGAGAAAAGGACCTGTGGGTGCAATGATGGAGACACGGAGGATGTACATATTGGACTTTTTTTTTTTCTGTTTTGTATGTGACAAAAATATATGAAAATGTACTCTAAAGATGAGAGGAGCATGTTCTTTAAAAGCAGAGGGCCCTAGTTTGACGTAATACGAGCACAACCTTTAGGAACTTTAGACTTTGTTGTGAATTCTTCTCCTCCTGGAAGGTCAGAGGTCAGCTTGGAGAGCAGGAGGGGGACGGACCTGAGCAGAAGAAGGAAGATGAGCACATTAACCTCACAGTTGAACACCAAAACAACAATTTCGTCACACATAAAACAGAATATCTGCAAGAGAAACTCTAAAAAGCCATTGATTATATAGATTTGTGTGGTGTTATACAAAGGGAGTCATGACTGTAAAAAAAATGTATGTAAGAGTGCAGTTGTCATAACAAAAAACAAGCTTTTTTTTCCCGATGTAGCCTGCTTTGTCTCATTAAACAACCTATTAAAGGATCCCTTTTTATCAACGCCGATGACTGCTGACATGGAGCAGAAGGTCACATGTCCGTTAATATCACTTATGTGCAGCCTCTGGTGTCACACAGGCCAAAACATGATGTCCTCACAACAATGAGCGCGGCGCCATGGAAACCCTGACTCACCTCCATGGCAACACTTGCGCAACGATGAAAGAGAGTAGTGAGCTGGAGGGGGAGATATAGATGTTCCCGATGGTGCTCTCTGATACGTTTGACCTACACTCGCAGCGCTAACCGCAGGCTATCCGGTAACACGGCAAGAATTCACAGAGGCAGCGCCAGGATTACATAAGAGCCTTGAAGGAGCGAGGTGTCCCAGAGGAGCCACAAACGAGGGGTTAGCAGCCCATCAATCCCCATCAGCCCCTGCATCTGTTTATTGCTCTGACATTTCCGCTCTTGCAGAGTTTTCTTTGCACTGAATTTGAAGGAAAACTCAAATTTGACATCAGAGAAAATTTCATTTTCAACATTTTCATCAAGGGGGAAATGACTGAAAAAATACCTGATCTAGATACAGATTAAAAAAGTGACGCACTGTTGCTTTAATGATGACGTGCTGACAGAAAAACGACTCAGCTTTTTTCGGCAGATATGAATATTTTCATTTTTGGTCGACAGTTCGACATAAAATGATTAATCTGTTTTTCACATTTCTCTTTTGAATTTTCGATTTATAGTCTGATTTTCTACAAATCGGCTAAATTAAGTGTCTCATTTGTAGTTTTTGTCTGTTTTGGGGGTTGACAGACTCTGCCAGTGCTAGTTATGGGGGTCGATAGAAAATAAAAACAAATCGTCTTTCATTCTGATGCTGGTATACTCTCACACTGATGCCTTTCCATGACCTAGTGAGCGGAACGAGATGATCAGAAATCTGATTGGTTATTTTCTTTGTAATGAATTTGACGCACCCACAAATCCACACATGACCTCATCACTCTACATCCTGCTAAAAGTCGTCTTGAACAAAGAAAGTAGGATAAAATAAATAAAAAAAGATGATCTGTATTCATTCATTTGCTTCAAAGACAGAGGAGTTATATCTTTCTCACAGTGGGTGATGGTGCTCATGGGAAATGAAGTCCTAATCTTGATTTCATCCACATGAGAAAATACTTCACAGTGAATGAAGAAGTTAAAAACCAGTTAAAAACTAAACAATATCATTAAAATGCTACAGTTTGAGAAAAAGTTTTTGATTTGAAACTTTGAGGACAAAATCTGAATTTTTATTGAATAACTTCAGGATTTTTTTTTTATCAACAGGAAACAAACAAACAGTAAATCAAATTCCTTACTTACTTATCCTCCAAAGTTCCTACTTTTTTCTTAAAATTATTGAATTATTAGTTTGAGATAATATAAATGAATCACAAAAAGGTGACATGAAAGATTTGTGTGTTTATTTTTATCGTGTAAATTTGGATGTGTTGTGTTAAAGCTCTCTTTATGCTGAGCTGAAATATGATGTACATCACAAAGAGAAAAGTGAGGCTGAAAATACTCAAATCTGACTTGAAGAAAAGTGGATTCATTGTTTACTACTTTATAATTTTCACTGAATCTTATGTCAAAGCCTATCAAAGCCAGATTTGTGTCCAGATTTTCAGCTTTTGGGCTAAACTGGAGCTCTGACCAACACAGGAGCAGCAGGAGCACCATCTCTCTATTGATGTCAAACTCTTGTGTGTTCATACGGAGGTGACCAAAACTGTCTCAACATCTCCAAATCCTGATCATGAAACTTTCAAATGGTTTATCTGTGCACAACAAATATCAGATGAAGTGAGCCCTTCTGTTTTTAACTACTTTAATGTTTTCCATCGACTTTAATATTCGGTTTGTCCACTTGTTGCAGCAGTTACAGCATCTCTGGGGGAGTGTCAATATATTTCCTGAGACCTTCAAAACTAATGTTATGACTTCTGTAGCTCAAAAAAAAAAGTTTTCCATCAAATGTTTAATAGATGTGTCCACTTTATTTCACAACTCCATCAAATTCTGGATGAGTGTGAGGCCAGTCCATCATTTTCAGAGTTCCTTTGTATCAGAAAAATGAGGTAAATCTCCTTCTGATGGTTCTATTCTATGGGATATGGAGCATAACGATGACCTTGTGTGTGTGTGTGTGTGTTTGTGTGTGTGTGTGTGTGTGTGTGGGGGGGGTCCTTTAACAGCCTGAAAGTGTTCTAATAATTTCGGCCACCTCTGTTCAAACTTGTCCATATTTGGTCTGACAAGTAATAAAAAATAAAGAAAAAATAGAGTAAAATTTTGTTCAAAAACAAAAACAGTTAAAGTACAACTGAAAGATAAATGTCAGATTGAAATACAAAACAAAAAAGCTTCCAGTACTTTGTTGCCCCACAAGTCTTATCACAAGTATCCCCATCAACAAGGAAACAACAGCACACTGGAATGTAGGGGGGCACCTAGTTTGGCAGCTCCCATTGTAATAAGGCACGTGGCCCCTGAAGGCATATCAAGAAAAAAAATCATAAAGCTGAGAAATTTTTAGAGCAGCGGCCAAGATATCAAAACTGCAACAGTTGCACAGAGAAATACAATGAAAAAGTAAAGAAAAAAAGTCTGTGCATCAATTTTTAGAAAAAGGTTTCAAATACCAATTAAAGTGACAAACATAAAAAATGAAGATATATAGTCACGGGTTTGAGCATCCAGACGTCTTTCAGGATACAAACAGTGAAAGAGAGATGATGCTAAAGCACGTCATGGTCAACATTTTTCACTGTGTTCTACTTACAGATCAGGCCTTTCAGCCTTTTTTCTTCAGCTGATTGCTAATGTTTTCACATTTTTACAGTTTCTCATGCCCACAGCATACAGAGCTACATCTTGTATTGTGTTATTAGTAGTTTAAGAGTTTTAAACTCTACACCCAGGGTTAGAGTCTCTGATGTCTTCACTCAGTGAAAAACAGTCACTGAGTCAACATGCAGACAAAGAATCACTGAAATGAACGCTAACAGACAGAAGTGTCAAAAACAGGTGAAACTGAATTATTAATGCTGACAGAAATTTTCATAGATATAAAAAAACATTTTAGCTTACTGTTTTTCTGATGGTATAAAGGGAGACGAGTCTCTTTGGTTCCTGTGCTCCACCTGGGTGGTGTGTTCTGCATGAATGATCTGAAATAGTGATGAGACACAACAAGTGCACTCAAAAAAAAGAAACATTGACTTTGATTACATTTGTTTTGTCAACCGGTTCCATATAAACATATCAGGTTAGTTGAAAACAATAATTTCAAGTTCAACTTAATTGACCCAAAAAATGTTTTCAAGTAACCTGATATATTTACATGAGCCCGGTTGATATAATAAATTTAATCAAAATCATTGTTTGACTTTTTTTGAGTGTTTCCAGGTTTTAAATTAGTTTGAGAATAATTTTCTGCGCAGGAAATTTTCTATGACTAACAATATTCATACGTGCTCGGTGGAGTCTCGCCATGTTGCATTAGATTTAAATTATCAGTCAGGTACATTTTTAAACTCTGTTATACAACAAAACTGCAACATACAAGACTTTACACCTGAAGAGAATTTAATAAAACTTTGCACACCATACCCTGTTTCTGACATGAGGTTTGCACTGTGAAAAAAAAAGAAATTTAAGTAAGTGTTTTTGTCTTATTTTTAGTAAAAAATAAACTTAATATGAGCCACATTCACCTGATCAGTCCAGAAAAAATGTCTAATCTTAAGTACACAAAGGAAAAAATGATGTGTGAGTTGTTTGTAACAAGTAAACAAATCAGCCAGTGGGGTAAGAGAAATGTGTCTTGTAATGAGACATTATTCTGATTTTAAAAACTTGACAAGCAAAATTTTCTTACCCTTCTGGCAGATAACATCTACTTGTTACAAGCAATTCAAACCTCATTTCTGTTTTTTAATATCTTGAAATAAGACATGGGTCTCATATCAAATATAAAAAAAACAACATTTTTTTTACTTAAAATTAGACAGAAACACTCGATTTGATTTCAGTTTTTCCAGTGTGAAACAGTCAAAGAGGGAAAAGTCGCTCCAAAAATGAAATTTATCAGTAGAAATAAAGTCAAGTCAAAGTCTCAACCTGAGGAGAAACACAGAACTGTTGTGTGTGACACAGACCAGCGATGTGCTTTGGTAGTTTAAAAAACAAAACAAAACACAGACCAAAAAGGCCTCAGCTTCAGACTGTAAAAGCGGCTGTGAGAGGATTTCCACACCAACCTCTGATCCGACAGCAGCTGAACACTCTGCTGAACCGGCACAGACCTGTTTCTGTGGAGTGAGGTGGAGCGGTCACACTGTGTGCCCCTCACTGCAACACAATACACACACAATATACATGTATACACACACACACACACACACACACACACACACACACACACACACACACACACACACACACACACACACACACACAGACGCTACAATCGATATTCCAGCAGAGAGTCCCTGATGTTTACTCACAGCCCAAATCTACAGCGAGAGAAGAGAGAGCAGAGAGCGTGGCATGGAAAAAATACACAAGCAGTTCTAACGATTACCTCGGAGGATAGAGGAGAGACGGAGAGAGAGACTGAAGAATTAGAGGAGGAATATTTTACAGCAGGATGTCAGGAAACTTTTAATCACTCATTTCATTTCATTTCCTTTTTTTCCACGCTTTTATGAAATGCAAGCAGAGAACACTCCAAACACACTGAACAACTTTTCTCCTGACTTCCAAGTAAATATTTTGATTTGAGAACAAAGTGAAGAAAATAACAGCTTTATTTTCTGTTCTCTATTAGAGAGGCCTGTGAGAGAGGGTTCAGCTCTCAGAGACTTTTATTTGCAGCTCTCCTGTCTCTGCACCGTGCAGTAGTCTGTGACGGTGCTGTTTGGTGACACTGTGACACACGGTGTCTCCGTCAGCACTCAGCAGACTCTGGATGAACGTTTACACACCGAGATACTGACTGAAGGAAGGATTTGGAGTGGAGGAAAAAAAAAATGGATGCCTGCTTGTTGATATCTGACATCCTATGAGCTCCCATTAGAGTGAAACTGAATTCATGCAGATGAAACATGAACCACGAAACAAAACAGAATGAGAGCCGTTTGTCAGGGATGGTGATAATGTTTACACAAAATACATTTTCAAATCTTTTTATGTTTCAGAAATAAAAACAGAAAGCAAGTTTTACCCAGTTTCACATCTCTGAGCTCGGGTACAGTGAGTTAAAGAGGTTTTGGGATGTCTGCCCTACGGACTGATTAAACCGATACCATAAATTTCTTAATTTTAAAGGTCAAGATTTAAAAAAAAAAAAAAAAAAAAAGGGAAAACCCCTCAACCCTTTGACCCCTGAGCTGATTTTTCAGGTCTCTGCTTGAAGATTGCATACCCATCATAGTTAAATGAAAACATGTGACATCTGTAAAGACGTATTAATGTGAGTATATGTGATGCTGGTGAAGAGTAAATGAAGATGGCACCCAGAAAAAAAGAAGATTGTTTAAAAAACAAAATAAACATTTCAGGATGACATTAATTTCACGCACAACATCACTATAGTCTTTTGTGATTAGTGCATTTTTTTCACGCTGTTTGCCAAGCAACATCAAAGTCTCCCAGCTGGTGGCACGTTAGGGTTCAAAGTGTTAAGAGAAAAAAAAAAATGGTACACACCTCCTTCTTCCAACTTCCTAACTCAGTACTTGGTGCTTGGACTTCTTCCGGACCCGCCTAAAAAATGTAAACCTGAAATTTAAAGGGCTCAGCTGTTTCCTGGCTGCTGCAGGAGGAAATTGTGAATTTGTTGAGGACTATGTTTAGCCTCAGATTAACTCACAGTTTTTCTCTCACCAGGATTTACTGCATGTTTACACTGACAGACACAACGATCCATCCCTGTCAGAAATAAAGGTTTATTTCTTTCTGCCTTCCTTCAGAGAGGACAGGACAGTGGACCGAGCAGGAAACAGGCTGAGAGAAGGGAGGGACAGGAAACGGGCAGCAGGTTGGATTCAAACTTAGGCCAATGGGTTCATGTCATTGGACACGCAACCTAACCACTCAGCTTTACCAGCTCCCTGTAAAGCTCAGCAGATATGGCAGTAAACAACACAAAGAGTACACCTTAACAACTATAACCCCTGTTTACAACCTGTGACACAAAAACGTTCTGGGTCTAAAGAAGTCGTTTCTCTTTCAGCACACACTGTACGAGGGGTGAATTTATTTATTATTAATTATTTATTATTTACAACTCATTATTTTAAAAAGTCTTAAACCAATGAGTCTAGTCCACATAGCTCTCTGCTGAGGGGCTGAAGACCCGCCCCTTTACCCCATCATAGCTCCAACAAAGCTAGGTTGAGTTCAGCATTAACAATCAGGCTCCCATCAACAATAGGCTTCAAAACTTTACTACAGAGAAAGGTTGGGTCTATATATTCTGCCCTGTTTCCAACAAGTGGTTCAGTTCTGTTCATCTCACTGTAAAGACAAAGAAGTTGAGTGAACTTAAAATTTCAAGGCAGCTGTCTGTACTGGATTTTTGAGTTTTGAGGCCAACTGAAAATTTTACATTTCAACCAAACAAATAAGTTTTTGTTGAGATAACTTAAAATTTTGAGTTTAACATAGTAAGAATTCTAAAAAGTAAACATAGTACCAACTTACTTTATGTACAACAAAAGTACTTTTCACTTTTAGTCTCTTTCACATGTGAGTGTCCTTAGGTAACTGCAGGGACTTGAACCCTGAACTCTTGATTAGAAGATGACAACACTACCACTGAACCAGAGCCACCCCACAATATCCACAACACATAAACTGATCAACTCACGATCAAAGCCTCAAACCTGTAATTTAAAGTTCTGTCAACTCAACTCATGAAAAGACTCATTTGACTTAAACTGGGACAGGTCAAATCACTGACCCATACCGTCCCACTTTTTGGTACTCTTCTGTTGGGGTGCCAGACATACTGATCTGACTGCAGAAGGTGGAACTAGAAACACTGCTGTCTGTTGATTGGTCGAAAGAATCATCACTTCCTGTGCAACAGCGGTAATAAAGAACAACATGTAACCCTGTCCTGAAATAAATCTTGATTGTGCTTTCCAACAAAAAGCCACATGCCAGTCACAAAGAAGACAAATCGCTGGATGTCCTCCATCGTTGCTCTTTGTTTCCTGTGTCACGTTTTCTTTGTTGGATTTATTAGCGGGGTACACTGTGTCGCGCTGCTATGCGGTCACGCTATTAAGTAGCTGACGTGACTATCAGCATCTGGCTTACATGTCGCAACCACGACGGGCACGGTTGGCTGTGGAAACACAAACAGGATCAGGCTTTACTGATCCGATACTGGACCACTTGGTGGAAACGAGGTTACAGACAGTCCAGGTCAGGAGTGTCCACACTTCATCCGAAGGGCCACATTTTGCATCATGAAGCTCTTATTGACATATTTATCAACTGTGAAAGAAACATATGAAGGCTCTGTTTGTTTATTATTTCTTTCAGTGATTAAAGAAATCCCCACTGGAATAGATTATTTTCACCTCTGATCATTTGTACATGGAGCACGTCTGTGTTTTTAATCCTGTGTGAATCCACCATGTCTGTAATTTGTAAAGTAAAAATTTCAGGGTGAATCACCGATCATATTTCAGACACACAGAGCTCCTCTGATCATACTAATCTAGTCTGAATTGGTTGGTTAAATTTTTTAAGACGGTCTCTGCAGCTTTTTCTGATCATTTTCTGCTCATAAGTGATTAAGACAGTGTTGGTCATTTTAAACAAAGGTTTTAACAGCACTTTGAATCGATTGAGATGGAAGGAGACTCTCTAACACTTAGTCGCATTTATGAACGTAAATGTAACAATGAAAAAACGCACGTCACTGGTTTCATGTCACTCACTGATAGGCTAACACAATCATAATGAAATATACCAGAGTCAAATATGTAGACAGCTTCATAACCCATGAGGTCAAAAAACACAGAGTGTATTATTTGATTCAGAGTCTCTCTCTGCATGCTGTAGGGCTGCCACATACGATCATTTTGATAATCAACTAGTCACAGATTATTTTTTGTGATTAGTCGACTATTTGGATCATACATAAATTGCAACTTATTGCACCAGCATACAGCTAACATCATTAGCTTCCAGCTTCAAGTGTTTAAGGTATGTACTAACTATGCGTCAAGGACAGAATGGCAGACGAGACAGGTGAAAATACAGCGGCAGTTTTGAGGGAAAAATAAAGTAAAAAAAATGTTAAAATGACGACGTCGTTTATTAAATAAGTCACTGACGAATTTGACCGTCGACGTCATCGTGACTAGTCGACTAATCTTGGCAGCCCTAGCGTGCAGCAGGTTGGCACTGACACACTGTCTCAGGACACAGTGCACAGTCATATTATTGATCAATTTGTGGGGAAGGAATCAATGGGAACTGATCTTTTGCGTAGCAGCTTTTAAGTTTTCAGATAATTAAGTTTATTCTGATTGTCCAGAAGGTTTCAGTGCAGATAGTTTGACTGAAAAATAAAAGTTTGACTAGAACCAGATGTTGATGTCTAGGCTGGCTGCGCGCTGCAGAGTGAGGTGCTGCTGGTGGGTCTGTGCAGCGATTTCAATCAGACACATGAGAAACTCCATGTTATTTACAGGCTTTGCTTATCCTGTGTGAATGTGCCACACTAAAAACTGACATCAGGGGGGGATTCTGAAATTACCAGAGGTCCCCATGTAATCCAGTGTGAACAGAACTTAAGTGTACTCAAACATCCTCGTTCCATCATCACAGACTGCTCACCTTAATCAAAGCTCACCTGTCCCTCAGGTGTCTCTTGATACCAGATGATCAGTGGTCAGTTTTCTGTAGGGTTACGTGCTGCGTAAACATGAGCAAACTCTGCTTCTGACCAAGAAACATGTTCTCCATTAGGGGGCGATATGGGGAAAATATGTCAGCATGTTTTCATGGCAGGATCAGGATCTGGACTGAATCAGGATTGGTTTTAATTTTTACAATTTTTTTTAGACTATTTTGACCTGCAAACAACATTTTTTGACCCAAATATTTCTTAACCTGCATTCCTGCTCCATTTCATCACTTTAATCTGGTCTTGTTTCCTCTTATGTGTTTTTTGAACTCTCTCATTTCCTCATCCTGATAAATTCATATATTTAAAGACATCAGCTGGAAGAGTGGTTGATTTTCTGCAGAACATGCAGAGCTTTAGCTTCATACAGGCAGGTTTGGTTAGTTTGGTTTGTGACAGAAACTGTAATCCATTTTTTTTTAACCTTATCCTGTTGATAAACGTCACAATGAGGACAACAGAGCAGATGAAAAATGAGGTAAAGGGTAGAACTTAAAGAGGGCCTTGTTAAGAAAAACAGAGGTAGAGTCAGAACTTTCTGCTGATTATTTATCAGTATTAATTCAGAAGGACAGAAAGACACAAAGACGACTGGAAAGAGGAAACTGTTCTCTCAGCTGTAACAGAGCTGAACTCAGTAATTCAGGTGAATATGGTCAAGTTGAAACTACAAAGTGTGACGTGGTCTCAGATCCAGAATGTCTCTGTAATGTTTCTCAACAGCTCTTCTCCTGAGGTTTCCAGCAGACTTGTAGACATTCATGTTTCTATTATTATTTTGTCTACTGTTAATGCTGCATGCTCGTTTCTCCTGCATTTATAAAAAGGAGGAAGTGTAAAGCATCATTATCAACACTTGAGTCGCCTTCAGTATCTTTTTTAACTGAGCTGCAGTTTTTTTTCTGCGTCACATCTGCTGTCTGGATTTTTTTTCCCCTTCTGGATTATTTCCCTCCAGACACTTTTCAAAGTCAAAGTAAAAAGGAGAATAATGCCTGGATTTTTATTTCTCTCTAAGAACCCGATACAGACAGCGTCATTACAGCGCAGAGCCAAAACCTCGAAATGACACGTTTCTGTGCAACCGGATCCGTCTGCGAGCCGCCAGCGCTGCTTCCTGTGGACCACGAGCACTTTTACAGACGGACACTTTGCATCTGTTCAGGCCTCTGATATACACCCCGCTGACATGCAGGGGGATTTACGATCATATTTTATAACAGTTTCATGTAATTAATACAGCAGTGATCCTGTCTTTAAGGGTGCCATCACACCGGGCTTTTCACACCAGCTGGATCGTCTGTTTGACACTCAAACTCAGATAAAGACATGATGCATTCTGCAAACACAGTTTTAACCACTGTCTGTAAAACATCCAGATGAGTGCTGATGCTTTAGCTCTGATCATGCAGGATTGCATTTTGTTAAATGTTCCCTAAAGATGCTGCAGATGTGTGTTTTATTTAAAGTCAGGGGTCAGAGTGATTTGCTGACCTCTCATCATAAATCTGCTGGATGTCATAAAGCATCCCATCATAATGTGAGGACACTCAGTGTATTTGCATTTCATGGTTCCTCGTTGATGAGGCGATTACTGCCTCAGAGCAGGAGGACTAAACGAAAGCGAGAAATGTGATTTATATAATTAGGACTGAAGCCGAAAACACCTTCATGGTAATTTTTCCGAGCAGGAAACAGACAGACAGAGTCGTTCAGCAGACTCCTCTGACTATTTGTTCCTGGTCGGGGATTAGCAAAAATTAGAACTGGCGTTTCCAAGTTATTAACTAAACAAAGTGACTCTTCGTGATACTTTTTATGAGCTTTTTTCCTCAATCTATTTAAAAATCTCAGGAGGTAATTGAAGCTCTAAATTTGGAGAAAAGTTTGAAACGTGAAGATCAAACCAACAAAATCATCTTCAGTCATGTGACTCTGGATCTTAAGAGCTGGTGTTTTCATGAAACTTTGTTTGAAACCTCATGGGGGTTAAATTAGACCGTTTAAGCAGGGCACTGAAAGAACAAGAGGGAACAAATGTGGGAACAAAGGATTTATGTACCGCTCAACGAGGCCTGACAGTCAAACAGACTCCAGTCTTTGTAAAGTATCACTACTTAAAGAGGGGGTATTCTGCTTTCCCATATTTCAAACATGGATCTAAAGTCAAAAATGGTGGATGTTCAGACTGAGCGTGTGCAGATTTTCAAACCTCTACATATTCATTTGTTATATAAAATAACCCTGAATCTG
The DNA here is from genome assembly GCA_030710495.1 of Labroides dimidiatus. Classification (NCBI taxonomy): domain Eukaryota; kingdom Metazoa; phylum Chordata; class Actinopteri; order Labriformes; family Labridae; genus Labroides; species Labroides dimidiatus. The sequence goes on along the minus strand of CM061149.1, from coordinate 30,567,347 downwards.
TCTGTAAACTGATCAAAACGCATCGCTCCAAAGATAACGTGAGATCTTCATGATCTTGGTGGGCCTCAAACACCAAGGTCTGCCCATAGCACCACCCCTGACAAACCTCCAGAGGGCTGGCCAATCAGAGTGAAGGGAGGTTTGTGGAACAGGAAGCCTTAAAGAGACAGCAGCCCCAAAATGTTTCAAACAGAGGCCGATGTAAGAATTTTCTAGAAGTGTTTTTCAAGTTGTGAAACCACAACACTGTTGGTGCAGAGGTGAGATTGTTCTGCTGCAGTGTGCTCTGTGGACACCGTGGATGCTAACCCTAGTGTCTGTGCTAGTTTGCCTTTGGCTAGCAAAAACCCTCAACCAACATGCGCTGGAAGACCTCTTTAACTAGAGGTTGCTGCAATGCGAAGGTGTACCAGTGTGAAGTGAATGTGTGGACTGCGGGGACAGCACTGTGAGTCTAAAAACAATGAAAACCAGGACATTTTCATCATTTTTTCTTTTTTTTTTGGGGGGGGGGGGTGTAAGTGGTCCTTAGTCTAAAACAATTTAAGAAACACTGTTTTAAAACACCACTGAGAGAAAAATAGAGAATTTCTTGAGCTGATAATTACATAAAGATACTACAGGGCACCAGAGGGACAGAGTACAGACTAAAAAAAAGGAACAATACCCCCTCTTAATGTAAAACCACTGATTTGACTACAAGAGTTCTTAATTTAAAATAAAAGTAACGCTGGTAGGGGGGTGGGGAAATTTTCTTGCTGCAAATGCAGGGTTTTGAAATGGTAAGCCCTAACCTTGGAACCCCTTATGACATCATCAGCTGTGTAGTTCCCATGGTAACAGATCATTTCCCATTCATTTTAATGGGCCAAAAGATTTTGGAAAATGCTGAATAATTTAAAAAGTACAAGGATTAGAAATGTGAATAATACACCCACTCCTCTCCTGAATGTGCTGGACATTTTAAAATTTGAACGGTGAAAATTGGTGTAAATTTGGTGGAAGAGTAGTGAGCCAAAAAATATACCGAAGAATAAGCGGACAATATGGTGAGATGCTGTGCTCAGCATTTCAACACTGTTATAACAGTGCAAATATTTTATAGCTGAATGTAAATAAAGCTTTTTGGAAATGGTCAAGCGTCACACAGTCCTGAACATTTTGATGAAGTGAAAGTCAGATAAAGAACTGGAAGCCTTGGAAGAAATGATCATTTCTTTAAATCCACAATTCAACCACTTTCTAAAATCAGAGAAACACGATCATATGCTGTTCGTAGTGTAATACTAAGTTGGCGTATTGATGCAACACTAGCAAAGGTGTTATTTATGTACACAGTCTGTTTAGTGACAGGTTGTCATTTCTTCTTTCATTGGTTTTTAAAACTGATCTACAGTTTGCTCTCCTTTTCCGTCATTTTCCAGTGGTTTTTGTCACAGGATTGGAAGTCACTTTTATCTGCAGTGGTATCTTTCAGGACAGACGATTTTCACAACAGGTCTGTTTTGGAAATGAAGCTAAATCTTCTTTAATTTTCCCTTAAAAGCCAGTTTTCACCTGTGTTTGATCTTTCCAGGTCTTGAAAGATTTATTTTTCAGCCTGAAACACTGATAGCTGTTCTGAAAACAAAACATTTTCAAATCCAGAAACAAAAAAGAAAACAACCAACAACAGAGAAAAGTTTTGAAGTGAATGAGCAAACACTGAAACAACATGAAAAGAAGATCAGATCTCTTCTTTCTACAATCAGCGTGATCACACTTTCCATTATCTTTCTTCATCTTCTTTTTCTCTCGCCTTCCCGACCCCCCTCCTTCCTCCTCCCCTTCCTCCCTCCTTCTCGTGCCCTAAAGGCCCAGTTCAGCCTGTGGTCCTGCTCTTCCTCCAACTGTAATACATTAGGAGGATTAACATTCCAACAGTAAGCTGCAGACCCAACCTCCCGAGCTTTTCTGTCCTCTCACTCAGCCCCTCCAGCCTGTGCTGCCTTGCATGTAATTTCCCGTTTGCCTTAGAACTCCCCCACCATCCTAATAACGTCCTCCGACATGCACGCCACGCACACAGGCTGGAGTCCTGTTTGTGGGCCTGAACAGCAGACACACACACACACACACACACACACAGACGCACGCAAGGTTGACACACACTGCTCTCACTGCATGGATTCTATTCTTTATAGGAGGGCGGCTAAATCCTACAAATTACAGGGTTCAGAAAACCACAAAACACCGACTAAATCCTGAACAATAAGAAGAGCAATAATCCAAAAGGTGAATTACTTTATTATGCTGCTCATCAATCAGCCTTATTTCAAACTTTAGTCAAACCAAAGGAAAACACACCATCTGATGTTTTCAGCACTGGATAAGTTAACATCCCTCCTCTCCAGGAGCTCATCTTTCTTCATTTGTTTCTCTGTTTAACTTAAAATGAGTTCTTGGCTTTGAAAACTTGAAAAGAAGTGTCGGTTTGGCCAACATGCATGATTAGCTTATAAAATAACTTCATCTGTCTTGTGACCAGTTTTTGACCGAGTGATCCAAACAGAGCGCTGACTCATGCAGGCAGTATGAGTGTGTCAGATTTAGCTCTGCTGGTCAGGTATGTGTCCACAAACAAGGGATCTGACTCTGGAGATCCTCCCTCTCTCTGAATGATAATAAACATGGTTATTATACCGATATGTACAGACCAACATCAAATAATTAACTTATGGGCCAGATTGTGTACAGCAATAAAGGATACAGAGTGAAATAATAATAATAATAATAATAATAATAATAATAATAATAATAATAATAATAATAATGATAATAATAATAATAATATACTGTTCATGTAGATTTTTTTACAAGCACACAGAAATATACACATGTATATATTTCTTATATTTCCATATCTATTTATTTTGTATCATTTCTGTAACTGTTAAAGGAACAGTTACAGTAACAGATTGTCAAGTTTTAAATCCTCTGAGTGGTTCTCAAATTATTTTTTTATGCATAAGACGTTTGTCAGGGGTTAAAGTTGTCACAGCACACTCAAAATAAATAAATAAAAATGAAACACTGACTTTGATCAAATTTACTGTCAACTGGTTCCATGTAGTTGAAAACAATAATTTAGGGTCAACTACTTTGCTTTCAACTAACCTATGGTTACATGGAACATAATGGATAACTTGGAACAGATTGATATAATACATTTAATTCATTTATGTCAATATTGCTTTCTTTTTTTGAGTGCAGATTTTTTTTCCATTATTTATGAATTTGGAACATTTGGATTGTGCACCATTTTTTTTTTTTTACAAATGTAATGTCATTTATAATCATTACTATATAGCCAAAAATCTAAAAAATAAATAAACACACACACACACACACACACACACACAAACACACACACACACACACACACACACACACACACACACACACACACACACACACACACACGCATAAAAAAACGCCTTAAACTGACTTAATTACCTTGATTTCTGATACCAACAGGCTTTATTTCACTTTATTTTCCAACTCAAGCAGAACCAATCTAAGTTGTCAAATGTTTTGGATAAATATGCTACAAAAAAAGTTGGCATTTCTTTATGAAAACATGATGTTAAACCTTTTTAGGTCTTTCATCTTCACTCCTTTGTGCCTTCTGATAAAAACATGACTGTGTTCCTGTGAGGTTATAATTACATTTTTACAAAATTAATCCAGACTTTAAAAATCTGGGACAAAGTTGCTCAGAAATGTGTCTTGCACATTTGGGCAGTGCAGGAGTTTTCTGACAGTTTTTGATAGACTGATTCCTCTTATAGCTGAGTCACGTATCTCAAAACAACAGTCGTGTGACGTTCGTCTCTGTTACTATCAGAAGTAAACGTGCCTCATTGAGATACAAAGAAAGCCTTCAGCAGCCTGATGCATCTCCAAAAAGGAGGTTTGATCTGTCTGACAGAGCAAACAGCCAACCACAGTGCTGAATGTCAGCGTGGCACCTGGGGCAGCCAATCAGAGGTGACCCACTCTGAATATGCCCACTTTCATACAGGTTATATATCAATACTAGTTTTACTCTGTTTCAGCTAAAAACACAGGAGCTCAATCAGATTCACTGTCAACATGAACCACAACACAGAAAAACATGAGTGGAAGTTTTAATTTGAGATAAATAACATGAAAAACACTCGTATGCAGGTCAATTTACTAAAGTTACCAAATAAATAAATACTCTGTTGGCATCTTAAACAAGTCAAACTTTAACAGCCTTTCCAGTTTTTACCACCGTGGTTTTTCAGGGGTTTGACGAGTGATTTCATGGAACAACGACTCACCGTATCAAAGTTTGAGCGCTAAAGAAAATGGGACTCAGATTTCACTTCATCCAAATCACACAACTCACAAAGCAGTTTTTTTTTTCCCTTTGGGATATTTTTAACTGGTGGTCTGACATTCTGAGGATCTTTGGTATCTAGATGAATGAGTGAGTGAGCATATAATTCAGGGCTTAAACTCTTTGTGATCTGCACATGTGTCCCTAGTTTTGGTTTGGATGGATGTATTCAAACCGTGTTTCTTCAAATCAAAGCGAGAGATTATCTTTCATGGAGTTAGAGTTAAAGCACAGATTATTCCTCTTTTGTTTTTGTGTTTTTATTCACGTAAATACTTTCTTTTTTTTTCCCTGTCCTCTTCCGTTTTGAGGAGTCAATTCCACAAGTCACTCATTTTACATTTGTGTGTTTATGGGCCCAGGATCCCAGCCCATATGTCCCTGAATTATCATCTCTGTCATGCCTGCTAACCTGGTAGCACATTGCTGTAAAGAGTGAGAGACTTAACCGACTCTAAACTAACAGTCGAGTTTGTTCATTGTCTTAAGGGGAACATGTCATCCAGTCAAACAATGACAATGAATACTGGAGTTTAATGGCACAGGGAACAAGACTCGGCTTTAATTTGATTTGTTTCTGCACAGAGGATTAGCCAGCTGTGTGGAGGATAAAGGTATCTTTATTTATTTCTGTAAAACTGTAGAAATAATCTCAGCAGATCTAAAAGCGTGCATTAAACAGCAGAGGACAGAAACTTTTCCCCACACTCGGGCTCCCAGCGGCTGCAGCTCCGCTCCTCTCTGGACTAAAACCTCTCCCAGACACCTCTAATTGGTGGCTATTTATCCAGGAGCCCAGGAGAGCAGAGTGCACCCTGGGCTGTTTTCACATGGGATTAACCCAGGTCCAAATCCCAACACACTTCAGAGAGAAAAGCCCAACACTCTCACTGCATCATCTGGCACAGATTGGCCCCTGCCGGCCTGTTTACTCTATCTGACGGCTCTGATTTAGCTCAGTGTTTCTGAGCTGCTGCTCCTCTGGCAGGCTGCGGGCTCAGAGGTGATACACACAGTGTTTCAAACTACCTGCAATACATAAGGCTGGAAATGCTCCATAACCTCACTGCCTTTAAAAAATAAATCCTGCAGTGCAAACCAACAAGGATTCTTACAAAGATTCATTAAACAACGCTGTAGTTCGATGGTCTGCAGAGACTCTTTAAACTGGAAAATGTAAAAAAAAATTATTTAAAATTTCTGAGTAATCCGAGGCTAATTTAACACGTTTTATTTTCTGCATCATGGAGATTATTTGCATGCAAATTTTTTTAATGTTGGTTATTGATGGATGAAAAAGAGTAAAAAAAAGAGAAATATATACACTCTCAAAAGTAGCCACATTTTTAGAGTTTTTTTCAGACATTATTTAGAAAACATTTTCTCCAAATGGTTAGAGAAAATATAAATTTGGTCCACAGACTCAAAACACATCAGCTGGTGGACATTAGTTTAGTTAAAAAACAGAGCTGGTTGGAAAAACAGAACCAGCTGTAGAAATCACATCACTGACGTCTCACAAAAACAAACAAACACACAAACAAACAAACAAACAAGAAACACTTGATTGTTGTGTTTCATTTGTTCTCTTTTTAACATAAAACATCATCAGTGACCATTCTGCTGCAGAAACACTGCGAAAGCACAACATGCCAAAACAAATCCCCTGGACGGGTCACTCTGGTTCAAACAGCCCTCTGGAGGAGGAGGTGGAGGTCTCTAACAACATGCAGTGACACACATTAACCTGCTTTCTGATGCCATCTACTGGACAGAAAGGAGTCGAAACAAACATCTCTTGTGTCTTTATCAGCCATAAAGAGCACCGTTTCCCCTCTAATGTAGTCTGATAATAGGGGAGAATGGGGTTAATTTCACACATTTTACACCAGTATGAATTGCTCATCATCAAGTTATTTTTCAAAGTCATTCCTACATTAGATTGAAGCTTAAAGTCCCTGTGAGGACTTTCTAAGTGAACTTGAAAAAGTTACACATCTTAAAATGAGATTATCAGCACCAGTAAAGGTTATTTCTAAATGCTAATAAGCTTCTCAGGACCAGAATGATATAATCTGCCAAAGTCTCTATGACAACAACAAGAAGAAAGATAAACAGGAGAGTGATAGAGCACCAGCTAAAGGCTAAAACATGAGATAAACCACAAGCTAAAGGCTAAACCAGAAGCAAAAGGCTAAAAACAGGAGCTAAAGGCTAAAACACAGGCTTATCAGCAGTTATTCTGCAGTGATCTGATCAAACTTGAGAGTCTGTCAATAAAATGAAGAGTGAGGTTACGTTAGCTCTGATTGGTAGATGAGCTGAACACAAGGATTCGCTAATGTTACATGTTAGACTGCGGATACGTATCAGAGCACCAGGCTGTGAGTAGCATTCAACTATCCGGCTACAGAACAAACTGACAAAGTTTGCTTGTTGTCATGTTTCAAACAGCAGCGCTGTGTAACTGTTGATAAATATCTCACCTTGTCACGTTGTATCCAGTGAAAAGTTGTCTTGAACAAAGAAAAGCAGTGTTAAAAGATCTGGGCCCGTATTCTCTAACCATCTCTGAACTTCTGTCCTAATTTTAGGACTCCTAAATTGCTCGTCTAAAAGTATTTCACAAAGCATTTTATTGTTATAACAAGCTCCTGAACCTGTGAGAAGTTAGAAGTAGTGAAGAGGACTCCTCAGTCACTAAGACCAGTTCAGAAAGAGTCTCAGAATGGCTGCTGCTGGAAAACCACCTCATGATCACATGAACAGTTTGGTTTAGTCCGTCTTCTGTCTGTGGTTTTCTCCACTGTGGTTAATCCACAATCCCAGTCATTTAAAGGCTGCTTATATGTAGATCTGTTTAACCAGATACAGCTGCTTACAGTTAACTCTTGGTTACTGGAAAAGTGTGCTGTGGTCTGGTTTAATGTTTAATCAGAAGCCTACTTTTTTAAAAATTTAATTTATTTTAACCCTCAAAAGCCTGACCCATCAAATGAAGAGCTACAAAATGTTTTTTTTTTTTTAACTGAGATGTTTATAAAATCCACAAAAAATATTGCTACATCAGCTTGTTTATGATTTTTTTTGTATAACATTTGATAAATTGGGCAGTTTTGGTAACTTTTTTAGTAAGGTTTTTAGTAAATATTCATTCATTCACTGCAAAAATTACTTATTTTAAATAATGAGTTACAGTTTACATGTTATTCTTATCGCAACTTTTTGAAAATTATCAATGTTTTTCCAGAAATAAAAGTATGTGGATGATTTCATCAAAGCAGCAATTTCGAAAGTGGGCCAAAATACAGCTTAAGCTGCCTGTAGTGGAATGGTAGTCCTCAAGGGGGTAGACAACAGTTTTATTCATTCATTTTTTTTTTTTAATAGGTTTTTGATTAAAACTTTTTATCATGTTGATGAGATAGGGGTCTTTAAACTCCTGTATCAAATATGATACGTTTGCCAATAAAGGGTTTAAATATTAATTTGAATATGCCAACATGACACCTTTCTCTAAACTGAGTGATTTCTATGTAGAAAGTCCTCACAGAGGTTCCCTGTCAGCCAATCACTAGTAAGTCAAGTGGTTCCAGAAACATGACATCATCCATTGCAACAGGGGTCTGCTCCGCCCCTTTCTTTGAACTTCAGAGTTCTCTGAAATCCTTAATTAGAGTTCATCTCAGTGGCTTTGTGAAAAGGTTTGAAGAGAAAACTCTAAGTGAGGAACTTTTAGTGTCATTTAGGAGTCCTCCTGGTGGGAAGACAAATTGCTTTGTGAATACAGGTCCTGATCTCCATGCATTTCCAAAATAAAACACACGCCTTGTTGAGAGTCATGTCATCACAACAGTGTGCGTGTGATTCCAATCAAAAGCTGTCGCTGTGATCCACCTCAGATAGTCCTCATAGACCCTTTAATGTGTTGGCTTGAAATCTACAATTTAATATGCTATCATCCAAAGCTTGTTTTGTTTCTAAATTCTTTTTTCCGAGCATCTGTGGTTGGGTCGGATTTTTCTGGGACTTGGACCGAAAGTAACTTTGATGACACTACCCTGACAAAGCTTAGCAGTAAGTAGTGAGATAAACAACTGTCAGGTAAGATCTGTCCTTTGTCCTAAAGAGATTTCTTGGATTTATTTTGTAGAGATGGTAGACACTGGAGCTGGACTCGAGAGGAAGAAAAAGGACGTCAGAGCAGAAGAAAGCTAAGCAGATCAGTGACAGAGCACGGGCTAAAACACAGGCTAATCTGTTTGTGATAATGTTCATTCAAAACCACATGCAGCAGTTATTCTGCAGGGATCTGATCAAACTGAGAGTCTGTCAATAAAATGAAGAGTGAGGTTACGTTAGCTCTGATTGGTAGATGAGCTCTGGTAGGACAGAACCAGGATTCCCTAACATTACATGTTACGGACAGACATTCCAGTGCCACAATATGTTACAGATTCTGGCCAAAGGTGTCACTTCAGTCAACACCAAATAAATAGTCCTCACGGAGCCTTTAGACATGACACAGTTGATGTCATTACTCTCTGTCATTGCTATATGAAGATAAGTATGCACACTTCAGTCAAATGTTTAGTTGTTAATATTTAATTATAAAGCACCAATTATAAGAAAAGTTATCTAAACACTGTACAAAAAAGCAAAGGTCCAGACTACTTTTTTCTGCCAAGGACTATCAAATCACACTGTTGTTGATACAACTCAAATGGAAAGGAGTTTTACCTCTGCCTGTTGACACTGTGATAAAAGCGAGAATGTTTCCCCGTTTCTGGACGTTTTCAAAGTTAAGTCATGTGTTCCTAAATTTCCCTTCAGTTTAAGCCCACCCCTCCCTCAAGATTTTTTAGAAATACTTTATAATAAACGAATGAAGGATTGATTCATTTCACTTTGATCAGCAGAAGCAGAAATTTTCACAATCATTACAAGAAAAAATAAAATAGGCTGATTGGAGAGGGTTTTGACAGAGACAGAGCTAACAGATGCTAAACCCCTGATTTCAGTTCCTTAAGCCAGACAAAAAAAAAACCTAAATATGTACAAAGATGCATACGGTTTATACCTGTAATACAATCACATGCTACATATGTGCATACATACACATACACACATATGTACATGTACCAACGAACAGAAGTATGTACATACATAATAACATAAGGTCGAATTTTGTAAAAAAGAAAAAAAAATAGAAATTTGGAAACATAGGAATCACCTTGAAGGAGATTTGACCTACCCCCACCCCCTGTGTGTGTGTGTGTGTGTGTGTGTGTGTGTGTGTGTGTGTGTGTGTGTGTGTGTGTGTGTGTGTGTGTGTGTGTGTGTGACATTTTCTTCTATCAGTGTGATCAGTGGGCTTTCACCTCCTGTGTGATTGTGTACTCTTGCCTCTTTTTTAGTATCTCTATGGTGAGAGAGTCAAGGTTATGGGACACCAGAATGTTTGGGACACCTGAAGTTACTCAACACCCTCACAGATGGATGTATATACTCACTGTATGTTTGAGGGCTTATGTTATGTAAGGCTTTATAACGTCCTGTACGGTGTACTGCTGATAGTGCAGAAGTCATGTTAAGTGCACTTTGGGAAAAGGATGAAAAATTTCAGGCATTAACAGGTCTAAACATGAATGATTCTGAAAAGCATTTTGTCACTAACATTTAATTTGGAGTTATACAAATAAAGGTTGATTGAATGATTAATATGTATCACATAAAAGCTAATTTTTAATTATATCAAACTCTGAGACATGAATGTGACCTTTTTTGATTTCTTTCCAGTCGCCCCCCTTGTGGGGACTTAACTCTTACAAGTAGTGTGAGTCAGCTGTAGGCTCACCCTGATGTGTGTGTTTTTATTCAGCATAAACATGAATCATCTTTCCCTCCAATGAAGACGATTTTTAAAGCAGCTGAATCAGAGTATCATAAAACATGTTTATGTAACATCTCCTCAGCGCTGTGATAACACAAGGTTGTCCTGATTCTCTGGCCTGAATCCAGTATGTATGCACAACCCATGCATGTAAGAGTGACCTGTCGCTGACCTGTGCTCTTACCTGTCAGCATGTGTGCACCTGTGTGTTTCCCACCTCGACGTGGACTAAATCCCATCTGAGAACAGTATTTAAAGACCCACACAGGTCGTTCTCTACCGTCTTCTCTGGCGTCAAGGTGAGTACAGGAAAGACCTCTGTTTATTCTTTGCTTCTCTTCAGTGTTAGTTAATGTATTTTATTTACAACAGATGGCACAGATCTGGAGTTTGGGTCTGCTCTGCTTCCTCATTGGAGCATCATATGGTGAGTTTTTGACTCTTTAATATAAAGAAATAATATCTTTATTTTAAACCTCTTATAATTCATCAATACAGTTTTAGCTTTACTGAAATCACCTTATTCCACTTGGACCAGCTGTAGATGACTAATCAAATGTAGGGATGTCCTGGTTTTTATGGACGCATAGATCTATCAGGTGCAAAGATTCTGAACATCATACAAATGATGTTTTATACATTTGACCCTCTAAAATATGTCCTCACGTTTAAGACCTATTCAAAAGAGGTTTTGAGGATTTGACATGCTAAAAAAAGTCTAGCTTCTGAATGTTACACTTTCACCTTTCTAGAAACTACAACCACAAATCCCTGAAAACATTTTTTTTTCAATATTTCCTCATTTTGAATTTGATGGCTGCAACACGTTCCTAAAAAGCTGGGACAGGCTCATGTTTCCACTGTGTTCCATCACCTTTCCTTTTAACAACACTCAATAAGTGTTTGTGAACTGAGGACACTAATTGTTGAAGCTTTGGAGGTGGAATTCTTTACCATTCTTGATTGATGAACAACTTCAGTTGATCAACAGTCCGGGGTCTCTGTTGTCGTATTTTGCACTTCATAATGCTCCATACATTTTCAATGGGAGACAGGTCTGGACTGCAGGCAGGCCAGTCTAGTACCTGCACTCTTTTACTATGAAGCCACGCTGTTGTAACAGGTGCAGAATGTGTCTTGTCATTGTCCTGCTGAAATAAGCAGGGACGTCCCTGAAAAAGACGTGGCTTGGATGGCAGCATATGTTGCTCCAAAACCTGTATGTACCTTTCAGCATTAATGGAGCCTTCACAGATGGTCAAGTTAGCCATGCCATGGGCACTAACACACCCCCATACCATCACAGATGCTGGCTTTGAGACTTTGACCTGAGAACAATCCAGATTGTCCTTTTCCTCTTTGGCCTGGAGGACACCACGTCCATGATTTCCAAAAACAATTTGAAATGTGGACTCGTCAGACCACAGCAGACTTTTCCACTTTGCGTCAGTCCATCTCAGATGAGCTCGGGTCCAGAGAAGCCGGCGGTGTTTCTGGGTGTTGTTGATATATGTCTTTGTCTTTGCATAGTAGAGTTTGAACTTGCACTTGTAGATGTAGTGATGAACTGTGTTGACTGACAATGGTTTTCTGAAGTGTTCCTGAGCCCACGTGGTAATATCCTTTACACAATGATGTTGGTTTTGTTAACAAAGTGGTGACCCTCGCCCCATCCTTGCTTGTGAATGACTGAGCCTTTCAGGGATGCTCCTTTTATACCCAATCATGACACTCACCTGTTTCCAATGAACCTGTTCACCTGTGGAATGTTCCAAACAGGTGTTTTTGGAGCATTCCTCAACTTTCCCAGTCTTTTGTTGACCCTGTCCCAACTTTTTTGGAACATGTTGCAGGCATCAAATTCAAAATGAGTGAATACTGGCAGTAAAACAATAAAGTTTATCAGTTTGAACATTAAATATCTTGTCTTTGTAGTGTATTCAGTTTAATAAAGATTAAGCAGGATTTACAAATCATTGTTTTCTGTTTTTATTTTCGTTTTACACAACGTCCCAACTTCACTGAAACTGGGGTTGAATTATTAGATGACTTGTAATGATTTCTGCTTTATGTTTTGCAATAAGATTCGTCATTGCTATTGTGTGTGTGTCAACAGGCAGAAATGGAAAACAGTGATAAGAAATGAAATGACTGTCAACATGTTAACTTAACACTAGAAGTCTGATTGTATCATTGCAGATTGTCCAGCATTTAACAGCTCCTGAACACCTGAGGCAGGTCTCTTTGAATCCAAGTTCAAAATGTAGATAATAATATGAATATCCTGAGTATGAGCATCAGATTCAGACTGAAACGTGCAGAATTATGGAGTGATGACGTCTTATCCTAAACCCCTTCAGTCTGAGCCTGCAGGTGGATGCTGAGCACACAGGGAGGATATTTTGTCTGGAAATCATCAGAATGATACATACCAAAGGAGAATTTAGCACATCCAGTTGTCCACCTCATGTAGCTCACAGGTGTTTCTCCATTTAATGGAAATTTCAAACAGGCCAGATGAATATTGAAGACAGGTAATCAAGAAGAGGGGCAACTTGTTTTCATTTTGACAGATAATGTGTCTTTCAGAGGAATTCTCCATCTTCCAGCTTCAGTCCCCATTGTCAAATTCTTCTAGTTGAATAACTCAACACTGGCTGCTTTAGGAGGTCATAGAAGTTTAATGATCATGATCTTTGAATGCACTGAGTGAGGGTTTCTATTGGTGTGTTCTCCACAGCGGCTGAGATCTGCTATGATGAAGTGGGATGCTTTGATGACCTCGCTCCCTGGGGGGGTACTGCTGAGAGACCAGCCTCAGTCTTGCCATGGGACCCCCAGGAGATCGGCACCCGCTTCCTCCTCTTCACCCAGAAGAACCATAACTACCAGGTTAGAGAGGGTTTCTTTTGTCTTTGGGTGAAATGTTTGGGTTATTCTCCGGTATCTTAACAGTCTGTCACTTTAAGTCAGGGGTCTCAAACTCAACTTACCAAGGGGCCACTTGAGGTAAAGTCTGGGGGAGGCTGGGCCGCATCAAGTGTTCCACAAAAAAAGGGCTTCATGTATTAAAAAAAAAAGTACAACTGATCCAATCTTCTCAGTCTTAACAGGTCAGAACCTCAGTATGGCTTTAAGATGCTCATCTTTAAGTTTGGACCTGAACTTTGACTTATTAAAGTTCATTGTGGAGAAGAGCTTTTCACACTGATAGGTGCTGCCAAAAAGGCTCATGATCCAAAGGCTAACAAACACCGTACAGCACTTAGTGACAGGATATATTTTCCCTCCACTCAGTAACACAAACATGTTACAAGTGACCAAATGCTAATTCGCGTTGTTGTCATGAGCCTGAGCCATGGTAGCCCACAAGTGTTAAAATATATAAAATGCCCAGATGCATGTAAGAAAAAACACATGGGACCCATAAACACAAAGCTTTGATTTCAGGCAGGGGACCACAAAATATTGTTCTGGGGGCCGCAATTGGCCCGCGGGCATGAGTTTGAGACCCCTGCTATAAGTGGAATAAAAAGACGGAGGTCAGCAGAGTAAAGATCCTAAGATCTATTTTACAAACAGTCCAATGTCTTGAAGGATTATTTTATTTGCTGCCTGAACTGAAGGAACGATATTGACATTAAACAGCTCTTTGGCTCACCATGTGAAGCATGCTGCAGACTGTTGATCTCCTTCTGTTGAACCCACCAGGAGATCAAGGCTGACAAAACCATTGATCAATCAAACTACGACGGCGGACTGAAGAAGACTCGGATCATCATTCCCGGATATCTGGAGAAAGGTGATGAGGACTGGATTCAGGATATGTGTAAGGTAAGACAGGACACGTCTTCTTGTTAGGTCCACCCTGGTCTACTGTTGCCTTCTGTAAACCCTGTAAACTGGAGACCTTCAGCTGAACGTGTCAGTGTATATACAGTTTATAGTAGCTGTTCAAACACATAAGAGTCTGACTCTGTTTCTGTGTCCAGGTCATGGTGTTGTGGGAGAATGTGAACTGTATCGCTGTGGAGTGGAAGAAGGGTGTGATGACTAACTATGCTCAGGCTGCTAACAATGGCAGGGTGGTTGCCGTGCAGGTGGCAAACATGATCAGCTTCCTTATGGTAAGGCTGTGCTGGCAGATTCCATCTGTTTCCATTATTTGTGCTAAGCTAAGCTAAGAACGCTGACTTAATACTTCAACCCTTAAGGCCCCCAAAACCCCTGAAGGCAGACCTGCCTCCATGAGATCTCGAGTTAAAGTTGACATCAGATGATCAGTATTTAAAACAGACATCTGAAAGCATAACTAAAAATAACCAAAAAATTTTGCCAAAAAAAAAAAAGTTATCTTAAAACAATGATATGATGAATGTATTATTTCATCTTTGGTTTTGCACATACATACATGTCCACTTTTTGGCCCTCATTTATCAAACGTGCATACAACTGAAAAATGGGTGTACGCTCATATCCACGCACAGATCAGCATTTGTGAGTGAAAAACTGTATATGGTGGTTAATTTAGCATGTGTTTTACGATGCAGGGCAATTACAGGCAGAAAGCTGACAAGTTCCACATCATCGGACACAGCATTGGAGCTCACGCTGCAGGAGATGCTGGCAGCAGGATCAGCGGCCTCGCACGCATCACAGGTAAACCTCAAACACTGTCTGTTGGAAATGTCTTCCTCTGCACTGGCCCAGTCTCAATCACATGCTCACTGACTTTGAGTTGGTTCCCACTAAGTACTCTGTGACAGAGGTCTGTCCTACAACCATAAAGTGTGTGAGGAATCTTGTGCAGACTTTTTGGGCCCTTTCTTCACTGTTTATCTTCAGGTTTATCATGAGAGAATTACCCAGAGTTCAAAGTGTTGTGATGGGAAATACATGTTTATGAGGGGAGGCCTTTAAGCATGGCAGGGTAAACAAACACCATAATGGTGGATGTTCAGACCAAACGTGTGCAGATTTTTTAAATCTCTTTACAGTCACATTTTGTAGAAATCCCTGAATCTGTCTGTAAGCTGATAAGGTTCTTTAATTGGTTTATGACATGTTGTCGGGGTGGGTCTCAAACACCAAGGTCTGGCCAATCAGAGAGAAGGGGGTTTGTGGAGTGGGGGCCCTTAAAGAGGCAGCAGCTAAAATGAAGTTTTTCCGACAGAGGATGATATAAGGGTTTTCTAAAACACCATTGAAAGAAATATAGTGTTTTTATGCTGTAAATCCTATGAAGCCAAAAAACGAACACTATAGCCCTCTTTAAGCAATGTTTTGACAAATAATGATATTGATAAACCGTTACATACTTCTCATCTTGTGTGTACAGCAGGTGGTCCATTTAGTGACTTGAGGAAATTGAAAAATTGTTCAGTCAGAATCCTTATTGCTGCTCAGGTTAGCTCTATGATTTCATGCTGGTTTAGAGACAAAAGGCAAAGTGTTGTCCCATTACTAGTTGTCCCACTTTGAGCCCTTGCAGCCTTGAGTATTCAGTCTCTTTCCAGGTAACATCCTCTCAGTCCTTAAGGGCTCAGGGTTTTGGATTTAGGAGGGACTTTGGGATTCAGTCAAGCAGGTTTATCTTCTCGCTCTGGATGCTGGTTACCACCTGGACACTTATTGACCCCACTTGAGAATACTGGTGGAAGTGTGCATTAATATTCTGTAAAAAAGTGGCCACTGTTAACTTTTCCTCTTAAACATGAATGGAAGTGGGATGGATCTTTGCTTCTTTATAATTCAGCTCTATGACCATGTGGTGATGATGATGTTTTAGTGAGAGATAACCAAAATTTAATATCAGGGTCTGAAACAGATCTCTTTTACCTCTGTTCATTTGTAGGACTGGACCCTACTGAACCCTACTTCCAGGACACTAATGCCACCGTGCGTCTGGACACCAGCGATGCTGCCTTCGTGGACGTCATTCACACAGATGCTCTTCCTTTTCAATCCAAACTTGGTTAGTTTTAAAAATTTAACTAAACTTAAAGAGAAAATGCAAAAACAACACCTGTGGCTCTGCTTCAGCTGAATGGAAGAAGAGATTATCCTCATTCATGTGGTCAAACATGGATCCCATGTTTCTGTCAGAGAATGATCTGTTTCCCTCCTTTCAGGTCTGGGGGTCTCTCAGTCTATCGGCCACATTGACTTCTACCCAAATGGAGGAGAACTGATGGAGGGCTGCTCCTCCAACAGAGGCAGTTACAGCGACCTGGACGCCTTCTGGCAGGGTGAGACTTGAACACATCAACACATCTGAATGATTCCAGAAGAAACACAATGACTGCTGGTTCAAAATCACACCAAGGGTTTGATCAAGACAGTAACAATAAACCATAGACATCAGCTACCTGATCAAGAGAGTAAAAGACACCCAAATTCTAACCTATAGTTACATTTTTTACAATATTAAGTGGATTAAAAAACCCGAGAGAGAATACCTATACAATATCATTCAACACAGCTTGGGCTCTGGGTTGTCAGAGCTAGTTTTAAGTTCTCAGTTATCGTCCTACTCATAGAAATAACTCCCCCCAAAAAACTCTGATAGGAGGATATTGTATAAAAAAAAATAATGTTGAATCGTAAACACATAAAAAGCCCAAAAAACAGGTCACTGGATTGTAGAATTAGCCGGGTTGTCAATGTGATTATTTTATGTAGTCAAGAGAAGTCAAGAGAGCAGGATACTCCAGTGTAGGAAAAGGGTTTACTTCAAAAAAATTACCCTCTAAAAGAGCTCCTCAGATAAGGACGAGTGTCAGCAAGTTATTTTTATCACCTCGTTTGACTCAAAGGATCAGAAATACGGTCATAATATTGCTGAAGGGACCCCCCATTAAGTTATTCACATTCACAGTTTCTGTATTAATGAGAGCTGAATATGACCTGTGACCTATCAGAGCTTCACTGTGATCAACACATGCACGCTGCTTCAGATGTATAGCTCACACACATGCTCCTATACATAACAGCATGACTCATACCCCCCCTCCCATGAAGAAAAAACAACAAAACCCTCTGCAGAGAAAATCTCTCTGGACCTGCCTGAGCAAATATTTTCTGTTATGGCTGACGATGATCTTCTTTTGAAATAGGCTGCTAAGTAGTGTTGGTGCCATGCTGGGGACACTGGTGTTTGGAGCCGGGGGTTGGGGGTAGCACAGCTGAGTCTCCCCTGTCTGATTCTGTTGATATGAGAGAGAGAGAGAGAGAGAGAGAGAGAGAGAGAGAGAGAGAGGCAGCTAGGGCTACATAGCTGGTGATTTTGGCATGTCTGCTGTTTGAAACAAGAGAAGCCGGGACATACTTTGTGTCTGTCTCTCGCTGATACTGTCACTCTGTCTCTGACCATAAAAAAACCATTCAGAATTACTTGATACAGTTTGAGGGAAAACCCTGTCAGAGGGCCGGGAGTTTGAATAGAGCTGTTTAAATTTTAGTTCTCAAATCTGATTGCACATATTTGAACTTACTCCTCTTTGCCAAACCATCTCGTACTTCTACACCCCTACATCTGTTTCTTCTGCCCTGTCATCCTTTGTTTCTTTCTTTTTTCAGGTACCAAGAAGTTTGATGCCTGCAACCACATCCGGGCCTACCAGTACTACATGGAGAGCATCGCCAAGCCCAGAGGCTTTGCAGCTTTCCCCTGCTCTGACAAGGATAGTTTTGATAAGGTAAGTCTGACTACGAATGCCCTTCCATTGTATGAAAATTAACTCTCGAAAGGCCCTTTTTAAAACATTCAAAGTGTCACTTAGAGAAAAAGCCTTCTGGATATGCTTCAAGTAAATGAAATGTTGATTAAATGCAAACTTGTAAGGCTTAAAAAAAGTTGCCCTCTAAATGCCCTTCAGGTTCATCAAATCTATTTAAAAAGCCCTGAGTGTCTCTCCACCAGAGAAAACTTTAAAAAATCTCCTCTGAATGCCCCTTCAACTGGCGGGAAATGATGAAGTTCCCTCTGAATGCCTTTCCAAAAATTAAAACCTTAATTTTTTTTCCCACTGAACGCCCTTCCAATTGATAGGACATAATCTCCCGCCCTCTGGATGCCTGTCCAGTATAAAAATCATAGGACATAAAAAAGGGGTCCTCTGGATGGCATTTCAGTAAAAATAAAAGTGTTCAAAAGTGCCATTTCTCTGTGCCTTTTCAGTAAATCATATATGAAGAATTTCCCTCTTTACAGAAGAAAAAAACTTTAAAAAGTTTTGACTCAATGCCCTGCTATTTGATAAGACCTCTGGATGCCCTACCGGGAGATAAAATGAAGGGAAATAATCTCTCCTGAAAGTCCTTTCACTTGGTAGGAGGTTATAAAGTGCTAACTGGATATGACAAAAGTTGAGTTTTCACATTGTGAGTAAAGCTTGTTTCCCTGGTCTTTCATTCAGTTGTGTGTGTGTGACATTAAGATGGTTTTATCTCTGAAATATTCATCAAAAGAAATAGCATTCATTGTTTTGTTGCCTGAAACCTTCATTGCTTGTAAAATAAATATAATGCCTTAAAGTCAAGGTTGGTAGTCATGGAAAACTAGCATGAATTTGAATGTAGCATCTCCTCAGGACTCTGCTGATTTTCAACTATATGATGGTGACTGATTCAAAACCACAGACTCCAACCGGTCCTCAGCACACAATTTTTGTTTTGCTCTGCGTTACCAGTAATCAGGGTTTAGGTAGTTTTTCTGCCATTCTCCAGTGTACTTGGATCCCTCTTGGTTATGAGCATTGAATCAGGGCTAGAACACACTGGCTAAATGTATGTGCAGGACACAGGCAGAATAGCAAGACAGGATTTGATTGGTTTAACAAATTGGATCCTAAACACTTGGATTGGTTGGTGTTTTCCCAGGTTTACTCCTGCTGTAGACAGCAGATATTTCAGATAGGTTAGTATCATTAACCCTTTATGATCTAAAACCCTGTCTACCAGAGGATGTTTTTACATTTTTACATGCCGTAGTTTAATTTTTGCATTAAACTCTTGATATACATCAATACAACCCTAATATCCTAAACATTAATTAAATGTATAAACTTATGACCAGCCTAACTAAATAAATTGTGAAAAGTAGGGGTGTCCTGATCCAATATTGGATATCGGTCCAATATCAGCGAAAAAAAACAAACAAAAAACAAAACAAAAAACAAGTTTCAGATTATTTTGGCCTGTATCTAAAATTTCTGATATAAACACTCCATTCCAGACTCTGCTCCATCACTTCTATCCAGCATCACCCAGATCCAGCACGCAGAATCCACGCAGAGGGATCACAACAATAGCTTGTGCTCAGCTGCTTACAAAGTAGCAAGGAGTTGGAGTGATGTCAGCCGTGTGGCGGTTTCGCTAAAATAGACGTTGCAGCAGCAGTGCAAAACTTTTCATTCACAAGTTTTCCCCGGTGGCACAAAACTGTGGAAGTTTAATACATTTAAACTTTAAACATCCCTCAAAGCTTCTTCAAGCCTTGAAGAGCTACAAATAGAGCTGAACGTCACACCATTTGTGCTGATATCATATCAGATATCCATATCGACCAATACTCAAGGCTGCAATGTCAGTATCAGGACACCTAAAGTGCAATAAAACTTCAAAAAAATAGAATTTTACTCATATTTTTGTAAATACAGAAGTGTCACGGTTTTATCCCTCAGAAATATAAATGTAAAAAACGGGACAGTTTGTATTCACTTAGGAAGCAATGTGAAGAGTCGTGGTCTGGATGCTAATGTTTTTGTTGTTAGTGGTTTATTCTGGATTTCTAACACAGCAGTGGAAGAAAACAGCGCTGCTCTGGAACATGTTGAAAAATCAACATGACAGTGCATCTCCCCAGATTTTGTAAGCAAGAAGAATGATCGAGCCATCTTATCTGGTTTCAAATCTGCCACCAATCAATACTTAATATGCAAATTAGATAGGCAGCGATCTCACTGGCTCTAAAGGGTTAAGCTGGTATTCAGCCCATCTGTAGCCATTCAGACTCAAACCGAGTTGTAAACATGTTTTGAATTGGTGTGTATGTGGTTTCTGGGACTTCCAGAGCCAGCCTCACGTGAATCCTTTAGGAACTGCTGTTTTTAGAACCCCTTCATCGGCTTCATTCCCCCCTGTTGGCGGTTGCTTGCTCGGTTGCTGCTGTTTTAGGCCCTAGAGGAGCCCTGATGACCTCTGCTGTACGTCCAGTTGTCGACACAGACGAGGAATCCTGGTGGACTCTTATGTCCTCGGACTGAAACAGTGACTCAGGGCTCTCAGATGGGCTCCAGTCAGAGAGGAGGTAAGGGAGGACTAGAGGCCCACATCTCCAGCAGCGCAGCATGTGTTTGGGGCCACCACCTGTTTCGCTATGACACTGATATGTCTGTGAAACTTTTCTTTGGTTTTAGGATTTGATTTGGTGAGATTGGATTTTTGTAGCGGAGGAGGAGGGTGGTGCAAATGGGCTTCCCTCATGTCTTCTTCAGGGAGGGCTTGTATCTGCAGCTGTCCGTGTTAATGACACTTTATCCCTGCTTTGGACACATGTCCACGATCAAAGGAGGCTGGTGGAGTGCCCAGCATGACCTCATATGACTATGTCCCTGTTGAGAGATGACAGCACCTCCTTGTCGTTCACCTCGTAAACGCTCCTCGCTGTTATTCCTGCGGCGATAGCTGACAGCCGCAAAGTCAGCCTGTTCCCATAAAGTATCACATGAAAAAGCAGCACCATTCCCCACCTTCGTATTTATAAGGTGGCAATCTGCAACATTTTTAAGGAGGACAGGAAAGAAAGTCTTGTAGGTTGACACTTTTCACTGGCTGGTCTCTGACAGGAGGAGACTCTTACACTTCGCCGAGCACAGAGCTGCTTCTTTACGCCTCACTCTGTCCTTGTCTTCACAGGGAAAGTGTTTCCCGTGTGCAGACAAGTGTCCTCTGATGGGCCACTCTGCTGACAAGTTTCCTTTGACTGATGGCTTTTCCAAGACAAAGTACTTCCTCAACACGGGCAAAACAAATCCCTTTGGCAGTAAGTACCCCGCTCTTCCTGTGTGAGCAAAAACAAAAGTAGACTTAGACACAGTTTGAAAGAAGTCACTGTTCAGATTTCACTGTGGAAAAAAAAAACACTGAGAGGTTTTTAACAGGTCTGATTAGGCAGAGTCAACCATACATCTTCATCCATCAATCATAAAGTCTGTCTTCTCACTACAAACCCTCCTAATTTACTCCTCTGCATAGTCATGTCATGTTCTGGTTATCTGGAGGTGCATTCAGATATATCCAAAGTTTCCCATCAGTAGGCTTTAACCCTACATTTAACTCTTTTAAATCAAGCCTGCTGACGGAGAGAGATCTTAATTAATGATTATGCTGAAAAGTCCTCAATCAGCAGGCTTGTATTGAAGCCAAAGTTCTGCCATCTTCATGCTTCAGTGTCAACAAATCCAGTGACATAAAGCACAATCAGAACCAGCACAGGCTGAATGTCCTCCATGCTAACAGGCTAACTGCAGTGCTGCACATAAAGGAGTCATTTTTACTGAGTGGCCTTCGTCTTACTGCCCTCTGCTGGTCTGGCAGTGTGTTACAATAACCTTTTTTTTCTTCATATGAGCTGAAGTGATCTCTGATTCTTAACGTCCATGCAGCATAATGAGTCATGTTGTTTGGCTGCTGTGTCACAGTTATGGTTAAATTAAATGACTGTTTGTACTTCTTCATGTCTCTAGTGTACAGCTACAAAGCACTGGTGACCATCGATGGTCCCAGCTATCCAAACCAAGCCTTCATGTACCTAGCTCTGACTGGAGAGGACGAGAGCACCCAGGAGTACAGGCTTCACGTGTAAGATCATCAACACTTTGTTCATCTCATCACTTATGAGGGGAAAGATGCTGAGCAGGGTCCAAACTCAGTTCAGGGGCCGTACTTAAACACCCCAAAGTCCCAAACATACCAAAACAAAAACAAACAAACATTTGATTCAAGCTGCACTGATTAAAACACACAGCTTTTGTTCAATGAAATTCATCATTTCCACAGAGACAAAAGGAAAAGGCTCAAAATCACAACCACAACCTGTGAACGGTGACTGGGAAGAGGTCTCAGGCATTTGTCTCCAAACTTTGAATGTCTGGTTTAATTTTTTAAAAAGGGATGTATAACCTCACAGGAGGAGAGCAGAACCATGTTATATACCTTTTTTTTTTACAGAGGCCTAGGAGACGTCCTTTTTTTTCTTTTTCTTTTTACCCAAGAGACGTCAGATGAAGTCTTTAGAAATTTTAATACCATTCATACAAAAGAAAAGCACCAAGCAAAGCTTAAATAAGACAAAAATGAACTGAAACAAGTTTAAAACAGTAAGATCTAAGACATTAGACATCCTGGATCAGTTCTACTTTGAGCTGAGAAATAGAAAGAAAGCCTGTAGGTATCACAGTCCAAGACTAGAAGACAAAAAAAAAAGTCAGGAGATATTTTGATTTTGATTTCTCTGTAATGAGGAATGTAACGTCTTATTTTGAGTTAAAACATCTAATCAGACTTAAATGAGCCACATTCAGTTTACAATTTCTATCACATTTACCTGATGAGTCTAAAAAAAGGTCTTATTACAAGATTATAAAAGACGCCTGAATTGCTTGGAAAGAGTAAAATAAATAAATAAATAAATAAATAAATAAATAAATAAATAAATAATAAAAAGTAGTTTTATTTATCTTTCCAAGCAATTCAGGTGTCATTTTTGTCTTTTAATATTCTGAAATAAGATATTTTTTCTGGTCTTGTCAGGTGAATGTGAATATTGCGTTGTTTAAGAGGGTTGCAAAATTCCATAAATTTTTTAAGTTGGAAACTTTCCATGGGAATGAACGGGATTTAGGGGGGATTCTTAGAAATTTATATTCGGGGATTATACCTGATCAGAAACGTGTATAATATTAAACATTTTGGGTTTTTTTTTATAAGCAAGCATACATTCAAACCTGTATAATACAAAATTTTCAAACTAAATTATAAAAATATTTTCAAGGACTTTTCAGGAATATTTCTTAACGAGTCTGTCTTGAATTTAAGCATAAATATTTGTCATAAGCAAAAATACATGTAAACATGTCTGATACAACATTTATAATTGACACCAATCAGTTTTTAGAACTGCAGAACTTTAATGGTTTATATTTCACAGAACAACAAAAACCATGAATGATGAAAAAAAAAAAAGTAACCAAATTTTTAGAAAATCGTATTTAAAATGACAGCAAGAAGATTTTAAAATTCATAATATTTGTGAGCTAAGCTACATTTACCATTGAAAATTTTAGGAAACTTTCCTGAAATTTACCAGAAATTTTTCACCCCTTTGCATCCCTATTTTATACTCATCGAAATGTTGGCTAAGCAGTTTTATCAGAAGACTGCTGACTTCTTGTTAAAATACAGAAAACATTAGAAATTGATGATGATTTTGTCTTTGAACTGTTTCTCTGAGGAATATAAATCTGCACATCCAGTTCCTCAGTTTGTCCTCGCTGTGCATGCGAAGTCTTATCTCTTCTTTCAACCCTCCAGCGGTACCATGATGCCTGGACGGATCTACGAGCTGATGATTGACGCTGAGGTGGATCTTGGGGAGGTGACGGAGGTGAAGTTCAGGTGGAACAACCACCACCCTAACATCATGAATCCAAAGTACGGTGCATCCAAGGTGGAGCTGATGAGAGGAAGGGACAGGAAGATGTAAGTCTGTCTCCTCTGCACCTCACACCTCATCATGAGACCAGTGAAACCTGAACAATCATCAGTCACTTTATTCAGTCTGTGGTTATTTAGACACACCTGTGCCACACTTCTGATGAACTCTTTACATTTTTTCAACAATCAAAGCAAACTTTAAGTTTGTCTCCTATTTATGGCTGTTGGTGGAAAACTGGTGCAGCATCACTAAAAAAAAGAGTTTGAATTATTATTTCTTCTCTATGATCTGACAGAAAAAAGATTTTTCTAGTTTTGTCAAAACTCAATAATACAAAGAATTAAATGTTCCCAGTATGACACATCTTCAAGTTTACAGCAGGCAGAGGTAAAAACAGGTGTGGTAATAAAAACACTGGGTCCAGTCAAATTATACAATATTCTTTGTTCCAGCCATATTATGGCTGATTGTTGATACAAAATTTAGAAATAAGTACAACAAATATAGATGGTTGCCTCTTCAGCCAGTTAATAATAATAAATAAACAAACATTAAAGAGGGGTGCTGTTTTTCTTTAGTCTGTATACTGTCACTCTGATGTCACCACAGAAGCTTTGAACAATCCCTACTTTTTTTATTTACACTGGTGTTTTAGAAAACTCTTATTTCAGCCTCTGAATAACACTTTGTTTGGATGCTGTCTCTTTAAGACTTTCAGTTCCACAGTTCCTCTCCCTGTAGTAACTGTTCTTGCCTGATTTTAGTCGCTGTCTGAGTAGGATGAAAACCTAATGTCCAATCCGAGGTTATTGTTGCATTATTTCTTTGCTTTTATTGATCCAAATGAAAAAACAGGGTTAAGACAACTTACTTTAAATGTGATATGTGTGATGAGGGTAACTGTGATGTCTAGGAGTAGCGAGGAAAAAAAACAACAAAACAAAACAAAAAAAAGAAACAAAAAACACCCCTCTAACTGTTCATGAACCAGGAGATCAATATATGATGACCTCACCATTTCAGCAAGTCCTCGTGACAACCTCAGAGTGTTACGATGAGTTTACAGACAGAGTCAGAGATTTCTACAACGTATCAACATGTAAACATGTTTGAAAATCTGCACGTTTAGTTTGAACATCCAGCATTGTTACTTCAAATCCATGTTTGGAATATGGAAGCTGAATACTCCCTCTTTAAAGCAAAGACATCTCAGACAAAAAAACTTTTTATACCAACTTTAATCCAAGACATTTATTTATTTATTTATTTATTTATTTATTTATTTATTTATTTATTTATTTATTTATTTATTTCATGGCTTTATTACCTTCATGAAGTTGAACTCACTTTGGCCATGCATCTATATAAATAAGTCATTCTTATTCTCAACAGTCCTCATCTTAAAAACAAATCTTTTTTTGTCAATCTATCTCAAAGTGTGTAACAGCTGCTCTGTTGGTCTCTTTCTAGGCTCCTTCTTGTAGAGCAACTGATCTGTTGGCATATATTTAAGATATTTATCTTGATTTATTTTTTGTTGTTTGTTCTGTTGGAACTTTTTGGAATCATTTTTTTTTTCTGAAGCTTTTTTAACGTCTGTCCATAGTTATTTAATCTTCACTCCTAAACTCTTATTCAAGACTTTATTTTATTTATTCAACTGTCATTCAACCAGGAAGTGTCTGGAGTGGGACATGGGTCAGTAAATACGCTCTGAAACAGCTTCAGTAAAAACATCAGCATGAACATGACCTAATACATGTACACAACATAATATGATGTAATAACTGACCAGACATGCATAAAAATGAAATGTAAATTTATAATTTCATTCCTCAATAATATTAAATACATTAAAACTGTAAAAGTATTAACTGTGAACATACTTTTGATCTGAGTTGATAGGACAGAGCGATTTATCTGTTCTCAGTTTGTATCTCCTAAAGTGAACCAAACCCTTTTCTATCCCAGACTTTAAATCTTTGCAAATGAAATCAGGTGAAGCTGATATGAAGTTAAAAATGAGAGATAAATCTCGAATGTCTCTGAGCTCTGACCACTCTGTGCCACTAGAGGGCAGCATGGCACCGCCTCCAATGCCCTCTAGTGGTTAGGGCAGCAGTGAGGTCAGCTCTGTGCTCTGTGACGCTTTGCTGCCTTCTGTCTTTCATGAAGTGCTGAATGTTTTCAAGGTGAATTAAAAACATGATGATGGAGTGAGGTGAACCTGCTCACATGTTCTTCTTCTCCCTCCTTCAGCTCCCTCTTCTGTGGAACAGACAACGTGGAGGAGATGGCCATCCAGTCTGTGCTCCCCTGTCCAGTCTAAGCTGCTTCAATCACCTCGTCACTCACTGTCTTTTAATAAAGATTGTGCGTTCAGACCTCATCAGATCTCTCTTTGATTCTCTGCTGCGTGTAGCATGAAGTCATCTGATGATGGGACAGGGGAGGGAGTCTGATAAAAAGAGCAGGGATTTAATATACTTCTGTATCACTTAAAGACACGGCTGAGACAGGGATAAGGACGTGATGCTTTCATGGACTGCTGGTTTACATCCAGGAGAAAGATGCATCAAAAGGACGCCAGAGAAACAGAAAAACCTCCACAAGGAGAGAAAACATGGCCAAAAAGAGTAAAGTAGAAATAAACTCAACAGATCCATTAAAAAAATGAAAAACAGAATCATTATAATAATAAAACACTTATAGAGACTAAATGACTACAGAGATAACCAAAGTGTAACTCTGTCCTCACTCAAATCATATATCAAACAGCTGCTGAATTAAAATGATATCAAAGAACGAAGAGCATAAACTAAGAAGAGACAAGATTTCCTCCACAAACTACACAGCAGCAAACAAGACCATCACACTTAAAGTGTTTTTCAACCAGAAGGTCCAGGAAATTTTAGTTCCTGGTGAAACATTCCCAGGCCTGAGCAGCAAAAGCAGCAAGACTCTGATGTCTCGCCATGACACAGGAAGCTATTTAAATTCCTACATATAAGGTCCAGTCTGAGGCTAAATTTATAGATCACCGAGGTTTAACCCTCAACACCTTCCTGACTTCATTTATCTGCAACCGTCATCACAACAACAAGGTTCCTGTGGACAATCTTATGTCCACCACAGGCATTAGAATCTGGGTAGATTAGGGTCATCAGGCCAGAGACGTATGGGGGAAAAAATAAAGGTATTAGCAGTATATGGCCAGACCAGTAGAGGGCAGCAAGACAATAACAAAGGTGATTCAGCCAAAATGACACCATGAAGGCCTTTTAGATTCTCATTCCTGAAGACTCGATGGCAACTGGACTGTGTAGATTTGGGAAGACGTTTCTGCCTCTCATCCAAGAAGCTTCACTTCCAAAATGCTGGTTAAGGAAGTAGGTATTCATGTTGTTCTTTACTGGATCTCTGCCTCAGTGCAACATATTTCCAGTTCAGAGAGTGCCACTGGATGTGCCATGAGCTCACCTGTATCACCCATAGTGGCCAACCTGTATAAGAAGGAGGTGGAGAGAAAGGCCCTGAACTCTTTCAAAGGAACAGCACATAGCCACTGGATTAAGTATGTGGGCGACACCTGGGTCAAAATCCAAACACATGAAGTAGAGGTCTTCACAAAGCGCATCAACACAGTGGACCATAACATCAAGTTCACTCATGAAGATGTCAAGGATAATCTGTTGGCATTTTCATATTGTGCAGTACACTTGGAGAAGTATACAGGAAACCTGCCCAACTGGATCAGTATTTACTCTTTGACTTCCACCACCCACTGCAGCACAAGCTGGGGGACATCAGAACCCTAAACTACAGGGCTGAGAGTGTTCCCACCAAGAAAGAAGCAAAAGAGAAAGAACAGAAACATATTAGAGAAGCCCTGTCACTGCTCAAAGCCACTTATCTAAAGCCAGAAACTGCTTTGATCAATGAAAGACTCTGATATCTAATACATGATGGTGGCAGAGATCGACCAGCTTAGAAACAAACCTGTTGATTGACAGCTGTTAGCAGGATGCAGCCCTCTCAGATTTTGACACATGTATACCTAAAACTAAACTAGTATGCTGTGAATTCCTGAAAACTTCTTCTGTGTTTTAACTGCTGTTGTAAACTGGATATCCACTGACATGTTCAGCTGAAGGTCTCCAGTTTACAGGGTCACTCTTCAAACTGGAACACTAGGAGCTGACAGAGACACATTCACACTATCAGACTCAAAGAAGACCATTGATTAGGAGGTACTAAACCAAGTCCATAACAGCTGGAGGTCATCTTATTGTGGACTGAGGAGGAAATAAAAACACTGTGGCTGCTCCACCAATCAGAAACATTCAACTTGCAGGCCCCGCCTCCAAAGTTCCTGAACATCTGGAAAGTACTACATCCTGGCAGGGCCATTTTTAGGAGAAAATAGCTTAGAACTTAATTCAAGCCCTGGTTCCTACAGTCAAAAAGCACCTAAATACACACAAAGGTTGAAGTCAGAGATGAGTTTAAGTTGATGTTTTGAGCTTTTCCATGGTCAGGAGAAGTCTCTGGAGGAGTGACCGAACCAGGCCTGAAGTGTCAGAATTATTCTAACCGTTCAACCCTGTTTAAGCTCCAACAGACATGGAAAATAATCAAAGCTGTCCAGGGAGAATCCTCTGGAGATAATAATTTCACTGGAAGATCATGAGGCTTTAAGAGTTTATTCAGCAGAGAGAGAGATGGAAAAAAGAGTTTTTCTGTCTTTCAATTAAGTTTTGTGTGGAAGCTTCAGTTCATATGTGTGCCTGCATGGTTTCCACTTGTGTTGAATCATTTCAGCCAAAGGTAAGGCCTGGTCCTTTTCCCTCTGCAGGTCAGGTTCAGGGTTTTCCACCTTGCACGTTACTTTTCTTTGAAGAAAGTCTCTGTATTTTTCTGTTTGAGGAGTCTTTAAAGATTCAAAGAGTTTCCATCAGTGAGCCGGAGGAGGAGGGGAAAAGAAAGAAAGAGAGAAAAAGGGGGGCCGTGTCGAAGCCTTCATATTTATTCTCTGAGCTCAGGCTGCAGGTGTTACAGTGAGCATTCGTACTCTCCCACAGTCTGTCCTGTGTGTGTGTGTGTGTGTGTGTGTGTGTGTGTGTGTGTGTGTGTGTGTGTGTGTGTGTGTGTGTGTGTGTGTGTGTGTGTGTGTGTGTGTGTGTGTGTGTGTGTGAGATGATGTCTTTATGCTAATTTATCATGATGTCATTCAGGACGCTCATGCTTCCCTCACATGTCTGAGGAGATGTGTGCTCATTGTCCTGAGTTGACCAAAGTTGAGCCAAAGTTCAGTGTGGATGTTGGTCCAGATTGGCCTCTGTTTGAGTGCCTGCATGCTGGTCTGAAGAGCAGCTGGGACAATCTGTGTCTGTCTCTAAGAAGTGGGGGCTGTGCTGTCCCCTCTTTTCCTTTACTGAGAACCTACGTTCTTATCCACCGGCGTCTTTGCTGTCAGTGCATTGGGACACAAAGGTAATAATAATAAGGAAAAAAAAAAGAAAAAAATGATAATAAAAACAACAAAAAGACATTTTTCCTTCCTGTTTATATTCTTACTTGTGTTGTACGTTGCTCTGGACAAAAGTGTCTACTATATGAAACTGTAGAATTGTAGACATAACTGCAAAAAAAATAGCTAAATAAAAAAATTTAAAAATTGGCCTTTGTGTGCAGCCCTCAGATTTGTTGAAAAGTCATTTTAAAGTCTCTGTGAGGACTATCAGTTTGGTATTGATATCAGTAACACATTAGGCCTCAATCTGTTGTGTTTATCTGAGATAGAGACTCCATTTCCCATGAGCACCATCGCTCACTGGCGTTAAGACCAAGCAGCAACCTCCAGTCTGAAAATATGAGGCAATGCTGAAGTGCTAAAGTCTGCTGTTCCTCGAGTGTCCGCTCGAGGCTGGCTCTGGAAGTACCGGAAGTCACAAACACACCAAGCCAAAAAAAGCCATTTTCACAGCCAAAATAAGCACATTTACAGCCTGGTACAAAGAATGTCTCCAGTCTGAATCGCTAATTTTGCTAACGGCAGGCACTGTACAGAGGGTGAATTTTTTTCTAACTCGGCAGTTTCCACAATATTAAGCTCGTCAGTTCGTCCAATCAGAGGCACAGCTCAGATCACATGACTGTGGGGCGTCCTATGGCTGTTACTGTGGAGACTCACAGCACGCCTCATTTCCAATATGGCCGCGCCGGCTGTTTTGCTTCAAAAGTCCGTTTCAGAAACAGACGGGTGACATCACGGACATCCTTGTTTTTGGCTCCCAGCACATGTTGAATGATCTGCTGCCGTCTTCTGGTACTCTGTTTTCCAATGTGAAAACTGTTGCAAAAAATCTTGGTGTCTGGTTTAGTTTGACCTGACATCTAATTAGTATACAACTAAACTTGTGTGATCTTGTTTTTATCACTTTGCCAAAATTAGATCGATTTTAAGTTTTCAAGACACTGAGATTCTTTTATATCCTCACGTCTAGATTACTGCAACAGTATTTTTTCCTGCTTGAGCCAGAGAGAGACATCGATCGTCTACAGTTAGTGCAAAACTCTGCTGCCAGGCTTTTAACTAAGACCAGGAGATATGAGCACATCACCCTGTTTTATCCTCCTTACACTGGCTCCCTGTATGTTTTAGAATTGATTTAAGATTTTAATGAGTACTTTTTAAGCTCTTCAAGGCCTTGCACCACCCTACATTTTAGACCTTTTGACTCCATACGTCCTTTATGGTCCTAGGGCAGAGATCTTTTAAATGTGCTAGTGACTCGGCTGAAAACCAAGGAAGACGAGGCATTTTCAGTCCATGCTCTGAGGCTCTGGAATAATCTCCCCAATGGAATCAGGTCTGCTGAGTCAGTAGCCTCTCTTAAGTCACTTCTTAAAACATACTTTTATCGCAGAGCCTTCCTTGATTATAATTAATGTTTTAATTTTCTATTATTTTATTTTATATTTTGTTTTACCTTATTGTATTATTATTACACACTTTTATTGCTTATATTATGATCTTGTTTCATTCATTGCTTGTTGTTAAGCTGCCTTTAAAACACTTTGTAACTTTGGTTTGAAAAGTGCTATATAAATAAAGCTTTGAAGCTTTTCATTATTATTATTATATCTATGGTTTGGACACTCATTAGTCAATGCACCACTGTACTGAGAAATGGCATTTCAAGTCTTTAGTGCTTAATGAAGGACTACATCTGGACCTGCAAGCTTATGATGTCTATTTATAATCTTTTTAGTACGCTGCACATACATTCACTGAAAACCCTGCTGACACCTTCATTGTTTTTGATAGTCCCTCATTACAGCCGTGTTATTACTGTCACTTAAACAGGCTCAGAGGCAGCAGAACTACACGGGGAACTCCATATGTCCGACTGTTAGCATCCGCTGTCTCTCCCTCATCACAAAGCTAACGCTGCCTCTCTGCCAATCCCTGTCAGAACAAGGAGAGGGTAAATATTACCCTTATTAATGTTGAAAGACATCAGGCTCCATTTGTGCAAACACAAATCAACAGTAAATTACATGGTGAGATCTGAGCTTTCTCCAGCTCATTTGGATACCGAGTGTGCCCGGACACAATCTTGTCTAATGTGTCACATATATCTGTAATTCAAAAAAAAAAAAAAAAAAAAAAAAAAAGCCTTTGCATGTGGGTGTGAAAGTGTGTGTGTGTGTGTGTGTGTGTGTGTGTGTGTGTGTGTGTGTGTTTGTGTGTGTGTGTGTGTGTGTGTGTGTGTGAGAGTGTGTGCAAGGCACTTATTAATCTGTCTTTGGCCTTTTGCTGGCTTATGAAGTCCTGATTGTGTGACATTGTTTTGGCTTCATTTATTTGAACACACACCCCGTAATCAGGCTCGCAGATACACAGCTTTAAAAAGGCGAGCTGCCATTTTCATCACGCCACTAACAAAGTGCATTTGAAATCACTCTGACTTCCCCTAAGCCGAGCCATCAGCGCTCACACAATACCAATCAGAAGGAAAAAAAAAACTCCCAGCATCAAAGCTTCAAGCCTGACTACATTAATAATATTAATAAAACAGCAAATTGAATGTGTGGGCTTTGAGGTGGGGGGAGAAAGTGTCTTGAAATCCTCTAAAGACACCCGTCTTTGTCTCTGACTCTTGTTTCTCTTTTCATTATTGGCTCATTGAAAGTGAAGGCTAATGACAAAATAGCGGGCTAATTCCTGTAATTATGTGTGTTTGTCAGAGGAAATTTCCAAATGACAGCGCTCCTTTTTCTGATCTTTAAGCCAGTGGCTTTGGGGGTGGCATTGTTCCTTACGAAGCACTGATAAACAGGTCATGAATTAGAGAGGTAAGGAGATGGAGGTGGAGAGAGCTTCAGTGGGGAGTGCTTACAAAACAAACTTAACCCTGAGCTGTTAACGTGCTGCATGCTACTGTCCCCAAGAACAGGAGACAAGTGTCTTTGTTGAATGTCCAACAACAGCGATGTTTTATGATTTAACTGAAGAAATATGAAGCAGAGGGAAACAGTTTGCTGCCTGCAGAATGCTTCTTTATTTCGTCCAGCGTCTGCCTGAATCTGTCACGTGGAGAGAGGCTAAGTCTATCTGACCTCCATTAAAAACTGAAATGAAAACTACAATATTTTTTGACCTTCGAATAAATGGATTGAGCAGTAATATGAGAGGACACAAAAGACTCGATTTGAGTGAGCAGGAGGGAGCTTGAATAGAGACAGATGGGTCACACAAGGTCACTGTACTTTTTAAAGAGTACGTGCGACTTTTTCTGCTCAAGTCGTTCTACATTCAACAATTTGAGAAGATAATTGCTGTGATTTGTTAGCAATGCAATCACAGATGATGGTCAGTGTGTTATGTGAAATATTCTCAGTGTGTTAGAGTATTTTTTAGAGCTTTGAGCTCCTGATTGTTGTCAGAGTTTTTTTTCCTGTTTAATCATGTTGGGAATCCAAGGTTTGTCAGTGACCCAACTCTGAATTCCCAAGACCAAACACACCTTTTTTTCTTCATTCAAAAAGGACAGATTAACTCACCTTGGCCTGGTAGAAACCTCTCTGTGTGGACTTCTGTTTTCTCATTAATTGTATAAAACATGAATGTCATCTCTGTGAATCACTCTGTATTTAAATAGTGCCACTTCACACTGAACGTTATCTCAAAACGTTTGGCAAAAACTACAGAAGAGGAGAACAGCCATGGATTTTTCTTTTTTTACGCACTGTTATCTCATGATAATGAATTATCTCATTTTCTTGAAATAACGAAGATCATTTTCTCGTCACAACGAATTAATTATTAATGTGTTTGTCTTGATTTCAACCTACAAGAGCTGCCATGAACAGCTTCCAGCCACTGTGTGTAGCTGTAGCCCATCAGTAAGTTCCACTTTAGTTTGTTTACTTTAGGGGCTACAGGTTAGCAGATGAGAGGCTGGTCCAAAACACTGTTAAATGAATGAATAAATGTTTATTCACATCTCACATTACATTGAAAAGTTGAGGTTAGCCTACATTTACGTTACCTTAACTTAGCTGAAGCAGCTGGATAGATGGAGTTTGTCAGCCAAAGATTATTTGTGGTTTATATGGACTTTAATAAATTTGTTGTATTGTAATGTTAACTCATTCCAGGTGGTGGCAGTAATTCATTTTAATCTGAGTACCAATGAAGAGAAAAAGGATAAAAACAACATTAGCACTGTTCATTGTAATGAGGTAGATTTGTTCAGTCTATACTGGGAAATCTTCCCGGTTCAGTGGGACATCTGGGATTTTTTGGCATACAGCAGATTTTGCTCTTTTTCACACACTACACACTAAAAACAGCTGGCTTATTTCATCTGCTCAACTGCTGGGTTATGAACTGTTTAACCCCTTTTTTGTTATTTACGTGGGATTTTTTGCAACTCATGTGCTGAATGAGTTGGATGCAGGTCAACTCGACTCCTTAAATGAGAACCTGCAGGAAGAAACAGCACATTCTATACACAACATTGACCGACTGTGTGTGTTACACATGGCACAGACAGGGTGCCTGGCTGCCTGGCTGTCTGTGCACCGTGTGGCATTGATGAGCTCTGTGCTACAGTTAAAATCCTGTCCTGCTAACTTAAGGTGAAGTGAAGTTTAATTTCAAAACTGGACAGTACTACCATCAATACATTTTTTAAAATCAACAAACAATGCCTGCCAGCCAGCCTGCCAGCCAGCCTGCCAGCCAGCCTGCCAGCCAGCCTGCCAGCCAGCCTTTTCTTATTTTTTAATGGGGTTGTATGACTTACATGTCACTAGTTATTGTACGAGGCACATTAGATGCAGGTCAACTCGGCTCCTTAAATGAGAACCTGCAGGAAGAGACAGCTCACACAAAATGCTCACAATTACCCCAAAAACTCAATAATGCCTGTAAAGTTTAATATTTCAGCTCTTTACCTTCACAGCAGCTTGTTCTCAGATTCTAGTGAAAGATTCTTCAGTTCATGGTGAGACATCAGGTTTCAACGCGGCAACAGACACAACCTTAAAGGTACTAAAAAAAATGTGATGACTTTTCATCTTCAATGTATCTACAACAAACAAACCAATTTTTGAGTTGATCAGATTTCTAATCAGCCAATCACATGGCAGCAACTCAATGCATTCAGGCAAGTAGACATGGTCAAGACAATCTGCTGCAGTTCAAACCGAGCATCAGAATGGGGAAGAAAGGTGATTTAAGTGACTTTGAACGTGGCATGGTTGTTGGTGCCAGATGGGCTGGTTTAGTATTTCAGAAACTGCTGATCAACTGGGATTTTCACACACAACCATCTCTAGGGTTTACAGAGATTCGTCCAAAAAAGAGAAAATATCCAGTGAGCAGCAGTTCTGTCTGTGAAAATGCCTTGTTGATGCCAGAGGTCAGAGGAGAATGGACAGAGTTTTCGAGCTGATAGAAAGGCAACACTAACTCAAATGACCACTTGTTACAACCGAGGTATGCAGAAGAGCATCTCTGAACGCACATCGAACCTTGAGGCAGATGGGCTACAGCAGCAGAAGACCACACCAGGTGACCCTCCTGTCAGCTAAGAACAGGACACTGAGGCTACAGTTCACACAGACTCACCAAAACTGGACAACAGAAGATTGGAAAAATGTTGCCTGGTCTGATGAGTCTCGATTGCTGCAGCATTCGGATGGTAGGGTCAGAATTTGGCGTCAACAACATGAAAGCATGGATCCATCCTGCCTCGTATCAATGGTTCAGGCTGCTGGTGGTGGTGTAATGGTGTGGGGGATATTTTTTTGACACACTTTGGGCCCCTTAGTACCAACTGAGCATGGTTTCAGCGCCACAGCCTACCTGAGTCTTGTTGCTGACCATGTCCATCCCTTTATGACCACAGTGTACCATCTTCTGATGGCTACTTCCAGCAGGATAACGCTCCATGTCATACAGCTGGAATCATCTCAGACTGGTTTCTTGAACATGACAATGAGTTCACTGGACTCAAACAGCCTCCACAGTCACCAGATCTCAATCCAGTAGAGCACCTTTGGGATGTGGTGGAACGGGAGATTCACATCGTGGATGTGCAGCCAACAAATCTGCAGCAACTGACGACATTCTGTAACATACCCCAGCGTTCAGTACAGCAGCACCAATCCTCACTCAAAGTAATCTACTTGGTTTGTGGGAATTAACTCACAGTAACACACCTGCACCACCAGGTAACCTGGGGTGTTTTCTGCTCTCCAGTTAGCAGAGTCGTTTCTTCACATTTATCCTTTGGTGCAACGATTTGCCTTTACCTCTGAAAACTTTGGCTCATAAATCTGAGAAAACAGCATGACGCTGTAAGAATCCCTGAAGTGCACTGTTGGTGAAAGAGTAAGTTTGTGAAAACAGCAGGCTTTCTGATGGCACAGTGCTGAAAAACATTCTTTGTTCACCGAGATGAGTGTGTGGGTCAGAGTTTCTTAAAGTTTCTTTAAGTTTCTTTGTTTAAACAACGGTTCTTTATTGAAGGGGCTGATCTGACTGGCTCCATTGTGGCTCCCAGTTGACGTGTAACTTATACGAATTCACTTCAATAAAAACTTAAATATCCAGATACAGCAAAGTTTTTTGTGAACTTTCTCTTTCAGGAAAGTTTGATCCACGTCAGTGATCACTGTGACACTGTGCGAGCAAACAACAAGCTAGCTTTGAAGTTTGGAGCCAGCCTCAGTCTGCTTCAGGCAGTCAACATCAGCATGACAGAGTGTTCCTGTGTGTGTGTGTATGTGTGTATGTGTGTGTGTGTGTGTGTGTGTGTGTGTGTGTGTGTGTGTGTGTGTGTGTGTGTGTGTGTGTGTGTGTGTGTGTTAAGTGTTCAGATGTACCTTTACACCTGAACACTTAAGAAGGTTACACAAATATTCAATTCAAACAAACAAATTCTAATGAACTTACATTCTGTCTGTTTTCATCCAAGTGAAGCTTTAACAAGCACAGAGCGTGTCAGGCCCCCTGTTATGGTCCCATGATTTCATTGGTCAGCGATGGAGCTCTGAACCCCTCCATTAACTGGAAGAGAGCGAGTATGTGGGAGGGCAGGCGAGCCGACCACTAAAGAGCCACTTGGAGAGCTTGGGTCCCTCCAGATTGCCGTAGCAACTACTCTACTTCATAGCTATTTGAGGGAAACTGGCCACACCTATCCAACCCTCTCACCCCATCTCCACAGTCCCCTTTTCCTATTCCCCCCACACACACACCCCATCCAAGCTAAAAACAACCTTGCCCTGTAAAGGGTTGAGTGGCTCTCTTCCTCCACTTGTGTAAGAATAATACACTCACTGCGTAAATGTATTCTGGTTACTCAATAAGTGCCTGTGTTTAGTTTCATATTCCACTGGGTGAATCACTGGTGGGGGAGTTAAGGGGAACTAAAAGAAATACAACTGAGTTTAATGGAAATGGTTCCCATGTGGGATTTTTTTTGACTAAAGTTGAATTTAAAACCCAGGATCGGTCATCCTACACTGCCTATAAAATACTCCTCAGCTTTAAACCGACAGTTATTCTAAACACGCGTAGGCCTCTGGAGTTTTTAAGGCAAGCGTTTTATAACAAACCTCCTGGTAGAGTTCCTATGTTAGCAGAAGCTAAGCCATCACAGTCGTATGATGCATCCACATCAATCAGGATGTGACAATCAGGAGAACACACGACTGATCGGGCCAAGCCGTAAGAAGCTGAGAAAGAGCACTGACATCTTTCCAATGACAACTCCTCATGCTAGATAACGATAATCATTTCAAACACTTAGATATGAAGGGAGTTTTCAGTCCCTTTTGGGCCAGATACTGACACACAAAATCTATTATCTCAACACGTGTTAATGTCTTTACATCACCATGACAAGATTCTAGTTTGCATTATATCACCCATTCTCTCTGAATTATCACTAATTAAAAAGTCCTCTAAGAACAGCAAAAAGGAAATCAAAGCTCATTTTAGTATTTTAAGATATTTGAAGTAAAAAAAATTACACCTAAATTTCTTGTAAGTAGTAAAAAAATATCTGCAAATTGGGAAAAATAATTGCTGGTGAAGTATCTTTTCTTAAAACTTTTATTTTCAGTAAATTTAAAGTCTACTAAAATAAAACAGAAGTACTGCGTTTATTTTATTTTACCTATTCAATTAGTAAGTGATAATTCACAGAGAATGTGTAATGATATACAAATTAGACTCTTGACAGGGTGAGCAAGACTTTGGTAATACGTTAGTCTCTGTAACGTCACCTGTCTTTTCCTGAACAGAGTAATGACTTCAATCATGGGGGGGGGGCATGCTGGAAATCAGGGTCAGGCTTTGAGCCGCCTTACTCACAACTACAGGCCGCCAGACCTGTCAGTCACATGAGCTCTATCTTTGATTGGACAAACTTGTGATCTTAAAGTTCCTCTGAGGGCTTTCTCAGAGATCTTGAAAAAGTCTCTCTTCTAGATATCTGTCTGATCCTAATCCACAATTAGGATCACCAATATAGGTTATTTCTAAATGCTATTTCTTAGCTTCCTGATCGGGTCAGATAGGACCGGATTAATTTATGGCACGTTGAAGTCTCTATGACAACACCACGCCAGCTGAAGAAGTTTATAAGGGAGAACAGAGATCTGTGTTTTTCTCTGCTGAAAACGATTTCTGTGATTAATTTAGTAGTGATGGTGGAGACTGGAGCTGAACTGTCAGACAGAAAAAGAACAGAAGAGAAGAAGAAAGATAAACAGGAGAGTGATTAGAGCACAGGCTAAATGCTAAACCATGAGCTAAACTGTTTGTGATAATGTTCATTCCAACCCACATGCAGCAGTTATTCTGCAGTGATCTGATCAAACCTGAGCGTCTGTCAATAAATTGAAGAGTGAGGTTACGTTAGCTCTGATTGGTAGATGAGCAGGAGATAAGGATTCAATAACATTACATGTTAGCCTACAGATACGTCTCAGAGCACCAGGCTGTGAGTAGCTCTAAATATAGCCAGTTACTAAACTACAGAACAAACTGACAAAGTTTACTTGTTGTCACATTTCAAACAACAGTGCTGTGTAACTGTTGATAAATACCTTACCTCGTCACGTTGTATCCAGTAAAAAGTTGTCTTGAACAAAGAAAAGTAGTGTTAAAAAGAAGATCTGATCTCCATTCATTTCCAAAACAAACACAGGCCTCGTTAAGAGTCATGACATTGTGATAGTGATGAGCGCAAATCCAGCCAAAAGGTGTTGCTTTCTGCAGCCAGCCTCAAGCAGTACGTCAACAAGCTGCACCTTGTAGCACTTCTGCATAAGCTCCATTTTTTCAATATATATAATATGTTGTCTATAGCTGGGATTAGATGATTGACAAATAAAGATAAAAAAATCCAAATGCAAAGTTAAAAACAGAACTTTCAGCACATCCTTCCCTTTAAGAAGAAAGTGGGAAAATTTAGTTTTTTACTAATAAAAGTTGGATATGTAGAATTATTCATATTCATTGCCCTGTCATGTTAAAGACTTGATGACACATCCCTCCTCTGCCTGTCGACACTGTGGTAAAACACAAGTGTCCATCTCAGGCTGGTCTCCAGAGTGAAATAATGACAGGTAGTGGCACACATGTGAGAGCAGCCCGAAGGAAATACTGGAACCCAAAGATCTCTGGTAGATAAAAAAGGGAGCAAAATCCTGTCCTGAGGCCTGTACTACGAAGCTGGATTAACTCATCCAGGATCTCTCTCTGTTACCTGGGTTGACTTCATGTGACATTTACAATCCTGATAAGTGGTACTTCAAAGCTGGACATCAACTCACTCAGTGAATCCAGGGTTTTCCAGTCTTGATCAGAGCGCGCTCACATTAAAGGGGTGGAGTCTGCAGCGTCTGACCAATCACAGACATGTAGAAACAGAGAAACCCTGCAGAGCAGCCTACTTTACCGTGGAGGAGCAGACAGTTATTCTTCAAACAGACCAAGAATTCAAACACGTCATCAGGACAAAAGAAACACTGTTACTGCAGCAGAATCCAGGAAGGAATGCTGTCAGCAAACTGTGACTCTGTTAATGTGTAAATTCATGAGATTAAACAGGATTCATTCATGGGACAATATAAACAGACAGAACTCTGATCACTCAGTTTGACTTTATTACAGCTCAGACGTGTGGAGCAGAGCTCTTCATCAGTCTACAAACTTTGCTTTATACATAGACTGTATAATTAATGGACGTAGTCTCACCGACTGTTTCTGAAACAAATTTTTGAAGCAAATCGGCTGTCGCGGCCATTTTGGAAATGAGGTGGGCTTTGAGTCTCCACAGTAACAGCCATAGGGCACCTAGCAGTCACATGAGCTGAGCTGTGCCTCTGATTGGACGAACTGGCGATCTTGATGTCCAAACTGCAGAGTTAGAAAAAAATTCACCCCCTGTACAGTGCGTGCTGATAGTGAAATTAGCGATTCAGACAGGAGACATTCTTTGTTCCAGGCTGTAAACGCATCTATTTCGGCTGTGAAAACGTCTTTTTTGGCTTGGTGTGTTTGTGACTTCCAGTACTGGAGCCAGTCAAGGAACAGCAGACTTTAGCACTTCCACATTACCTCATATTTTCAGACTGGAGGTTGCCGCTTGGGTTTATATTTTCCATTGAGTTCTTTTGAGGCTCCGACCCATGTGTGAGCACATTTTGTGTTGAATATTAATAATAAATCAAATTAATATCAATTCCTGAACTCCATCGAAGTTGTGCGTTCCATAAATTCCTGTTTCTGCAGTTCTGCCATGTGTGACCATTCAGCTCATGTGTGACATCATTACTTCAGATGCAAACAGTGGAGCTAAACTTGGGGAACAAGTACAAAAACCTCCTTCAAAGCGGTCAGTGACAAGGCTTTATTTCTTCACTCTGTCTCTGATGTTTGGATGAAATCAACTGAATTTATTTATTTATGGATCCATCAGCTGACAAATGTAGTTCAGTCCATTTGATGAGAATCTGAATCTCTTGTACAGGATGACCTGTGAACATTAAAAGGATTGCGTCCATCCCAAAAAACTCTCTCTCTCTCCTGAGCGCTCTGCGCACCAACATCGACAGGATCTTCTAAAATGGGCAGGGTCTTTTCCACGAGAGATGATTGGTCAGGAGGTGTTTTTCTACTCGTTGATCTCTTATCAAGATCTTAACCTGCTCTAGAGCAGGTTAGCTGTTCAGCATACGTTACCACAGGGATTTACCTCACTAAGAAGTGAACCAGCTTCGTAGAACAGAAAATCCAGGGTTAACCCAGAAGTTACCTCGCTAAAAGAAAATCCAGCTTCGTAGTACAGGCCTCAGCATTTCAGACAGCAACAGCAGAGCAGGTGAAAGTATCTTTAAGCTGCTGATCCCTACAAAGTCACTTCATCAAGAAGAGAAAAGTAAAGAGCCTGGGTGTCCTCCCTGACAGTACTCTGTCCTTCCAAGCACTCAGTTAGCATGTTTCCACCTACGCAACATCAACCGTCTACGCCCGTCTCTCACACCCAACAGCACCACTGTCCTCGTTGATGCCCTGGTCACCTTCCATTTAGATTTTTGCAGTTCCCTCCTCTCTGGTCTATCTCTCAAACTTCTCCATAAACTCCTACTGGTCAAGAACTCAGCTGCCCGGATCATCACCAGAACCCCTTCCATAAACCACATCACTCCTGTTCTTCAACAGCTCCACTGGCTGCCAATCAAATACCTCCTCACCTCACCTTCAAGGCTCTTCATAACCTCACACCTCCATACCTTTCTGATCTCCTTCTCACCTACACACCCTCCAGGACTCTCTGATCTTCCTCCTCTATGCTCCTCTCTACACCTCCTGCCCGTTTGTCTTCAGTGGGATCCTGAGCTTTCAGCTGTGTTGCCCCCCCGTCTCTGGGACTCTCCCACAAACCATTTGTGACAGTACGTCTCTCTCTACCTTCACATCAAACCTCAAAAATCATTTGTTTCAATGAGCTTTCTCTGTCTGACCACATCATCCTCACTTCTGCTGTCTGTTGTTTCTATGTAGCTGATCTCTTTACTGTTTTATACTTTGCTATGTAAGATGACCTTATATGACATGAAAGGCACACACAAATAAAATGTATTATTATTATTATTATTATTATTATTATTATTATTATTATTATTATTATTATTATTATTATTATTATTATTATTATTAGAGGAGGACAATAATATTCCTACGGATGCCTGATTCACTTTGTCTGAAGTTTATTTTACTAGAAATGTTCATTTCAATGTTAATTATAAAAAAATATTCAGCAAGTGTTTGAATAAAACTAACCTTTCTAAAATTCCCACATTAGCGAGCTAACGTTTGAAGTTGTAGGGTAATAATCAGGAATATCCTCACACTCAAATTGGTAATGAAACTGCTTCAACTACCACAGGAAAAAGTCCAATATTTAATCAGATTACTTTTATTTTTTCGAGGTAAATAATCTGTTTAAGTATCGGACTGTTTAAAACTCCTTAATCCTCCTCCTCCTCATCCTGATTTTTCCCTACACATGAATACGAATACAACTAAAAATGAATAAATAAAAAGTTACATCCAGAATAGCTGAAAAAAACAAAAACAAATATGAATACAACTCATCCGTTCTGTCACAAAGCACTATCTCCTCACTTCTACTGTTTCTTTTGACCTTGGAACATTTTTATTTTTTCTGTACCTGTATCTCAATCTCAAACTACTTTGACAAAGACAAAAATATTCAACGCTGAAAGCACGTGTTGTTTTGCATTTATCGACATCAAACACTTTAAGTGATGAGGCTAAAAATGCCCACTTGGTGGCAGTGTTGCCTCACGGAGATTAACAACAACCTTCAGCCAGTGAACCAGTCATCATTTCTACTGCAGGTGACTTGAGGGAAGAACCAGTGATATAATCCAGGATGTAAAGAGCCACAGGGGTCCAAATGAAATATCAAATACATACAATTATTTCACAAACATCTGGTTCAGTTCGAAATAAATTACAGGGTTTTTATGTTCCTGCTAGATGATATATTCTACATTAGGTGATTTTTACTGTTACTGAATATATTTATGTGTTAGAGATTTAATTCTTTCAGCTTTCTTTCAGTAAAAAGAACTCTTTCTTCTAGATAAACTTCATTGTTTAAAGCAGAAAGGAAAACAGCACCGATCAGCTGTAAAATAAAGAGCCCTCAGAGGTGAAGTTAATGTTATTATCTCTGTACAGTGTGACCTGAAGTCAAGGCTTCAGCTGAGTCAGGGTCTGATCCATGTTGTTTGCTGTGCAGTGTACAGGTAGGCATGAGGACCAATCACAGCCAGATCAGCTGCTCCCAATGGGTGGATTTCTGGCATTCTGATTGGCTGTGTGCACACTTCCACACCATGAAAGAGCCATGAGGTGATTCTCCATCTTCAAGGCTGTTTTCCTTATTGCAAATGTGAAAGATGCACTGTGGCAACACTCTGCAAATGTGCAAGCTTCTACATTAGACAGGTCAGAAGTGATAACTGTCGTCTGTGATTACTGCTGAGGTCATACTCTCTGACTCTAACTTCCAGCAGAAACTATTTCAACAGTGATGAAAGCTTTATTTGCACCTCACTGACTGAAAACTTCACTCTGGACTTCCAGCAGCTTGGATTCTGTTCCTCTTCCTCCAGACTCTGGGTCCTTGATTCACAAATACAACTAAAATGACTTTCATCTGAAAAGAGGACTTTGGATCACTGAGCAACAGTCCAGTTCTTTTCCTTCTTGGTCCAGGTTGGACTCCTCTGATGTGGTCTCTCCGTCTGTGTGAGGTGGATCTTGATGCTCTGACTCCAGACTCAGTCCACTCCTTGTGAAGTTCTTGAGCAGGTTTTTCTTGATGATCCTCTCCAGGTTATCCCTGTTCATCTTTTTCCACCCACACTTTTTCTGGTGATCTGTTTGGATCCAGCACTCTGTGAACAGTTTCTTCAGTGAGAACTTTGAGTGTCTTACCCTCCTTTTGGACGGGATCAGTGACCATCTTCTGGACTATTGTCCAGATCATCAGCTGACTGAAGTGCGACACCACCAGTTTACAATATTCAGCTTTTTCACGATGTTCTGATTTTATGAGATACTGAATTTTGTGTTTTTTTCAAATTGAAATAAAGGCTAAACTATCTCACTCTGAGTACTGTAATGAGTCATGAGTTTATTTTTTAAACTAAGCTGGTACAGCAGATAGCTACCTCAGTTTTTAACAGTGACTCTTTGTAGCTTCTTCCCTCCTGATGGAGGTTTACAGTCCCAAGGTGCAGGATGAAGACCTTCAACCTATTCATTAGCCTTATTCATCTGGTCTTATCATTTTTATCTTTTTTTTTTCTTTTTGTGGTGTTTACTTTCCTATGCTAGCTTTCATTTTTTTTATAGTTGTATTTTTTAATTTACCAAAGTCCTCATCTTGCTGCAAAAAAAAAATTAAATAAATAAATAAATCGACCTAACTTAACCTAACCTAATCTAACCCATTAAAGCAAGTAAACTTTCCACTCGTTCTTAAATATTGCAAAGTACCTCTACATTTAAATCATATATTAAAAAAGCCTTTTTTTTGCATTGAAATGTAGCACATATATGCCTGTGCAGACTTATTCTCATTTTTTTTTTCTTTAATGTGAATCTCATTTTCAGTTCTTTTTAGCAAAGAGTTTGACATGTTGAACTCTGTAATGGGGTTTTGTTTGATCCAAAAACTTTCAGCTCTGGATATTACTGACCATAAATGTTGGATGGTTGTTGTTTTAATCTGATTAAAAAAATCTTAAAAAATCAAAACAAAAACATGAATAAAACTGAACCAAGTAACTTTTCAAACATTTTGTTGTCATGATTAGACAACTTTCAAACCTTTGTGAAGATCTTATTTGGAGTGTTGTGCATTTTTTTCTGTGACATACTTGTCTAGTTTCCGTGGTGATGGATCATTTCCATTCATTTTAATGGGCCAAAAATTTTGAGAAAGTACTGATATTTTCAAAAGAACAAGGGTTAGAAATGTGGAAAGTAGACACACATTTCTCCTGAACATGCTGAACATCTTAAAAATTCAAACGATTAA
The DNA here is from genome assembly GCA_030710495.1 of Labroides dimidiatus. Lineage (NCBI taxonomy): Eukaryota > Metazoa > Chordata > Actinopteri > Labriformes > Labridae > Labroides > Labroides dimidiatus. The sequence goes on along the minus strand of CM061149.1, from coordinate 30,522,660 downwards.
AATCAGTGAAAATTTGAAAATTGTGAAAAGAGCCAAAAAAAAATACAGAAGAATTAGAAGAAGTTTAATACCATCGGATTTCTATATGTTGAAATGCCGTGCTCAGCAAACACAACATTTTAAAATAAAAAGGATTAAACAGAAAAAAAATGCGGCACAAATGAGTTTTCTTTGAAATACACGTACATTTTATTGGTGACAGTCTGACAGTGAATATCTGGCATCGATCAAAATACACCCATAGCTGTGTGAAAATCGCAAGAGATCAAGACATTAAAGTAACTCAAGATAAAGTATTTAAAAAAACAAACAACAAACAAACAAAATAATCCCTAATTTGCATCATCAATAGAACTAAAAGAACAAAGTGTACATTGTGTTGCGTTTCAGAGAGGCTGAGGTTATTCTAACTAGAAGCTCAATCATTTTAGCTGTAAAATCTTCTGAATGATTGTATAGTTTAGATATCGTGAAGCAGATACAAGATGCAAGCTGACTAAGCTGCTACCTGAAAACAAACCCACTGAAGCCGTCCACCTGGACTGAAACGTCAGAAAATTTGAGCCTCAGCAGAAGTGTGTCTCACGCACCGAGAATCAAAAGCTAACTTTAGCTAAACATGTCGTCATGTAATTATCATAGTTTTGAATAAAGCTGCTACATAAGAGTATCCTGTGCATCACACAACAACCAAGAGAGCACAAAATACATTTGAACCTCTAACCAAGGAAACAAGGTGGTGTTATTAAAGCCTTCCTCTTCATTTCCACCTGTGGTGAGTACAGAGAGGTGTAGAAATAGTCAAAGGTTATTAGGTTAGTTATCAGTTGAGTATGTGAAGTGCTGCCCTGCTGTGGTAGATCTGAGCTGCATTAACGTGGACTCCATCAGGTCAGGAAGCAGCGTGTAGTACACAGAGCCCAGCCGGTCTCCAGCTCATCCACTCTGTCAGTGGTTCACCTTGATTTCCTGTTAGTAAGCGCTCACTTTGTTGTTTGTTGCCTGCTGTTGTTGAGTCATTCCTATGTGACACATGCGAAACATGCATTGCAGAAGACGGCAGCTTGTGCGACTGTACACCGACACTGAAAAGCGAGACAAGCTGTAATTCACAGTTTAAATAAAACGGCTTCAGGAACCGAGCGATAGCATCTTGTTATTAAGATATCTGGAAATAACGCGACATGACTCAGAACCATGGAGACGGTGGATCAGATAGACAGTTCTCCTCTTCTTTATCAGGTGTGATAAGTTCACGGCGTGAGCTTCATGCTAATCGGCTAGCGTGGAGGGTCGAGTCAAGTCCTGTAAACAACAAACAAACGCCTCCTCATTTAGGTTAGGATAGGAGTTAGATTCTGGTCTAATGTAAGCCAAGACAAACTTTTGCAAGCTAAAGAGCTGAAGCAGACTTTAGGGCCCAATCACACCAGCATTTATGACAACAACACGTCGGGACGGAAGATTTCTCATTTCAATGGGTTCAGGATGATTGATGGCGATGAAGGGTTCAACTTTAACGTCAGGGCCCAGAGTGTGCTTGGGACTACCATCAGAGAACATGTCTCAATAATTCCTATGAGTCTGAATGCAACTTCTTAGAGTTCACATGAAGCTAACTAGAATGGCTCTATTTCCAAAGGGATTTTTGTTCCACTCTCAACAACATCAGCACGAAATCTGAGTTCAGTCAGAGGATGCAGGAAATATAAAAACTGAACAAGAGTTCATGATCAGATCAGTGTGAAGCCCAGTGATTACTTCTGAAGTCACACTTTCATCTAAGTTTTGTGTGACTGAGTCTGGACATCATATTAAAGTCATACGAGGCACTCGTGTTACTGAAACCTTTACCATCGTCTGCAGATATGGAGAATTCTTTGATCGATTATTGCTAAAAATGCTGCATCCTATGAAGTGGTTTGAAGAGCAGGAGGGCGGGAAGGATGGAGGAGAGTCTGGACACATTCAGGTACTGCTACCGTTGGAAATAAAAGTGTTGAAATGCTTTTTAAGGACGGAGGTATTCAAGTTTCTTTAGTGATTGCAAAAAACAGCAACACGTGACTCATCCGATCTCTCACTCTGAACAGAAACAAACGCGCCTTGGCCTCTCGTGCTATGGCTGGTGAGAGAAAAGATGTTGAGAGATGTCCATGTGAAAGCGCGCGCACACACACACACACACACAAACACACACACACACGCAGCGCACACAGCGCACACTCTTGGATCTAACATTGCTGAATCAAAGCTAAAAATCTGTACAATATTTAAATACTGTATTTACAGAAATAAACATATGTCACTGTTTGTCACACCTGGTTTAACTGACCGTCAGTCCACAGCGGGAGGGGTTGAAGCAGACAGAAAATGATCAAAGAAACCATTTAGCATTTTTCACACTGCTGGATTAATAACCATGGATGATCTTTGCAAACGTACGACGGAGGATTATGGCCAAGTTAAAGAAAAAGTACATTCATGAGAATAAAGTCATAGTTTTCCTAAATTCAGTAGAATAATCTGGTTATTTTAGTCTGTATCTTGTCTGAAGAGCAGCAGCTGTCTGTAGAAAACTGAGGAACACGGAGCATCTTGTGAAGTTCTACTTTAGTTTAGGTTTGAACTTGGCCCTAATCCTCCGTCGTAGTGTGGTAGCCTACGGTGCTACGTGTTTCAGCTGCCTTCATCAGAAAGCTCCAGGTTCTCTAACAAACCATTGGCAGAGATATTAAGAAGGCTGTTTGTCAAAGCTGGAACTCAACACAACTTCATCAAGAAGACGCTCTCACTTCATCCTCTGTTAGTAGGCGGATGGACGCTCCTAGAAAACAACCTTTCAGAATAAAGTTTGTCTTTTAACATAATTAAATCAATTCATGAATTTAATCTTAGAAATATCTGACCTAATTTTTGTAAATTTATGACTTTTTTCCACATAAATTTACAACTTTTCTCGTAATTCTACTGTTTTTTCCCTCCCTTTTTAGAAAAAAAAAAATGGCCTTAATCCTCCGTCGTAAAGAAGAAACCAGTGGTTAGCTTGATTAAGACTTCAGATAAAAGAGGAGATGTATAGTTTGACATCTTTGCTGTAGACTGTTGGCTGAGAACTCTTTATGAATATTTAAAGAGATAATAACACAAAAAAAAACTGATCAAGGGAAAGAGTTTGTGTCCGAAATGCCCATTTTTTATGATTTGTTTTTATTTTACTGGAAGCATGTGGGGATGAGAGAACTGAACCTGCTGACAAACGAAACTCTTAATCAAATTACCAGCTTTCAGATATTAGTCCAATCATAACTGACTGGCTCTAAACATCTTTACAGCACCAGTAAGACTACCAGTGAGTTTTTTTATCAGAAGCTATGACCTCAAGCTGTATACACCAGAAAAAGTAAGAAAATATGTTTGGTAGATTATTTCTGTGTCCTAACAATAGCTCCTATAAATAAATCTTACTCTAAAGCTTGTTCATCTCTCTGTAAATGGAGCCACATTTGTGAGGGAGCATCTGTGGAAAAAGTGAGGGACAAAGAGGTTTCAGTTGTTTTTGTTGAAGTAGCCGTTAAAGTACCCATCAAACAAATGAAACATCTACAAAGTCATCATGACGTTCTTTATACCACAGAGTCCAGCCAAAGGAAGAGTGAAAATGATGGAGTGGACCCTCAAGTCTGGAGCTCAACCCCATCCAGCATTATTTGGTGGAGTTTTAAAACAAAGTGGACGGAACCGGTTGAGAATCCTGAGTTTCAGAAGTCATGGGGTAACATGAGTGTTGAAGTTAACCAACTATTAAAGTTAAAAGTAGATAAAGGCAGTAGCTTAGAGCTACTATCTGCATCTTAATGAACATTGTGAAATGAAAACATGTTTTGGAGACATAAAAAGGTCACTAGTTCTAGATCTGCCAGGTGTTCTAACAATTTTGGCCACCACTGTACATTTGTTATGACTTTGAACCAGACGGCGTGGTCAGACCAGAGGAAAAAAAACAACAACATTGGTTCAGAACCTGAAAAGTTTCTTCACGGCTGAAACCTGTGAAATCATGGGAGTGTGTGTTGTATCCTGTTGATAAAATGAGCAGGAAGTTGAGGAAGTCAAGAAAAATGTTTGATGGCAATTTAGGCATCACCAATTTAAATTAAAGCTTGAAAATGGCACAAAAAAGATTAGATGGCCTCCGAAGCTTTGCTAAAGGCTGGGTGCACCCGAACCCCGCATCAGATAATCTGCCTGAGTAACACGGACTAACACTCTCCAACTTTCTTAGCGCTTAAACTGGTACAAACACAGGCTGAGATTCAGGAAACAGAACTGTGCCGGTGCTAAAGTCCTCTATGTGGGTTGCGCCCATAAGAAAAAATAAAATTGCCAAATCTTCTCTGACAATGCCAAACAATCAGCAAGTTTTTCATGGGCCCACATACTGAGCTCTGCTGCTCGTCCCACAGACGCATGTTTCTGATACATGTGGCTCCATTTAACAGAACAATAAACAGACTTCCTAATGGTAAACAGTTTAATGTCAACAAGTATTTTTTACTACACAGAAATAATCTACCAGACATAAATTCTCCTACTTCTTTGCTAAGTTTAAGTCTAAGTTTCTTTTGTATTAATGTGTACAGTGTATGAAATCTCTCTGTGCAGCAGGACAGAGATGATTTCTACAGATTCTCTGAAGCTCTCTCCAGTGAACAAGCTCAGGTAAGTTGCAAACTACCAGGTGAACATCCACAGACCAGACCAAGTTCCCTAAATCTTGATCCAGTTTGACAGGAAGTGAGTGGGCTGACTTTCTACAGTTACATAACATTAATACAATTATTATGCTTTAAATGTGAGCCGCTGAGTGAAGCTGGACGAGTATCCTCTTTCTTTAGAGAGCGTGATCCTGCAAAACCACCACTCTGAGTGAAGTCAGATAAAAATAAAAAAAAAAGGTTTGAAAATGGGCAGAATTAAGACCTTAAATCAAAGTTTGATGACATGATGTTGTGACTTTTTGTTGCTTTGATTAAAAAAAATAAAGCTCTCTGCTGAGCGGATACAGAACGAACTGCAGAGTGAAGCATGAACAGGGAACAAACCCGATCGTTTCTGTCAGGAACTCAGACCCGACTCAGCAAAGCTGCAGCCTCAGCACGAGATGTGTGTGTGTGTGTGTGTGTGTGTATTAGGTTTATTATATGTGTGTGTGTGTTTACTTTGGAGCTCAAACAGAGAACAGGTACCGGGTGGAGTGACTGAACGTATGCACATTAAACTTTCCCTTCGTCTGTCATCCTGGATTAAAGTTAAACACTTTGATTCACGCTCAGGCTGCGGGGACGGAGCAGTAAGATTCAGAAACATTAACCCGCTTCCTGTATGTGTGTGTGTGTGTGTGTGTGTGTGTGTGTGTGTGTTTTCCTTCACTTTTCATCATTAACTCTTTGTTCCCTTCTTAATGGCTCAGGAAGTCAATGCTAGCTTTGACGGTGCGCCCGGTGGACACGTCCACCGCCATGGCGCGGATCTCTGTGTCACCAAACTGCATGAGCGTCTGGATCTCTCTGCGGGGTGCTGAACTTTCTGTTCCGCTAACATCCAGACGAAGTGTCCCACACTTCTTCACGCTGCTCTCGCTGATGAATCCCACTTTCTCCTTCTCGGAGCAGTAGACGTGGATGACGATAACCTGCTGGGAGGGTTTGGCCGGCGTGTAGCTCCTCTTCACGCTCTCACCCAGAGCAACGGACTGGTCAGCGGCGATGAAGGTGTCGAAGACGTCGGTGCACCAGCGTGTGCCGTCCTTAACTAGGAGCTTCTCCGGCGGGTGCTTGCCCTCCACGAAGCGATTGAGGACCCCCACGCCGTATGTAAGCGGGGAGCGGCGCACTTTGATGACGCTGGGGTCCAGGCCGAAGAGGACGGCGCCCTTCAGGATGGTGAGGCCAACATCGTGGGGGATGATGATGCGGCTGCGGCCCTGCAGCATGTTCTGGACGGCTTGTTGGAGCAGGGGGGACTCGGCGAAGCCTCCCACTAAGAAGAGGAACTTAATGTCGCTGACCTCAGGCTTCTCAAAGAGCTCAGCTGGAGAGGAGAGAAGAAGTTTATCATCAGGAACCACAACGTGAACAGGCTCTTCATTTAGACTCTTTGAGCCAGACGAGGTATCAGGCTTCACTTTGATGATCCAGGACTGTGTGTTTAACTGTAGGTGAAGTCATAATGACCACTGTTTATTGATTCTGTCTGATTTTTGATGCTAATATTGGGTTTAAAAAATTACGCTACAGTAAATATTTAACGGGGAGGCTGGAAGATGGTGCAGTGGTTAGTTTAAACAAAGAGGCTGTTTGACATGGCCTCTTTTTGTAGTTATATTTATTTTAAATATAAAATATGACTCATTTTTTGGATATGAAAAAAGTAAAAGTGCCACCATTCACTGGACAAAAATTTAAAAATTCGATCCAAGGGGTTGCACTTTACTAAATTTTTGATCGGACGCATGAAATATGAAAGTCTGTGCACTCAAAAAAAAAGAAACATTGATTTTAATTAACTTATGTCAACCAGTTCCATGTAAATGTATTAGGTTAGTTGACAACAATAATCTTGGGGTCACCTACTTTGAACTTGAAATGAGTTCTTTCAACCAAAGACTGTATATAGAATGGACAGCGTGGCTCTGCCTTTCACCACTGTACAGTTTTGAAGCCAAAAAAACCTCTGTGACAGGCGCCGCTATCCTGCAGCCAGAGTCTGTGCAGTTAAGACCACGAGGGAGAAAATCTGAGTGGAGCTGGATGACAAAAATATATATATGGTTTATTTCTTTTGACAGTCTAATCTCTTCTTAACTCTCTTTTCTGACGTATTTTATTATTGCTGAAAAAAACTAAAGAAGAACAGCAGCTGTCAATCATCGTTAAACGAGACGTTAAACCCCGTTTTTAACCTCTAATAACTAATAAAAAAGAAACATTTCAGAAAAAAGAGGACCTGAACACAATGCAGCCCAATAATATCTAAATATCACCACAGCATGCAGATGAGAGAAACATTACTAAGAGGTGTAATAATTTTTTGAAGTTTGACCACAGCCCATCTGGAATGAACTGAGAAGCAGAGTTTTTGACTTGTACTGCAGCCAGCCAGCAGGGGGAGCAGTTTTGTGCTGACCTCAGTTTGAGCCAAACGAGATGATGTCCATTTTTTTTTTTTTTTTTTCAATGCTTTAAACTAACCTAATGTGTTTTTATGGAACCAGTTTAATTAATAAATTAAAGTCGATGTTTCATTTTTTGAGTGTGTTGGGGACTGTCCTTCAAGTTTTCATATTTCTCAGGACATGAAAAATCTTTTTGATTTTTTTCAGAAAGTTACCAACATGTTGACTCCAGTGGTCGACATGCTCCTGAGCATTCAGCATAAAACAGTATCAACTTAATGTAAAATGAATTAAATTATGTTCTTTCCATAAAAAAATAATTTGTTTTCATGCTTTGCAAAACATTTATCATATTTTCACACACTTCAACTTTGTGTTTGAAATCTACTTGGTGTTGCATGATGTTCAGTGGACACATGGTAGTGATTTAACTGAAAATAAAGCTGAATTTACATATGCATGATTAAACCCTGGGTCGACTGCAGGAACATTATTTTTCCTCTGAATTTACTGCAGCCAGAGAATCAGTCAGAATTCCTCTTGTTTGAACATTTAAAACACCTTCTATGAGTTTTTCAGTCACGGCCTTTATAAAGGAGGCCAAACAGGACAATCCAAGCTAACGTAATGTGACCCACTTTCCTCTGGGTGAGGAAGTTATAAATAATGAAGGATGGATGGTTTTAAGGAGAGACCAGCCCTCCTTTGAAACATCAACAGCACACTCTCATACGGTGGCCCTGAGAGCTCACAGCACTGCAACTTAAGAAAACACATGCAAAAAGACAAAATACAAGAAAATCAAGAAAACATCTTCATCAGTTTGACGCAGATAACTGGACACGGACACAGAGCGCTGTGACTCAAAATCTGCATCAACAACAAGCGTGTCCAGACGTGTGCATCACTTTAAAGTGTCCTCTGGAAAAAACTTCCGTTGTCTTGTGGTCTTTGCAGCGTTTCTTTTTTATGCTGTACATGTTTCGTCAAATTGATGAAGATGTTTTCTTAATTTGCTTGTGTTTTTTCTTTTTGCATGTGTTCTCTTAAGCTGCAGTGCTGTGAGCTCTCAGGGCCACCGTACTCTCAGCCTTCCTCCAAACTCAAAGGCTGGAGCGAGTTCAGTAGTTTAATTTCACTTTTACAACAAGACGGAGATTTTGAATTTCAATCACGTCAGCAAAACAAACACTTTCTGTCATGTTTGTTAAGTTTCTGTTATTTTGCATGTTCATGTTTCACGTCTTGTCGTCCTGTTTGATTTTGAAATCACTAACCCCTGTCTCTGTTTCAGATCAGCTCCTGTCTGCCCCTCTGTCTGTCACACCTGCTTCCCGATTGTCCTTCCCAGCTGTGTCTCATCTCCTCTTGTATTTCAACCTTGTCTCTCACTGTCTCGTCACCAGTTTGTCGTACTTCACCGTCTTCATCCCAGCCTTTGTCATACTCATAGCTGTAGCCGTGTTTGATCCTTGCCTGTTTTTTGACCCAGTCTTTGCCTCTTGTCTGTTGGATACTTCTGCTTGTTTGTTCGCTCACCTGTGTTCTGATCTCTGCCTGTCTCATTAAAATAAAACCCTTTTGCGTTTTGGAAACCTGTTGTGGGGTGCTGCAGATGTGTGCACCCTCTGGGTCAAAGTTCATGACACATTTCTCATTTTCCGACTTTGAAACCTCTTCCAGCCCCAGTGAGGAGAGGTGTGTGTGTGTGTGTGTGTGTGTGTGTGTGTGTGTGTGTGTGTGTGTGTGTGTGTGTGTGTGTGTGTGTGTGTGTGTGTGTGTGTGTGTGTGTGTGTTAGGGTGCAGAGAAGCTTACTGAGATGTTGGATGATGTGGTCGATGGTGGGCTTGAAAAGAGAGTTCATTGCATCTGGATTCATCCTCAGCATCCCCTGAGACGACCACTTCACAAAGTCAACACTGAGGAGGTGAGGAGACAAATGAAGTGACAAACAGTGAACAGATGCTCACCTCAACTGGGATTCAACTGTCTGATACACAATTATATCCATTTATTTTGAGTGCAAGTCTTTTTTGTCCCTTTCTGCATACCATAGTGGAAAAGCCAGTCCTGCTACTGCAGATGGAAAATAACGACACTGCTGCGCCTGTGAAAGACATCTTTCACTCTTAAAGCCTCCCAGACAGCTCAGCCGACATAATAAGAAAGAAATAAGAAAGGAATAATCTGCACCTTGTGTCAGTCAGTTAAAGTACCCTCTAGGTATCAGCAGAGCAAACAGGTGAACTGATAAAGGCCAGCAGAGCTTTGTTAGGGAGTGTGAGGCTCAGCTCAGCTCAGATCTAAAGGATCCTCTGCTTGGCATATAGAGAGCGGTCACAAGTGTTTCCGTTGTGCACAATTGTGCTATGGAACAATAGTTTGTCTGGCATGCAAGACCGGTGTGATAGAGACAGTCTGAAGCTCTTTTTCCTTTGAGTCATGGTTTCAGACCACGCTGGTGTAGCTGAGCATTTAACGAAAGATCAACTGAAAACTCAAAAACACACATGGACTTCAAAACTGTTAAAATATGGTTTGTTACGGCAACATTCACATGTGATTTATGAAGTTTGCGTACTAGGGCCAATCACAGCGTACATCTGATCAGGTATTAATAAATCGGGCAGCTCAAAACAATCGTAATTTAAATAACGACCCCCATTTTTCAGGGTCTGAACCCAAGGAATTTACAGCATGGAGGAACAAATTATGGAAAAAAGAGACTTTTATGTGCTGGGGATCATCAACACCATGACAACCGAGGTAGAGAGAAACAAAGCTTTGTTGTTTGACAGCCAGAAAAGAGAGTCAGAAAAAACGCGTCTGCAGCATTGATGTATAAAACGACTACAGCAAAGTTTCAAACATTTAATTTACACATTCTTCATTTAAACTTCAATTAATAAATCCATCATGTCAAACTATTAGAAGCTCCAATATTATTATTTGTTTCAGATCAGGTCCAAAAATGTGGTAAGTTTGCTGTTAAAGATGTGTTTGAGCTCCGAAAGAAGCTGCAGTCAGACTGCAGCCTGAAACTGAACCTGAACCTGGACCTGGACCTGGACCTGGACCTGTGACACACTGAGGAGTGAATGGACTCTGAGTCAGTTTCAGGAACAAGTGATGGAGGAACAGAGGAGCCTGCACCGTGTCTGATTCAGATAATAAAACATATTCAATTATCAGGACTGTGAACTGGTTAAACTACAAACTGACTTCAGTTAAGTTTATTTGTGCTCATTTTGCATCTTTGAAAAGAGGAGCAGCATCGCTTGTGTGCAATTCCACACGGGTAGACCAGAGTTTAATCATGAGAGGAGCTGATGGGTTGTGATCACTTGTAAATGAATATCTTTTTTACCATCTACTGTGGATGTGGGAGTGTTTTTAATCACTGAAAACAGCTTCTCTGGTTTTCAGAATAAAGCAATAATGGAAACATTTTTATATGAAAAGAAATCAGCTGACAGCTTGTGTTGCTCTTTCATAAGCGATGTATTTTACAGAGACTGGTAGAAGAAAAAGTGAAATATTCCAAACATTTTCAGCTGTACGCACGTTTGATAAATGAGGGCCATAAGGATCTCCTGAATGGTTTGTGACATGTTAGAGGGGTGAAGGCTCAATCACTGAAGTCTGTCCATAGTTTTTTCCTGACAGGCCTTCAGATGGCTGGCCAATCAGAGGGGAGGGGGTTTGTGGAGTAGGGAGACTTAAAGAGACAGCAGCTAAGTGTTTCAGACAGAGGAAATAAGGGTTTTATCTTATTTTATTTTATATTTATCTATTTATTTTTTCCTTTAAAATATGGAAAGGAAAAAATGGGAAAAAAGGGAAAAAAGGAAATAAGGGTTTTATAAAAATTTAATTAATTAAAAATTAAAAACGGTCATTTATCTCAACGATGCCAAAGAGAAATGATGTTGACTTGCTTCATTCATCTAAATACTGAGCAGACTGGTTATCTGTTCTTGTAAAAACAGTGATGAGAACAGCTGGGACTGATATTTTATCTTTTGTTCTTAATGAACCATAAAGCTACTTCCACTCTCCAGCATAAAGCAGAGTGTCCATATTGATTTTCAGAGAGCAGTGTCAGCCTGGGCCCTGTTAGCAGCTCATCACAGATCTCTTTTTTTCTTCCGCAGGCTCTGACCATCAGCTCCGTCTCTCGAGGCTTACGTCATATCTCGTCCAGTCTCGTGCCGTCTGCATGTCCACCAATAAATCCTAGAAAAATCCATGGAGTCCATCAGCGATACGAGACGGACTGAGTGCTTCCATTCAGGCGTCAGATGAGTGTCTGGGGGCCACTGAGGGCTTCAATTTCAGCCCTCAGCGTTCTAAACTTCTTGTAATGTCCCTCATTGAGGGATCATGGAACCCACACAGACCTGGACCATTGACTTCTAGACTCCAAAGAGTCGGCCTTTGCAGGCCTCAGGGGTCTGAAGTGATAAGTTCATTAATGCCTGTTCCATCTGTGCTGGGTCTTTAAATCTGGACAGGATGATCAAAACATATTCAAATTGTTCAAACTCTCTGTGAACTTTTTTCAACTATCCACACCCACAAAGAGACAAATATTTTCACAAATCTTTTCATGAAACCTTGTTTAAAGCAGGGGATGGATTGGGCTTCATTTCACTCACTTGCTCTTGCGCAGAGCGTGCTCCACGCTGTGTCCTCTGAACTTCTTGTAGTAGTCGATGAAGGAGAAGGGCAGGTTTATGTTCAGTGGGTTGGTTCTGTCTGGAGCGGCTGCCCTCTTCCGGGACTCGAACGCGATCATCAGGTCCACCCAGGCTGCCGGCCTCTTGATCTTGAACTGGTCAATAAAGTCCTGTCCAAAGATTTTACACAGCAGCTTCTCGAATTCATAATCGATCCCAATGGAGCCGTAGGGACCACCTACAGAAAAGAGCATGTGTGTGTGAGTTTAATAAAAACAAGATGTAACGTGGTGTAGGAGGATAGAGGAGTTCATGTTCTCCTACCTGAGGCCTTATAGAGCTCCTTTAGATGCCCCTCTGGAAGACGGATCTGATGGACTGTGAGGTCCACTGTCCCCCCTCCACAGTCCACCACCACATACCTGTCACCTGCACACAGAGAGACAATAAGTGCACCGGACAGAGAGCCTCCACTCTGCTCCTTCTAGTAACATCAAGAAGAGAGGAGGGATGAGGGATGAGGCTCCATCCTGAAGTGGAGCACAGAGGGAGCAGCTGACCCACATTTCTGCAGCTCAGAGGTGAGAGGATGAAGAAGAAGAAGAAGAAGAAGAAAGAGGGGATGGATGAAGGAGAGGGCTGGACTTTGGCTTTGGCAGAGACATAAAGGTGGACGGCGGCTGATGGTTAGAACATCACAAAAACCACAAGTGGACACACTCAGTCTTATCTTGTTTTTCTTTACGTTGGCACGTCACATCGTTAAACGCTCCAGTTCTGTTTTAATTGTACTTAAAGTATGTGACCAGAGAATGAAACCCAACAGAGTTTACAGGAAGTGATTCAAGTCTGTCAGATAAGAAAAAGTCCAGATAGTTTTTTAAACTGAAGTAAACTGTAAGAACTTTAAAAGGCTCTGTGTGGACTTTCTGTTTGGCGTTCATTGCTGTGACTCCTTTGGATGGAATCTGTTGTGTTTTTACAGGATAAAGACTCCGTTTCCCATGAGCACCTTCACCCTCTGTCATAAAACTGTGACTCTTAACAAAACGTGGATTTAGTCTTCTTTTAAAGTCTACTTTCTCTGTTCAAGACAACTTTTTCCCAGGATGCAAAGCAATGAGGTAATGTATCTATTTGTAGTTATTTAGAGCTACTGTTTGAAACATGTCAACAAGCAAACTTTGTAAACTCAGTTTGTAGTTTAGTGTTCAGAAGGTGAGCAGACTGAGACGTGCCTTTAAGGTTATTGAATCCTGGTTCTGTCCTACCAGAGCTCATCTACCAACTCCAACCTCACCAATCAGAGCTAACATAACCTCACTCTTCATTTTACTGACAGACGAAAGACAGAGGGATGGACAGAAAGCATGCAACTGTCAAGATATCAACACTCCTTCTTTATCCAAGCTTGGGAACAGCAAAAGTGTCCCAAAAGAGACAAAAATTAGTGCTATTTATTTGCATGCAGTCGTCTGCTCTGGCTGCAGCTGGGAGGGACTGCTGCAAGTGAGGGGGACTCGTCCACCTGTGAGTGTTTTGGATAGACAGCAGCACAAGCTGCTTGGTGTGAGGAGTAAGATCAATATGTGCTTTCATGTCAGTCTCCAAACTCCAGAAAAGTAGCCAGTTGCTTTTTAAAAAAGAGTCGATAGAGGGGTCTGAAAAGTCGCTTAATATAGAGAGAGAAAGTTGGAAACACTGTGAGATTAACATTATCACAAACAGTTTAACCCCAGTATTAGCTTGCACTCTGTCACTCTCCTGATTAGATTTCGTCTACTTTTTTTTCTTAATGCTAGTTCAGCTCAATTACTCCAAAATAAGTCCAAGAAATCATTTTCAGCAGAGGAAAAGGATGGATCTCTCATCTCACTGCTAAACTTAGCCGCCTGGCTCAGTGTCATCAAAGGGACTTTCAGTCTATGTGCTGTAAATGTATTAATGTTCTCCTGGGAAAATCTGACCAGACTACAGAAATCACATTTAGAAATAATAATTAAAAAAATGTTGCTAATAATCTCATTTTAAATCTTGGGTTTTAAACAGGCAAATAAATAAAACTGTTTTTTTTCCAGATCACTGTTAAAATCCTCACAGAGCCTTTAAAGTTACACACGCTAACTTTGTCTTTTTAACTCAACGACTAAATGAAATCATGAATGTGAATTTTAATCTTCCAGACTCAGACTGTAGGTTTAATGTTTTTGTGACAGGCTTAAATTAATTTATTTTTAATTGTTGGAAATTGAAACCATTTTATTTTAAATGGTAAGGAAGGGGTCACGTGATTAGAGTGATGTTTGTTGATCTGTAAACACGTTTCCTTCACCTGCACTAAGCAAGACACCTCAGAACCTGGAGATGTTTCTTATCAGATATTTTTTTGTTCTGTGATGAAATCTGTAAAGGATGGTACCCGACTACAGCTTTGTGAAATTGGATTAGGAAAGCTTTCTGATAGCAGCACTTTATGTTTTGAACGAATCTTTGAACTTTGAGCGATGTTGTGTTGAACAAAGTGTTTCTTTTTGGGTTTTTAACCTGCTGACGTCACCGTTTCAGATGGTAAACGTTAGGTCTCTGAATATTAACAACCAAAATGATAACAGTTAAATTAAAAACAACAAAACAAATGAAAACAAACAAAATTAGGCTGATTAAAACACATCATTTGATATCAAATAAAACCTCTCCTACTACAGAGCAGATCTGTGCAGGTTTTGAAAGCATGCTCTTTGTCTACCACGGCAGTCTAACTTCTAAAACTAGATCCTGAAATGACAGATTAGCAGCAAAGGAAACAGTGAGAGCGTTTAGCCTGCTGGAGGTAAAGAGAAGAAATCATAAAGAGATGAGTAAGAGAAGAGAAAGACTCTACCTTCTTCCAGCTCCGACCAAAGCTCCCCTACGACATTTTCCACCAAAAATGTGCGGCTCTGCCGGTTGCGCCGAACATGCTCCTTAGCTGGTTGTTAACAGAGAGAGAACGTTCTGGTGAGTGTGATGAAGGCGGGAAGCTGTGCTGTGTCAAGCTCATGAACAGGGGTGTGTGAGGCAAGCTGCAAGCTAAAGGTGCACAGGTGTCCACGCTGTGAGCAAGCTTACTTTACAGTCCTAGTCAGGGTTAATTAAAGAGTGACTTTAAGAAACAGGAAGTGACTTTAAATCACTTTTTATCCATTCAGAGTTCATCAACCTTTCACAGAGTAAACAGAAAGCCTCAGATCGATCTGTCATGATGAAAAGTGTCTCAGTGTTCAAGGTTCAATCACATTTTAGATATCAGCGTCATTACATAACAGGACACTATTTTCAAATTGTACATCATTTTAATGAATATTTGCCTAACTCTTACCATGACCCTGTTATTAAAGAGGGGGTATTCTGCTTTCCCATATTTTCTTTTTTATCTTTTTAATTAACCTCTATTTAACCAGGTAAAAGCTTACTGAGATATAAAATCACTTTTGCAAATGTGACCTGGCCAAGAGGCAGCAGAATTAAAAGCATCACAACATTTCAAAACATTCATACAATAAATAAAAACAGGGAATGAAGAATATCAGCAAAATTAAAAAGAGTGTGCCATCTGATTTAAAACCAGTGACAAAGCCAAATGCTTTCAAGGTCTTTGACTCTGAGAATTTCAACAAAGCAGTTTTATCTGACAATTTTAGTTCAACTTGCAGGGAGTTCCATGCAGAGGGAGCAGCGTAACCAAATGCCTTTTTCCCCCAATTCTGTAGGGACATGAAGGACATTCAGAATGAGGAAGTCAGTTGATTGTAGACTATAATGCCCATGTTTCCTGGCAAGTTGGATTCAAAGATAGGATGGGACCAAACCAACTAGAGCCTTATAAATAAAAGTTAACCAATGATTAGATCTTCTGACAGACATAATTTTAAACATGGATATAAAGCAGGGGTCGGCAACTGGCGGTTCGCCTCCAATAACACCCCCCCCCCCCCCCCCCCCCCCCGATGGTGTTGATAAAATGAGACAGACTGACTCATCATTTCTAAAATCAGGTAGGATGACTCTAACTTCCTTCACTGTCAACTTTTCCTTTTCATTGCTTTGGACAGGGACGTTTTGTCTTGCTAGTTGGTGATCTCTTGCTAATGTCTCACACAAAGACACAAAGTTATCTCAGGATTAAAACAAAAACAGCATCAGGATGTGATGTGAGAATAGGCTTCGTTATTAATGGATAAACAAATAATTACAGTAAATGTCCGTGTGTGTGTGTGTGTGTGTGTGTGTGTGTGTGTGATTAAAGAGAGCAGCCTAACGGCTCACATACACCAGATGTGTCTCTGGTCCTTCTCAGCTCCGTTGACTCCTGGTCTGGCTCTGCTCATTGTGTTGGTCTGTTTTCTTTTTGTCAAGTTAGATAAGATCAGGTTATTGACATGGCTTGTTTTATTTTGAAAGTCACTGGGTGTTTTCAGGTAGTTTCCGTGCAAGACTTCCTGTCCCGCTTGATCTGCCCTACAGTGACTTGAATGTAAACCTGTCTGATCTGGAGCCGGACTGGAAAAACATGGTGTATTTCAGCCGTTATCATCACCAGGTTTTTTGTCAGTTTCATAACCCAGACACAGTGTGGAGTCAAAATAGTAATCTCTAAAACAAATTCAGATAAATAATTTTGTCAAATTGTGTTTTTGTACAAGATATATTAGTTATAGATGAGAAAAAGTTTTTTCAACAAGGAAAGAGGTTTTGCCTGATGAGATGTAATTTTGCTCCACGATTGAGTTGGTCAGAAAAAAATTGTCCCCAAGACAAACTTAGTTACCGACCCTTGCTCTACATATTCATATGTTGTAGAAATCTTTGAATCTGTCTGTAAACTAATCAAAACACTCCTCTTTAAAGATAAAACCAGATGTTCATGACCTTTCCTGAAATGATGAGGTCATCTCACAATGATCTCTCAAAGTGGTTCATGACACAGTAGAGGGGAGGAGGCTCAAAACACCAAGGTCTGCCCATAACTCTGGCCCCAACAGGCCCTCCAGAGGGTGAGCAAATCAGAGGGAAGGGGGTTTGTGGAACAGGAAGCCTTAAAGAGACAGCAGCTAAAATGAACTGTTTCAGAAATAATAGTTTTCTAAAACATCAGTGAGAGAAAAAAAATGAATTCTTACGAGCTGCAAATTATATACAGCTGTTATGGGGTACCGAGGGACAGAGTACAGCTTTAAACAGTTTTTTTTAAAAAAACACAATACCCCCTCTTTAAAGTTAGTCCAACATTATAAAAACCAGCCTGAAAGCTTGTTTACAGGATGTTTCAGATGTTGCATCAAAAACAGAGCCTTCAGTTTATTAGTCCTTCAAAGAGCAGAATAAATAATGATTGACTGACCAGCTGACTTTATCCTTACTGTTTCATTTTACCATTATAACCTACAAATAAACATGCAAAGAGGGCAGCATCACAGGCTCATCTATCAGGGGGGGTTAAGATTATACATTCATGCTCTATAAATGAGAAGCTCAGTGGGTACTATCCCATTTTGGGACTCTTAATAAGAAAATATATATGATGACATTTTTCTAACACAGTATCAAACAGCTCTGTGTTGTTTTTCTGTGTCACAGTCTGCCTCTTCAGGCAGCTTAACCTGCAGCACAGTGGAGCTCTGTGACCTGAGGCTGACAGCAGGAAGATCTGACAGAGGAAAATGTCAGAGGAACATTTCCTCCAACATGGAGGGAAACACACAAGGAAGGAAGGATTACTCCTCCTGCCCTCATTAGCCTCTCAGAGGGCATGGGAGAGGTCTGCAGTTAACATTACATCAGCCCGTCATAATGAGGAAAGTCAACAACAAGGCTTATCACATCAAATCAATCAGACTTACATCATTTACCCAGAAGGAAACAGCAGCCGGGCTGTCAGAGCCGCCTGCTCCTTTGGGTTTCCTGACATCACCTCTAAGGGGATTCCTCATGTTCAGCGGTCTGAATCACTCACTGAGCTCTCACAAATCTCCAGCCAAACTCTGCTCTGACATTAAGACAGGTTAAGCTAATTTAAGTCCTTTAATAAAACAGGGATTGCGTAAATGTTGAGACTACAAATTGGAGTTTTAGGCCAAAGAAAAGTTTGGATTTATACAAACAAATCTGCTTTACTTGCAGGTAGTTTTAACATCTTTAGAGCCTCGTTACCTGTTTTATTTTCACAGCAATGTGAAAAACCTTCAGGTCAGAATGAAAGATAAAATGCTCCCTTAAATTAATGACTGTGTGCTGTTTGAGTAAATAACCTAACAGCTTGTTCTCAGTCTGTCTTACGGACTGCTTTTGGTCTTCGCTGAGCCAAACATCTCTAATCAGTGCTCGGCTCAGACGGTTTGTTAAGCGGTCTGCGAGCTAAACTAATTAAATGGAATGTGTCTTTAAAATAAACCCACAACCTGCTTCTGAAGCTGTTAAAGAAAGCGTGTTTGCTTTTATGTTATGGCTTTGAGCAAAACAGGAAACTTGTGTAAATTTCGCCCCGCTGATGGCGCTGCATGAGTGTGAGCAGATTTATGAAGTAGAGCTGGTCTGAGAGTCTGAGACTGGAGCTGTGTGGAGATGGGACGGATCCGTCTGCTGAAAGAGTTCCTTACACTCCCTGTATCTGTCTTCTTGTCTTCAACGACTGATGGCGACCAAAACACTTCGTAGCTTTCCCTCCAGTCTTGAACTTGTCTTGACTTTTGTCCAAAAAGGGGCATACCTCCTGACAGCGACCTCCAAGTGTTTTGGTCGTCCAAAGTACACTGCAAAAACTTAACTATGAGCATGTCTTCACGTCTAATTTCTAGTGAAACAGTTCAGGTCTTCTTTGTCAGATTACCCAATCAGAGCGTAGCAAGTCAACCAGCCTGTTGAGCTGCAATTTTAGAGTAATTTCTGACATCATATGTGAGTCAATGTTCACACAGTTGTACAGATTCATACAATATGAATATTGAAACTTTTTGATGTTTTTTTTTATTTTAGCTTTGACTGTTAATTCAACAACAGTTCTCACCAATCAAATGATCGGCTCTTCTCTGTCGTAGTTCTGCGGTGGTCTCTTCTGACAGCTCAAATTCAGACAGTATAAAAGCCACAGCTTGAATATTTACAAATATAAATCAGGATTCAAGTCCAGATAAATGACGCCTGAAACATAGAAAGATGTCTTTCAATATCTTGAAATCAGACACTTTCTGGACCTTTCAGGTGAATGTGGCTCATATTAAGCCCAATAAGACCATTTCTAAATAAATAGGGATTGGGATTGTTAATTTTTATTGATACCGAAACCTTATAGTTTTGAGTCCTTATCAGTATCCCTAGTGATACTTGTCTGTCATTTTTCAGTAAAAAAAAAAAAACAACCTAGAAGATAATAAAATTACCTGCTTTGCTTTGTATCACTTAACAACTGACAGTTTCTGAACCTGGACAGAGAGAGAAACATGTCTAACCTGTGAATGTTTGTTTGTTTTTATGTTTCAATTTCCCGTGTTGATAAATAATCTGTCATCTTTAATCGAGTTGTTCATGGCTTGATTTTTTTTTCCTTTACAAGTTTAATATATGGTTAAAAAAGACTTTTGGCAAAGATTTGACAAGAAGACTGGATCCAGGAAGTTTAGAAAGTAATAATATAAATAAAAAAAAATCCTTTTTTTTTAATATTTCTAAGGAAAAAAAAATCTCCAAACAACTGTATTTCAGAACTGTATTTGTTTAGGTTATTTGGTAAAATCAATGTTTCCTTTGATTTTAGTTATGTTTGAATACATCACGATGACCTTTGGATCAACTTTATGAAATGCTCTATTTTCCAACAGAACACTAAATGCACCATCATGATACACTACATTGCCTCGTGAAGTTAAGTTACCTGAATACTGTTTCTCACCTGCTCAAGCAGAGATTTCAACATAGATTCACTTTTTTCATCAAACTGGACCTGATTAACAGTTTTTGTGGTCATACCACGGCTCCTCTGGGTCTGTGAGGCACCGGTGGTGCTACCATTAGGCCCGGTTGGGCCTGGGACCACCCACTTTGACCCAGCACACTGCAGCTTTCACATTTGTTTGCACACTGCTGCATACTGAAATAGACTAATTTTGAATCATTTTCCTGCAGTTTGTGTTTCAGCTGTATCAGATTCAATGCTGCTGTTATTTCATGTCGATACAGTTTTTCTGTCATTCTGAATGTTGAAGAAACTGTTGAATAGATTTGCACAGTCCCCTGCCCCGTGCTGGGTAAATTAATGGAGAGAGAAACAAACCCTCCAAAGACAAAGTCCTATTTCAGTCTTTTTATGTATTGAACGTTTAAGAGAGACAAATTAAGTTAAGCTCTCTGTCAAGTTGTGTCTTTGTCTGCTTCAGCACTGAGCTGAGGACAGCGACACAAGAGCCACACAGGTAGACTACTGAGTCTCTGTCCTCAGCACCGCAGAAGAGCGCTGAAACAGAGATGAAGTGGAACCCTTTTCTTCTTTTGCCTTTTTTTAACTGGTCCATCCAGTTTTCTGGAGGCCCACCCACAATCAAAACCCTGGCTCCTCTGGGTCTGTGAGGAGGTAGGTAGGTTGAAGGTATTACACTTCAGTCTAATATAATGAATGACGCTGATATGCTTGGCTGTGGAGGTCGTGTTTGCCACTTTGAAAGAAATTATTGTGCCACACAAACTGCACCTCACTTCCTCCTTTTCTTTAGATTTGTTAAAATGCAGCCAAACACTGCACCTCTTGTTTAATCCCAGTTCGCCTGGGATTCAAATTTCTTAAGAAAACTTTATTAACAAACGATTGCGCACAATTGTTTTGGCCTAAATCACATGAGATTACTTGAAGCACAACAGTATGTTAGGACGTAAGACTCTTTAGGATTATAAATAAGCTCAAACGTTACTGATCTGTGGGTTTCAGAAATCAGAACAAGGTCCAAACAGGGCTTTGATATCCATCTGTTTGGATTTCAGTGTGAGGTCTGATTGTTCGCTGCACTTGAATACAAACATCTCTTTTTTTAGGGGTAAATAACACATCTAATGTTCATCTGGTGATAGCTTCCTTTCACCTCCTCACAGACAGTTTTGTTTCTATGTGAGCTCTCTGAAATGCAAATGTAACGTATTTGGAATACCAAGAAAAACCAATGCACTGATACCTAAAACAGTGATATCTCTGTGTTTACTGGACTGTTTTAAGTAGGCTTTGACTCCAGCATGAGAACATCATTAATAAAGTCTTTTTGGGAAAACCCACAGACCTAAATTTTCAACCTCTCTTTCTTGGATGCTTTAATTTTCCCAAAGTTTGAACTGAGAGAGAGCTTAGAAAGCTTAAAACTGATTGATTTACAGCTCAGAAACTTTAATACTCTGAATGTTTTGAAATCTCTCAAACACAGGAATGGACGTAAAGGACTTAACAGATTGTTTAAGTTTAAGATCTACCGTAAGACTCTAATGTCTTTTAAACGTGTGTTACTGTGATTCCTCGATGTCTCTGATCTCTGGTCTGACTAAACTGAGCTGAGTTCAGGTTAAACAAACAAAATTCTTGAACAGAAGTCTTGACAAGTTAATCTGCTGAGAAAGACACCATGGAACACAAAAAGACATGCAAACAGAGATACTGTACATCTGGACCAAAGCAATGAAGAACTGAAAGAATAAACCAAAAGGAAAAGAGTGTCGAGATCTGAGACTGTTTCTAATGGAACAGGTCAGAGCCCTGAGCCAAAGCTTTTAGTCTGATGACCGTATGTGATATAATATATTATAATGTGGAGATGTGTGCAGCATGAGGAGCCTTTTAAAGACACATCTCTGTTCATTAGCAGATGCAGATGAATGCTTGGAAAGGGAGAAATGCTTCATGATCAGAGGAATGATTGAAAAGCTGGCTGGCTGTCCAAATCCACTTACTGCTGAACACAGCGTATAAACACGGCGTCACAACGCTTCGCCTGAATCTGGAGTGAGAGTTATGGTACTCTGTGCAGTGAAGCCAAAGAATTAAATACTGCAGCCTGAGAGATGTGTGTGTGTTAAAGCCAATTTTCACTTCTGCAGATGGATTCACAGTTTTATTCTAAGTGTTTGAGAAAGTTGCTAAGTGAACTTTGGAGACAGCAGCTGTGATGGGTATGTGATCAAAATGATCAGGGCTGTGTGAGAGGAGGACAGGTGAGTGTTTGCTGCTTCAGTTTAACTTTAAACTCATTCAATCTTTTTTTTGCTCTCCCTCATTGAAAAAGGTTTTTAGGTTTCTGTGTAACTCTACGCTTGCTTAACCAAGTCTGTGCTGCAGATGTTCATGACTCTGATCCGAGGTTTGGAGGGGAGTCAGTTAGTCTAGAGTAATAAGAATTTAATTTTGTTTTATTCTATCTTATCTTATTTTTTTCCTAATAAGTTCAAACTTGAAAATACTTTAAATTTGTTATAGAAAAATAAATATCTATTTAATTTATACAAGTCAGGACTATTGCCGAAGTGGTTAGTATTGTTCTGGTTCCCGGTTCGACTCTCTGGCTGGTCAGGAGTCTTTCTGTGTGTCATGAGTTGTCCGGTTGTACCCCGCCCGGCCGATTGTTTGATGGACTTAGCTCTTAAGTTATCTATTTAATCTTTTCTCAGCACTTTATAACTTTTCATATTTGACTTTACTGTGAAAACTGAGGAAAAGCATCTTATTCTTGCTTTAATCTTAACATCATATATTATCTCATATCTTTCTTTTATTTTGGTTGATTTAGTTTTGTTAATCTTGAGTTTTAACATCTTATTCCACCCTCAGTGTTTCTTCATTCAGATCTTAAAAAAATTCCCTCTGTTCATCTGCAGTATTTTCAATCATATCTTAATCTTTACCTTTAAAAATACTACAGGGTGGGTGGGGGCGTAAACATTGTATGCTGATACATTTTATTATCATTTTCATTTTATTTTTACATTTTATTTGATGTTATTTTCATTTTTTTGTGTTCTTTTTATTTAAATCCAGTGTAAATATCTTTTTTGAAATAACATTTTCTATTCTTGTATTTTACTTTTATTAAAGTTCAAATTTTCTGTTTTAACTAAAATTATTAAAAATTATTTATAAGTTAAAATTATTTTAACTTTAAGTTTTTAATTCACTTTTATTTTAATTCTTATTTTTATTAAATTGTATTTTATGATTTTATACTGTTTTATTTTGTTTAAATTCATTTGTTGTTTATTTTCTCATTTATCTTAATCCTTAGCATTTTATTAATAATTTTATTTTTAAATTTACTGTTTTTTAAATTTTATGTATTTTTACATATATTTCGTTTTAATTATTTTTATTTTATTTTCTGACTCATTGTATTCTTATTTTAATTATTCATTTTATTTTAAATCATTTTATTCTATTTTACAAATGTAATTCTATTCATCTGATCTTTACTGATTTTATTGCTGAGATCTGATTTCACCTTCTGTCTGTCTGTTCTTTTGTAAAGCACTCTGGGCTGCATGTCTGAATATATGGAAGCTGCTGTATTCATAAAGGTGAGTTTGAGTTTATTATTATTATTACAGTTGGTGCGTCACTTTTTTGTTTATGAAATGTTTTTCCAAATAAAGTCTGACTGACTGATTGTAAAAAATACTCTCTTATATTTTTCACAAGCAATATCCAAATCTTTATCTTACAAATGAAACGTTACAGTTTTAAGTTCAGTTTATTTCACCTGCAGCTGCGTGCACCTTTGATCCCACTCCTTTTAGGATTAGTTGGTAAAAATGCATTCACAGGTATGAAAACTATTTTTTCCTCTCGCCCCCATGCTCCAAACTGAAGAAACCAACAGTGATCAGAGAGGAGATTTTAGATCGAATATAAACCCAGATTAATAATTTCTCACTGAACTTCTCATTTTTAATCATAAACACTTTTAAAGGGGAGAGTTTCACAGGAGGAGCAAAACCAAACTGGAAACATGACGTTGGAGAGGAATAAAGGGTGAGTGTTTCTGTCAACTTCATGCAATCTTGGATTCCTGGGATTAAAAAGAAAGCATGTTTACCATGACCTGGAGAAACTACAGAGGAGACAACATTCAGAAGGAGGAGAGACAGTTAAAATGTATTTCCTCCTGGAGGAGAATGCATGATGGTCTGATCAATGAGGCATGATGGCAGAACAATGAGCATCATCATCATCATCATCATCATCATCATCATCATCATCAGCAGCAGTAACAGCAGCAGCACTGTTCATGGCAGAGATCATGTGACGTACCTTGGGTCATTACGCTCCCCACGTTTTCAGTGGGGCTGAAGCCATTCTCGGTTGTGCCCTTAGTGCTCAGGTCTACCATCTGATGGAGGCGGAGCTTACGACAGTAGATTGATGCTGCCTCAGGTTCTAAGGCGATGATCAGCTGTTCAGGGTTTTCACGGGGTACCAGGCCAGACTACACAGGAAGAGAAAGCCACATCAGAACAGAAAACCACATCAAAGTCCACATGGATGGCTCTTCATTCTTCAATCTTAACGTACAAATGGCTGAGATCCACAGGTTTGGTCAGGTGATGGCAGGCTTGAAATACTGAGCCCTAACCATAACCACACCAGTCCTATTTATAACCTCGGATCCCTTTATGATATCATCAGCTGTGTGGTTTCCATGGGGATGGATAATTTCCATAAATTTTAATGGGCCAAAAAAATTGGGAAATGCTGAATATTTTAAGAAGTACCAGGGTTAGAAATGTGAAAAGTACACAGACACTTCTTTTGAACATGCTGAACAGTTTAAAATGTAAATTTGAAAATCATTGAAAATTTGTAGGAAGAATAGCAGCAAAATATATAAAAAGAAACAGTAGTCAAGTCTGGGAAAAGTACAACCATGGGTGAGGTTTTCTTCACCTGAAAGTTCAAATGTTTCAGGATACTACAAGAGACAGTGGAAGAGAGAAACAACTGATTCTACCACTGAGTCAAAAAAAACACCAAGTCAAAGACCTGAGTCCTGTACTTCGAAGCTGGGTTTTCTCTTAGCGAGGTAACTTCTGGGTTAACCCTGGATCTACCCTCCTACGAAGCTCAACAAGTAGAGATCAACAAGTAGAAAAGCAACACGTCCTGACCAATCAGCTCTCTCAGAAAATAGCCTGCCCATTTTTAGAGGATTCCGTTGATGTTGGTGCGCGGATCGTGAGAGGAAAGAAAGAGATTTTAGGGAGCGATGCAATCCTTTTGATGTCAACGATGACATCCTGTACCAAAGTTACAGATTTTCATCAGATGGACTGAACTACATTTGTCAACAAATGTAACGCATCACAGTCAGGCGCATGTGAATCAATGATCTTAATAATAATGTTCACACATGGCAGAACTTCAGAAACATGAATTTATGGAACACATAATTACTCGTGCCGTCATTGTGAGGAATTAATATTCCAACACAAAATGCGCTCACACAGGGGGCCTCAAAGAACTCAGTGTGAAATCTCAAGCAAAGTTTGTAGACTGATGAAGAGCTCCGCTCCAAACGTCTGTGCTGTAATATAGTCAAATTGAGTGATCAGAGTGCTGTCTGTTTATATTGTCCCATGAATTAATCCTGTTTAATCTCATGAATTTACACATGAACAGAGTCACAGTTTGCTGACAGCATTCCCTCCTGGATTCTGCTGCAGTAACAGTGTCGCTTTTGGAGCCTTGATGAAGTGTTTAAATTCTTTGTATCTCTAAAGAATAGCTGTCTGCTCCTCCATGGTAAAGTAGGCTGCTCTGCAGGGTTTCTCTGTTTCTCCATGTTATGATTGGTCAGATGCTGCAGACTCCACCCCTTTAATGTGAGTGTATGCTGATCAAGACTTAGGGAGTTGATTTCCAGTTTCCTAGTCCTGCTTATCGGGATCGCAAATGTCTGGTTAAATCAATCCTGGGTATGTTAATCCTGCCTCATAGGCCAGGCCCCAGAAAACAAGCATGATAGGAATATTTTCAGGAATATTGCTTGTGAAATACTTAGTACGTCAAATGTTTGGTTATTAAACGAAACTAAGATTAATTCACCAATTAAAAACAATTGTGTGGTGCATGCTGGGAAATGTGGTAAAAAAGGAATCTGCTCAGTGTCATAAAAATAAAACATGATAAGCTTATCTATAAAATGCAGCTCTACAAATGATGCGTTCAGGTGCAGTCCTGAGTGTAGGCCACCCACACTTTGTCAGCACTAAGAACATACTCACACACACTTAAACGCTTGAAGCACAGAAATAAACAGCAGGTTGTGATATAACGCCTACAGCACAAGAGAACATCAAGCAGAAACAAAAATAAAAACACAACCAAAACGCCTCCTCTGCAGGAGAGAACGTGAGTGTGAGAGATGTGAGGGTGAGAGATGTAAGTGTGCAACACGGTCACAGCTGCTCATTAGTAATGGCTCAGGTTTGATGGAGCAGAGTAACTGAACGCTCTGAGTGCAGTTTTATGGCTGAAATCAAAACCATAAACCAGAAGAAGGTCATAAAGTTCACAGACTGCTGCAAAACATTAAGAGTGAAACAACGTTATTATTAAGAGCTGCTGGAGAGGACCCAGACTGATTTCAGAGCCAGACTCAGACAGGAAGTCACTTTTTTAGGGGGAAAAGCGACGACATGATGTCTGGTGTTAGGAATGAATCAGAAGAGAGCAGGGGTTATGGAGGGGCGAGGGGTGGGGGGGCTGTGGGTTGTGTAATGGTCTAACAGATGATGAAGTCAGAGGATGATGATGAGGGGGAAGAGAAGGAGAGGCTTGGACATGAACAGCCAATCAGAGGCTCCATGCTGCCTGATGCTGAGTCACTGCAGATGCTCGGCGTTCTCTCTGCTCACTCTCTCTCCTCCTCTCCATCAGCTCATCCCTCCTGCCGGCGGCCATATTGCAGATAACAGCTCTGTTTCTGCCTCATCTTCATCCCCCCCCTCTCCTCCTCCTCCTCCTCCTATTTTAGTGCTCACACCAGGGAGGTAATCAGGACAAAAGGATGATATCATTTAAGAGGGCAGCGGGGAAAGTGGAGTCTACATTAGTCCAGGAGCAGAGCTCACAGATCTGAATGTTTCCATCTGGTCACAGAATTAAAGAGGAAACATTTAGGGTGTTTGGTGTTTGGTGGGTTTAAACTCTTTGCAGTGATTTGTTTGTAAACCCACTGAACACAACCTGCAGCTGCAGTTTCTTACGGACTTAGTGGTGCAAAGAAAAACGGAAATTAACAAATTTGACCTCTACTGGTACTGAGTGGTTTAAAAGGTGTTTGTTAGCACGCACAGAAAACAAAATAACAGTCATGATACGTCAAACATGTATGAGCTTGGCCGAACGGCTGAATTAAGAAAAGAGGTGTTTAATGTTTGACTGTTTCCCTGACGTCTGTTTGGGACTCTCAAATAGGAAACGATTTAATGGGACCAAAGAGAGAGCTGTGCTCACTGTCAGGACGAAGTCAGACATGTTCTCGGTGTGTTCTGGACTTCATCAGTCTCATGTCAGTGAGTCTGTTTGTGATTTTCATGGACAGAATCTCATAGAACACGATGAGCACAGTCTACTGTTGTGGGTTCACTGAGTTCTGCTTTACACAGATGATGTGGTTTTGTTTTGAAGGATGGATGAAAAGACAGATGAAGGATGGATGTATGTATGGCTGGATGGATGGATGGATGAACGGATGAATAAATGCATAAATGAATGAAAGATGGATAGATAAATAGGAGGATAGTTGGATGGATGATGAATGGATGGATGACTGGATGACTGAATGGATTGGATGGATGACTGGATGGATGGTTGGCTGGATGGATGGATGAATTGATGGATGAATGATAGATGAATTGATAGATGAATTGATGATGTTGTTTTTGTCTCTGCTGTCGTCGCCTGCTCACTTTTCAGTCTGTTAATTTTTTTTAAGTTATCAGAGAAAATCTGACCAGAAATCAAACTTTCCTCGTTTTTGTAAAGAAAGTGTGGAAATCAAACAGCTGATCTGATGTCAGATTAATCTTTTATCATTTCCTGAACATCAGTCGTGCTCCATCTAATGGAGGTCAGATCCCTCAGCCCCACCCTCATGTCACACACACACATGGGCACGTGTCTCTCCCTCCCGTCACAGTTGTCCTCTGTCTCTTCCTCCTCCTCCAGCCTCTTTTTTCACTGCAGGCAGCCACACCCAGGCAGCCACTCTGAGTGGACTTACACACACACACACACACACACACACACACACACACACACACACACACACACACATCAAAGCATGCATTAATTCTCTCCTTGTGAGAATCATCCATTGAGATCTGAGCTGAAACGTCCTCACTCCTCTCCTTGGCGTCCTGTTGTGTCTCTACATCAATGAATGTCTGATGTTTCCCAGCCTGTGACCTCTACCACAGTCTGAAGGTCACTGTATAGGTGTTTATGGGTGGTTATGGCAGTTACATTTCACTCATTCATCATGACGTTAGACTCTGAGAAAAACTATTCTGGTCCTTGAAATGTATGTAGCTGTCAATCTCTGCGTGTGTGTGTGTGTGTGTGTGTGTGTGTGTGTGTGTGTGTGTGTGTGTGTGTGTGTGTGTGTGTGTGTGTGTGTGTGTGTGTGTGTATGAAGGGTTCTGGACACTGAAACCTGCAGTGAAACATGAGCTGCTGAGGACTCTGTTTCCTAGCACCGTATCTTCTGGGATGTAGACCACTGCTCCGTGTGACGTCTTTCCACTGGGGACTTCTCTCCTCAGATGATATGTCATGCTAATGTGTGTTTCAAGGCTGCACACACAGCCACACACCTCGCCCACTCAGATACCTCTGAATCAATTCCTGCATCTTTTGAGTGTGTAAACAAAGGTCAGAGTTGGGATGTGATTGGAGTTTCTTTGTGTACCTTATACGCAGCCTCCCTCATGAACTGCTTTGCAGGCATCTTCCAGATGGCCGGGACAGTGATGACCCATCTCACATCGTTGTTGTCGAACTCTCCACCTGTCTGGTCACTCAGCTCCTGCAGAAGGAAAACCAAATACAGTCTGCCATCAGAGACCACTGGGACAAAGAAAGATGCTGAGTCTAGGGTCTAAATGTAGTTCTGGGTTAATAAATTTATGTTCTATGGTCTATGGTCTCCACAGAAGGTGGAGCTAGAAACACTGCCGTCTGTTGATTGGTTGAAAGAATCTTCACTTCCTGTGAAGATCCACTTCCACTTCCAGCGGTGATAAAGAACATCACATAACGGCGCCATGTTCAAACCTTTAGGTGACTTCTTGAAGATAATTTTTTTCTTTTTTTTGAAATTGGAATCATGAAACAGTTAACTGTGTCCCGTTTTTCTTTTTTGTTGTTTGTTTATAAGCGGGGTACACTGTGTCACAGTGCTATGCTATCACGCTATAACGTAGCTGATGCGGCAATCGGCTTACACCCCGCATCCCAAGAAGGGCACAGTTGGTTGTGGAAACAAAAAGGATCAGGCTTTACTGATCCGCCCCGTACCAAACTGTACTGATCCATACCAGACTGCTTGTTGGAAACGGCGCTATAGTGTGAATGTATCTCTGTCAGCTCCCGGTGTTCCAGTTTAAGGAGTGACCCTGTAAACTGGAGACTTTTGGCTGAACGTGTCATTTCCAGTTTACAACAGCTGTTCAAACACAGAAGAAGTTCTTTGAATGCATCCTAGCTTAGTTTCAGAAACATATGTGTGTCTGAGGGTGGGGTCACAATGGCCATTCATACTGCGCCCTAACCTTCAAACACTTCAAACCTTAAGTCCAGTTCGTGTCGCTCATGTGACACGCTCAGGCACGGTACACTTCTCTGCTTTGGCAGATTCCAGAGAGGTGTGCTTCAGCATATTACACTTCATGCACGAGCACAAGCATGCGCACACAACGAGGGTATGACCTATCATCCATGACGTACAATCGTTGTGACTGCTCCTCTTGACAATTAAATTTCAATTTCAATTCATATTTCCCCTGTCAGCCCAAAACAACTTAACATGGGCCAAAAAGTCACTAAAGTTGTAGTCATGTTCTCTGTGTCTCATCGTGCTGACTCTGAAGAGATCACACATCATGGAAACAGACGCTTCATGATGACGTAGGCCATGTGTGTGCCTAAAGTCTAGTTCATATTGGAGCAGTGTGGCCGCGAGCCATACTGGCTGTACTGGAACAGTGCTGCAGGGGGGCACTCACGGTTTGGATGGCCAGTGTGATCGCCCTCTAAATCTCCTTACACATAAGTCATTAATGATGATCTAAAGTTGTTTAAGAGGGATGCATCCCAATGAAAGTCCTCAATTACACAAACTTGTTTTTAAGCTGTCGATCTCTGCTGTCTTCATGCTCTGGTGGAGTGTGGTCTTGTGTTTCACCAGACTAAGTTTTTTTAGGAGATGACTTTACCCCAAACGCTTGTCTCCTTTCAAGTGTCAACAAATCTCTCTGCAGAGCAATAAAGCACAATAAAAACCAGCACAGGCTGTTAGCATAGAGGATATCTCTATGCTAACTGCTGTGCCACACATAAATATGGCAATTTTTATTCTTCTTCTTCTATGGTGTCATTTTTGCTAAATAGTCTTTATCATTGTCTTACTGCCCTCTACTGGTCTGGAGGTATATTGCATTGAACTTTATTTACATAATCTACCTGTGTCATGTCTGTAAAGTTTCTGGTGTTTTGCACATTTTTGATTCATGTTTTGTTTCCCGTTTTATTTTGAAATCACTAACCCTTGTCTCTGTCTTCTAGATTTGTTCCTGTCTGCCCTGCCCTGTCTGTCACACCTGATTCCTGATTGTCTTCCCCAGCTGTGTGTCATCACCCCTCATTACCTCTTGTATTCAACCTCATGTGTCTCACTGTCTCGTTGCCAGTTCGTCGTACCTCACAGTCTTCGTCCCAGCCTTTATGTCACAGTCTAGTCTTGCCGTTCATGAACCCTGCTCTTGTTTTTGGACTTTGCCCTTTGCCTCACGTTTTCTGAATACCTTTGCCTTGTTTTGGATTGTTTACCCGTGTACCGAACCCTGCCTGCCTGCCTGGCTGACTACCTGCTCTGTCTTGTGAACTGAACTTGGTCTGTTTTAATAAACCCTTCTGCTTTTACGGATCTCGCTACTGAGTTTGCATTTGTGTCCTCTTCTGGTTCTGGGTTCATGACAACCTGAGTCTTTGACCCGTGGTGGAAAGAACTAAAAAGACTGTGAGTGAACAGAGAGGGGTTTTACCTTTAGTGCCTGCTCCTTAAAGAAGGCCAGTGCATATGCAAAAATATCCAGAGCTTTCACTCGCTTCCCATTGGCTGCATGGAGGTCTGTGTCGATGGACAGGTTCTGTTGACAGGAAGAAGGTGACAAAGTGAAAGTTTCATAACGGATATAAAACCATGTAGAAAAAAGACAACAGTAAGTGTGAATAGGATAAAAAGTTCAGGTTTGAAAAGATGTAAAATGATTCTCTGTGTACTGAAGATTTTATTTTTTTCCTGCTAACCATCAGTAAATATCACTGCTTCCAGACTTAAGCTGAAAGTGGATCTTGACAGCCAGACAAGCATAAAATATTCATGACCAGTGGAGGATGGTTCCTAATGACTTTGGTACGTTGAAGACATTTCCTCCAGCCACAGGCTAAAGGACAAGTCAAGTGTTATTCTATACTTTCATTATATTCTATTAAACCCTGCACAACCAGTCCTGTATGCATGGCCTCATTATCAGGACTCTGTTACGACAACATTAAGACCTTCTGAAAAGTCACTCACTTTAAGGAATGTTAATAATCCTCAAATCCATGACCAACATCAGTTTTCAGTTCAAAGGAAGAGATCATAGACAGTACTAAATATGGACATAGTCTCTATGCAAATGAAGACAATCATTGGACAGGGTCATCTTGTATATGAGGAAGACTCTGAGTTTTAGGGCGCCCGTCAGTCACATGAGCTGAACTGAGCCTCTGATTGGACAAACTCATAATCCTAATATATAATAAACTTCTGAGTTAGAAAAAAATTGAACCAGACTGTAAATATGTTTTTAATGCCGTAGAAGTCTCTTTTTTGGCTTGGTGTGTTTGTGACTTCTGGTCTTTCTGCAGCCAGCCTCTAGAGGATTCTCCATGAACAGCAACTTTTAGCACTTCAGCATAGGCTTCATTTTTCTCTACCAGATCTTGACCCTTGGAGGAAATACACTCACTGTACACTTTATTAGATTCACGTGTTCATGTGCTCTTTAACACAAATATCTAATCAGCCAATCACAAAGCATGTAGACAGGATCAAGGTCCCAAAAAGAGAAAATATCCACTGGGCAGCAGTGTAACTACTGGTTACCACCAAAGATCTGCAGAGAAGCATCTCTGAACACACAACACGTCCAACCTTGAGGCAGATGGGCTACAGCAGCTGAAGACCACACCAGGTGCCACTCCTGTCAGGTAAGAACAGGAAACTGAGGCTACAATCCACACGGGCTCACCAAAATTGCAACAAGATGAAAACATGGATCCATCCAGACTTGGATCAACGCTCCAATCTGCTGCTGGTCTAATGGTGTGGGGGAGATTTTCTTGTCTCACTCTTGGCCCCTTAGTACCAAGTAGTACCTGAGTATTGTTGCTGACCATGTCCATCCCTTTATGACCACAGTGTACCCATCTCCTGATGGCTACTTCCAGCAGGATAACACTCCATGTCATAAAGCTGGAATCATCTCAGACTGGTTTCTTGAACATGACGATGAGTTCACTGGACTCCAAAGACCTCCAGAGTTACAAGATCTCAATCCAGTAGAGCACCTTTGGGATGTGGTGGAACAGGAGATTCACATCATGGATGTGCAGCAGACAAATCTGCAGCAGCTGTGTGATGCTGTCAGGTCAAGATGGAGCAAAATCTCTAAGGAAGATTTACAGAACCTTGTTGAATCTGTGACACCGAGGATCACGACAGGTCTGAAAGCAAAAGGGGGTCCAACCCAGTACTTGCAAGGTGTCCCTGATAATATGGCCAGTGAGTGTAAGGTTATAATAAAAATTTTCAGTTTTGACATGCACCCTGATTTCTGTGAATGTTCTGATTGAAAAGGTGTTCCTTGTTTGTCATTGAAGCTGAGCATGGAAAAAAAGACTGCTTCTCTCATCAGCATGTGAAATTGAGAGTATGATTTGGGATTAGGATGTCCAAAATGAATGTTTTTCACCTTTTAATGAGCTAAAAGAGAATTCTCAATACTGTTTGCGATTTTCATAAAGACTTACTTTTATAGTGACTAATATGGAATCAAAAAACTGGAACATTAAAAAAAAGGCTCAGCCCCTTCCTGAAACAGGTGATCACTGGAGGTTAATGCTGGATCTTGTTAAAGAAAATTCTATATTTTCTTGGCTGACATACGCTCTGTGAACCTGCCTGTGCAGCACAGCACACACTGAGGCAGACTGCTGATGGTAACAGCATCCTCCTGATGTCCTGCAGAGAGTTTCAGGCAGTAAAAGTCCCTGAGCCACCAGCCTCACACATTCAACAAACAGAGCGAGTCAGCAGTAAGCAGCAGCACCAGCTCAGGCTCATCCTACAGAAATTCAATACGTCTTGTCAGCCAAGGTGAGCCTCTGAGTGATGAGGGTGCAGAGTGTCTGTGCTGCTGCTTAGCATATGTGTTTCCTGCAGATCAGCTCTGCAGGCAGGCGTGTCACTGCATTCTTACCGCGGTGGTGTGGAGCTTCATTTTGAACTTTTCCAGGTAGAGCCAGTGTTTGGACTCGCTGGGGTCCAGGTCGTGGTAGAAGTCACGGGCAGCGTAGCCGAAACTGTGGAACTTCCTGTCCGGAGTGAGCAGGATGGTGGTGGGAGTCTTTTGATTGGACACACCTGGGTCTCCACCTTCCCAGCGCCTGAGAGGACACAAAGATGATATCAGTACATCTGCTGGGTTTCTGTGTTTCAGTCTCTTGATGAAAACTGCACACAGCAGCTGTTCACCCAGTCTGTGAACTGAGTTTAAATAAACTCAGAGCAACTATCATCAAGCTGGCTTCGTCTACGATCTCTTGAAAGAGAAGCTACTCCGTCTACAACCTCCGGGTCACAATGATCGGACAAATTAATAATAAAATAAAATCAGCTTGTGGTCTGGAATTCAACTTTCCTTTATTTGATCTTTATTAACAAACAGGATATTGAAAGAAGATCAAATTTTCATTTATTTTTCATTTCAGAAAGGAAAAAATGGAAAACAAACCGTTTTTGAATGTTTAGTTTTTTTATTTATAATTGAATATCAATTGAACGAATGATGCACAGATTCAGAGAGACACCAGAGGGACAAAATAAAGGCTAAAAAAATCATGATGCCCCCTCTTTAAACTACGGTGTTTTATCAACACAATATCTATGCTAGTGAGCTCCCCAAAACCACAAAGCTTGATTCCCTGACATGTAAAGGTGCAGTTTGCTGTGAAATTCCATATATTTGTCTGACACAGCCTTATCCTCTGCAGTAGATCTGTTGACAAAATGCTCACCCTGTTAACAAGCAGTAAAGTGATCTCAAGGCTAATATTCCTGTGTTTTAACATCCAAGCAGAACCCTCGAGAAGAATTGAATATTTATTTATTTATTTATTTACTTATTTGAAGCTCTTGCATAGTAAAAAGTCAGCACTTCTTTTCATACTTTATTTCATTTAAAAAGTCATTACGGTTCATCCAAAAAGCCATGTAATCCAGTCCTCCAGGTTAATTCAGGCTAATTCTACTAATAATGTAATCGGGCAAATGAAGGTCAGTTATTTTTATCACTTTTCCTGTTCCTAGGGAGAGGTGCATGATGGGATGATCAAGGCCATCTTACAAAAAGCTCCTGAGAGCCAGTTTTTGATATCTGGGTAAAGTGGATGGAGGAACTTTGACTGATAAGATGTAAAAGGTTAATGGGGTCTAAAAAAAAAAACAAAACAGGTCGACTATGTTTGAGTGCAGACATCTTTTATGTTCCTGTTATTCTGTAGAAAACAACTCACACAAAGATGTTTCAGTAATAAGTCCACCTGTAACCAGTGTGGGTGTAACTTTGTCAAACAACAGGAAAGACAGGAAGCCTCCAAAGCCTCCATCTCACAAGGCAAAAGAAGAATTCTTACAGGGAATCCAAATGAAAATATGTCCTGTATTATGTAAACGAAATCATTGAAAAACAAAGGCTGTCAGATATTTTTTATCTCTTAACTTGGATAATGTGATAATCTCATTGCTGTGTAAATGAACCTTGACTAATAACTCAGATAAAGCTGTTATGATTCATATCAGAACAGCTGAAGACAAATGAGAGGCAGCAAAATGTTAAAAAGCACATTAGTAAGTCTCACAAACATCACTACTGAGCTCTGGACTGTTTCTGTCTCAAACTGTCCATTAGTTAAAAACACTAAATTACTTATACACTAAAGGCACTCACAGGAGATGCATTCAGCTGATGATGATGTCAATCTAGCAGCCCCGCCCCCTCATGTGGCCCTTTTCATTTTCATGCAGAAAATTTCTGTCGCACACCACAGAAAATTCCTAACTTCTACGTTGAGACACATGGATGAACAGGAGCTGCTCGTGTACAAAGTAGAAAAATACGTCATTTATATGATTCATCACACAGACATCACCTTAATAACCCTGTTATGAACAGTTCCTCGCAGAGAAGAGGAACTTGTGATAAAGATGTCGTGTAAATAACTTCTTCTACTCTAGTTTAGTACTGTGGTAGACGTGTGTTTGCGAAACACCGCCCCCTGTAGTTTGGGAATGGACACTGTATGGATAATTAAAAAGTACAAAAGCCAACGCGTTCTCTTGTGCAGATCTAGCACATCTCATTTCTTCAAGTCACGCTCGTGTGGAAAGCATAAGCAGCCCTTAACACCTAAGACATCTGAGGCTTTAAACTACTACATGTTTATCCAGAGCTGCAAGAACAGAGGGTTGTTACCAAATACGACACTCAGGGACTAAATATGGACAGTAAACAATAAGTCTGGACGCAGTTTTCTGGCTCCTTTAACACAAACCAAACCAAAGACAAGCACACAGACCACTGAGTCTGAGAGCTGGGTCATAATAAAGGATCCAGAAAACTACGTCCAGAAAGAGAACGGCACCAAACATGTCAAAGTAATAATGATTTTTTTTTATTTTAGGATAGATAATTCTCATAGTTAATAGTTTGATAATAAACTGTAGTTTCACTG
The DNA here is from genome assembly GCA_030710495.1 of Labroides dimidiatus. Lineage (NCBI taxonomy): Eukaryota > Metazoa > Chordata > Actinopteri > Labriformes > Labridae > Labroides > Labroides dimidiatus. The sequence continues at coordinate 30,486,469 of CM061149.1, read as the reverse complement.
AGAACATGACATCTGTTTCTTTAAACTCCCTCTCAATATTAAGTCCCAAGTGTCGTATTTAATCTGAACCTCGGCTCCAAACCAAAGTTTTCATGAACAAAGTAAAAACTGGATCCAGAGTTTCATCAGTTAATGAGACTGATTCACAGTCAGACCTGGTTAACTGAGAAACACATTAAATAACTCACAGCCACAGATGGCTCCAGTGTTTCAGTCCAAAGTGTGACCCTGTTAACTGGTGACTGTCAGACCACACTCCCTGACACGTTCAGCTGAAGGTCTCCAGTTATCACTTTCACTATTTACTCCAACACACCGGTTGATCCGTAACAGTTGTGACCCTGACAGAGTTCAGTAAATACTGAGTCCACAGTGAAGTATCGTTTCTGAAAACTCACCACAGAACAACTGGACATTTTTTTTCTCGCTTACAGTTTTAATTTAGAGTTTAAAGAGCGATAACCCGTCTAAGGAATGGAGTTAAATGCTGCAGCTAAATGCATCTTCATTAGGACACTGGTTGTTTGCTTTGATCTGTTTATGAATTTTGTTGACAAAATTAAACATAAAAAGCCCCTCTGTATGAAGTGTTAATGGTGAGTGAGCTTCTTCTCACTGAGGCAGGACTGAATCTTGTCAGACTATAAATAATGACCACATTTCACAGAGGAAGACAGCCTTTTATAAATATCTGTGAGAGCAGAGGGAGATCTCATGTTGTTCATCTGTTTGTGGACTGGCTCTAACTGGCTCTGGTTGTATTTGTTTCCTTCACAGCGAGTGAGGACAGCTGATGAATGCTAATGTTAGGACCAAAGTGTGAGGAATGTCTCATACAGCACAGCAGACACTCCCACCCCTCTGATACCTCTTTTCAAGAATTCCTTTATAGAAACCAAAAACCTTCTCTGTGACACGGCGCGGGCAGCCCGAGAGCAGCATGAGAGCAGCCTTTGTTTGGGTAAGGCTCTCAGCAGAAGACCGGCTCACCCAAGTTAAATAATCATAATAATCAGGAGATCCAGAGCTGTTTTCACTGCAGATCTGGCTGTAAAGAGTAAAAAACATCTGAATCCGTTTTATCTCATGGTCAGCTAATGATCCGTGTCAGGGGAGCCGCTGTGAGGTAAAGACCTGAGGATCTGATTTTGTGCCACTTCGCTGTAAGCTGTGTCCTTTTTCTTTTTTTGGTACATACATCCAGGTATTTCATCTTTAGTTTCTCAGTTTCAGTTTTTTAAAGGTGCTGGGATCAGAGAAGGCAGACCGATGTAAGACGGACAGGAGAAGTGGAAGGCAGACTCGTCAGAGCTGTTAAAGGGTCCAAGTTGTTTTTTTAAGGCCGCACCTGAGATTTTATTCAAATGTGCTGAAAGAGAGAAAGTGTTAACACTAAAACAAATCACAGAGGGAAAAAAAAACCTGTGAATGTGTTTCCATTTCACTTCTTCATCTGTGTCCTCTACTTAACAGACTATCAGGATCAGGTACACGGTGCAGTGTGCTGTTGAAGATTTACATAGAAAAACAGAGCTGTTTCTCCTCATGTATGAGACAGACAGAAAAGCACAGGAGCTGTGTTCTTACTTTAAAAGACAACATTAAATCAGCTCAAACTTCAACACTACAAATATGTTAAAGGGCTGTAACCCGTCTTCTTTTGAAGGATGAAGAGTTAAAATACAGCATGTGTAAACCATGACAAATGTTCTGCATTCTACTTTAGATTGATGTATTTAGTCCGGCTGTTTTGTTGGATCTGTTTTGTAGTTTTCACGGTTTTCACTTTTGGAAAGCAGAAGTAAAGCTGCTTTTGTAGAATCATTTTATAGTTTGTAAAAGTTAGTAAGTGGTGAATATGGATTTTTATCATCGTTTCAATGATTCAGCAGTGGCTCTTCTGCATCACTTCACTGTTTATGTAACAAACTGTTAATTACTGTCATAGTATTGTAGTTGTAATGCTAATACATTGCGGCAGGTGATGATGGAGAAATAAGAACAACATTAGCAACATTTCCTCTTTTTCACATGCTAGCATAGGCTGTGTCTTATTTCAGGGGCTCCAGCCTACGAAGGCTGAACTGGAAAACCGATGACGTCACAGCGGCGCGTCAAAGGCAGTCCCTCCAAAAAGTGGCCAATGCGCCTGACAAATCCAGCCATCTTTTCAGGTGCCGCCAAGGACGGAGCCGATGGATCCTTCACAGACAGTTGTGAAGGATTTCTGGCAACAACTGTCTGATTTTAATTCTAAAAAGAGTGATGAAGATTTTGTTTACTGTGGAAAAATGTGCTGTTTGGGCTCTTTGTAAGTAATATACGGAGGAAACACACTTCCTCTTACAGTATAAATATTCTCATTATGGCAAAATTCATAAATTAAAATCCTCTGAAAAAAAGCCCCTCCTTTATTGTTTTCGACTCAAACAATACATTCAATCTTTTCAGGATTCTGAAAAAAAAAGAAAAGCAATTAAAACTATAACAGCTAGCACTTTATCCTTTTTTTAAGCTAATCTCCCCCCAGTGCTTACTCAAATGTTGAAAATGTAAATTTTACTTAACTCTGTTTTTGACGTGTGAATATGTAAATTTTGGTTTTATACTTTAAATATAAGTAAATAAATAAACCTCCTGTTTTAAATGTCAGGGTTTTAGGTTTACATGTGTTTGAAAAGCTTGCAGTACTGAATTATAACTGTTAAAATAGTTATGATTTCTGTTAAGTAAGTAATGTAAGCCTGATAGCTGAGGGTGGTGCTGCATGACGTCGAGAGGGACAAACAGGAAATGCTCCGTAGACGAGACCGTCTCAATTTAGTCCGACCTTTGCGGTCCACAAAGGCCGGATTCTCTGAAGGCTACGAAGGCTGTAGCCCTTGAATTAAGACACAGTCATAGACAGTGATTTTGAAAACAGCATATCACTTCATGGGCTTCAACCAATGAGCATGCACACTGAAGAAGAATGACCCTCCCCCTCAGCTGATTGGTCTAAGAGTTTGATCTGAGAGTTTTGGTGGAACAGTTGGTGGATCATTTTTGAGTTACGCTGGGTCTGTTTGATAGGATAAGGAGAATTTAAAGAGGGGTGTTGTGTTTTCCCATATTTCAGAAGAGAGCGGTCCGTTCTAAATATAGCACAAGGTCTTCATGAAACTTGCTGAAATTAGGAGGTCATCACATAAGGATCTCCTAACTGGATCGTGACGATTTCACAGCTGCTAAAGTGAAGCATTTCAGACAGAGGCTGAAACCAGTGTGAGAAAAATGGGGACTTTTTGAGCTGTAAATCATGTAACGATACTACGGTGGCACCAGAGGGTCAGAAAAGGCCTGATACCCCCTCTTTAAAGATTCACATGGACTGGAGCTAAATTAAACCAAGTGGTGCAGGTCTGGAGAGCAATGCAGAGAATGTGAGGAATCACTCATGAGCCTGTCGTCTAAACACCTGTCAGCCTGTGGTGGGATGGAAGCTGTTAACCCCTGTGGTGCCAGGCACCGAGGGCAGCAGGGCTGACCTCAAGGGTCATGAGGCTTTCAGGGTTTGAGTTCCAAGCTCATTAACTGCTTACAACAAACTTTGTCTCTACAGAGAGCGATAACGGGCCTTAATGGACACTGATACTGAAACTAAACACACTAAACACTAAACTAACTAAAACTAACGGCCTGTTCTGTAACCAAAAACACTGTTCTGAAGATGGAGTGTGTTCTTAGTAAGACAGATCTCTCAGTCGTAAAACACGTCTTGATTTTTGGCGTCTTCACCAGTGAAAATATAAAAAACATTAAAAAAAAGAAAGTGTGAAGAGCCATGTTGACACTTTTTAAACTGGATGGAATCTGGTATTGATTCATTTTGTTCAGAGGTGGTGGTCTCCCCCCCCCCACCACCACCACACACACACACACACACACACACACACACACACACACACACACACACACACACACACACACACACACACACACTTACTGTCCCCGGTGTGTGTCTGCATTGCAGTGCTGGCCTACCTCATGGTGTGAATGCACTCTGGCTCCTTTGTGAAGGCGTAAGCATAACCGCTGGAAGTGGTGCCAAAGTCGATGGCCACCACCACCACGAAGGACGGCCCCGATGGGACCTGGTCTGTGTCGTTCTGAAGGACAGAGAGGACACAGAGTGTGACAGGGTTAGGAAACGTGATGAAACATTTCAAAACAGATTTAATCAGTTACAGTTTGATGATCAATTACATCAGCAACATTTGATTGGTTTAATAAATTGGATCCTGATTGCTAGGATTGGTTGGTGTTTTCCAGGTTTCCTCCTGCTGTAGACAGCAGATATTTTTCACTCTGTTTTAAGAACACATCATGCATTGATTGACATCAGGACATAAAGATCATTTTAACCAGGATAACAAAAAGTCCATCTAAATCTGATTACCAACCCTGACTTTAAGATTCAAGCTAAAAAACTGTCTGATTACTCCAACTTTCACTGAGGAGCAAAATCTGCTTCTGAATTTAAATAAAATGATGATTTTAAATTTATTGATGCTGACTGACTTTAATTTTGAATTTCTTGAATGATATCTTTTTTATTTTAGCCCAGCTCCAGACGAGAGCAGGCTCTGTTGTTGCAGTTGAGAGGATTTTGACCTCGTCACAGTGCTGTGTTGTACAAACTGTCTTCTAGGGCTGCAGCTTGTGGTTATTCTTGATGTCGACTGATCAGTCATTTATTTTGTGTTTGGACTCTGTTTTACCTCAGTGGCTTTGAAGAGCACACCTGTAAAACTCAACCTGTGTAACTGCATGTTGACCTTATTTCTCCTTTTAATGTCAAATAATGAAACAGATGACTCAGCAAATGACATCCTTAATATAACATGACTGAAAATAGTGCTGTGCTAACAAGAATCAATGATGGTGATCCAACAGATCAACGTTTAACACCAACATGATCAGTTTATTGATGATTGATGTTTGTCTGAAACACAAAGTGAATCAATAACTGAATAGAAAAAATCCATGAGGTATGTGGCAATGTGACAACCACCCCCGTAACATACAGGTCTTCCACCACATAACTTTGTATGACGGTTGTGTGGTTATAGTCCTGTGTTGTTTTCTATAAAGAAATAAGAATAAGAAAATACAACCGGAATGAAAAATAACAACACATGTACATAAATTAATTTTCCCATAATCTATTATTTTTTTTATCCTTTAATCTTTTATTTATTCATTTTAAACTCTGTTCTGTGTTGTGTTTTATTCTTACTTTTCTGTAGAGTGCTATGTGTTTCTTTTTGTTTTTTTTAAACATGCTATACACATGTAATATAAACTAAACTGAGGAGGAATCATGAAACAGCTGCATGACCACCAGCGCCGTTTAACCAACAGAGAAGAATGCATCATGAAAAAAAATAAGCTGTCGACCAAACAAGCTCAGAAAACTTTAAATTAGATTCATGACTGAGTTCCAGTGTTTCCAGAAAGAACTGCTCACATATAACGTATATAGTGTTTGTATATAAGGAGGTTTATCAGGCTTATGAGGAGGTCCTAGTTTTCATTGCATTTACCCATTGCTTCGAGGTACTCTCTTCTGATTGGTCAGCTCTGTGTCACATGAGTAGGTAAAAAGGAAGTGAAGCTGTTGTTATATTGGTGCAGTGTGAGCTTATCAGATAAACTTTTTAAAAGTTAGGGGAGTTTTGACGCCAGTTTGTGACTCAAATGCTCAAAAACACAGTCTCCAACAGAGAGCGAAGAAGACATGAGTGTCATTATCATGTTATCAGGAACTAAAGACTGGGAGCTGTCAAGCTGTCTGAGCCGGAGCCACAGAGATATTTCCTCATCAAGAATCCTCATGTATGAATTTAGTGATCATTTTTCAGAAAATTGTCCAATAATGAATTTTTATAGTTGATGTAATTGATTTTATCGACTAATCGTTGCAGCTCTACTGTCTTCCAGGATGAGAAAGCTGAGATAGTCTCTGAATTAACTCAGAACCACTGAAATAATCCTGATTTGGATCATTTAGTTTAACAGAGGGCTGAGTCTGACAGTGTCATGTCACTGTATGTGGTCCTCCCAAGGCCTGGACTACGAAGCCGGATTAACACATCCAAGATCTCTGAACTTAATCTCCTGGACTTAACCAGGCATTCTCAGTCCTGATATGTGGTACTATGAAGTTGTAAACTCGCTCAGTAAATCCAGGGTCTTCCAGCCTTGATCAGAGCGCGCTCACATTAAGGGGCGGAGTCTGCAGCGTCTGACCAATCACAAACATGAAGAGACAGGAGAGACCCTGCAGAGCAGCCTACTTTACCGTGGAGGAGCAGACAATTATTCTTCAAACAGACCAAGAATTAAAGCACAAAATCAGCACTGCTGCTGCAGCAAAATCCAGGAAGGAATGCTGGAAGAAAATTTCAGAATCAGCTAATGTTTAAATTCATGAGATTATCCAACATTAATTCATAGGACAATATAAACGGACAGCATTCTGATTATCAATTTGTCTTTATTACAGCACAGACGTTTGGAGCAGAGCTCTTCATCAGTGTTCTTTCTTTGGTTTATATTTTCCATTGAGTTTTGAGGCTCAGCACCCGTCTGAGCGTGTTTTGTGTTGGAATATTAATAAATAATATTAGTATTAATTCCTCAACTCCCACGTAGTTGTGTGTTCCATAAATTCCTGTTTCTGCAGGTCTGCCATGTGTGACCATCATTATTAACATCATTACTTCAGATGCAAACAGTGGAGCTAAACAAACTTGAGGAACAAGTACAAAAACCTCCTTCAAAGCGGTCAGTGACAAGGCTTTATTTCTTCACTCTGTCTCTGATGTTTGGATGAATCAACTGAATTCATTTATTTATGGATCCATCAGCTGACAAATGTCGTTCAGTCCATCTGATGAAAATCTGAATCCCTTCTACAGAATGACATTGTGAACATCAAAAGGACTGGATCTCTCCCTAAAAACTCTCTCTCTCTCTCTCTCCTGAGTGCTCTACGCACCAACATCGACAGGATCTTCTAAAAAGGGGCAGGGTCTTTTCTGAGAGAGCTGATTGGTCAGGAGGTGTTGTTTTTGTACTCGCTGATCTCTTTTCCAGATCTTAACCTGCTTTGGAGCAGGTTAGCCTTTCAGCATACGTTACCGCGGTGATTCATCCCAGTAAGAAGTGAACCAGCTTAGTAGGACAGATCCAGGGTTAACTAAGCTAAGAGAAAATCCAGCTTCATAGTACAGGTCTCCACTGTCCTCCTCTAACATGATTATGTGTCCGGAAACATGAGTGAGGAGGAAAAGACAGACCAACCACAGTTTGTTCACACCAGGATGTCAGAACAGAGAGAATCAAATACAATAAGATTCCTTAAAGACAGACGATACCGCTGTCTGAATCTGATTAGAAACAAAAAAAAAAACAGAACAGGAAATAAAAAAGATCCAGAGTGACAACAGGAGCAGGAAGAGAGGGCAGACTCACCTGAGTGTGTGAGGGTGACAGCGGGGTGATTCCAGGGTCGCCCATACTTTTGGCTGGAGAGGGATTGGCCATCGCGTCTGTGGAGCAGGAGAGAAAAAGACGAACATGTTACAACCACAGAGAGAGCCTTAGTTTTTGAGTTCAGATACTTCTTTAGTATTCCTCTACTGAACTTAAAGAGGGGGTATTCTGCTGTCCCATATTGTAAACATGGATATAAAGGAACAAAGCTGGATGTTCAAACTGAGCGTGTGCAGACTTTCAAACCTCTACATGTTCACATGTTGTAGAAATCCCTGATTCAGTCTGTAAACCGATCAAACCACTCTGTTCTAAAAATATCAAGAGGTCAAAATGAGAGCTTAACAAGACTTGCTAGGTCTCACATGAGGGTCTTCTAACTGGTTCAAGACATATAGAAGTGGCAGGGCCTCAAACACCAAGGTCTGCCCATAGCTCTGCCCCTAACAGGCCACCAGGGGGCTGGCCAATCAGAGGGAAGGGGTTTGTGGAATGAGAAGCCTTAAAGAGACAGAAGCTGAAAGGAGGTGTTTCGGACAGGAGCTACAATAAAGGTTTTCTAAAACACAAGTGAGAGAAAAATGGGTTTTACGTTGGCTGTAAAACATGTAAAGCTACTATGGGGAAACCAGAGGGACAGTATAAAGATTAAAATTATCACAATGCCCCCTCTTTAAACAACAACATCACGCAGTACTCTGCTCAGATTTTAACCTGGAGTTTTGAGACTCATTTTGCCATCAAGATGTTTGGATGGTTTAAAAGCCTCGTCTCTGTAATCTGATCTGACTTTTTGTCAAGTTTTTCCTTCAAATGTAGTTCTGCATGTCAGTGTCTGAGTCCTCTTTTCTATCCTTTTGGGGTTTTTTTTAGTTTTTGTTTGTTTTTTGGAGTTTTTTGTTTCTTTCATTCCTTTCAGCTGTGCTCTATTTCTTCATGCACCCTGCAGCACTTTGCCAGCTACAGCTGCGTTTTAAATGTGATTTATGAAGAAATTCGACCTGACTCTAAAGATGCAGTGAAGCCATACTCGTCTGTCAAACAGTAAAAACATAGATTTGAACTTCAAAACCACAATAAAAAGCTCAAACAAGAGTGCAGACAGCTGCCAGCCAGAGGACTGTTGTAGTGCTTAATAAAAAGTTCATTCAGGGATCCACTTTGTTTCTAGAAAATGAAATTAAAAGAAGCGTTTGTCGCCTACTGTAATACGTCTGTCCTGAGCCAGCCGGTGTCCATGCACAGATGATCCTTCAATTCAATTCATAACTGTTTATTTCAAACCTAACAGACCAAATAAACACAACAAGCAACATAACAAAGACAATATACCAACAAGCAAAGACTCCAAACAAGACAGTCATCTCGGTTTGAAATGGGGATGGAAGATCAGAGCTTACATATATCCAGGCCCAGTCAACACAAACAAGTAAACACAAAGACGAGGACAAAACCCACACTTAACCTGCTCTCTACAACCCTCTTTCCCAAACAACCAAAACAAAATTAAAAGATGAAAAGACATTCCTTCAACAAACAACTCTTGTCCTCTTTTTCTTATTCTACTTTTCTAGTAGTCCTTTTTCTGAACCTCCAATTGAATTACTGAAACAAGTTTTTGATTTGATTTAACCTCAGCTTATAGTCCATTCCATAGTTTCCCCCCACATACAGAAATAAACATACTTTGCAGTGTGGTTCTTGGATTTTGTTGCTGAAAAATAAAAATACCTCCTTAGTTACATTTTCCACAACTCTCCCTCTCCCAAAAAAAACTTTGGATGTGGTTTGGTAGACAATTTTTTCCTGCTCTGTAGTAGGGCTGAGCAATTAATCGAATTTAAACCGACATCACAGTGTAATAGAGTGCAATTTTCAAATCACAAAGGCAGCAATTAAGAAAATGTTTCATATACACAGACGCAACCTTACGTGACATGCATGCAGTAGGTGGCAGTAATGCACCTTTCAACTGGTTTGTAAACAGCCAAAAATCTCTGAAGAAGAATGAGATGCGTACAAGCAGGAGATTAAGAAAACAACTTCAGTCAGGCTAAGTTTTGATTTGTTGTGTTGTTGACATCTTTAAAAATGGCCTCAGCAGTAGAACCAAGAGAGGACACAGAAGAGGAGACTTTGGTGTTTAAGAGGAATAGCACATTGGTTGTCTGGACCCATTTTGGATTTAGGTAAGAAGATGCAGCACAGCGTAAGGTATTGTGCAAAACATGCCTGGCTACTGTAGCTACAACAAGTAGAAACACTACAAACCTGTTCCAGCATTTAAGAAAGCAGCACAAGGATGTATGACAACTGCACGGCTAAAACCCTGACCACCAAGGAAAGAACTGTTTATATGTTGACAGGATCCTTCGTCGTGTTGGTCAAACTACAGAATGATGTATTGCTTGTGTTTAGTGAATAATGCAGAACCCCCCCCCCCCCCCCAAAAAAAAAAAAATCCCATGCTAAATTGCAACACTGGTCTAAAAAAAACACATAATTAGATTATTTTCCACAATTGTTCAGCCCTACTTTCTAGATTATTTGTGCTGTTTTGAATTTTACTGGATTCTTGAACTTCCCAGCAGATACTTTGAAGAGCAGTGGATTGGTATGATCACTGTGTCTCATACTGTGAACTCACCTTATGGCTCTTTTCTGTTGTCTGTATAGATTAGCAGGTTGGTGTTGGCTCACGTTTACGCAGTAACTCAGGCACAGTAGCACAAATCAGTGATACAAAATAAGTAAGGACTGGTAACTGAGCCACTGCCTTTATCCCCATATAACACCCACACTCTTTGCCAGCTTGGAACATTCATAACTTATAAGAGGTTTGCAGTAGATTTTTTCATTATTTAACACATGAAGAGTTGTTGTTCACATGAATGTTGTTTGTTCCACTCTACAAGGGCTGGGCGATATGACCTAAAAATAAAATTTCCCAGAACACTCAATTTACGATTTGATTTTTTTAAAAAAAGAAAAAAAAAAAGAAAAACACTCCTAGTGATACAAAAACAACATGAATCAAGTTTTGCCTCCATGTTGTCAAAATATCTTCCCAAACAAAACAGAATTTCCCTCTTCAATCTATCTACAAATTACAATTTCATTCAGCAGACGCTATTTTCCAAAGCGACGCACAACCCAAGCAAGAATTTAAACAAGAAGGAAAAACCTTATTAACCTTATTAACTCTTAGAGTTAAAGTGTGTGTCACAAAATGTTGATTATGTAGTTCAAATGTAGGCGGGTTTGACATAAACACTCAAGGCTGAGTATTTTCACAGAATGTTAACATGAAACTCTCTGATCAACATTTAATCTCATTAAAAAAACAAATACAAGCCTTTAAAAGTCCTCGTGCAAAATCTGACAGGGCCTACCATCATGGAAACTGTACGTTTTTTCAAACATTGTAACACCTTACAATTAGATTAAGGCAAGAAAAAAAAATCTTGTTTTTTTTTTTAATCTCCTGCAGAAAATAATTTCAATTAATCAATTTATTTTTTGTTCTGACAAAGAAAATGACATCCTGAAAAAAAGTCTCCATCAAACCTCCAAGTACAAACAAATGCAACAGATACGACTGAAACTGTGGTCGACAGCTGTCAGTGAACGCCAAACCAAAACCTCTCATAGCATCCAGGGCGGGGGTCAGAGGTCATTGAGCTGGAGTCAGCAGACAGCCAAAGACAGATCAGAGAGGGAAATGAAAACAGACAGCACACAGACTCACCATGTACGATCAGAAGAAGAGGACATGATGGCTGAATTAAACTAAAGTACATGATGTATTCGTGAAACACAAATCAACAGAAGAAAAGCTGCAGATCAGTTTTCAATGGAGCACTGAGGATTCAGCTCCAGACGAGAGAAATTTGGGGGTATAGGTTTTAAAAGCTGCATTCATACCCTGTGATCTGGAGTCACCTGAACCCTGACGAACAGAGGACAAACAGCTGAGCTCACAGAGCTACAGAGAGCTTCCCTTCAGCTCATTTTACGTTCAGTAAGTGAGTATTCCTCAGAAAACTTCACAGCACCATCAGGAGGAACGCATGAAAGGGAGCAGAGAGAAGTCAGGGCTCCTTTTCTGGGGCAGACTGACAACATCTCCTCCATTCAGACGGCAGAAACTCTCTGAGGCACCTGTCTTTAAAACACAATGACATTTCATTGAATTGGAGATTGTCTCTCCATTTGCCACCATCATTTTCATTAGCCTGGCTTAATAGCTTTCACAGAAAGTGTTCTTTGAACGCACACAATAATAATACTCCCTCGATGTATTTTAAGTGTCTGGCAGAATCGTCTCACGACGGGACATCATGTCATCCATCCTATTTTTCCGCCTCGCTCACCCTTTTCTCTTGTCCACCCCTACGGAGTGGATGAGTGGTCTGAAGACCCATAATACACTTTGCCAGGCAATTACGGTGCAGAATTACGGACCACCTGTGGCTACACTCCATCTCGCCAGCATCAAACCCGTCTCTCTGCAGCCCCCCAACCCACTCCCAAAATCACCTTTACAACCTGGACTTTTTATTTCCAACAAAGGCCAAAAAAATCAAATCACCATTAGAGAAATCAAGAGATTGCTTCAGCAGTAAACAAGTGCTGTATTTCTGCAGCCTGGCACAGCTGTGCTTTGTTATAGTGCTCCGTCTGTTTACCTTTGTGTGACGAAAAGATCTTCTCTGGAATTACTGCTCAGTCAACGCAGCTGTTTTACTTTTATACCTTTAGTACGACTTTTACCTTTACAAACCCAGAAATGGAGAAGAGGTGATCATTACTGATCAATAAAGAGGAGACTGTTCACATCAAGAGACCCTCTACATTAAGATCTGTATCTAATCCTAAAGTAAACTGAATGAAGTCGACTGAATTCAGACCTAATTCATTTTCATCACAGGAAATGGTCTTTCAAAACATAACTAAAGCCTATGGAGGTTCAGCCATCAAGAAACCCATTGCACTGCTGTCACATGTGTACTACTGACTACAGAGTACTTTTTTTACATCTTAGTTTTGTTTTGGGTGTTTTGGGCTGTGGTCTTCAACTTTTCATCAGCTAATGAACAATCAGGTTGAGTTCAAATGCAGTTTTCAGTAAATTCCATACTCTCTAGCCTTTGTCTCTTGCTCCTGTTTCTTCTAGGGCTGTTCCAAACAGCATAGAGAATTGGAGCTGCACACTTCTTTCTGTTTTGTGTTTTAACAATAATGAATTGTTTAAATGTGTATTAAATGGTAAATGGACCAGAACTTGTAGCACTTCTCTAGTCTTACCGAACACTCAAGGCGCTTTACACTGCTAGCCTCACTCACCAAATCACACCACATTCACACACTGATGGCAGGCTGATACTATGGCAGAAGCCATCAGCTGTATCCAACACATTCACACCACATTCAAACACCACTGAACAACAGTGGGAGCAACTTGAATCAAACCCACGACCTTCTGATTTTGGGGCACCAACTCTACCACTGATCCACAGCCGCCCCCACTTATTAAACTTATTAAATCCTTTAAACTTGTTTCAGGTTGTTCTGATGTTTAAGTCATCTGCTATTTTTTATACTCTCTCCTGTGTGAGCTGCCAGGGTCTCTGCATGTTTCAACAAGTCAAATTTAAGACTTTTTAAGACTTTTTTAAGACCATAATGAAAACAAATAAAAACTGGTTTCACATCCATAGTGGCAAAAAAAGCACAAAGACATGTAGGAAAAAATCAGAGCAGACAGGAATTACTTGCAAAGTATTTAAATGTATTAACAGCTCCACAGTGACCATAGACTGTAGCCTGTAACACATTTAGTTCTGTTTTATAGTTGCATTACAGCATCCTTAAAAAATCCAAACATATAACAGTGAAACTAAAGTTTATGCAGTTTTTTTTTTTAAATCAAAGTAACATTAAAATTAATTTAAGACCTTTCAAAATATTATTTAAGACATTTTATGAGATTTTAAGAGAATTTTAGACATTTCAAGGCCTGATATTCAAACTACTGTATTTATACATTTTAAGACCCCGCAATGATACCTTGGCTGCTCCGGATGCAACTATTAGACACCCTCTGGACTGGAATCTGCCCTGTTCTCAGAGGGCCTGTTAGTCAGAGGGCCCACCAGTCAGAAAATCAGGGGGCCATCTGTACCATGCCCGAACATGCTTCAACCCTGGAGTCCAGTTCATTTGGCCAGTGTACCCCTGTACCATGCTCAGACATGGTACACTTCATGCACGAGCACACGCATGCATACACAACCAGGGCATGACGTATAATCGCTGCAACCGCTCCTCTCAACATTCATTTAAACAATAACAGGGCTGTCAATCCCTTGTTGTTTCTCTTAAACTGTGTTTCTTAACTCCTTAATTTTTGACACGTTTTGTTTTGGATTTATAATCATTATTTTGTTTCACTTGTCTTCAACTTGGGTATGATTATTTTGTTCTCTGTCTCCTTTTTCTTTTGTATGTTTTTCCATTTAACATTGATTACTTTAGTCTTTTGTCTCCTTATTTTTCAAAGCTTGTTTGTTAGCCTCATGATCTGGCTGTGATTACTGAAAGGTGTGACTCTTGTACTTTGTTCCCTCCTTGCACTATTTTTGTTAGTGTGTGCTAAAAACTCAGCTAAAATAAACTGTTAGAGGGCTGTGTCAGACTAAAACAACCTAACAGAGGCCAAAAAGTCATCAAAGTCATCGTCATGTTCTTTGTGTTCTCCGTTATGCTGACTCTGATGAGACTGGGTTTCTTGTAAACAGAGGCTTCAGGGTGACGTAGGTGGGCCATGCGTGTGCCCTAAGTCTGGTTCTAATTAGAGTGGTGTGTAGGGCTGGGTGTCAATCAAACATACTCAGTTCCTGTACTGATACAGATACCTTCACTTTGATACCGGTTCCTAAACGATACGTCTTTCTGTACCAGTTTTATAATATCAATTCTAACAAACATTACACATGACATTACTCATTACGGTACAAATCTTAAGTTTTATTTTCAGCTTCAGTATTTTTCTACTCCGAGCAGTTTTATTACGTTAGTAAATAAACAACAAATAATTGTCAGTGCTAAAGAACAGCTGCAAACAAGAAACAGGTCAGTTTATACTGAGTACTCCGTAAATGTGTTTATCACTATAAATGAACTTTCTTCTGTCGATTCTTGTTTTTTTTATGTTAAAATAAAAACCCTCCTCCTTTATCCGGGCTTATGACCAGCAAAAATGACTGAAAAGAAACAAACATTAGTGCAATTCATTTGCACGCAGTCGCTTGGAGCTTGGAGGGTCTGCTGCGAGCGAGGAGTCTGTCTGTGTTTTGAAGAAGGGAGGGGCTGCTTCTCAATGAGCAGAGGATGCTGGAGATCAATACATGCTTTCACTCTTTCTGCAAACTCCCCCCTGTAGGGGTCTGAAAGTTACTAAATACAGAGACAGAGTTGCTAAGTTAGCAACACTGTCCTGCGTGCTGCAACCATACTGCTAGTCACCAGTGGCATTATCAGATTTTGATCGCGTGATTAACCCTTTGGATAGCGATTCTTAGTATCGAAAGACAAGGTGTTTTTCCGGTTCCGAAGCATTTTGGTCGCTGCAATAAAGGAACTAGTTCAGTACCCAGCCCTCGTAGTGTGACCGCAGGCCGTATCAGCCAGTGGGAGAATGGTGCTGCGGGGGCCAGTTGTGTTTCAGTACAGCATGGTTTGGATGGCCAGTGTAACAGTTGATATTCCTAAATCCAAACTAATTTTCTTACTAACGGGTCTTCTGACAATAACGTGGGCTCCAACACAACTGTCTTGTGTTTTTCTCTCTCACTGAAAGATTTATTACGTTTTTAACCGACCTGAATCATCCAAAACTGTAACATGAAGGAATCAATCCAGTGTGAACAAACATCTGTTATCATGTTAGCATGTTTAAATCAGCTCACATGTCCCAGACTGTGCTGTACAGCTCCAGTGAGGCATGATGGGAAACCAAGTTTTGAACGGCGGGACAAAACGTGGATAACAGAGTTGGCATAAACCTGCATCCCACCTTCTTGTCATAGCTTTTTGGACGCTCCCTCTCTCTCTCTCGGTGGATATTCATCCGTTATCTTAAAGCCCAGAAACAGCGGAGCAGTCTTTCCTCTGTAGGTTAAATCAGCTGCACGTTGTTTCAGGATGTTTTGGTCGTACTGAACGCCTCATGAAAACACCGTCGAGCATAAATGTATTCACGTGTGTCTGTTGGACTGTTTTCTAGTTTGACATATTTCCACACTGCTGACATTCAAGCCAGCAAGTTGCTAATGCTAAGCTAATAGATGGTTCTGTGTTTGTTTGTTTTTACCTTTTTGAACCATGTGTCCCTGAAGAGCTACCCTAAGATGCAGTAAAGCAGATGTTATTGCTGTAATGTGTTTGGTTGTGCTCGTGTTCTGTTATAAAGCTCAGTGTGGCTGCTGTTCCACATCAGTGAACCTTATCTTATTATTTTATCATCAAGTTTACGAGGTTGGGTGAACTCAATGTACTCAGGTTTACTGACACATAAGCATTCGGTAGCAAAATGTCAACTAAAATGAGTGATCAGGTGAAAAGATTGGCTAAAATGCTGCCAAATTGAAAAATGCTAAAATCGGCTTTGATCTGATACTTGAACTCTGTATCTAGTTTCTTCTTTTTGCACTTTGAAGCTCTATTAACCACCAGCTCATGATCCACCAGTGCCAAATACAAATTTCTTTTTCCCTATTCTTAAGATATCGGTTCGAAGTGTGTATGTTCCTGTGCGATAACAGCCTCGGATGTCTTTGAAACACTCTTTCCTAAAGTCAGCCTCCTGTTATCTCTCTTTTTCCTCTAGTTCCTCTCTACAGACCTGCTGAGGCAGTCAAGAAGCCATCACCCAAACAATGTTTGATTACTTACATAAAATACATGATTTTGACATAAGGAGGGAGGAGAGTCACATCTTGGCTGCTGGTGGGAGAAGCAGCATGACTGGCTGGCAGCACCTCTTTCTTCCCTGAGCGTGTCGGAACAGTCAGCCTTCACAGGTTAAAGAAAATTCCCTGCATGTCGTTTTCTGTCCTGTTAGAACTTAACAAAGCTGCTTAAAGTGAGGACGTCCATGTTCCCGTGGATGAAGGAAAAACAGAGCAGGAAACTGTATCCCTCTGGATTCCTGCTACACTTGTGTTGACATTACAATTCTGACTGCAGCTGAAAAGGATGTGCAGACTCTTATTTTCTCTCCTCTCAGCAGGAGCAGTGACTTCCTGTTGCCCTGCATTCCATCTGTTCCCCTGAGGACTGTTACTCAGAGGCCTGAGAGACCAGACAGTGATCGTCTAACAGTCAGGTACTCCACACGTTAATTCTCAGATGTTACAGTTATTTTGGCGACAGTCTGCCTGATTTAAAGAGCAGATAATTCAATACATGCCTCCACCCTGCAGATTATGGAGAGAATGAGCAGTCTTATTATGGGATATTTCATCCAGCAAGAAGAGATGGAGGGGAGCATCCTTTGGAGCTCTGCTTTAAATCAGTCCTCTTTAATCTCATTTCAGCTTCCTGCTTTGACAAAAAGAATACCAAAAAGAATAATGGAGATAAAACCATACATGTGCTGCAAAATGTACACTCCTAAGATGGCAGAATGATCTGTTTTCTTGGTGCCTGCTGGGAAAAATCTGGTATGTGGTATACATGATGTCACATCAGCTTTAAAGCTCCTGACCGAAATTTATGATTGTTTTTTCTTTGTGTTTCTGTCAATACCAAGTCCAGAGTGGATACTTGTATTTTCCCAGAAGACAAGTTACACACCTCACATTAGTTTGCAAAAATAATTCAAGTAACAAAATGACTCAAAGATAACCTTAGCTTGATCTGTTTTACTTAAGCAGAGTTACACATAACGATAATCAGGCTGATTTTGTCCCGATTCACCTCCTTCCTGACCAAAGACAGACAATGTTTGATTATCTTCTGTTTTATCAGATCATCCTCTCAGATTATCCTGTGGTCTGAGGTGTGTTAAGAGTGTATTTGTCCTGATAATCGGCTTTGAATCAGACTGGGGCTGACAATCATAAATATTAAACTTGTTCAATAGTTATGACCAAAAATCTTCATGTGTGTGGGGAGAGCTGACGACTCCAGAGTCATGACTCTGTGAGTTGTGACATGGAATGGAATGTAGCCAATCAGGAGGCAAGCTGACTGAGGAACAAGGAAGCAGATGTAAACAAAATCAAGCATGGCTGACCTGACACAGGAAGTTCATGAGGAAAGTCTGTGTTCCTGCCGTCTCCAGGATTTTTCCACAGTCTTTTTTTTTTGGTTCGTGAATTTTCTGTTAAAAATAGTCCCCAGACCACCATCATTCCCTCTTCTATGTCCTCTTCCATGTTGTGTTTTGTGTTTACTGGTTGTTTCTATGTGTTGCTGTGTTTCTTCTTCTACGTTTTTGTCAGATCACGTTTGATCACGCGAGATTTATCTTGGAGGACTAGATTCTCGGTGTACATCGACTGACTTTATTTCATGGTTTGTTTTTTTTTAAATTTGATTATTATAATTTAATCTGCCAGACACCTGAATTTCCCTTCAGGGATTAATAAAATACATTTGATTCTATTCTACAAACAAACAGGGTTGTCTAAACGCATTTTTTTTTTTTCTTCCAGTGAATTAAAACCAAATCCAACAGCAGACTATCCTGTCTTTGGTTTGTTTTCATGTTCTTGTACCTTGTGTCTCTGGAGCGTTACTGTCAGCTGCTGTAAAGCAAATGATGCTGCTGTAAAGTCACTGGCTGTGCACGTCTTTTCATGCACTAAGTTTTTTTGTTTTGTTTGTTTTTTTTCAATTTTCACAAAAAAAAAAACACAGTACATGACTAAAAACTGCCTGGATCAGCTCTGACCTGATAGTTCAGACTGGGTTTGGAACATCCCTCAGTTTTTATAAATTGTTCTGCCTGCATAAAAAGTTATCATCTAAGAGATTATACAGATGTCATCCAGTGGCTGCCTGCACCTTCCTGTCAAAGCAAAAAGACAGTCTTTAACCGGGTCTGGTTTTGACCTGAGGCCTGACACTGAGAGGTTCAGCCCTGATTTAATCAAGTCTGTAAACTGTATCCAGTTTAATCATTCAGAATATACAGCATGCTAATGAACTGGTGAATGAAGCCACAGTGGATCTTGGGAGGTTTGCTGGACAATGGCTGCCTGTTTGAATAGACAGTGGCGTTGACAGACAGACCGGGATCTAACAGGGGGACGGACTCGAAGCAAAGCACCAACTGTTACCTTCAATGGCAGCAGAGGAGCCTCATTAAATTCACTGCAGCAAACCGAGAGGCACAAACACAAAAAAACAGACTATCAAAGAGCCACATTCATGACGGCGACGGCAAAATGAGTTTGGGCAGAGAATGTGCTTTTTCTTCTTCCAATCTGAGGTCCCATTCATTCATGCCACGCAGGGAGAGACTGACCCCCCTTAAAACACACACACACACACACACACACTCCTCTCTGCCCGGCTCACTGCATCCACTTGGCCATCAGCCCAGACACACAGCGCAGAGGAACAGCCTGACGACAGCTGCAGCCACTACACACACACATGCTGAGCCACACGCTCTCCTAACTCAGATAATACAGACTCCCACCAAAATATGACACCTTAACATCTGATCACTGCCACACCAAACAACAGCACTGGATGATACTGGGATTACTTCTCAAACCAGACACCTGTAATCTGTAATCTCACACTGCAGATTTAAAGTCCGTGTCAAAAGCCGGGTGTTCATATCAAACACAATTAAATCTGTAACTTAAGATCTGAAAAACCATGTTTTCATTTACATGTTCTTTTTATCCAAACTGTCAGACACACAGTTCAAGATGTATGGTCAGCTATAATCTAAGACAGGTGTTCAAAGCTTTTTTCAGACTGTGGTAGGGATGGGTTTAAATAATCGGTTCCTGTTAAGAGTCGATTAGAAATGGTTCAATCCATCGACATCATTTGCTTTTATGCTTATCTATTCCCCTGTCAGTTCTTTATGTTACAAAAAAGTAGGAAGGTCACAGGAATTCACAGGAAGACTTGATAAGGGAATCGATAAAGACTTGGATCAATAAGCAGAATCGATAAGGGCCTTGGTATCAATAAAATCTTATCAAGACCTATCCCTAGATTGTGACCCCCAAAAAAGTGATCCCAGAAACTGGTGATCCCCTGCCATGGGAATACACAACACTACATCCAATAACAGAAAAAAGACACTTAATTTAGCTGACTGGTAGAAAATAAGTCTACCACTGTGAACAGAATCTGCTGTCAGTGATAGAACCAGATGTTATCCTGGTTTAGTGTGTCGTTTGGTTTTCTGTTTCTATTTTTTACAATAATGGAAGGAAAATAAAACTGTGAATAGTTTTTGATTTTAGAAGGCACTTTTTGCAACTCCACAGGGGACACAATCCTCACTAAGGGAACCACTGCAGTAGAGTATCTAAAATGATCACCCTTTAACTTGTAACAAATACTGGTGCAGTTTTGCACGACTGATTTTTTTTATAAACAGTTTTGACTCACAGAATTGTGACAGTTGTGCAATTTGTCTATTAGCACGATAGCAATCCTCAACTCTCTTAGTCTTTGATGATTTTTTCTGATAGTCCAAACGGTGACAGAGTAACAGTAATAACACTTTGGCAAGGTTAGTATAGCGCCGGTGCTAATGCATTAGCTAAAGGGTTTGTTTCTGAAAACTACTCGTGCACATTTTGCCGTTTCTGAAATGAATCTGCCTCAATTATCATCGTTATTCAAGATCCAAGAAGCCTTAATTTCATTAACATGTTTACACATGGCTAACACAAAATTTTACTCTCAAGTTCCCGTGTTAAGCCTGATAAATGTCAAGAACACAGAGGTGGAGGCAAAACTGCTCAAAAATATAACAACATGGAGCACAAGCAACATGAAACCTGAATATAACTTACGGGTGGAATATAGGGATGCACAATATATCAGCATTAATATCAGTACCAGCTGATGTTTGTCATTTTTAAACATATCAGCATTGGTCAAATGAGTAAACCCTGGGTCAGTATTAACGACCGACGTTTATGTCCGTCTAGCTGCTGTTTGTGTGTTTTTGTCAGGAGGGGGTTACCATGAATACTGGTCAGTTTGTTACGGTAACTTTGTCAGGATATTGTTTTGATTAATGATCCTTTTTATAGTTTATATTCACAGTTTGTAGTTTGACGTCTGAAAAGTTATTTTTTCGATATCCGTAAATATCAGTTTTTGACCATAACAGAAATATTAATATCAGTATCGGCATTTGATCATGAATGGAAATAGCCCAAACATATTCCATTCAAGTACAAGTAAAGTTACTTATTTAGAAGTAAAACTAGCAGTCATTAGATCCACTGCAGTAAAAGTAAAAAGTAATTTCTTTAAAATCTCCTTAAAGTCCTGAGTACTTCTTTTAAATTAGGGAGTTGTAAAGATGTCAGTGAGATATGGGCTTCCAAATGCAGTCAGAACATCTCTTCCTGTGCTATAAGTGGAAGTCCAACCAGAAGGAGAGCATTAATGTGAGGACAACACATATTTAGATTGAAGTTCCTGCATATATCAATCTCCAGTGTGTCCAGATTGCAGGACGGCTTGTTCTCAGGATCAGGTTCAGGCTCATATTTCAGCTGACTGTGGTTGTAAAGAGGTGTCAGCTTTATTTGACTGATGTTTCTCTGAGCAGTTATTGACCTGAAGGACCAACCTGTGGAAGGATTCATTGTGATTTCAGCATGAGCAGCATGTCTCCTCCTCTACGTTAGTTCACCTGATGCAGCCAATCAGCTGCAGGCTCACTGTTAATGACAGCTTGAATCCTTTCTGATTTTTTTTTCTTAGTAACTGATGAAATGTAAAATGTAGTTAAGTTCAAAACTTTACACACAAAACTCAATTAACAACTAAAAGTTCTAGTTTTAAAAACTATTCAAAAAAGAACAAGTACACAAAAAGCTACTTGATTACAATAACTGGAGTAAATGTAAATGAGTGCGATTGTGCATTCAAAACTTCCCATTGAGTTGTTTCCGATCCAAACAGGTGGACTGGAAAGGTGTTTATGAGGAGTGTTAAAAAGAGAACTTTAACACTGATTAATCCAAACTGCTCTGACCCTCAGTGGATGTTACTGACGCATAAAAACTACGACTAATATTCGACAAAAAAGCATGGCACGCTCTCACAGTGCTGCTTCATGGAGTCACACAAACAGTAACATCTCTGTGCTACATTTGGCATCAAAAAGGTTTTCACAGGTTTTTGAAGCTGAACTTCTGCTCCGGATGACTCAGCTGCCGGTGACTGAAGATCTACCAACACCTGAAGAGGGTTTCAGGTCTCTGAATGTGTGCAGGAAAGGTGACAACCTCTCTGCATCACTGGGTAGTTCTACAAATGATTCATTACGAGAGCATTTAAAGAACAAATCATCCTCTGTTTTGTTGTATGAGTCAATTTTAATGCACGCTTTATTTAGGCTGTCACATCATATTTTATTTCATCTCAGCGTAGTCTTTCACTGTCAGCTCGTAAATAATGTGTGAAACACTCTGAACCGCAAATTAAACAGGTCGGCTGTCAGATGAGTTCATTTATTCATTTACTTACTCATTTATTCATTCCTTTATCTGAAGGATGATAACAGAGAATGACTGCTTTTCATCTGTAAGCTTCATTAACTTCATCAAAACAGCAGAATCAGGCTGAATCTTGGCCCTGGTCACACTCTGACACACTGATTTATGTAAGGTCAAAGTGAGGATATAAATGCTCTAAAGGCAACAACAGCTCCACAAAGTTACTTCAGTCATAAGAGGAAATGATAACAGCACTGATGTTCAAAGCAGAGACACTCTGTTTAAAGGTGAGTCAGTGTCACAGCTCTGAGTAAAAGGAGAGACGGATGAGGGCAGAAATGCTGGGGACCAGTAATGATGTTGAATATTCAAAGAACAGAAGAGGAATAAGAAATGAATGTTTTATTTGACTATGATCTCATCTTTTAAATGTGAGTCTTTAACTTTTTAAACACAGGCCAGATGGTTGTAAATCATCTGAAAGCTGTTCCTTCCATATTTTAAACATGGATACACAGTAACAAAGCTGGATGTTCAGACTAAATGTAAACCCGTTTAGATTTTCAAACCTCTACATATTCATATGTTGCAGAGATGAATCTGTCTGTAAACCAATCTGTTCCAAAAAATTTCACCAGATCTTAACAAGACTTGCATACATGATGAGGTCATCACATAAGGTTCTCCAAACTGGTACATGTTGTAGGGATGGGCCTCAATCACCAAGGTCTGCCCATAGTTCTGCCCCTGACAGGCCTCCAGAAGGCTGACCAATCAGTGAGTGTGTGAGAATTTTTTTTTTTAACTGTAAATCATGTAAAGATACTTCAGGGGCACCAGAGAGACAGAACAAGGGGCAAAATCCAGTTTAGAAAAATGAAGCCTATGCAAAAAGCTGCAGTTCAGAAACAAACCAAGACAAACAAAAAAAAATGGATGTTTAAAAAACTTATTTACAGCCTGGCTCAAAAACTGCTTGGGTCTGAAATGCTAATTTCTCTATCAGCTCACGTGACTGTCAGCATTTCCAGTATGGCCCCCGCCAACGATTGGCTTCATTACTCTGTATCAGGAACAGACGGGTGACGTAGCGCAGACTACGTCCATATTTGATACAGTCTACAGGACAGCATATCTAGATCATACCCGTAAGTACATCATATCTGAGCTCCATATGTACAGAGACTGCAGTCATTCAATGGGTCTCTCTCAACTTGTGTCAGCAGAGGGACAAGAGGTTTTACTGAACGAGTTGTGACTTTTGTGTAGTGCTTTGGCTTTAAATGACCATTCTTAGTATTTAGTTCAGTGTATCCAATAGAAATGATGACTTCGATTTAAACTAATAAATAAGCAGGCTTATGTTTGAACCTGCCCTGTAATTGACTGCGACCAGTCCAGGTGTACCCCACCTCTCACCCTAAGACAGCTGGGACAGGCTCCAGACACCCACAGCTCTGAACAGGATAAGCGGTATAGAAGATGAATGAATGAATGAATGTTTGAACCTGACCATGAATTCAAATACTTATGAGTAAATGGGGAGTATTTATTTGACGTTTCAAATCAATCTTTTAATTTTCTATCTTTTATTTATTATCTTTTTCTTCAGTATCTTGTGTCTACTTTCTCATGTCTTTAGATGTTAGCTGGGTATTGGGTGGGATAATGTATGAAGAGATGGTGCATACCAGAATCCAACATGGTGAGCAGGATGTGTGATTCTGTCGACCAAGTTGCCACATGGAGTGTATGAGGACTGGGCTGATGAATATTTTTTTATTTATTTAAACATTATTTAACCAGGAAAGAACCGATTGAGATTAAATCTCTTTTCCAACGGTGACCTGGCCAAGAGGCAGTGTTAGACATCAATGTTCAACAAAGAAAACAAACACACATACAGAACACATTGAGCACAAAGAGTGATCACAAAAACATAATGAGGTAAAAGACTGCAGCATTTGATTAAAACAAAGCAAACAAATCAAACACCAGGGCAGGAGCAAACAGAGGATAAAAGTTCAGCAATATTGTGCTTAGAGCTGATACACTGCAGACTTTCCTTTTTAAAGGGGAAGTTCAGGGTAGCCAGGCAACATAAAGAATCACACAATGATTAACTATAAAAACCAACTCAAATTCTGCTTCAAACTCTCAGATCACAGCATGCAGACAGAGTCTGACTTTAGTGAACCAGATGTTTGAAGACCAGAGTGTTTCATTGTTCCTTCACGACAAAGAAACAAAGACTTTTCTCACAAACAATGAACAGAGCTGTCTGACGGAGAGACAGAGCGGGTTCCTGAAGAGGGCAGAGCGTTTTTGTCACACTGAGGAAATGCTTTAAACTCTGGGCTGAACAATGGCTTTCCTTCCTGCCTGCCTGTAATGGAACAACTGATAATATCCACAGATCTGCTCAAAAGCAGAGCGATAAGTGACGAGCAGACAGAGGCAAAAATAGATCTGCACGGTGCTGAAAACCATGACAACACGTCATTTCCTTTCCACAACACACATGTGGATGAACTGGGTTTCTTTTCTGGTTTGAGACGAGACCAGTTTTGAGTCATAATGTCACATGCTTTCATTATAAAGCTCTGAGGGGTGTGCACTTTAAAAGGTCCATTAAATTATTCAGCAGTGAGGGAATGGCAGTGGTTTCATACTGAGAAGACATTATGTAGACGATGACAGCAGAGAGAACACTCCCCTTAAGACAATCTGTTTCACACTGACGTCTGTACTAAGAAAAAAAAAAACAGACTGCATAAGGCTGCTCCACCTCCTGCAGAGTTCATGTTCTCCTCTTCATAGATTTTCTGAGCACTAATTTCAGCCTGAAGTCCAAAGACATGGCAGGAAGGATAATCTAAATCGCCTCCAACTATGTCTCAGCGTCTTTTCCCTCTGCATAAATGTCTGATTTCTTGGCAGCTTTTTCCAGAAGTTAAAATAAATGCTGCAATGTTGAAGCTGTTATTGAGTGAGACATTACATGCCTCGATGATCCAAAAAGAGCCACCAGCTCAAAATCAACAAGATGCCCGGAGCAGGTGAGGACCTGCACTCACAGCACACCTCTAACAGGTAAGTGAGTGAGCTAATGTTGCTAACTCAGTTAGCTCAGCGAGCCTGTGGTTGATTTTATTTTTACAGAGTTTAACCACAGTGGGAAAAAATGGATTTTGAATGTCTGACAGTTCACTAAGAACCTTTTTAACTCCTCTCATTATCCAAAACAGATTAAGGCAAAATTGATGAATATTTGTTTTCATAATAAACTAAAACAGAGAAACTGAGAAAAATTCTGTTAAAGTTTTGAGTCAGGCCAGACTAATGACATCATAACATCGAAGGAGAGAGAGAGAAAGAAAGCGTGTAAAAAAACACTAATTATGTTTACAACTACAAGTGAACTTTCTTCTGTCCATTCTTGTTTTTTTAATGTCAAAATAAAAACCTTCATCTTTTGTTCAGATTTGGGACCAGAAAAAATGTGAGACAAGCACATCCACGATTCATTGGCATGCAGTCACCTGCTCTGGCTGCAGCAGGGAGGACCTGTCCACCTGTGAGTGGTTTGGGTGGAGAGGGGCAGCACCCGCTGCTCAGTGAGAAGAGTAAGATGTGTAAGATCTGACACGCTTTCACGTCAGAGGCCCTGTTTATTCGACGTTTCACAGAATTTCACTTGAAAACACAAAAATTGCAGAGAAAAAAAAAAAATCTATGTTTACACGCAGGGTGCTGAGGGACTGAAAACTGTAGTATGCATGCCAGACCTGTAGGTGGTGATGTAACCGTGAAGTCTCTTGGTAGCTCTCCACTAAAGAAGAGGTGAGCTGATTACTTATATAATCTATGGCTGATTATCTGATGTACATACTGAATGTGTCTTATGGTCTCATCTGAGTGCAGAAGTGGAGCAACAGATGAACAGTTACCACAACGAAGTGGAATGCGCAAAGCACAGCATGACACCGGCGTTTCCACTGAAAACTCCGGCTTGCCGTTTTCATGGCAATGGTGACTGCAGCGTGTCAGAAAACAGGGCCCAAGACTGCGACCAAAATACGTGTGCGGGTCAGGATTTCATGTGGGCGTGTTCATGCCAGTGCATTGTTTTAATGCTCCCTTTAACACACGCTCCTTATTCTGCACCTGCACTCTCTCCCATTCTGAAGAGAGCACTGTCATGTACACCTGCAACACAAATGAAGCAGTCTATTGCTGATTAATTAAAAAAAAAAAATTAGGAGAGAGAGGAGAAGGATGGTGGTGAGGAAGAGCCAGCAAAAGGTGACGTAAAGTCTATATTTCCACACATTCACGGACCACAATAAGAGTGTTGAACTGTACTCATTAAATCTGACACTGCTCTGAAAAATTTTAGAAAAACGAACATTACGCAACAATTACATTCAACATTAATGATGTAAAGTTTTGCTTTCAAGTTTTTTCAGATAATGAAACCGTTTCATTTCTAAAAAAAAGACACAGTTATCCTGCCCTCCCTTATCGAAGGAGCCCAGTCTGACCGATAAATAAACAGTTCTTTCTAAAATGATTTAAATTGCAAGTATTCATGAGCTGCTTCTTGCTGCAAGGTGTTTCTCACTGTCTACCCTATGGAAGCTCTAAATGGCCAAAGCACTCAAACTCAAAAATCATGAGAGAACTAAAAAGAAAAATCATGCAATTTCACAACATGCCCATAAAGGACAGTGCAAATGGGAAAGAAACGTGCAGCCAGATCATGTGCCAGTGTGACCAGTGGAAAAGTTAGTGTAGAGAAAAATTTCACTCTGGAGGGCATTTCAAAAAAATAGTGTTTAAGGTCGGCTGAAATGAATGCCATGTAAACGAGAGGCAGAAACAACAATACTTGGATTTCATCTTCAAACTGTTGTCGTGTAAACAGCACAAGAGCCTCCAAACTCTACATTTGTCGTGAGTCACTTTTTTGTAAAAGAGTCTCTGGAGGGGTCTGAAAAGTTGCTAAATATATCGTGACAAGGTTGCTAAAGTTGGCAAGACTGGCAAAGGGCAGTATCTAAAACACATATTTATCAGGGCTGTCACTTTTTTTTTTCGGCTAAATGCAAATCTTAACAGCTCCCACATAAAATATTTGATCTGGACTTACTCTGTGATCAAAAACTCTTCCTGTTTTTCCAACATACTCTTTTGGATTCTGCTCTGTAAGGTCTTTCAGCCCTTCTTTAAGCATCACCAACGAATACCGGAGCGAGGGCCCGCTTATCGCCACTTTCTTCCTCTTTTCTTCTAGAATAAAACTTTTCTCAGTTTTTAATAGTTTTAAAAACGTCCCTCTACATTCTTTGTCACATTGCCTCTTTTATTAAAACATGTCTTCACATTAAGAAATTACTTTGTACAAAAACATACAAGAAAGTAAGTGTCTCTGCCTTACTTCTGGTACACAGTGTCTCATTGGATTTAAGATGAGCCACATTCACCTGGCGAGTCTAATTTTGAGGTACACCAAAAATACAACCTGATTTTTATGTAATGAGTCAAAGCAAATCTGCCACTGGGGTTAAAAAAACGAACCCAACAAACCAGTTTAAAAAAATTAATACATTAAAACTCAATTCTTATTTCTAGAAACAGCAAGTAGGTTTTTTTTACCCAGCTGGGAGCTGGTTTCACTCATTACATGCAAAGCGGGACTTTTTTTTTTTGCTAATTGTGCAGGAAAATTTAGATATTTATTTTAACAGGACAATTTTCATGAATATTGGCTCAGTTTTAACTTAACCAGTGTTTTAATGCTATTTTTCAGGTTGCAATAGATAATTAAGTGCATTTTGACTGAACAGTAACATGTTTGTGTACTACGGTGCAACGCCAAAGCACAGTAACAGCCCGTACTGCACCTTTGTATCACAGCTTTGTGGCTTTCCTCTTACAAAGCCAGAACGCAGTAACAGCACTTACTACAGTTTAGCTTTCTTTTTGTCTGATTTTTTTTCTCAAATGATAAAATGCATTTTATTAAGTACATTTCTAGTCTATACTTAATTTTAACCAATATTGAGGAGGCACTACGTTACTGAGATTTGCTCTACACTTACAGTCGTTGCCAGCAACCGAGTGAAACAATTCAAACCATAGATTTTATTTTATTTTTTATTTTTTGGGAGGTGACCGATGTGAGATAGCAGAAGGATGAAAGTTCTCTTTTCTTTGGCCAAAAAGGAAACACTGTGATAATTTACATGCCTGAAATGCCACAGCAACATATGAAACCAATTACCATCTGACCGAGGACTCTGCGTGTTGTTTTGAACTCTTGGTGCGTGTGACGTCAGAATTTAAGATCAAATTTGTTTCCTTGTGAGAAAGTGTTGAGAGAAAATCCTCGTCCACAGAAAGCACATGGAGGAATGTGTCACTACACACACTTCCTAACACTGTTTTCCTTTCCAAATGAGCACAGTTTCCTCTCCCTCCCTCTCTCACAGCTCCTATCTGATGGCCTGTGTGTGTAGCCCCACCCCCCATCCTGTAACTCCCACTCCACTGATCACCTCCTCCTCCTCCTCCTCCTCCTCCTCCTCCACATGGCTCATGTCTGAGACATGACACCAGGCTCAGATCGGCCTCACATTCAGCTCAGAGTGTTCTGGGTGAAAACATACCATTTTGGGAGTGGGGCAATGATATCATCCTGTTGAGGTTTGTTTTGGTCTGCAGCGATGAGAGCGGTTAATTACAGGGAGGTCCATTTGGAAAGAGCAACCTCTGCCTTTCACTGTTTGTTTATGGGATCATTGTGCTCAAGACCACAGACGACAAAAAACACCTGCTTACACTAAGTTACTCGAAATTTTACAGTCTGATTCCACTTCGACGGATTAGAAACTGAATTTAAAAGAAAAACTTGAAATTATACAAAGAAGTTTAACAGATCTGACACAAACTCAGAGGGTCAGATCTCTTTACGGGCAGAGATCAGTGGAAAACGTGTTTCCTTAATTCAGCAAAGAGTTTCTATGTAGTAGCATTATCTGGTGCCAGGATGAGGTGCTGCTGGCAGCGTCTGTCTCCTCGCTTTTACGTGCCAACATATGTTCAAGATGTTAGGTTCTAGATTTATTTTACTTCAAACCATAACAAATTCACAGGTTCCAGTTTGCCCATCCAAAAGCAGCAGGAAGAGGAGAAGAGGACAGAGGGTGTGAGCGAATCCACAGCCCGTGAGCATGGCACAGATCAGCAAACTGATCAGAATGAAGAAAAGAAAAATCTACAGTTACAGGAGGAACGAGTGGGCTTCTGCTTTTAGTGCTGGATTTTAAGATTGAAAAGAACGTAGAGAAACGCCTTTCCTCCATCACTTTCAGGATTTTATAAGCTATAATGCGTTCTTTGAAAATATAAATAAAACACAAAGTGACATTTTTAGACATCTCCATAACCCTGCATGTCTGGAAGTTTGCTCGTAAGGAATATTTTAAGACGGGTAATCACCAGAGTGTCCTTGTACTCTTTTTTTCTCTTTAGCTGTCTTTAGCCACAACAAGGTTTGGGGAGTGTATTTTTGCCTCCAGTTCCTGATGTGAAGCGGTTCCTCTTCCTCAAAAAAAACAAAAACTAGTACCAAACTTAAAACAACAAGAATGGAAACATCCAAACCTGAAGGTGCAAGAAGCTCAAAACAAGAGTCAATAACAACATCTGAAAAAGCTGTTTGGCATCAGGCAAAGAAGATTTGGCAAATTTTATATGTACTCATCCCACATTTTCTACTCTGCTGCCCGTCACACATGCATGAACAGCTCCATTTAGAGCAATAAACAAGCTTTCAAACAGTATAAGATGTATTTCCAAGGTGCAAAACAAAGAAATAGTCTACCAAACACTCGCTTCCTTACTCTATGAGCGAACTTTAGCTCTGACTTAGCCCCAGAAAAGGGCTCCACAACTCTGCACAGCACTACACCTATAATCCCAGAGACTGCTGCTAATGTTATTTTTGTTTGCTTGTTTGTTTGTTGTTTTCTTCTTTTTGTGGTGGGGGGTCGTGATGGCACCACTAAAAACAATGAAAAGTTTAAATTTTACCATGACATAACATTTGAATGAACTGATCCTTTTTTAATACATTAATGAAAACTTGAAAGTTCAAAAACCATGACCCGTCCATGTTCATAGGTAATGAAATTTCTGCATCAGGAAAATAAATAAATAAATGGTGTAATCCAGTGTTGTCTCATCAACTACAATGATGACAAAATTATTTTATTGACCCCTGTTTTATTGATGATGGCAAGCTAAACATTGCTCTTTGATGACTAAAACATGACGAGACGTTTGTGAGTTTTCGCCGATGAGACAAGACTGGACGAAAATGTTAGTGGGCTGTCTGTCGCACATTCAAAAAGAAATTTAATCCCATGTTTTGTCAATCATGTTTGCACACTGACGCCAAAACTTTCTTCTTTTTTTTTGGAACAGGTTGAGTTGAACCAGCAGACCTCTTGCTGCATGTCTTCCCCCACTTTTTATTCAGCTGTCCTACCAAATACAGGCCCAAATACTCAAAACTACTGGTTAACAAAAAAACATTGACAGACAGCAAACCAGTGGGCTGTTTACACGAGAACGGTTTTAAGATGAAATGCAAACGTATTGTTGTGTTTTGTCCTCTCATTTACATGACGGCATTTCAGCAGACCTAAAATGAAACGTTTTTATAACGCCTTCCGGGGTGGATTTTTCTTCTGATACACTGCAGCCTCTGTTGCCATGTAAACAGCAAGCCGGGGTTTTCAGTGGAAACACTGACGTCACGTTCCGGACAACAACAACGGTAACAATGTCGGACTATCGTGTTGTTCTTGAGCTGCTGAACCTGCTGACTGCCTTTCAACAAAATGTGCATCTGTTGCTCCACTTCTGCACTCAGAGAAGACATATTTAATATATCCACCAGATGATCAGCCCACCTCTTCTTCGGCGGCAGACTACCAAAAGACTCTACAGTTATATCGCCACCTACAGGCCTGGCAATGTTTTCATGTAAACACAGATTTTTTTCTTCACATTTTTTGAATTTTCAAGTGAAACACTGTGAAACGTCATATAAACACGGCACAAATGCGGCTCCTCAAGACTAAAGTTTTTCAAAGCTGCAGACATTGTTTAATTTCACATCCCCCTAAACAAGAGATAAAACTTTCCTCTGTCTCTCACCCAGGATTTGCAACTGATACCATGAGCTGATCTTAAAGAAGTTAACGGCCCGAGTGTGAAATCACCCCACCCCCTCAACACCCATCACCAAACCAACCCTGGTCTGACGCCCTCCCCCTCCCTCAGACGATTCACAGACAGACGTCAACAACAGGCGGAGGTCACCACATGCACCCAGAACAGTGAGCCAAATGAAGTGGCTTCACCTAAAGAGGCTGTTCACACTCAGGCGGGAAGCTTCAGCTCATTCAGACTGAAATGTGAAGACAGTGCAGTGAAGATTTAGAACGGAAACGTTGAAATAAAAAGATACAGAGAGCTGTGCACAGGAAGACGTTAATGTGAAAGATAAACGGAGCAGATCACTCCTCACCTACACACCTATGACACCCAAAAACAAATATTTCGCTTGAAATAAATCATATAAACATATGATGTTAGTTTTAAAGCTAATAATCCCCTCATGGATGCTATAGCTCAACACCAACTTCATCCTGACTTCACACTTTATTCGTGTATTTGGGTGTGATTTAGTCAAAGACGGAGCTGACACATGGACTCTTTTGTCTTTTTCTCTGCAGGGGACAATAAAACACGAACACAACATTACATTTAAACATCGTCTAACCTCATGTGACACTATCCAGAACGTAGTCAAACAGTTGTGTAGTGTTTCAAGCTTACATGCCTGACAACATGCACTGAAAATTACAGTTTAAAGGCTCAATTTTCAGGGTAAATAATAAAAGTAGCTCAACATAGTTTTCTCACACAACCACATTTCAACAGTACTTCACAGCACTATAGAGCCATGAGTGTACAAAAAGTAACACTTAAAGGAAATGTTGATTCAAATTAGCAGTAAATAAAATTAACATTTAGATAAAGTTCATAAACCATTAACAGAATGGAATTACAGATGATTTTTTCAAATACTGTAGTATAATAATAATAAATACTTATTTTTAACCCTTTCACTTGAAGCTCAACTGCTTGGTAGAGCATTTTTGAGTCGCTATATCTCATTGAAAATGTGATGAAATGAGTAAAATCAGATAGGATTGTCGCTACAAGTTGATGTTTTGTGTTTTTTAATCATTTAATCATTTTGTTTCTTCTGATCTTAGTGTGCAACAGCATTAAAAATATATATATTTATCTTTTTTTCTTGGATGGAACATTAAAAAATTGAAAATTAAATAGACTTCATATCCCTTGAATCTAAAAAGTGAAAGTTAAAAGGTTAAAGTCTGTTGCACTCATCTAACTGTGAACAATGGCTAATAGGGTAACGTTAGTGAATCCTTCTGTCCTGTTCATCTACCAATCAGAGCTAACGTAACCTCACTCTACATTTTATTGACAGACTCTCAAGTTTGATAATCACTGCAGAATAACTGCTGCATGAGGGCTTGAATGAACATGATCACAAACAGATTAGCCTGTGGATTAGCCTTTAACTTTCTTCTTCTCTTCTGTCCTTTTTCTGTCTGTCAGTTCAGCTCCAGTCTCCACCATCACTACTAAATTAATCACAGAAATCGTTTTCAGCGGAGAAAAACACAGATCTGTCTTCTCAGTACTAAACTTCATCAGCTGGTGTGGTGTTGTCAGAGAGACTTCAACGTGCGGTTTATCAATCTGTTCCTGTCTGACCCCATCAGGAAGCTAAGAAACAGCATTCTAAATAACCTCTATTGGTGCTGATAATCTCATTTTAAATTGTAGATCAGGATCAGGCAGATATGTAGAAGAGAGACTTTTTCAAGATCACTTAAAGAGTCCTCACATAGACTTTCAGTATTTGCAGAAATGTGTATAAAGTTACTTTTAATATGAAAATACAAATTTCCAACAGCAACACACAACACCAAGACCAAAAGTGTAGTTTGTTTTGTCATTGTAATTGTAGTTTCCCACCCCCCCTGGAGACATATGGAGTTGAGAACCATTCAATAACTGTGCAATATTGTCAGAGGTTAGCTGGAAATGGATATGATCCACATATACAGTGGTGGCCAAAGTTATTAGAACACTTGGCATCTATAAGAGGTTTCAGTTGTTTTTTTGTTGAATTGGCCATTAAAATATGAATGAAAACAAATAAAACAAATGAAATATCTACTAAGTCATCATTTTAGCATTACAAACCATAGAATAGAGCCATCATAAGGAGATTTAGGTCCCTTTCTTTATAAAAAAAGAAGACTGAAAATGATGGACTGGTCAAGTAAATTTAGTGGAGTTGTAGAATAAAGTGGACAGATCTATTGTTCATTCAAAGGAAAGCCTTTGGCTTGAGTTGCAGAAGTCATTGGGATAAAATTAGTGTTGATGTTCTCAAGAAATATACTGACACTCCCCCAGAGATGCTGTAACTGCTGCAAAAGGTGAACGAACCAAATATTTAAATCTAAAGTAGATAAAAACAGAAGGACTCACTTCATCTGAGATTTGTTATGCTCAGAGCCACCGTCTACATGTTTCATGATCAGGATTTGAAGAGAACAGAAAAGGTCAATACTTTCAGGCACTCAAAAAATGCTGGCCCCCGTTGTACAGACCCTCCCAGAGCTCTTTGGCTGCAGAAGTCTGTTTTTCTCAAGTTCTGAGTCTCACAGTGCTGCACCTGTTTTAACAGCAACAGACACTGACACTTTCTCATGTTATTGGGAGTATTTTTATATAATTCAGCATTTTATAATTTAATGCCAAAAAGAAAACAGCTTTAAGACGCTCTACAGCAACGATATGGGGTTTATACTACATTAGAACCAAACTGATATATTTTTTGTTAATAAACCATTGTTTGAATATTTGAAAATCACGACTCATCCCTCAATGCTCCAGTGCTCAACAACCCAGACACAAACGAGCGCAGATGTTGTCTTGTAGTACAGCAAAGTGTGTCCGTATTTTGATCCAGGAAATGTAGATAAAGTTGTATGTTGCCTGTGTCTGGTTAACCTGAACTATAACAATAATAATAATAAATTTATGTATATATTTATTTGATTAAATGCTCTACCTGGTATGTTGCAATTACTTTGCATTTAAAGAGGGCTAAAGGCAGGTGGTGCTAGCTGAGTTAGCGTTAGCCACACTCTCTCAGCAAACCAATTTAGGCATGGTTTACCTGCAGAGTTGGATAAATAGTCCTCAAGATGACAGCAATAAGTTAGCACCTTAAAGTTAGTTTCCTAAATTAATCTGCTGACACTGCTACCAGCGTTATCCTGGTTTAGTCAGCCTGGGGAGGGACTAAGAAATTTGTAAAACATTTTCTGTTTTTTTTTTTTTTTTGTTGTTGTTTGCTTGTTTTATATCAAATTTAACAGGGCACAGGGCTGCTAGCAAATTCAAAACTTTCTCTCACAAGATGCACAGGCAGGAGAAGACTTATACAGGAATAATGTAAAGAACCTGTCAGGGTTTGATTGATTTAATTCCAGTTTGGATGGCCATTGGGCTTACTCTTACAACCTGCCTTTATGTTCAAACTCTTGATTTGTGTGAGGCAAAGTGTGTGAGGAGAAATGAGAGACATGCCTGACAGACCGAGCTAACACACTTGATAAAACACTTGATTATCCAATAATGACTTCTCATGTTGAGAAACGCTCTCTCTGCTGGAGTCAATCAGCTGAGTGGTGACACCACTGATGTCTGTGTGCAGCGTTAACTCGCTGCACCGCTCCGTGCTGCGGTGTCCAGACTGCCAGCAGTCAGACGTCAACGGTCAATACTGAGAAAATGTCTTCTCAGCCCTGAGCCACACCTTACTCTGTGCTGAGGCCAGAGAGGACCTGACAACACCCCTAGAAACTGATGAAACAAGGAGCAAGCCCTGGTGTAAAGAGCTGAGCTCCACAGCAGAATGAATGCTTTGTCATTAGACATCCTGGTGCTTCAAAGGAGGATGCTGCACTCAGGCATGACTCAGCAAAGACAGATCCACTGAGGACACCCCCCCCACACACACACACACACTCAGCAGTTACGATGCCTTACCGTTTTAGATGAGCTGTAACAGTAAGCGATCAATTTTTAGACTTTCTACTGACTGAAAATGCATTTTGTAAAAAGGCTTCAGATAAAAAGTGCAGAGAAGAGAGAACATGAGTGTGGTGACATCTGTCATCTGTCAGGTTGGCTACCATCTCAGTTCAAATGATTACAGCTCTGCTTATCAGTATATTCAAGATGTATTCTGCACACTAGAGACAGGCATTACAGGGGAAATATGATTTCATACTCACTGTTAAGTATTTTGTAAATTTTTGTAGAAACTCCTCCCACAACTTTCTGACACTGCAGAGGTCTGCACCAAACCTATTTTCCAGCACTTGTGCTTTCTTATGTTATTGTGGAAGTTATTTTGTTCTGAAGGCAAAAAAACAAAACAGCTTTCAGACACTCTGCTCACACCCTCAGGTGGTAATATCACTTCACAACCAGGGGCTGGTAAAACAGTGGAAAAATAACCTTTTAAAGAAGCTTTTAAAACAGAGATAACAATTTGAATTTTATTTATTTTAGTATTTGAAAAGTACAACTCATCCCTGCTATACAGTGATTGATTGATTGATTGATTGTACTTTATTTACGTGTCATGCACAAAAAGTGCCCAACCCTTATGGGTTTATAGGACACCAGAAATACCATTGCAGTGTTTTACAAAAGGATAAGTAAATAAATAAATTCACAACAGTTACAACCTTGCATCTTTTCTCAGTTCATTAGTAAAAAATACACTCTGCCTTTTCTCCCAAGCTTTGCAGATAAAATCTTCAATAGCAAAAGATCCTTTTCTGAAGCAGAACTAAAGATTTTCATAGTCATCAAACCAGAAAAAGTCAGTATTAATCAAAGACATTGTCCTAAAAAGTAAATCTCTTAAGTCTTCATAAAGTGGACAGTAAAACATAAAATGAATCTCATTCTCAGTTTCACCAACATGACACAACAAACACACCCTGTCTTCTTCACAAATACACCAGTGAATCAACAGTAACAGAGCTGTTTGACCCCTTCAGCAAAAATCTATCCACTGCACAGAGACCTTAATCCACTTTCTCCTCGTTCATCTGGCACTTCCTCTCTAAAGTGAACAATTTCTAACCCACAGGGAGGACTTCTCTGAACTTATATGTAAGGAAAAAAAAATACTTGTAGACATGATTGGTTTAGCTGAGTTTGACATGAGACCACACACTGTAAATCTGGATAAGTTGAGTCTACTTAGAAAATCTAGTTGACTTAAAAAAGTAAATAACGAAACACGAGAACTTGTGTTAACTCAACTACAAATCTTAAATGCAGAAAACAGATTTGGAAAATGAGTCTACAAAAAATCTTTAGAGGAATGAATTTATACCCCAGTAGATATAACTCAAATTGTAAATGATCACCATAAACTCAGATTAAATCAGTCCACTTAAAAATTCCACTAAACCACTTGCCTTAAAAAATCCATCTTTACTGTTTTTTCTTTATGAGCCTATCCCACCTGTCTGTGGGCGCAAAGTGGGAAACATCTTGGATAGGTCTGCAACTTCACAGTTGACAGTTGAATCGCTTGGCAGTTTTTCTTTTTAAAAAGGACTGTTTTCCACCGTTGATCGTTGGTCACAGTAACTCCACCCCTGGGCCCCTGATGTTGTCGATGCTTCGCTCTGGCCCAGCAAAGATTTGGTGCATGCTTAGCTAGTTTTGAGGCACCTGGAACCAATACTTTGTTGGTGCAAACACAAAGAACCAGTCCTAAGTCAGGCACTGGCCTGGAACTAGCACTAAAACCAGCTCGGTCAAAAAGAGTTATCAAAGACAGACAATCATTTATGTACACACTCACACTTAAAGGCAATTTAGAGCAAATAATCAACCTGATGAACGTGTTTTTGGACTGTGGGAGGAAGATGGAGTGCCTGGAATTGAACCAGCAGTCGTCTTGGTATGAGGAAACAAACAATGCAGAATTGTAGAGCCCTGTCATCAGAATAGTTAATGAAACTTTGTTAAAACTAGAGGGAAAAGTCAGTCAGTAAAACCTTTTCTTAGTTTTTTTTTAAAGAGAGGTGTGGCTACTTAAATGATTTGGATTGAATCAACTAACAATGACTGTAATCAAATATACATTTGAAAAAGTTGGGTTTACTTTCAAGTAAATTACATAACAGATGTGTCTCCTCATTTACTGTCAGTATCATTTCAGTGAAGTTTAGCTGTCAGGTCTTGACAGGTAAGAGTAACTCTCCTTGGACAAGAGTTTTTTCACTGAGCTTTAAAAGGTAAACCAGCAAAATTCAGGATATTTCATTTATTAGTACTTAAGAAATTTATATTTAAATAAATTAGATGTGTGTACATTTCATGTAAGAACATTTCATTGCACACACAAGTGTCCATTTATGACATTAGTACTTCTTTTGATACCCAAAATGAATTATGGCTTAAAGAAGTATCTGAAGTATCTGCAAGTTAAACTGGAAAAGGAGCCGCACATCTTAACTGGAAATCTCCACAAGATTCTTCTGGATGGCAGACAGGAGTATGAGCTCTCTCAAATCAATGTCATTATCATTTAATCAACCATAAAATATATCTTCCTGAATATACCTGGGTCACTATTTACTCCTGAAGGAATTATGCCACTGTCAGGAACCAATAAGTGGAACCGAAGTGCACCTGCTTTTATCGAGTCCATAAATCTTTGAAATGGAACCAGTTCCCTGTGCCCAAGCCTGGTCATTGGTAGGATGCACTATGCTGAAAGACTGATCCTCCACGTGTTGCTTGTAGCCTAAAAATTGATAACAACCCTTTAAACATTGTAGTAACAACACTGTCACCAATGCAGTGCATTTCCTGTCACCCACAGACTTCATTTGGGGACAGAAAAGTAAAGCTCAGGATCGGGCTGGAGGATTATGGCAAAAATAATCATCTCTATTATTTTGATTGATATTGAAATCACGATGAATAAAAATGGTTATTCACTGATTTCAAAACTTGAGTATTTATTCAACCACAACTTAAAAAGTCAATCGGAAGTAAATTTTTAACTAGTAAAATAATAATAATGTATTAACTAATATAAAAAACAATAAATAAAAAATGTAGCCAATCTACATGCACTTTTGTAAAACGTGCAAAATTCAAAACATGCAAAATACACCAATAACGCATCTAAAAACACAACCAAAAAATATTTTTGCCGATTTTTTAAAGAGCGTTTTCTTTAAAACATGTTTTTGTTTTTCTTTGATTATAATTTTTTTATGATTGTGAGAAGCCAAAATTGAAATCCTGATCAAAATTCAATTAATTGTTGAGCCCTAGCTCAGGATTTTAGGGGTCAGAGGGTTCAGCCAGCAGCATATCAGTCCACAATTCATCAACAAAGGGCCTCTTTGGTGTGTTAATGCTGCGGTGAGAGTATAACTCAAACAGATAGTAAGCAGCTCATTGCCCAGGTAAATAAACCTTGACAGTGCATTTAGAGATGCTGGGCAGTCAGAAATGCTGATAAGCAAACTCAACACCCTGACATTAGAGTGTGATGAAACCAACATCCTGATTCAAGCTGACACTGATTAGTTTCACTGCTGACACTGCAGTCATGTTGCATGAGGGTAAAAAAAAATCACAATCTCTCAAACAAACTGCCAAAGTTTGACCTCAAATGGTATCGTCATATTGCAGTTTGCTGCAGAGGCTGGACTAATGCTTCCTCCGTGCTTTAATTTGTTTTTGTTAAAAGATTAACTCAAGCAGCTTCACATTTGACACCTGTGAAGTGTGATAAGCTCTAGATTTACATCATAAAGCTCTGCCCTCACATCAGACTGATAATTAAATCAAGGTAACAGTACATCCTCAGCGCTGAACTGCTATCTAACCTGGAAGGTTATTTGAAGAATAGCTTTAAATAGCACAACAGCACAAGAAACCCCATTATCTGCTGGAGTTCAAGTCCCTCACACTGTGAGATTCAGCTCTCATCCCTGTGGGACATCATCAGGGTGTAGCCTGTGGAGCACTCTCTGTGTTACATAACACTTCAGGAAAGGCTCACTACGCAGGGAGGAACTTACACACACTTTCACCTCACTGATTTTATGTATATCCAAGCGTGTTCTAACAGTTACAAGAAGATCCTGAAATTATCAGCATGTTTAAGCATATTACAGCAGCATTATGTCTTATCCTACCCAGAGCTCACTGTCGCCCTCCACAGCAGTTCATGTTCAGGGTAATGATGGAGACATCTCAATCCTGAAACTTAGTGAGAATAAGTCTTACCTGGTGTGGGAATATATGCCGAATTTTACAGTGTGGTTGAATATAAAGATTGGTATTCATGTCAACAGATTTCTTGCCGTGTATGGTTCTAAAACAGCGTGCAACAAGAAAGTAAAAGAAATCCCAATGAGGTTCGCCGGACAGACATTTTGGTACGTTATGTACCTGTGTCAGAGGAAAGTGATAATCATGGCCAACTTCTCTCACTTATAAAAGCATACTCGACTAGTTCGAACCTTTAATGTGAATCTGAAAGCCACATCAGCGCACTTCTCAAGCCGCATCACGGTTTGGGCGGGTGATGAATGCTGCGTTACCTGAGGCCATGGTGCAGCAGACTTTTTTTTTTTTTTTTTTTTGCTGCATTGAGTCACAACTCCGGTGGGACGTGCCCATGTGACCAAACTCTGCACCGTTATGGTGGAGCGACCTGGTCACTGTCTGTTCCCTTGCAAACCGGGTACAATCTGGACCCGTTGAGCTCATCGTCAGGGTCGTAAAAAGACAAAGCAGAGTGATAAACTTTAAAGAATCGCCATGTTCGCCTGTGGAGGGCTGCTCTAGGCGAGGTCCTGCACACTGCGGTTGCCCTTGCGAAGGCAAGACGGGCCGTGCAGCATTCTCACCGGGCATTAAATGCTGAAAGCCATACTTTATCAGGTTTAAAATCACATTAAAGCATCACTATTTGGTGTTTGTAGCCTCTCTTTGCACTGCAGAGCCCCCACTCGGGTGCACGTGAACGTCCCATAAACGACCACACTGCGTTGGTGCGCGTGCATTAAGCTGATCAATGTCAGGAGAAATGAAGATATTTACCCGATATGATCTTCTCTGTCGCCGTTTCTTTCTCAGTCATCATCTCCCGCAGTTTCACCTCCTCCCGAGCCTTCTCTCCGATACAGCTACACCAAGCAATTTTCCTGGTTTACTGGAGATACCGGGCCAAAGGAGAAAAAACGTACAAAAACAGCCTCCACGCTGCTTTCTAGGTGTCCCTAAACTTCACTTTTCTCTCTACCGCTTCCCGTTCAGTGAACAAGCTGGTGAAAAGCACATAGAGAACACCCGGGGTCCGGAGGATTTTGAAGTAGGCGAGTGGGGGGACGTGAGCCTCAGCAGAGAGGATGTTGGACCCCAGACTGCTGCTGCTGCTGCTGCTCTGTCCGCCCCTCCCAATCACATTCACGGCTGTCCTGGCCAGGAATGCTGCTGCTGCTGCCCAGCATGCTGCAGCTCTGCTCAGGACAGACGGCGGGGATACTGGGCTCTCACACAACCAGACACTTGAAGAAGAAGACGAGCATTCATCCAGCATGAATCTGTTCAACAAAAAAATATGAATAGGTTTGGTTGGTTTAAAACTAA
This sequence comes from Labroides dimidiatus, assembly GCA_030710495.1. Lineage (NCBI taxonomy): Eukaryota > Metazoa > Chordata > Actinopteri > Labriformes > Labridae > Labroides > Labroides dimidiatus. The sequence continues at coordinate 30,445,310 of CM061149.1, read as the reverse complement.
AAGACATCACATTAAAAAATGATTCGAGGGTTTATTTTAAAGTCACCAAGAAATCATAATAGCAGAGTTCTTCTTCCTACCATAAACACCTGCAAATCTTCTGAGAAAAAAGGGGGAAAGTGCATTCAGGGTTTGAGCAGTTACAATGGATTGTTCCCAAACTTTTCAGCCCTCTGGCTCTCTTTTATTATACACCAACCATCTACCTACTGAGGATAAAAAAAAATGATCTGGACAAATTTTGTTGTTATGGCTGTAAAATGGTCTGAAAATGCTCCATGTCTGAGTGTTTTGCCCCCTTTTCCAGTAGTGCATAAAGCTGAATTTTTAACATCTGGTTAATGCGGTGGCCCTGAGAGCTCACAGCAAAGTAACTTAAGAGAACACGTGCAAAAAAAAAAAAAAAATACATGCAAATTAAGAAAACTTCTTCTTCAATTTGACAACACATTGTAAAGACCACACCATACATTAGATAAACACACTGCAACTAGACTGCAACACAAAGGAAGTGTTTCCAGAAGACACTTAAAAGTGATGCACACATCCCAACATGCTTGTTGTTGACAGATTTTGAGTCGCAGCCATAGACTGTATAAAATAGTCTTCGTGACGTCATGACATGGTCATCATTGGACAGGGCCCTCTTGTATATGATGCAGACTTTGAGCTTTAGGGTGCCAGTCACGTGAGCTGAGCTGAGCCTCTGATTGGACAAACCCGTAGTCCTAATATCTAATAAACTGCCAAGTTAGAAAAAAAAAATCACCCCCTGTACAGTGTGTGTAAAAGTCTCTTTTTTTGGCTTGGTGTGTATGTAACTTCTGGTCTTTCTGCAGCCAGCCTCTAGAGCAGGGGTCTCAAACTTGCGGCCCGCGGGCCACTTGCGGCCCCCAGAACAATAGTTTGTGGCCCCCTGCCTGAAATCAAAGCTTTGTGTTAATGGGTCCCGCATGTTTTTTCTTACATGCATCTGGGCATTTTATAAATTTGAACACTTATGGGCTACCATGGCTCAGGCTCATGACAACAACGCGAATTAGCAATTGGTCACTTTTAACATGTTTGGGTCACTGAGTGGAGGGAAAATATATCCTGTCACCAAGAGCTATAGGGTGTATGTGGGTGTTTGGATCATGTGTCTTTTTGGCAGCACCTATCTGTGTGAAAAGCTCTTCTCCACAATGAACTTTAATAAGTCAAAGTTCAGGTCCAACCTTAAAGATGAGCATCTTAGAGCCATACTGAGGGTCTCAGTTGTTTCCTCCCTCAAGCCAAATGTTCTGAAGAACTGTTCATGTTCTGCATGTTCTGACCTGTTAAGACTGAGAAGACTGGATCAGTTGTACTTTTTTTTTTGAATACTTGAAGCTCTTTTTTTGTCGAACACTTGATGCAGACCAGCCTCACCCAGACACTACCTCCAGCAGCCCCTTGGTAAGTTGAGTTTGAGACCCCTGCTCTAGGGGATTTTCCATGAACAGCAACTTCTCGCACTTTAGGCTAAATTTTTCTCTACCCGATGTTGCCCCCTGGTCACAGTCCTATTAAGGTTCTCTTTCACAGTGTTAAAATAAATCAAAAACTCTTTTATCTTATTTTCCAACACCACTGACAGAAAGAGAACCTTAACAGGGCTGTGACTCAAAATCTGTCAACAACAAGCATTTTGGGACGTGTGCATCTCTTTTAAGTGTCCTCTGGAAACACCTCTGTTGTGTTGTGGTCTATTTGCAGCTCTTTTTTCAAATGTGTTGTTTTGTGGTTTTTGCAGCATGTTTTCTTAATGCTGGACATGTGTTGTCAAATTGTTGAAGATGTTTTCTTAATTTTCTTGTGTTTTGTCTTTTTGCATACAAGTTGCAGTGCTGTGAGCTGTCAGGGCCACCGTAGGTGAATGATTATTGCACATGGTATGGGAGTATTAGCAGTGTAAACTAAGAAAAACACAAAAAGGAAATTATTTTTTAGTAGTTAAGTGAGGCAAAACTCTGTAATTGATGGAGCTTCCCAGCTCTCTGTAAGCGTTGGTTTTTGTTGTTGTTTTTTTTTTTTTTTGTTTGTTTGTTTTTTTGGGATTGGGCAAAAACTTTTACAGCACAACATGAATGAACAGAGATTTATTAACTGAGAGGGAAGTGCAGGAATTTCTCAGTCTCACGACTCCAGCTGTCTGTCAGTCCTGCGGCTTGCTGGACTAAACACACAGACGGAGTGAGTTGACAAAAGCAGTCAACACGAAGCAGAGCTGAGCTGGACTGCAGACGCATCTGGTGTATTTGAGGCAGCTGTTTAGCATTGTTGTGATATTTCTGTTGTTTTGCTTTGCAGGGCCACATCACATGCTTGTTATTGCATGCTTTATTACTACTTACTTATAATTAACAATATATCAATATTTCATGGAAAGCACAAAAAATCTAGTTTTCAATGTTGTTGGAATTTTTCTTATTGTCCAAACAGTGACAGAGGTAAGTATAGCACTGGTGCTAACACAGTAACTAAAGGGTTAATTTCTAGTGAACTACTCATATGCACACTTTGCTGTTTCCCAAATAAATCTGCCTCCAATGATACTATCATTATCCTGGTTCAGTGACCGCAGGTGTCTTCAACAAAGAAAAGTGGAAAACAGATCAAACTGTTTGTATGGTTTTATCCATTCATTTATCTTCTATCCTTCTTATCCTGTTCAGGGTCGCTGGTGTCTGGATCCAATCCCAGCTGTTTTATGGCGAGAGGTGGGGTACACCCTGGACTGGTCTCCAGTCAATCACAGGGCTGACACACAGAGACAGACAACTTTTCACACTCACACCTACAAGCAATTTAGAATCACTAATTGATCTGATAGGTATGTTTTTGACTGTGGGAGGAAGCTGGAGAGACACGGGGAGAACCCATAAACTCATTCAAACCGGTGACCTTCTTGCTGTGAGGTAGCAGCGCTAACAGCTGCACCACTTTGCAGCTCTGCATGGTTTCATGTAAAATTTAATCCTAATTTTATTTATTCTTTTAATGACCCCCAACTTTGGATCCACTTTGTTACATATCCAGCATGTCCACATTATTATATCTCTGAGTATCATATAGGTTGTAGCATACGTCCCAAACACAGGAGCCTACATGCAGAGTTTGATGCAGAACTCCTCAAAAATATAACAACAGGAAGCACAGCGCCCCATGAAGCCTTGATTTAACTACAAGTAAAGTTACTTATTTAGAAATAAAGCAATCAGCAGATCCACTGAAGTAAAACTAAAAAAAATCATTTTAAAAAAAATTGCCTTAAAGTCCTGAGTACTTCTTTTTAAATCAGGGAGATGTCAGTGTGATATGAGCTCCAAATGCAGTCAGAACATCTCCTCCTGTGTTAACAGTTGAAGTCTAACCAGCAGGAGAGCATTAATGTGAGAACAACACATATTTAGGTTGAGTTTCCTATTTGTTTTTATTTCACACTTAAAATTAGCCCCTAGTGTTTCCAGATTGCAGGGCGGCTTGTTCTTATCTGAAACATAGACTTTTAAAAACGTGGATGCCTTCTCAAATGAATGAGGATACTTGTTCCTGGGGAACCTCAGGACTTTTTGCCCTTTTCTGTCCATCATTGGGGGGAGAGCAGAGGGAGGGAGGTGTCTTCACACTCTACTTGAAGTGAGGTCACCACAAAAACTGCTCCCCCTGGTGTCTGGCTGCAGTATAGGTCTAAAACTGACTTTCCATTCATTCCAGATGGGCTGGGGTCAAACTTAAAAAAACTAATAACTCATACCACCTCATAGAAATGTTTCTCTCATCTGTATGCTGTGGTGATGTTTAGATATTATTGGGCTGCATTGTGTTCAGGTCCTCTTTTTTCCTAAAAACTTTCTTTTTCATTAGTTATTAGACGTTAAAACAGGATTTTAACGTCGATGCTGTTCTTGTGTTTTCTTTTTTTGTTTTTTTTTTTTTGTTTGGGAAGTACGATATGTCGGAAGTAGAGCCGAGAAGAGATTAGCTTTAGAAAGAAAAAAAAATCGGTTACCCAGCTCCACATAGATTCTCTATTACCCAGGCTCTGGCTGCCCAATGGCGGCGCTTCTTAGGAGGAGGGTGGGGGTGGGGGGGGGGGGGGGGGGGGGGGGGGGGGGGGGGGGGGGGGGGGGTTGGTGTGTCAAAACTGTACAATGGTAAAAGGCTGAGCCACACTGTCCATTCTATATACAGTCTATGATCCAAATCAGGTTTAGGCTCACATTTGAGCTAACTGTGGCTGGAAAGAGGCGTCAGCTTTATCAAATCAATGTTTCTCTGAGCAGTTATTTACCCAAAGGACCAACCTGTGAAAGCATTTGTAATGATTTCAGCACAAGTAGCATGTTCTTCTCCTCCTCCTCACTGGACCAGAGATGTCAGCCAATCAGCTGCAGGCTCACTGCTCATTGACAGCTTGGATCCTTTCTGCTTTTTTTCTACTCAGTAACTGTTCCTCAAAGTAAACAGTCTTTCTGCTTCCCGTGTGACTTTCCTGTTTCATGGCTGAACTGTGGCATGAACTTTGCAGCATGTCTCTCTTCATCATTGTAGAGTTCAGAGGGGCATTTTCAAGTGAAGGAGGGGCTCAAGTTGTTATTATTGTATCATGTTGGTAACCGATGAAGATGAGCTGGAGGGTTTTTGGCCTAAATCTCAATATCCCTGAGGCAGTTAAGCAGCGACTACAGCCAGATGCTTTCATGCTCAAATAAAACAAGGAGGGTACTTGTAGTTATTAAAATCATAACTAGCATTATAGATCAACGTATTGACTGAGTCCCAATTAATATTTACCATGTGATTTGGTAGAAAAACAAGACCGGTGTTTTTAGTAATCGTTGAATATATAATGTTATTTTAATTAGAATATTTGCTATAACACAGAAGATCAATGGTTTCAATTTAACTTAAATGGTTTATTTTTTTCCTGGCGTCTTTTTGACATTTTGACATACAACTCAGGTGGTGTTTGCAGGGCCGATCCAATCCATGGCTGCCATGTCACTGACATTTCTTCATGAAGTGCTTTTCATGTTACTTCATCACCTCATTTTGACTATTTTAAATCTTTCTAAAATCCCTATTGTTATTCAAAACACTAACCAAATTAACAGGAATCATAGCTTTACATTCATTTACCTGGTAAAAGTATTCATGGGCTGTTTTCCAAACTGCCAGCTACACTACTGTCTACTGATTTGGCCTAAATTCAGTATGTAGTAGACAGTAGGCAAAAACTTCCAAAATCTACAGTATGCAAAAAAATCCCAGTTGTCCTACTTATCTGGAAAAAAAAAAAAAAAAAAAAAAAAATTCTCAGTATGCATCGGACCAGTCTACCTGGCATACTGTTTCCCACAATGCACAGGGCTAATGCTGTTTCTCTATGTGGGTAGCACTCGGGAATTACCTCCACCTACTGGAATGAGTCGGCATTACAACTACAATACAACACGTTCGACCGTCCGTGAGAAGTGCAAAAGAAACACGTATAAAGAAACACTTAAAACTGATCACACCTAGTCTTAAAAGAGGTGTTTACTGCCATACAATCATTAAAACCCCAAATGTATCACTTGTTTGATTTTATTTATTTATTTTTTAGTAGATATGTTGGTCTCAATGAGACTGAGCCAGCAAAGCAGTTTGTTTCTGTGTGTGATGGTCATGAAGACCGGGGAATGTTATGATGATGATGTTTTGAATGTTAATGTTGGCTCTAACTAGCTGACTAGTTATCTACCGTAACCAGTTGTGACCCATTTATTAGCTGATCCTGAAGTGTTGTGTGAAGTTTAAAGTAAACCTGAATAAATCTGAATCTGTGCTCTGCAGTTCATCCTAAACTCTTACTTCCAGCCGTCATGCTTTAGCTTCACCGTGAAAAGTAAAACAGCTCCTCTGGTTCAGTAAGAGTTCAGTGTTGTCCTCCGTTTGTTGATAGTTTAGTGCTGTCCTTTGGTTGCTTATTCTTCCATCAGCTGAAGTTACATCTTGAACCGTTTATTATTTCAGGTGGACCGTGTATTATTATGTGGTGATGGACATACGTGTTTTAATAATGCACTGGAGTGATGGTACCATACCACTCAAAAAAAACTAACAAGGTGTTATCAAAGTTACAGAATAAGTTATGGTATTTATTGATATCTACTGTAATCATTTACAATATAATTGTTGTTTTTTTGTGACAAATTTAAAGACACACCAATGACCAAATAAATTAAAACTGGTTTATAAAAACTTGATATTGGCTAAAATTCACATGAAAGAGTTCAAACATCACAAAATCATAGATATCACAAAAAAAAGATAGTTAATAACAAGGAATGGCAAAATGGTTATTTATAAGAGACCAATGTTTTCCCAACAAAGAATAAATTAAGATTTATTAAGAATAAAGTCCAGATCCACCATGGAAATTCTCACTCATCCAGGTCATAGTTATTCTGTACGCTCAAAACCAATGCAACTGGACTGTTTAGAGTTTGGGAAGATGTTTCACCTCTCAAGAGCCCAAGAGGCTTCATCAGTTCCTAACTGCTGGTGTGGGAAGCAGGTATTTAATGGAGAAGAGACAACAACCACTGGGAGGAGATGGAACAGATAGGTGAGACCCATCATAGAGACCCATCACAAAGTTATCCACACCCGAGAGTTGTTCTCATCCTGAGCTGGCTGTCAGGATGTGTGTCATGTGTGTGGTTTCGTGGTCACATGATCCCAGGTGTGGGTGATGGGTTTGTAGATGGGTTTCTACAACCCTTACCAGCAATTTAGAAGTGATGAAGCCTCTTGGATGAGAGCTGAAACATCTTTCCATACACTTACAGTCCAGTTGCCTTAGTTATGAGTGTACAGAATAACTATGACCTGTATGAGTTTTTACTAGCCTAAAGCAGGGTACACACATATTGATTGTTGGGCTGTTTTTGTCCAGATTTTCCTCCTTCCAAACCAAGGACAGACAACGTGCAATTATCTTAAGTCTTATAAGATTATCCTATCAGATTATCCTGTGATCTGAGGGGTGTTTAGAATGAATTTGTCCTGATAATTATGTTCAAAACAGGTCGGGCCAACAATTGTAAATATTAAACTTTTTCAGTATTTATGACCAAAAATCTTCATGTGTGTGGGGAAAACCGACGACTCCCGAGTCATGACTCTGTGAATTGTGATGTAGAATGGAATGTAGCCAATCAGGAGGAGAGCTGACTCTGGAACAAGGAAGCAGACGTAAACAAGTGGACCTCATAAATGGAGGACCAACTCGTTGAACTGTGGGAAGCCTGAGAATGTCTTTTCAATGTCTCTGTCAAGTCATACCACAACTAAAATGACAAGAACAAGAGCTGGCAAGAAATTGCCAGTGCCATATCAGGTAAGCTAATATGTAGCTCGCTGCTAATCTTACTCCAGCTGGTGTTGGATCAGTAATTGGGGTGTTAACCTGTTAAAACGGTTAACTGTAACTTGCACCCCAAAGCGGTACTTCAACCGTCCACCACCGCTATTACTACTATTAACCTGAAAAGTAGTACACATTGCGTTTTCCTTGGATTTATAGTCATAATAGGTAGGGATCAGGAGTGTGTGTGTGTGTGTGTGTGTGTGTGTGTGTGTGTGTGTGTGTGTGTGTGTGTGTGTGTGTGTGTGTGTGTGTGTGTGTGTGTTTGTGAGTGTGTTTGTGAGTGTGTTTGTGAGTGTGAGGTCAGTGGTGGGACAGAATCATTATGTGTGTGGTGAGCTGTGTTGAGATTATCAGAGCACACCACACACAGTACGATCAAAACTGTTGAATGTCGGATTTTTGATCTCAGATAAAAAAAATCTCTTCAGATTTAGAAAATCCTGATGTATGGACCCCGCTTAAGTTAGAAAAATGCTCTTTAAATTTACATTGCCTAGGTCTCAACATAACATACCACTATGCTGTCTTCAGACAGGTTTTGGGGACAGAAAGAGCTAAACATGTTTTTAACACTTTTTTTAAATTATTATTTAATACGAGCCTGGCTGCTGGTCTTGAAATCTACCTGGAAGGTGAGCGGAGAAGAAAAGAGAAAGAGAACGGTTGTTACCAGAGAAGAAGACAGAGCCGTGGTTGTTGAAGAGGAAGAGATAGCGTGTTGCTGTTCTGTACTGAAGGATTTAAATTGCCTGTATCTTATGATAGTTAAAGTTTAAGAAATGGATGACCACATGTATTCAAAATCACTCGAGAGTCAACTCACTACATTTCTGTCTCAGAAAACACAATGAAAAGATGCAGAATCTTACAGAAGCCCTTAAAGGCCATGATTTTATAAAACATATTTTCTCCATTTTCTCGAGATGATGAGATCATTTTTTATACCATCTACCCTTCAAATCAGCAGGCTGATCACTGTATGAGCCAGAGAACGGCATGCCTACCACACTAACTGAGGTTAGTGAAACCTATCTCAGTGTTTCTTGGTGCTTTTGCTACTTGATGAGTAGGAGTTCTGGCCAGTGGATGTTGCTTGTTTAGTACGTGTCTGTATTGTGATACAGTCAGTACGTTTACATGCAGCTTCAGAAATCTGACTATGAGCTTAGTCAGTGTAAGATTGGACTATTAAAATCCATGCAAACAGCTCAGCCGGACCAAATATGGACTCCACATAGCTCCATTGACACACCTGGATAATGTGGTTGCTATCGTGCTGTGGTTGGATTTGGCAGGACTTGGCAGATCTCTGTAAGCCTCAGTGTTCAGCCAGAAGAGGAAGTAGATGACCATGATAAATAGGGTTGCTGTGCTCATAGAGTCTGTGGCTTAAACACAACAAACACACACCATGACACAAACATAAATAGAAATATAAAGAGCTACAGCTGCATCCATCTCAGCCATTGTCATTAAAATGTTGTTTTCTCTTTGGGAGAATCAAAACTAGTTTGATTCTCTTAACTGCATGCATACACCTGTTTCTTCTGAAGCCTATGGATGTTGACTTCCCCCTGCGGTTATTGACTTCCAGTTGCTGCCACTGGCAAGCTAGCTCAAAACAACTCGCGTGACATCATTAATGCCAGACAGGGCTCAGTGTAAACTTTTTAAAAACATCCGCACTATGATTCCACCTCTGATGTTTGCCCATTTTGTCACTTTCTTCTTTTTAAAAGCTGGTTATTAGAGCGAGTATGACAGCTAGGCTAACGTCATCAGCTTTGTGGTTTCCATGGTGATGTAAACAGAATGTTCAACCAGACTAGCAAAACTGGCAATCACAATGAACTATGGGTAGTCAGGAAAAAGGTGGACACACAGACAAGACCCCCTGCTGTGACTTTACAATGGGGCTAAGTCCTTTGCTGGACTGCTGCGTGCATGTAAACGTACTGAGGCCACAATTATAGGACAACGCTTCACAGAAAAAAAAAACAACCTGAATTCACACGGAAACACTGAGAGACTGAAAATGCTGTAGTATGCATATCAGGCCTGTAGGTGGCGATATAACTGTAGAGTCTTTTGGTAGTCTGCTGCTGAAGAAGAGGTGGGCTGATCAACTGGTGTATATATTAAATGTATCTTATCTGAGAGCAGAAGTGGAGCAACAAATGAACATTTTGTTAAAGGCAGTCAGCAGATTCAGCAGCACAAGAACAACCCGTTAAGTCCGTCATTTAACCGTTGTTGTTGTCCGGTTCGCAAAAGTTCCCACAACGAAAGTGGAGTGCCCAAAATGGAGCGCAACGTCAGCGTTCGCACAGAAAACGCCGGCCTGCCGTTTATATAGCAACGGAGGCTGCAGCGTTTCAGAAAAATTCCACTTTCTAGGGCGTTTTAAAAAAGTTGCATTTTAGGTCGGCTGAAATGGCGTTTCCGAATCAATAAGAGGCCAAAACGCAGCAAAACTTTTGTGTTTCATCCTAAAACCGCTGTCATATAAACTGGGCCTGAGTGTGAAGGCTGGTGGGGAGCATGGCCGGCAGTATTAGAGTGCTACTCTTTGTTGACTTTGATATTGACAATGTTGAGAAGTGACATAATGAAACTGTCAAGACTTTAGTTTTGTTAGTTCTTCTTGTAAAATAAAAAACAAACAAATAAATAAATAAACAAATAAACAAACAAACAAATAAATAAATAATTTTTATATGTTTGTCTGTCCACACCTTTTTGAAACACAAGAAATGACTTATGTTTTATTTCTCCTGGTCTTGAAAGCCTGACCCATTAAAAAACAAAAAATCTAATTTTTTGGAGCTGAGATGTTTATTAACCCTTTTAACAAAATCCACAAAAAAAACTTAATGCTGTATTATTTTGTTTATAATGTATCATTTGTATCACATTTGATACACTGGGTGGTTTTGGCAGCTGTTTTTTCTCACAACAATGTGACAGGTGGACAGAAGCTAGTTTTGTTCATGACATTTCTAAATATAGAACATGTCAGGAAGTTTTTCTCTTAGTTTTTTGTTTTTACAGCCTTTTTATTTCTCCTCGTGGTAGCTCTGTAACAGTTTCTGTTCTTGTTCAAAGATGCAGCGACTCTTCCCACAGTCGACGTTTGAACAGTGATTGATGGTGCAGTGTTTGTGTCTCTGTTTGGTTTCCATGTAGGAAAACAGTCAGTGTCGTCCCTTCTCACATCAAAAGATTCTCAGCATGTAAATATTCATGTACATGGTGAGAAGCTGCTCTCTCTCTTTGTTTCTCTGTGTTACTGACTCGCCCTCTTTGTGTTCGCTGTACAGGTTTGTTTCATCACCGAACCTGTTTGGTGTCCAGTCACACCTGTCCTCTCCACCTGTCACACCTGTCCTCTCCACCTGTCACACCTGTCCTCTCCACCTTCATCAACAGATGCATTAATCCAGCAGAGTTTGATTTTCTGTTTTTCTATCTGAGTTTGTTCCTCTTCCTGTCGTCCTTCACTGGCTCCTCTCTGACTGCGTCCTGTGTTGATGGGACCTCAAACATCTTTGCTCGTCTTAACGACACTTCCATCTTCATGTCCTTCCTCATCACCACTATATGAACTCTCATCATCATGCAGGTCCTGAGGAGTCCATTCCTCCTCATCCTCATCCTCCTCATCTTCATCCTCATCATCCTCCTCATCTTCATCCTCTGCTAACTGCTCCATGTCACTTGTGTTTCCATCCATTTTCAGTTTTCTTTCTTCTTCTTCTTCTTCTTCTTCTTCTTCTTCCTCTTCTTCTTCTTCTTCTTCTTCTTCTTCTTCTTCTTCTTCTTCTTCTTCTTCTTCTTCTGCTCTTTTTGGTCACTGTAGTGATGAGGATTTCAGAGGAATAGTTTTTGTAAAAGTTCTCAAAATGCCTTTAAAGATGGCTCTTCTTTCGTTAGTTAATTAGATCATGACAACAGAGTGTGTTTGTACTCTCATTGGTATCATGTAGATAACATTACAAAAGTGTTACATGAATATTCAGGGGGGAAAGTGAGTTAGATAATACACTTTAATACATTAATGACAAATAATAATGATTATTAATTATTATCAATGAGTATTAATGACAGATAATACATTTTTTCTTATTTTTAGTAAGAATTGTCTTATTAAACTTGATGTGAGCCACATTTAGCTGACAAGTCCAGAAACATGTCTTATTCCAAGATATTAAAAGACAAACATGAGGTCTGAGTTACCTGCAACAAGTAAAATAGTGTGCCAGTGGGATAAGAAAAAATAACTTGTCAAGTTTAGAATAATGTCTTAAAACAAGACACTTTCACTCACCCCACTGGCAGATTTTTTTTTAAATTATTCAATTCACACCTTATTTTTGTCTTTAGATATTTGGTGAATGAGGCTCATATTAAGTAAAATTTACATCTCTGCTGTAACTCGAAAGCCAAGCATCGACATTTCATTGCCAAGATCTCACTGCTGTGTTTTTTGTGCCAAATAAAGGAAGTCTAAGTCTTAAGTCAAAAAGACATTTTTTTTTTTACTAAAAATAAGACAAAAAGCACTTGCTTTAATTTCAGTTTTCTGCAGTATAATAATAATAATAATAATAATAATAATAATAATAATAATAATAATAATAATAATAATAATAATAATAATAATAATAATAATAATAATAATAATAATAATAATACATTTTATTCATAAAACTGTTTCCATCAGAAGATCTCAGAGGGCTACAGCTTAATAAAAATAAACAAAAAATAAATTGAAAAGGGCAATAAAAACAATTCAAAAATAATTTCACTCAGCAGACAGTTTAAAAAGCATTAAGATGACCAAAGACCTTCTTAAAAAGAAATGTTTTGAGCCCTTTCTCAAAGACCTGGAGTATCAAAATTGATTCAGACATTTAAACACACTTTGACTGAAAAATGAACAATGAATTACCCAGTAAATATGCATTCTTTCAATGTAGAAAATACTAATTTTAACAAAATTAGTAATAATTTTATGTTATTCTTCCTTCTTGAGAATTATCAATGATTTTCCTGGAACAAAAGATGATTTCATGAGAGCAGACATTTTCAAAAGCGCCAAAACACAACCTCAGCTGCCTGTAGCGGTCTGATAATCCTCAAAGAGGAAGAAAACATGTTTCAGGTCCATACAGCAGGTTTTTTAGGAGACTGTGTATGATGTTGATGAGACAGAGGCCTCTGAAACTCATATATCAAATATGATGTGTTAAATGCAGTAAAGGGTTAATGGTATTGGTCGGTAAGGAGGGTAGTACACAGAAAGCGTCACTAGAGGGCAGCACAAGTGTAGAAATGGAGGCTGACTCTGGCTGCAGGTTTCATGATGGAGTAATTGGTGTGTGCTTTGGACAAAGAGGGCCTGTCAGGCTGAATTAGCTTCCTCTTGGACTTTTTAAGTCATTTCACAAAAATGTTGCACCCAGCTGAAGCTCGGAACAGTTTTAATATTTGCACCCCTGATTTCCTGCTGGCTATTCAGTTCATGAGGTTTTTAAATTCATCAAGCTCTTAAGAATGACCTCCCTGCAAAAGCATGTCTTTAATGTTATAATTATGGAGTCAACAGATGGATGATTGGAGTTTAAAGAGAACAGAGGTGTTTAAAACCATCAGCCAGCAATGGGGTTTGAATTGTCCTGTCTAATTCATATGAAGTCATGAGCCAGAAAAAAGTGATGTTTATGCTTTACATGTAGAAAAAAAAGCCTAAATACATGTGTGTGTAAGTGTGTGTGTGATATATGTAGAAACTTTATTTTCCTGACAGTCTGATCAGAGAATGAGGTCGTGTGGTATTTCATCCTGCACAAAGAGAGGTCAGAGTCTGCTCAGGAGCTCAAACATGCTGCCGTACGCTAAAACAAGATTACAGCTGCTCAGAATTACCCAGCATGCTCATGTCAGAAATGAGACGTGTTGTTTTGTAAACCACACTCGTGAGACTTAACAAGTTCGATCCCCCTAAGCATGCTGGGAAAGGGTTCACCAGCAGGTCGGCTACTTCTCAGGCTTAAACAAAAAGAGCCGCGCATGACTCAAAACAGCGCGGAGCCACCTGAAGAGACCGGTTCCTCCTGGAGCTCCAGAGACCAGCAGAGACCTGCTATCCTCACAGACAGACGTTTCAGTGAGCGTGATGAGCGAGCCAGCTTTCATTCCAGGTTTACTGTGGATTTGATAAATCATCTACAGGAGGTTCAGAGGTGTCAGACAGATACAATATTTAAAAAAGATGATGTCCTGTGTTTGAGGGGATTTAATAAAGTTTAAAGGGAGGGGGGGGGGTTATGTTAATGGGTGCCCTTCTCTATGATAATAATAGATACGTAAATAAATACTGATACCAATCTGTGCTGTTACTTACAGGTCAGCATGCAGCCCACCCCAGGGTGCTTTGTTGAATTATCTTCCCATGATCCTATGCTTCTGTAGAAGAAATAACCACAAGGTGTCATTTTACAGAATTAAAATGATGAAGAAACACAGTTCAGGTCCTCTCTTTCTGCTCTCTTTGCTGTTTTTATATGAAATATAAACATTTATGGTATGTTTGTATTATTTTGTGATTATTTTATACTTTTTTTTTGAAAAATGAGGAATAAAAACAAGCCCTTATGATTAATTGAAGTAGTTTCAGATTGGCTAAAATTACACAAAAGTTGCCCCATGATGCTTTGTGCTACTGCAAAGCGGGCACATGGGTTACAGTCTGTTAAAAACAGACAGGAAGCCCCACGTAAAGTGACACACGATGCACTCTGCAGAGAGACACCTTCACATTTCTGTCTTTAAAATGTATTAAACATTTTACGATCCAGTGGTTTATCTGATGAACGTACAATCACAAAATGACAGCAGAGCTTCTGCAAGGACAAAAATCAAACAGGAGTGAGTAAAGCCTGATGTGGATTAAAGCGAAACAAAAAACATTTTTAGGACTGATTGAAAAACAGAAACAAATCTACGGCTTCAGTTTCCTTTTTATTATTATTTGTCTGTTTTTGTTCACTTATGAGACTCTTAGTGTTTTGCTGACTGATTGGGATGTAGATATCAAATGAACAATACGCACACACATGCATGCACACACACACTATCCCTGAGTAACACTCTGGAGTTTCTTGCTGCACCTCAGCTCCTTGCATCACCCCGGGTCTGATTCTGCTCCAGACTTCCAGCAGACGTTTGAAGCCAACCATCGCTCCCATTCAGGCCACACCTGGTCAAGTTTGAAAACATGACTAGGGGATTTTAATTAGACGCAATTAGAGATGGCAACCATGCAGAGAGCTGGATGAGCCCCCTGCTTTTAACACCGAAGAAAAAAGATGCTCTAATTAGGCCGGAGGCTACTTTTATTCATGTGACCTGTGGAGACCCTGCACAAGCTGTTTAACGCCACCGCTCCGACAATTAAAAGTGGAATTCATTTGAATGAGCCGTGCATGTTGACATAAACAGACACCATTACATTCAGGGCAGCGGGATGGGCCGTCTATGAGCTGCCCTGAATGGTTTGAATGGATGCAGCAACAGGTGACCAGCAGAGGAGGAGGAGGAGGTGTTGAGAGCTCTGCTCGCAGCCATGTTTCCTTAAACTCAACTCCATGAAGAGTTCTCACACCATGAGCCATTATATTACCGTTCTGTGTGGCTCAACATTTCAGAAACAAACTGTTTATATTTATACATGTTGCTCAAATGTGCATGAAAAAAACAGCAACAGAATTTTATCTATTTTTTAAGCTAAAATTTTCACTTCCTGATCCAATTTTTTGAAAAACTAAACTAAAATTCAGAATTTCAGATTTTGCCAAGGTGACCTCTGAAAGTCTCTAACCTTCCTTCAGGACTCCTGTTGGACCCCCGCATAGCACAGCAGTGCTTTTATTAAAAAAAAAAAAAAAAAGAGAGAGACATTCAGATTTCTTCTTCCTGGGACAAATGAGCTCTAAACACTTTTCATACAGTCCAATTTCATATGCCATTTGTGTCACTTAGACCAAACTGGCCATCAAACATGAATCATTTTCCTGGCAGCTGCCCCCGTGCTTTTTTGAAAGCCTGTAGGCACCCTGCTGTTGCAGCCGACCATCCTTTAGAGGAGAAAAAAAATAAAAGAAAGGAATGATGGCCCTATTATAGCCTCAGTTGTAAGAGGAGAGTGTCCTGGAGGAGGCTGTGGCTCGTCTTCATTGGCTGAAAGCTGCTCCTTTTTGGGATTTAGCGTTTTAAAGTGAGTCCCTGTCTGACAGGCCTGAACGGGTTCTACTTTCTTTTAAAATGTTGTTTAAGGCTGCAGCTCAAACTGTTGCTCCAGGCCTCACGGTCCTGGTCCTGGACTGGTTGTAAAGGCCTGCACACTGGAATTACATTACTGTTACTGTCATGTTTGTGTGTGTAAGTAAAAAAAAAAAGAAAGAAAAAAGAAAAAAAAGTGGTCTATAATCTGTAAAGCTGTTCTGGATTCAGCCAGCAGTCAAGATGACAAAGGCACCGTTCTTCTCCTCGTCATCCAGGTGGTGGCGGCACTAACTTTCAGACTGTGACCTGACCTAAACTACAGTAGGTAATGGAAACACAAGATATCAATCCTCTGTGTGTGTGTGTGTGTGTGTGTGTGTGTGTGTGTGTGTGTGTGTGTGTGTGTGTGTGTGTGTGTGTGTGTGTGTGTGAGCATGGATTTTAAAGGACATGGTGATAGACAAGATAAACATAATATATATAATACAGAACTAAAAAATAGATTTTTAAATTTCTTTTATTATTTTATTTATTTATTTGTCAATCTTTTGTCTATGTTTTTGTTTACATGTTAATTTTGTTTTTTTTTCATGGACAATTTATTTAGACAAATCAGAGATTTGAAACTCATTTATTTATTTATTTATTTATTTATTTATTTATTTATTTATTTGAATTTAGTCCTGATGCATGACTCCAATATTTTTTCAAATTCGCTGGGTGAGCTTTGTTTACGTTTTAGAAGTCTACGGGACGATCTCCTCCTCACCGCGGTGGTAAAACCTCGACACGGTGCCAGCGCCACGAGGGTTAAAAAAAAAATGTCCACCTTGTTCACGTGTGTCTTTAAGAAAAGCAGAAGCCAGACCTCAGCGATGTAAAGAACCACGTCGTCCCGTTGTAGCAACCATGACCTCGGGGTGACCCCTGGAGCTACTGGGGGAGCCTCGTGAGTCACCTGGGGCCTCAAATCCAGCTGCGTCCGCGCAGCGGAGAGACCCGAGAAATTACTCTCATTATAGAATTATTATAGGCCAATTCTTTAAATGCAATATAAGAAGAATTACAGAAAACTACAACTATTATTATTATTATTATTATTATTATTATTATTATTATTATTACTACTAATAATAATAATATATTATTATTATTATTATTATTATTATTATTATTATTATTATTATTATTATTATTATTATAACTGTTTATTTTTATTTTATTATTTCATCATTTTTTAATTAAAAGCACAGGTAGATAGCTCTCTAAACCCCAAAACTGTTTATTGTCTGAGTCCTTAACAATGTCGCTATAAGCTCTCGTGACGAGACGCTTTACTCGCACCACATTTTAATTTTTTCCTGTCTTTTCCGACACTTTCTTGCTTTCATCAGTACAGCTACGTGAGAGATATTCAACAGCGTTCAAACAGTTTTGAAATTGAAGGCATAATAATATTTTTTAATTTGAATAGAGGAGTAAGGGAGTCGCACATGCGCCAAAACTAAAAAGACGCAGTCGCCGTTGCTTTTCTGGTGATTGCCTGACAAAATTTTAAACATTCTTTAAATGAATAAATCGATACATAATAATTATTTAAGAAAGTATTCTGCTTTGTTTCCCACGGGCCCGTGCTGTGTAATTTTTTTCCAGTGGATGAAGCGCCTGAGTGTCTGCTGCAGAAAAGGCAAACTGTGGAGGATTAAATGAGATTTTGGAGTCAGACACGCACACAGTGGCTGGACAGTTTTGGTGTGCACAGGAGGCGGAGACTGCGGTGTTTTCTGTTGACAACCTGCAGAGTTCAGCCAGCCTTAAACCTTATTTTGTGTTCATGAAGGAGCTCTTGACTCGCTGATCTTTCGTTATTTATGTGAAGCTGCTCTGCGTTCATCGAGCGGTAAATCTCACCTCTGCCCGTTTCCTGCCTCACAAACCTGAAGAGCTGCAGAGCAAACACACACTCACACAGCTGTAGCCTACACCATATCAGGTCCTTATCGGAGGGCCGAAATAATATCACAGCTCTCCATAAATTAATTCAGAAATAAATAAAAGAAAGACGAGATTGAAAACTCGTCCCTTAAAGTATTCTCAAAGACATGAAAGTATTTTCCTGCTGAAGGGACCGTGCGCTTGGGAGAAGAAAGAAACTGTTGTGTTTTTCTTCTCAATGAGCATGCAGGCCTGCAGGCGCCGCACCGGAACCAGCCTGACGCAGTCGAAGCCCGGTGCAGGATCCACCTCAGTCCCGCTGCCGCTGGTGTTTTGGACCCAACACTG
Organism: Labroides dimidiatus; assembly: GCA_030710495.1. NCBI lineage: Eukaryota > Metazoa > Chordata > Actinopteri > Labriformes > Labridae > Labroides > Labroides dimidiatus. The sequence continues at coordinate 30,427,303 of CM061149.1, read as the reverse complement.
GTGTGAGTGTGTGGGAGAGACTCGTCCATTATCTCTGCAACAGGATTTAAAAGTCAGGAGTTCATTGTGGGTGTGTAACGGTCTCCCCCGGGTGATTAAGGTCACAAACCGTCCAAGGGTTCAGGTCGTTGATTTTTTTTTTTTCTTTTTTTTTTTTTTCCACGTGTGTCAGGAAATCATGCAGAAAGGAAAAAGGCGGAGGGCAGCAGAAGTCTGGACGAATCCGCCCGCAGTTTTAGAATAATTCATTTCATGATTTGTTCCCACTTTGCAAGGGAAATTATTTTGATTATTTTGTTGGTTATTATTCCTCTGCCCCCCTTGAAAAAGCTCACGGCTCCTCCGCGCAGAGGTTAGATTTCTTTGACATCCTCGTGTCCTTGTGCCGTTCTTTGATTTGATCTTGTGCATCTTTGTTGACATTTATTCTTCAAGTTAGTCGCTTCTATACGTCCTTGGGTTTATGTGCTGAGGCTGAGTCCAATCCACTGCCCGGGAATAACTTGACACCCCGCGTAAAGAAACGCGCGCGGGGTTAAGGCCTTCAAAACAATGCGCGCTCTCAGGGAAGGAGAGGGCACGCTGAGTGGGTTTGTCCGTGGACAATCAGCAGGTTCGAGTGCCAATACATTTATCCTTTCTTTCTTTTTTCTTCTTCTTTTTTTTTATTTATTTGAATTCTACTGAAATTGAAGTTGCGTATAGCGGATGGCCAATGCGCTCACTTTTATCATTTCCAGCTGGAATTGAAAACACGTTTAAAGGACGGAAAAGATGTGAGGTGAAATGAAGGATTTAAGTTTGACAATAGAGAAAAGAGAGCCACAGTGCACTCCTTCAGGTCAGCCTGTAGTCATTCAAACAAAGGACAAACTTCATTCAAATCTGCCTCGACAAGATTTATTTAAGGACATGTTCAAAAATGCATCATTTTCATCATATGGATGTCAGCCCTCCTTTATACTGATATTAACCTGCCATTAAAAGAATGACCGCAGTCCTGTTTACACCATGAATCCAACTTATTGTAATTAATTTCCTGATTAAAAATATATTATCTTTATGAGATACAACAAAAAAGAAGAAAATAAAATCTAACTTCTCCATCCGTCACCTGCTCCGATCGTGTTATTTTTGATCCCTCTCCAGAAACGTCTTCCATCAGGTCCTTTTTCAAGGCTGCATTTTTGCACATATAGCCATGGAACAATCACAGCATGTCATATTTATTTACAGACTTCTATGGCAGTTCCTGACTCCCTCGTATAACTCCTTCTCGGTGTTGCTGCAGAAAGCATCAAACCACCTGATCACATGTGCAAATACTGAATGGAGTCAGAAACTGAAGGGTAGGAAGACGTGTGCTCTAAATGATCTTATAAAAGCATTTAGAAAAAAGGTTAATGATGCTGAGTGAAATAAAAACCATAAAAATAATCTTAATGTCCATCTTTGATCAGCATTTAAACTGGGATCACTGCTGCTGCCTGCATGTGTGTGTGTGTGTATGTGTGTGAATGACAAAATGTGCTCTGATGGTGGTTCACTGAATGAACATCTGCCTGTCACAGCGTAGTTTTTATGTTCTTGTTGATTCAAGTCTCAGGCCGTGGGCCACACACATTCCTCAGCATCGCACCCGACACACACGGAGACATGAACGCCTCAGAGGATGGTGAAAAAACACACAGGATGGTATTGAAAGAAGGGAACAGCACACAACGTCACTCTGATTTCCTGAGCTCCCGCTGACACTTGAACGGGTTGTTTCCATAGTAACAGACAACACAAAGACTTGAGAGAGAGAGTGATGACACCTGGAAAATGTCTCACTAAAGGTTCAATAGCTGCCTTTTTGAGGGGTGGAAGGAGTCCTGTGGCATAAAGAAAAGCTGCTGAAGAGTTTTAAAGGGTTAAAGAGTCCAGAGAGAGAGAGAGAGAGAGCTTGAGGAGGTTTTTATCTACAAAGTGAGAGACAATAATGGTTCGGTTTTAATCAGTCAATCTTTATTTATGTAGAAATCACAACACATCATCTCAAGACACTTTACAGAAACATTAGCAGGTCTGCACCTGCATCAAGATAAGATATGAAGTCTGAGCTCATCTTAACCCATCAGGGGTCCAGCAGTGACAGCAGTCCTATTTAAACCATAAATCCTACTTATTGTAATTAATTTCCTGATTAAAAATGTATTATCTTTATGGGATACAACAAAAAAGAAGAAAAGAAAATCTAACTTCTCCATCTGTCACCTGCTCCGATAGTGTTATTTTTGATCCCTCTCCAGAAACGTCTTGATGCCTGCAACATGTTCCTAAAAAGCTGGACAGGGTCAACTAAAGACTGAGAAAGTTGAGGAATGCTCCAAAAACACCTGTTTGGAACATTCCACAGGTGAACAGGTTCATTGGAAACAGGTGAGTGTCGTGATCGGGTATAAAAGGAGCATCCCTGAAAGGCTCAGTCATTCACAAGCAAGAATGGGGCGAGGTTCACCACTTTGTGAACAACTGCGTGAGTAAATAGTCCAACAGTTTAAGAACAATGTTTCTCAACATACAGTTGCAAAGAATTGATGGATTTGATCATCTACAGTCCATAATATCATCAAAAGATTCAGAGAATCTGGAGAAATCTCTGCACGTAAGCAGCAAGGCTGAAAACCAACATTGAATGCCTGTGACCTTTGACCCCTCAGGCAGCACTGCATTAAAAACCAACATCATTGTGTAAAGGATATTACCACGTGGGCTCAGGAAGACTTCAGAAAACCATTGTCAGTTAACACAGTTCATCACTACATCTACAAGTGCAAGTTCAAACTCTACCATGCAAAGACAAAGACATATATCAACAACACCCAGAAACACCGCCGGCTTCTCTGGACCCGAGCTCATCTGAGATGGACTGACACAAAGTGGAAAAGTGTGCTGTGGTCTGACGAGTCCACATTTCAAATTGTTTTTGGAAATCATGGACATGGTGTCCTCCAGGCCAAAGAGGAAAAGGACAATCTGGATTGTTCTCAGGTCAAAGTCTCAAAGCCAGCTAGTTAAGCTAACCCACCACCAGAGGGATACTGGCAGAGTACCATCATGCTATTTACAGAGACATGGCTAATGGAGCTAACACCAGACATGAACGCCACATTGGAAGGATTTCACCTGCTGCCAGCGGACAGGACAAATGCACTTGTTTCAGAAGACTTATTACCTTTATGTGACAAGAAGCTGTCTTGACTTCATTGGCTCTTACAGGATTAGGGGTCTCTGGTTAAGGCAGTAACCAGAGACGTAATGAGGGTACAGTGGTGGAGCTACCAGTGTGGGAGAGCATGTCTGAGTGTGTGGACCTCCTGTTGTGTTTTAACATGCCATGTCTCTATAAGGCAACTTAAAATATCACAGTGGGATACCAATATTCTAGAGTCCAGTGTAGGTATAAAGATGTAGTGATAACAAAACTTTGTTCAGGCGCTGCTGAGAAATTTCTCTGAGCAAGTGGCTAAAGTCAGATGATTATAAAGCACCAATCAGAAAGAGTCCCATCATACCTTTGTGGGGCAAATAGCAGCACAGCATGTCAAAAAACAACAACATACAAATATTTTTTGTTGGAAAAAAAAAGAAGAAGTTTTCCTACAGGAATTACTCGATTCCTGTGACCCATTGTTTGTCTGTGTTTTCACCAGAGCCTGAAGTCCTGTGATGATTATGCAAATCAGGTCAGTGACATATGGAGAAAAAAAAGTAGCTGCAAGGCCATTCGACAAAGGTGACGCCAACAAGGTGAAGACAGACTGGCTGTTTTCCAAACCGTCTACTCTACTACATATGGATTTAGTATATAGTAGACACTGCATGCTGCCTGCTGCTTTGGCATGTGGTCTGTAGTCTGACTGTTCTGTTGGCCTCTCTGGTTTTTATTTTTGTAAAATGGAACTACTGCTGATGGATGTTTTTTTTTTTTTTTTTTTAAAGTTTAACTTAATTATAAATGTACAAAACAAAATATGGGTACATCTTGACTTTTTGGTCCTTTCATTGTTTTCAGTGGTTTCAGGTATGTTTTAAATTTGTTAAGAAAAAAAGAGAGATTTCAGGGTCCTGTTTTTATGAATAAAAATTTTGAAAATATTTAAATTATATTATAGCAGAAAATAGAAAAAATATAGAACAGATTATTATTATTATTATTTCTTACATCTTATGGAAAAAACACTTCCAAATAACCCACATACATTTTTTTTTTTTAAGTTTGGGCTTGGTATGGGCTTTAAAGAATTTGCAGAAGTAAACACCTATTTCAGCAAGAAGTGTGAAGATATATCACTTCATTTCCATCTCACAGACCATCTAACATTCATGTTGCTGTATTGTAGTTAAAATCTAACTCATTCCAATAGGAAGCGGTAATTCACCCAAACCCCTAGTGCCACCGGCATAGACAAACAGCATTAGCACTGTGCATTATGGGTATGCCAGGTAGACTGGTCAGAAACATAATGAAAAATCTTCCCAAATGTGTAGCGCTTCAGTTAGCCTGTTAGCATGGAGGATATTCAGCCTGTGCTGGTTTGGATGGTGCTTTGTGCTTTATTGTGCTTCATGGATGTGTTTAATTAATTGTTTTAATCTAACTGACACTTGACAGGAGAGAAGCACAAGTTGCAAAGCCATTTCAAAAAGTCTAGAACAGGCTGTTTGACTGGGGAATAAAAGGGTTGACTGTTGATTAACAGCTTTCAGAGGAATGCATCCTTTCCAAATGGTTTTAGATTATCACTAAATATTTATTTGATGAGAACACTTTGAAATAAATATTTATAAAACTAAACTAGAGGACTTCTCCTGTGTTTCAACAGCTGGTATAAAGTGGACATTCACTGACACGTTCAGCTGAAGGTCTCCAGTTTACAGGGTCACTCTTTGAACTGGAACACTGGGAGCTGACAGAAACACATTCACACTATCAGGCTCAAAGAAGACCACTGATTAGGAGGTACTAAACCAATTCCATCACAGCTGGAGGACAGAATGGATTGTGGAAGGAACCTTTAGCTTGCAGGCCCCTTCTGCTTTGACCACCATTTCAGGGGTAGACCAGTTACCCCTGAACTAAATTTATACCCAAGTTCCTGCAGTCAAAAAGCACAGTTTTCAAAGTTATCTCTTGGTTGTTTCTGTTATATAACTGCAGAAAGCAACATGAGGCCTGATGAGGATGGTTTGAAAGGTCTCATTGAAATAATCCAAACATGACACTGCATTTCATTTCAGGGGCGTTCAGTTTTTAAATTTAGATTTGAATTGTGATTTACGACTTCTCTTTTGTTTCCCGAGTAAATACCAGGCGTATAAACTTCCCTGATGAATGAACTTTTTCTCCGTCCCTGACTGAACAGTGAGGAGTATTTTTTATCTGAATGGGCTCATATTGATAAGGTAAACGTTTGCTCGTCAAACTGTTTTAAACACATCTCCATGTGATGGATCTGAATTACTCTGCAAACTGCTATTGTAAGGAGCTTTCTAATCAAGGGCATGAGTTGTAAAAGCATCCGCTAATGATGACACTCAGACTCAAAGGCTGAAAGGATCACATCATTCCAAACAAGATCAGGAGAAAATATATCTAATTTTCTTTTTTTCACTTCATGCAAATGACTTACAAACCCTGCTGCTGCACCACGGCAGGAGACTAAAGGAAACAGAGGTTTGTGTAGATAAGAACAACTTCCTGTAAAGACAGTCCTCTGTCTGCAGCGAGGAAAAGGTACACTTACACACAGACACACCATAAACTCTCATCTTAACTGTTATTGGAGAAAGACTGAAGACAGATCTTAGCACTGATGTGATTCATTGCTGATGTGCTGATGGTTTAAAATGACGTTGAGCAGCCTGATGTGAAGAGGCAGATGCAGGCGAGAAGCAAGAAAAGAAGTAAGCATTCAGGAAACCAACCATGACCTTTGACCCTTGTCGTTTCAGTTTGCACTGTACGTCTAAAGGTAGTCAGATGAGATGTGACATTGTGATCCGAGGTCACGGTAAGGCCTGTGGGAGCAAACACCTGGGGCCAGGCCTGGAGGCACGCATCAGTGCTTTTCCTTTGTCAGAATCTGGAGGAGGAGTCCGACAGAGATACAGAATGTTAAGAAGAATTAAGATATTTAACTGTTTTTAAAGCACACACGGGGTAGCAAGAGGTAATTACCATACATACCGCTTTAATTCTCTAAGTACCTTATGACCAACGTCAGGCAAATTACTTTAAAAAAATGATCACTTATAGTTACTCTTTACTTTCCAAAAAAAGTAACAGAATTATTAACTGAATTACTCCTTCATGAATGTTATTAGTTACCAGGGAAAATAATTATTGAGTTACTTTTTTCAAAAGTAAAAGAATTTGGATTTTTGAGCAGACATAATGACCACTTCACATGTTTGTTTTTTTTCTTTTACTTCAATGAAGTTGAAGCCTGTACTTCCATCCTGAAAACACCAGTTTTAATTTATCAGACCGCCTCGGACTCACCGTTGTTTCATCTAGTTCTATTTTGAATCCATTAGTGGCACATTGAGGTTTATAACAACAACAAAACCCACCTCATGAACTCTGGCTCTGATTGGTTTACCATGAAATTGTACTCAACCTTCAACCAATCATCACTACTTTTATTTTTATTTGCAGCTCCTGTCCTGTGTCTGGCTGAGCGGGCCAGATTGGATAACAGCTGATAGATATCAGTGCATAATAACATTTCACTGTTGGTAACACTAACACTGTTATAACGTTTGAAACAGGGACTGCATTACGGGTGGGCCCAACGGTCCCAGGCCCACCCACTTGTCAACAGGCCCACCCTAAATTTTTTCTTTCAAAACAAACAAACAAAAAAAACCCAAAGTATTTATTTTAATGGTTTCAAAAGAAACATTGTGAAATTCTGTCACTTCAATTTTTGTTGTTGTTAGAAGTTCTGTCTTTATTTGGAAAAGACTAGATTGTCTTTGATTTAGCCGTGGTTAATGTCACCGCTCTTACATCCTATGATGAATAGAAAGCATGAGAGCGCGACTCTTTGTTCTCTCATGGAGAGTGATCATGGGTAGATCCATCCGATGCACAAAAACTGTATAAAAATGCAGTCAAAGCAGTAAATAGCAGTCAAATCCACTTTAAAACCACAAATAATAACAGTAGTATATGATTTGTTTTTTAGTTAATTGAAAAACTTCTAATTTGAGGCCCACCCAAAACTGAAATCCAGACTCCATCCCTGGTTTGAGGTAATAACTTAGATTACCCGTTACTAAACACTTACGCTAACACTGTTTATAACCAGGTGTGAAATAAGTTGAAATGTATCATCTGTTTTGTAGTGGGAAAGGTTGATATTCAGACATTCTTTCACTTCATATAGGTAACCCTCCACAGTAACCACATCTTTAAAGAGGGGGTACTCTGCTTACACTAAACGTGAAGATTTTCAAACTCCTGCTATTTACAGTTTTTAGAAATCCCTGAATCTGCCTCTGAACCATTCCAAAAATAGCATGAGGCCTCTACAGGGTTGACCAATCAGAGGAAAGGGGATTTGTGGAGTGGGGAGCCTTAAAGAGACAGCAGCGAAAAACTATCTCAGAAATATAGGTTTCCTAAAACATTAGTGAGAGAAAAACAGGGGGGGGGGCAAAGGGTCAATATAATATAATATAATATAATATAATATAATATAATATAATATAATATAATATAATATAATATAATATAATATAATATAATATATAAAAAAACAACAAAGGTAAGTATCATATCCTCTATAAAACATGGAGAGTGATGTCACTGATGATAGTTTCTGAAGAACAGCTTTGTCACCAAACTATGGCAGCCGCCATATTGCAAACTGACTTGACTATAAATGTGTTTGACCCTACAGAAGTCAAGCCTGCAAAAAACATGATTCCAAAATCTTTGAAATAAAATGAGGTATGAAAATCACCCCCAACGTTTCAAACGTGTTTATTGGTGCTGTAATAATTCAGTTCAGGTTTAAGGGAGACTTCTGGCTTTTGAAGCCAGCCGTAAACAGACACTTGAGGAACTGTAATTTTGTACTTCAGCTTTGGCATCATTTTCAACACTGGAGGTTGCTGCTTGGTAAGAAAACACTGGCTTTCCTGTCCTCTAAAATCTTCTTGGTCCAGAGAGGCTGGATACAGCACCTGGGGACATGCTCTGAGTAGTTAAAGAGGTAAAACATATGTTTGAATGGATACAGAAACATCCTGTCTGCTACAGTTCCACTAAAATGACTCTGAATTTAATGGCTGTCTAGCAGCGAGTTACCCAATTCACAAAGTCCTTCCAGCCGCCACAAAATGAACAGTGTGCAAAATACTAAAGCCCTCAGCAGGCATGTATCCATACGCTTTAATCGCTCAGTTTAGACTGTGGGCAGAGGCAGTGTAGCATGTCCTACAGTGACCAACCTTTGTTTGTTTGTTTTCTAAAACACCAGAAAATTATCCCATTATCACGAAAACAAGCTTTGTTCTCTCAGGATAATGAGATAATGGGCGAAGTTAATCCATTCAAATGGGACAGCCAGCTCCACAAAAGGAGAAAACAAGAGAAACGGGTTAAGACTTTTAACAAAACACACAGAAATGATGAAGGCGTCTCGTGAAGGAAACAACACGTATGGATGCATGTCTGCTCAGAAAAAAAAGATATCCCGAGTTCTCCAATGAGGTGTGTGTTTATGAGGAAGCATCAACCAATTAGCTTTACTCATATAAGCTGGAGCTCAGACCCTGAGAGGGTGAACCACTGGCTCATCCACTTGACCTTCAGCCTGTGATGTGGTTGGGGCATGTCAGGGGTCTCTCTCTCCACTGCTTTTCCTATCATTACACATCACTGTCAGAAAGTAGCTGTGGCTCATCAACCCATCCAACTTCATTTTTTACTCATTAAAAGCTGAATTAATGTTCTTATTTCATTAAAAGCAGTCTGGGAAATGTGGCTTTCCCGGGAGAGCATGAATCCATTTGGTCCACTAGTTTTCTCAAGGTTAACACTCAGGATCCCAATCCTGCCAGTGGGCTCAAAATACCACATATTTTTACTGACTGGCTTTCACAAACCATTTGTCCAATCCAAAAACTAAAAAAAAAGGGGTAATCCTCAGATTCTCATGTTTCCGAAGGTACCTGAATGTATCACAAGTGATGTTAGCAACATGTCTAAACAGAGCAGAGAAGAGGGGAGAATTTCATCAACATCTACAGCTTTGATTCTCATGTCTTCTTTGAAAATTTGCAGAAAATAAACTGTTTGCTGTCGATAAATTCTGTAACAAACAAATAATTCAGAGCTCTTTAATGCTTTCATTAAGCCCTGAATGATCCACAGACACCCTGTAGTCACACTTCAATAGCGCTTTGAATTTTGCTTCCCTTGTCGTCGTCTTGCAGGTATAAAATTTGTGCTCAGAGCTGCTCAGCTCTCTGTCTCATTACTGACAGAAACTTCTTTGCAGATGGTCATGATGCCTCTGCAGTGTAGACTGTAAACTGTGTAAACAGTGGTGACAGTACTGACTGTAAATAGTTTATAAAGAGTAAATATAATAGTTGTAATAATGCTGTAATAATTGTTGCATTCTGATGATGTTAAACTGCTCAGGAGACATTGTTGAGTTATCCTGAACCCAGAGAGGAGCAGGACTTCATACTGCAGAGAAACATCAGACCACAGTCAGGAAAAACATTTACAAACAGCAACATTTGAAGATTCTTTGAATGTAGAGACACCACCAAGATTTCTCCTCTGTTCCTTAGAGGCTTCCTGAAAATGTGTTGATACACTCATTCATTATTTTTTCAATTTTTAATTGAAGAAATTAATCTTTTTTCTCCTTATGATTTATAGCTTTTAAATTCTGTCACTGCATGAAGACATAGCTGAGTTCCATCAGTCTGTAGTCATGGTTGTCCTGAATCTATAGAGGAGCAGGACTTCACTTTGCTGAGAAAAATGAGACCACAGGGAGGAAAAATCTGACAGAAGCAAAAAGCAGCCAGAACCTGCTCAGGATCCTGAGGGTTAAACTTGAGATTCTATCATTAAAATGAAGACTCATTGAGTCTTTAACCCAGAAAAACACTACCGATTCTGGCCAAAGGTGTCGCAGCAATCAACGTCAAACAGCTAGTCCTCACAGAGCCTTTAATTTGTTTTTTTATACGTGATGAGGCTCGGTGAGTGTGTTGAATCACCTCAAGATGAGCAGGACCCAAGCCATGAAGTGAAGGAGGAGTTACACCTCGAGGAATCAGAAGATAAAGATTCAGGAGGCCTCTGTAGTTATTCACGCTGAGATGAAACAAAATGCTCTAAACTCCGTATGAAATCAACAGACGTAACGGGCCGTTCGATTCCATGTGCAGTTTGCCGTTTGGTGACCTCCTGAAATGGGGTCATGCAGGGGTCAGTGCTTTTCACTTCTTTGCCTATTGTCACAGCCTATCATATCATCATGGTGCACTGCGCTCCTCTCATTGGCTGCTTTTTCATTCTGTCTCATGACCTACTCGACATGGTTAATGAGCTTCTATGCGTTTGTGTGGCCTGGGGGCTTGTTTAGACAGTGTCATATATTTCTATGGCACTGCCTGTCTTCTAATGTACTGAAATGTAAAGCTCTGAGCGCTGAAAACAACAGAGGATACGGTGTATCGGACTGTATATTAGCTGTAGTACATTAGTTAGAGTAAAGAGGCCTCCAGCAGCAGTGGGGGCCCTAAATTGCCCTCAGGTTTGAATGTGAACATGAATGGATGTCTCTCTTGATTTGGTAACACTGGGAATCTGTCCAGAGTGTCCTGCATCTCATCCTGTGTCCTGTTGGAAGAAGGAGTATCGGTCATTATTTCTGAGGGGTCCCTCTGGTGTCCCTCTAGAAGTTTTATATGAAGTACAGTTTAAAAAAAATCTCTATTATTCTCACAGTTTTAGAAAATTCTTTTTTTCAGCTGCAGGTCTGAAACGCCTCATTTTAGCTGCTGTCTCTTTAAGGGTCCCCCTCTCCCCAACCCCCCTCCCTCTGATTGGCCAGCCCTCTAGAGGCCTTTAGGCTTTGAGGCCGTCATTTCAGTTAGATCTTGTGACGATCTTGTGTTATTTTCTTAGAACAGACTGTGCATCAGTGGTAGAGTTGTCGTCTCTTAATCGGAAGGTTGAGGGTTCGATTCCCAGCGAAGTGTCCTTGAGCAAGACACTGAACCCCAAATTGCTCCCACAGTTGTTCAGTGGTGTGTGAATGGGTATGGATGAGTTAGATAAAACTAAATGAAGCTCCCTCCAGGTCATCACAAGCAGCCAAGGTGTCCAAATACTGAGTTCAAACATTTTTAATATCAGCCTCATTGTTCCCTTTATGACAAAGTGATGCTACCCTCAGACCCTCTACAAGTATTATTTCATCGTTTCATTTAGAAATAATCATTTCAAACCTGTGGGAAAAAAAAAAAAATCCTGTGCGATAAAAGACAAAACAACACTATTCTCATTGTTTAACGTGTGGAACCAATAAAAGTGCTTTTCTCTCTGAGAAACGTTACATGAAGTTAATGGAGAGTTAGTAAGTGGGATTTGAATTGCATGACCCTGCCAACAAATTAATTACGTGACTTGAAAACATCCTGAGCGAGATATAATTTATATACATATGCATGACCTTGGCAGGCGCAGAGAGCCTGTATTTATGCACCGAAGTTATTAGGCAGCTTTTCCCTCATTATTAGACAACTTTCCACTCATTTCTTGGCAGCGTTCCTCTCATTATTGGAAGTGAGTGAAAAGTGTCTTTCTGAGTCTTTGTCTTATGTTCAGCTTCATGCTCTGCCTTTAGAAACTCAAGGCCCTGACATAAAGAGAGGCTCATGGGAGTCTGTCAACATATGGAGGCTAATCTTTGTGCTTCTTTCATATTTTTCATTACTGCCTCTCTCGTTCCCTTATTTATACTTTTGTAAGGTTAATGAACTATTATACAACACTGTGGTTTGGTCTTCATTCGAAGGTTCTGGTTTCTAATCTCTCCCTCCTCCTCGTCAATTTTTTTCCAGTCCAGAGAACAGGCAGGTTAGGTCGTCTGGCAACTCTTAATCACCTGTGAGTCTGAATGGTTGTCTGTCTGTGTGTGTCAGCCCTGTGATTACCTGGAGACCTGTTCAGGGTGTAGAACGCCTCTCACTCAGTGGGGAGCGTAGACCAGCTCAGTCTCCCATCAAACCTCTGAAGGAGTGGCCCTCAAACTTTTTCAGGGATGCACCTCTTTGAAATATTTCCCAGTCAAGTTCCCTGTGACCAGTGCAAATGATTGTTGCTTGAAACTAAATGAATGACTCTTAATGAGCTGTGGTGGATTCATGCCTCTGTTTGCAGAACGATCCTACAGACTGTGAAGGGTTTCATGTGTCACTGATCCCTGGTGCTGACTCAACTTGGCCCTAAGAGCTCTAAGAACTCAAATCACTGCAGCTTAAGAGAACACAAAACAAAGAAAATTAAGAAAACATCTTCATGAATTTGACAACACCTGCACAGCATTTAGAAAACACGCTGCAAAAAGACAACAAGAAAACACATTAGAAAAAGGCGCTGCAAATAGACCGCAACATACACATTAGTTAACTCTCCCAGCCTCCGAGACACATTTTAACTCTTGATGGTGCCAATATTGAGTATGTTGATACTTCCAAGTTTCTCGGCATCTGGCTTGATATCAATCTTAACTTTAAACAGCATATTGATTTGTTGTCAAAGAAACTTAAGTTTATTGTTGTTTTTCTTTACAGGTTAAAATCCTGTTTTTCTTTGCTGTCACGCAAGCGATTGGTAGCGAGCCTATTCTTATCACAGCTTGATTATGGTGATACTGTGTATAGATTTGCTTGTCCAACTGTCTTGGCAAAACTTGACCCTCTCTATCATGCTGCGTTGAGATTCATTTCAAATTCTGCTTTTAGGACTCACCACTGTACACTGTATACTCTAGTGGGCTGGTCCTCACTACCTATGCGCAGGATGAGGCACTGGTATGTTTTGATTTATAAGGCCTTGTTGGGCACTTTGCCCTCGTACATTAAATCTAAATTTGACTCCCTCAACCTCAGATCCAGCACCTGGCTGCGCTGCATCGTCCCCTCGGTGCGGACTGAGGCTGGTCGTAGGAGTCTGTCCAATTTTGGCCCTTGGTCATGGAACGACCTCCAAACTAGGCTCAAGCTGGCCTCTCTGGTCTCTTTGACGTGCTTTAAGCACAATATTGCTGAACTTTTATCCTCTGTTTGCTCCTGCCCTGGTGTTTGATTTGTTTGCTTTGTTTTAATCAAATGCTGCAGTCTTTTACCTCATTATGTTTTATGTGATCACTCTTTGTGCTCAGTGTGTTCTGTACATGTGTGTTTGTTTTCTTTGTTGAACATTGATGTCTAACACTGCCTCTTGGCCAGGTCACCGTTTGAAAAGAGATTTAACCTCACTGGGTTTTACCTGGTTAAATAATGTTTAAATAAATAAATAAATTTAAAAAAAATAGAAAAACACGCTGCAAATAGACCGCAACACAACATTTTAGAAAATTGACAACAAAAAGTCCACAACAAAGCAGATTAGAAGAATGCACTGCAAATAGATTGCAACACAACACATTAGAAAAACGCGCTGTAAATAGACTGCAACACAACAGAAGTGTTTCCAGGGGACATTTAAAAGTGATGCACATGTCTGAACATGCTTGTTCTTGACGCAGATTTTGAGTCACAGCCTTGTTAAGGTTCTCTTTCTGTCAGTGGTGTTGGAAAATGAGATAAAAGTGTTTTTGTTTTTTTTAACACTGTGAAAGAGAACCTTAATAGGGTTGTGACTCAAAAGCTGCATCAAGAACAAGTGTGTCCAGACGTGTGCATCACTTCTGAGTGTCCTCTGGAAACTCTTCTGTTGTGTTGCGGTCTATTTGCAGCGCGTTTATCTCATGTGTTGTGTTGCGGTCTATTTGCAGCGCGTTTATCTCATGTGTTGTGTTGCGCTCTATTTGCAGCGCGTTTATCTCATGTGTTGTGTTGCGCTCTATTTGCAGCGTGTTTATTTCATGTGTTGTGTTGCGCTCTATTTGCAGCGTGTTTATTTCATGTGTTGTGTTGCGGTCTATTTGCAGCGCGTTTATCTCATGTGTTGTGTTGCGGTCTATTTGCAGCGCGTTTATTTCATGCGTTGTGTTGCGGTCTATTTGCAGCGCGTTTATCTCATGCGTTGTGTTGCGGTCTATTTGCAGCGCGTTTATCTCATGCGTTGTGTTGCGGTCTATTTGCAGCGCGTTTATCTCATGTGTTGTGTTGCAGTCTATTTGCAGCGCGTGTTTTGGTGTGTTGTGTTGTGGTCTTTGCAGCGTGTTTTCTAAATGCTGTTCATGTGTTGTCAAACTGATGAAGCTGTTTTCTTAATTTGCTTGTGTTTTGTCTTTTTGCATGTGTGTTCTTAAGTTGCAGTGCTGTGAGCTTTCAGGGCCACCGTAGAAATGAGTCATTGATGAAAATTTGCAGTTACTATTTTTGTTAACTAAATTATTGCTGACAGACAGGTTTGACCATCCAAGATATCACAGGAATCAAGAGGAGCTACATTCTATTTACTTCTTCAGTAACGTATTCCAACTCCAGCACAGCCTCCATTATTTGCTATAACTTAATTAACTTAACTTGTAACTTTTTTTTTCTTTTAGCGTTAAAGAGTCTGAGGTTATTCTGATCTCAGAGGTGTGAGAAAGATTCAAACACATTTTCTCTATTCGTATTCTGTGACGTTATGTCTTCCGTCTTTATTCAGCCACTCCTTCTTGGAGTTGGTATCTGCTTTAAGCCCATTCATGAGCGTGTTCCTTTGCCTCCTTTGTTGTTGCTTTTCTGTGGAATAATATTGGTAATTGGCCCCACAGTTTCTCTATATTCAGTCTCTATTATGACGTTCATTGAACCTGTAACCTGTGAACTCCTTAAACGGACCATCACAATGACCCTGAGATAAAGACGGAGGTGAGGAGGATAATAAACACTCCAACATAAGCCAGGGTGAGGGTCAGTGCTAATTATTTGCTTTAAGGACAGGAGCGGAGCTCAAACAGGCTTCAAGAGGAAACAGAACGTTAGATGTGGGCGGGATCTGAGGTTTTTCAAAGCTTTCCTGAATAATGCAGAAAAAAGGAGATTTTTCATGGTTTATCTTTCAGACATCTGAAGTTGTGTAGAAATTCCTGTCAATATTTCCCATGTTTACCTTTTCTTGTTTGCTCTGTTTACACACAGCGCTCTCCTGTATTGTTCACTGACCACCGAACACACTCGTCTCCTGATAACCTCTCTGTGGCACACGTCTCATTCAAACCTGTAAATATACGTTCATCTGTAGTCATTCACAATCAGCATCTATTCAACACGTATCCAAAGAGCAGGGTGTAAAGAACATTATGGGCTGATTGTTGTCGGAGTTTAGTGTGTTAAAGCGCGACACAAAAACGCTGAACCGTGTCTTTGCTCCAAGGCCACACAGGCGCCTCCTCCCTGCAACAGGCGAGCAGCAGCTGTGACATCAAGCTCCTCCAGCAGTCTCTGGATCTCATCACCGAAGCCTGCACTAACTCCGCAGAAGCACCAGGGACACAGATCCATTTAGCAACAAACTGTGCCGCCTCTGAGCTAATGGACAATATGAGACAATAAGTTGCAGTGTTTTTTTTTTTTGTTTTTTTTTTTATTGGAGCCAGGTCTCAGAGAGTCTTTGCGTAGGAGTTTTTGAGTAAAGAAATTCTAAAGGATGAAGATGTCAGCTCAGGTATAAAAACAGCAGAACCACGGCTCACAGACAGTATAAGCATTAAAAAATAAATAAATCTAGACTCCTGAGCTTTTTCATAAACTGATTAAAATACAAGAGGCAGATGAAAGCCTGAACACACAGGAGTGGACAGAGTTCTAAAATATTCTACGAAAGTAAAACCCCGTTTCCACCAAGCAAGTCCAGTTTGGATCAGTCCACTTTGGTACGGGTCGGATCAGTAAAGCCTGATCCTGTTTCCACAGCAGCGTGAAAGCCAGATGCTGATAGCTGCCTCAGCTACGTAACAGCATGACGGCATGGCAGCGCAACACAGTTTACCACGCTAATAAATCCAACGAAGAAGAGAAACACAACACAGTAAACAAAGCAGTGATGGAAAAAGAAAGTTATCTTCACAACATCGAGTGGAAGTTTAACCCTTTAAACCCTAACGGCCCCCAACTGGGGGACTTTGATGCATTAATCACGAAATAATAAAATGATGCTGCACATCCCATTAAACAGCAGAACCCAGGGCTACACGACTAAACATTCATTACACGCCACAAACAAACTCAAATAACAAATAAATGAATCACAACATATCAGACTTTGTACAGCTTCACCGTGACAAAAGATCAACACCTCAGATTAAAGCAGAGACTCCACAGATTCCAGTGATACAAGCCAAAGCTCTCAATGGACAACGTGTCTCACCCCTTTCAGAGGGCTCTTTACCTTCCTGTTATCAGTCAGTGATAATTTCATACTTGTTCATTGGTTCTTTTCATATGTCTTGTGATTAAATAGTCTTGTACATATTTTCTTTTCCCTGGTTGCAAAGTTGCAGCTGAAGTCAGGATGAAGAACGAGTGTGGCAAATGGTCGTCCACAGGTGGCGATGGCCTTTACTGACTCACAAAGCGGTGAGTTTAAAGAAACAGTGTATATAAGATTCTATCATCAGCATGTTCCAATTCAAACACTTTAAATATTAAGAGCCAAATTTATTTCAAGTTGAGATGCGGAACTATTTTTAACTTGTTTTCACGTCCAGGTGGAAGGTCCCAAGGTGAGGCAGGATAACTCACTGTCATCTCATCCCGTTCACACCACTGGTTAAAGATGGTTGAAGTTTGAGGCTGAGTGTCTTATCCAAGGACACTGAATTGTGTGGACACCAAGGCCTGAGACTGAACCCTCAACCGTCCAATCAAAAGACAACCCACTCTACCGCTGACGCTCACTCGCCCTGGATACAGGAAGCAACACCATCTGGTGTTGGTGTTCATGGGGTCTTTTTTTGGAACTCACAAACTAAGTGACTCAGAAGTAAGTTTCCACAGCTGCAGCTTTGACCTTTTGTTGTCTCCCACCTCAAACACGTGGCAGAAGCAGCCCTGCTGATTGCCTCACGACTGCCAGGCTCCGATGATGGTTGGCATTTAAACAAGCATCTCTGGTTTGACTTAACAGTGAAGTTTTATCAGAGAGAGAGGACTTGATCGGCTCTGAGTGCTCTGCAAACGTCACTGCACAAGTTCAGGGATGTGATTCTTGGCTGTAAGTTCAGAAAGATTGTGGGCATCAACCTTTAGGCAGCGTGTGTGTCCAAGCAACCAAAAACAGGAAGCAGGGTGTGAGGAAAGGACAAAAAAAAAAAATTCCCTTCTTCAGTGCCTCACCCCGGTCCTGTGAAAACACCACAGACGTGTGCTTATTAGGATGATCATGGGAAAACTTAAACCATAAATCTGAGTCAGTGGAAATATGGGAATAAAATGATGTGTTCCAAAATGATGTGCTGATTATTTAAGAGAGATTCTCTTTGGATTTGTTCTTCATCCCATTTTTTTAAAAGGACACAGATGGACTGAGCGCTCCTTCATATTAAGAGAGAGTTAAAAAATAATTAAAATAAAAAAAAATCCCCCTTTTTAATCACCCTGATTTCAGCCATTTTTGCTGTTGTCTCTTTAAGGCTCCCACACTCCACCAACCCCCTTACCTCTGATTGGCCAGCCCTCTAGAAGCCTGTTGGGGGCAGAGCTATGAGCAGGCCTTGGTGTTTGGTGACCCACTCGTGAAGCTGTTTTGATCAGTGTACAGACACATTCATTGAATTAATTCATTGAATTAATGTAACATATGAATTTATAGCAGTTTGAAAAGATGAGCTTCTTCTTTGATGTTGCAGAGAGGGACGAAGCACAGACACTAAGACGGCTTATTGCCTTAGCTAGGTAGACAACAATGGCTTCAAAAAGAGCTCACTTCATCGGCTTGAAGTAAAGATTTGTGGTTTTGTCAGTAACTGATTCATAAATCTCTAAATCCAGGAGTGAGAATGATCTGATGACAAGAATTGCCTTTCAGGACTACGGCCAACTTCTCTGTATTTCCTTGTAGCTAACAGTGAGTAGTGATGGACTGAACCAAGGCTCCTCTCTCTGTGTCCTTCTTTACAGTCAAGCCAGGAACCAAGCTGTTTGGATGGAGGGTAAAGTGTAATCCAGGAATGGCATCCAGAGAGCAGATCTTCTTTTTAACTCTTCTTTGTTCAAGACAACTTTCCCCAAGATGCAAAGCAACAAGATAATGTATTTATATACCCTTTCAAACAAGCTGGTTCAGGCTCATGTTTCTCACTGTGTTCCATCACCTTTCCTTTAACAACACTCAATAAGTGTTTGTGAACTGAGGACACTAATTGTTGAAGCTTTGGAGGTGGAATTCTTTACCATTCTTGATTGATGAACAACTTTGGCCTGGAGGACACCACGTCCATGATTTCCAAAAACAATTTGAAATGTGGACTCGTCAGACCACAGCACACTTTTCCACTTTGCGTCAGTCCATCTCAGATGAGCTCGGGTCCAGAGAAGCCGGCGGTGTTTCTGGGTGTTGTTGATATATGTCTTTGTCTTTGCATGGTAGAGTTTGAACTTGCACTTGTAGATGTAGTGATGAACTGTGTTAACTGACAATGGTTTTCTGAAGTCTTCCTGAGCCCACAGGGTAATATCCTTTACACAATGATGTTGGTTTTTAATGCAGTGCTGCCTGAGGGGTCAAAGGTCACGGGCATTCAATGTTGGTTTTCAGCCTTGCTGCTTACGTGCAGAGATTTCTCCAGATTCTCTGAATATTTTGATGATATTATGGTCTGTAGATGATGAAATCCATCAATTCTTTGAAACTGTACATTGAAAAACATTGTTTTTAAACTGTTGGACTATTTGCTCACGCAGTTGTTCACAAAGTGGTGAATCTCACCCCATCCTTGCTTGTGAACGACTGAGCCTTCCAGGGATGCTCCTTTTATACCCAATCATGACACTCACCTGTTTCAAATGAACCTGTTCACCTGTGGAATGTTCCAAACAGGTGTTTTTGAAGCATTCCTCAACTTTCCCAGTCTTTTGTTGACCCTGTCCCAACTTTTTAGAAAAGTGTTACAGGCATCAAATTCAAAATGAGTGAATATTTACGAACAAATTAAGTTTATCAGTTTGAACAATAAATGTCTTGTCTTTGTCGTGTATTCAATTGAATATAGGTTAAACAGGATTTGCAAACGAACTTCACTGGAATTGGGGTTGTATCCGAATCATTAAAAAACTCTATAGTTCAGATATTTAACTCTAAAAGATGATTAACTCTTTAAACTCTGGGAAACAACATTATGACACTTTATTATTTCTATGTTGCAGAGTAATTTGAACCGGCTACATCCAGGTGAAACACACGACACATGATTGTGAAAAGTTTGTCTCCTTTAAGGCCAAAGATCCTCTGTACTCATTCAGGCTGGGGGTCTGGGTCTGGACTTTTGTCGAACTGGGAGGTCTGAGCGGTGCTGAGAGGATGACCAAATACAACCGCCTTCTTTCTTTAGAGGAAGAACCAGCCCGACGGGGAATCCTGGGCAGGTTTTTCTACTCATCCCTTGTCTTTTTTAGGGAGAGAGGAGGCCAGACAAAGACAGAGAGAGAGAGAGAGGTAGTAACGCTTGAGAGCACATCTCTCTCTCTCTCTCTCTGTTGTCTGAAAGAAAACTGTGTGTGAGGAATCATACAAATGTGTATTTGTGTGTGAGTGTGTGTGAGCAGAAGAATGAAAACCCCTCCTTTGGATCTGTTAATTGGCTGCCTAATTACACGCAGGGACAGATTTGTTCCCATCCGTCATTTCCTCAGAAAGCCGGCAGGGACACGGAGGGTTAACGAGGGACGAGCATAAATCTGTGTGTTGTCATTTTGCTTCCTCAAAGTTTATCGAGCACGTTTATTGATGCTGAATGTTTGTGTTGCTGGGAAGCATCGGTGCAGCTCGGCGTGCTGCAGCTGCGACAAGCGGGGGGAAAAAAAAAAGCAGTGTTTCTACCCAGTTACCCGAGGCTGCAGCAGCTTTTGTCCATTCAGTTCTTTATTTTTGTCTGGTCCACGGTCTCTGAGGAGAAGCTCTCCTCTTCAGCGTTCACTGAAAAAGCACAGCAGCAGTCCAGTGCTGCAGGGCACTCTGCCTAACACAGCCGGATCACAGCTCCGGCTGTTTCCATCAGGAAACACCGAACATTTCAAACCTGCTGCTGCTGCTGCTGCTGCTGCTGCTGCATTTTATTTCAATTCATTATTCCAGGTCAGGATTTCACCCAGAGAGAAAAACAGCTTATCCTCTCCTACACTGAGTGCATTAGTCCTATTTGATTTAAAAAAAAAAAAAAAAAAACAGAGGAGAAAAATCAATATGAGCCTTATTTAGAGAGAGGCTAAGTGGAGAAACACGACCTTCGATGAAACAGTTTCTAAAACCCTCAAACGTCTCGTCTCCACTTCAGGTATAAACATACCATCAGGTGCTGTACACTCCTCACACAAACACAGCTCCGCTTTAGGTCACAACCAATCATCTGCAAACACAGCAGCACTCCTGACAAACAGAACACAAGCTGCAGCGTGGAAACGGATCGTCTTAGTGGAGCTCTTTATTTCACCTGACGTCTTCGATCTCTAAGAGCTCATCTTTAAACAGGCTTTTTAAACCCGAGAGTCACGAAGAAAAACACCAAATCTGCACACGCTGGAATATTCTTAACATTTATTTGTGAGTCAACATGTCTGTCCCTGGCCTCCAACAAACATGTGGATCATCGATTCTGATTTTTTTTTTCCCCTCTGGACCTGCTTTAAAAAAACACTCATTTTTAGATTGAGATAAAAAAAAACTTCAATGCATCTCAAAGACTGGATGTGTTGGAAGAAAGAGAGTGAACACAGACACGCTGGTTTAAGAGTCAAACAGAGGTTTCTATCAAACACACAGTTCCTGCTTCTTTGTGTTTATTTGGCGAGGAAAGCTCCGTGCTTTAACAAAACGCAATAATAAAAGGCGCTAAGCAGTGGGAGGATAAATGCCAGAAAACACACACACACACACACACACACACACAGACACACACACACACACAGCTGTGTCAGTGTTGTCAAACAAAGCCTGCCTCCCGTCTGTTCAGGACGTGCTGAGGTAAAGGCCTCTTCATCGCTGGTCAGCTCCCCCACCCTCGCTGACCCCTCTCATGGCTCCTCAGTTCCTGGAGGAAGTGATTCTGTCAGCGTGTAAAGACGGGCGAGGAGAGGCTGGAGGAGCATCTCTCTCTCCCGCCCGCCCGCCTGCCTGCCCGCCTGCTCGCGGCACCGGAGAGAAAAGGCTGCTTGTGTACAGTGAGGAATGGAGGAGCTTCACAAGTGCTTTGTGTACCAGCCGCATACAGCTGCATCAATGGGCCTGTCAAGTGAGTTATCCCTCATTCAGCGCTCCTTTCTGAGTCTAACCGACACGGCCCTGCTCACACACATATCATACAAACCTGCTGGAAAATAAACATTCACCTCTTCTCCACGTTTCTCATTGTTTCTCCTCAAAATCCTTTTTTTTTTAATCATGAGGAGACTTCAAATTAGTTAAACTGTGGGTTCGATTAATCGTTCTCCTGCTGTTCCACTCACATTGTTCTTGGTTTCTCGGTCTGCTGGGAGCTCACACTCGCTGTTCCTCCGAGTGTCGGGACTGAAGACAACCTCTAATCAATGAAACGTGCAGGCCGGACACACAGCCGAGGCTCCCCGGCAGCCAATTACTGTGTTTGGGGGAAAATAAATGAAATGACTAACAAAATAGGTCAAATTAAGTGTTTCCCAGACACACTAAAAGAACCTCCCTAATTGCCGGTCCCCGAAGGCGCAAAAAATACAAAAACAACAAAACATTATATTGTGTCGGCCGACGACGACGAGGGAGAAGACGGAGAGCTGAGGATGGAGGACAGGCTGAGGGGAAGAAAAGGACGCAGCATGCTCGCTGTAATTACATGTTTTGCCTCCATCGGCGGTGTGTGCACCCGTCTGTCAATCAACATCAGCCGGCGTGGAGCTGGAGCAGATGGCAGAGGAAGGAATCGAGCTGGTCATTGACTTTGCTTCTCTTAAAGGAAGGAAGAGGGAGACAGCAGATCCGAACAACACTCCTCCTCCGAAATCAAAGACCGCATTGTATGTTGGCACACTATCGAGCCGTGCCAGGACGACCTCTGCTCGAAGAACCTCGTCGGATATGGAGGATATGAGCCGGCTGAAATGTAAATCAATACCAGGGCCTTCTCCTCTTTTACAGGCGCTCACTCTTCACTCTTTAAGATTGCATCCTAAATTCACACGTCCTCGCTCTACTTTTGCCGTGAGAAGAGGTTAAAAGAGCCACATGTGCTCTGAGAATCGCCTAACAGACCATTTCCTGTTCGACCGCAGCCACTGTTGTGACTTAATCTGCTGTTAAATAGAATTAGAGTGTGACTTCCTCTGCGACTTTTAGTTCAGAGCCGCACACAGTAAATGAAGATGGAGAGCGGTCTTTGAAGCGGCTGCATATGAATCAAGTTAGAGAGGAGAGACTTTGAGCCGTAATGACATTTCCTCCACTCTCTGTTGGGGGGTGAGGGGTGGGGGGGCTGGAAATTACACCTCAGTGCTAAACGAAGCCTGAGCTTTAATTAACAGCGGCAACACAATAGGTGATGGACATTACCCACAGTTCACAGCTCTCATGTTTCCATCCCTCCTCACTGAAGGAAGTGTCTGGGAAATTTGGGCAGGTGTCGGGGGGGAAAACAGAGCGACACGCGAGCAGCCCTCCATTGTGGTTAAATCACCGGCACAGTCATTGTGATTTCTTCAAAAGGCACAGGCTGATCCTCCTCCATACCTCGCTAACACACACCTCAGACTGCGGCTTAGAGGCAGAATCCACCCCAGGACGCTGCAACACTTTAACACATGGGCCTGGACTGAGGGGGCCTGCATGTCTGGACTCTGGTGAAAACACTCGGGCTCTGATCGTCTTCTTGCTTTTTGTTTACTTACTACCAAAATTAAAAATAAATAAATAATAATAATAATAAACAAAACCTGATTGCAAAAATGATCCATTTCAGCTAGCAGAAGAAAAAAAAAAACCTGACACACTTTGACACATGGAGGAAATTTCTCCAACAACATAAACACTGTGCAGAAGTCTTCAGCATGTAAACAAACATCCACTGTGTTTCGTTTTCATGAGTAATCATTAGTTTTTGTGAGACCTTGACCCCCAGGATAAGAGAATGAGTTGGTATGACTTATTTTACACAGCTTGATTTTCTGTCATGATGAATTCATTTACCTCAAACCTTCAGATTACAAAGATTGTTTCTCCAAAATCATTTCTTTGGATTATTTTCTTGTCATCTAGAAAAGTGGTTCCCAAAGTGTTGGTCTCCAAACACTGAGAGCCATTACTGTAAAAACAAGAAATCGAGGTTCAATTTGAGGCAAACAGAAAATCTTTGATCTGTTTTCCACTTTTCTTTCTTGAAGACCCCGAGGTGGCTCAACCAGAGTAACGATGGCGTCAGTGGAGCCAGATTAACTTTTGGAACACAGCAGCTAAATAAAGTATTTAGTTTTTCTTTGTCTGTTTACAGATTTCAGATACGAGTGTGTCCCCACAGCAGGAATGCGCCAGGCTCGCAGCTCATTTGGAGGTCACAGGTTGAAAAGTTTAGGAACCCCTGGTCTGGTGAACAAGCTGTGAGTGTATTAAAAGGAGAGGCAGCTGGAGAGTTAAATAGGGTCACAAAATTCGGTGAATTTTCAGGAATTTATATGAACTGCATTCATCCGGTCAGAAACGTATAAATATTTTAAAAAATGTTTTTTTTTTTATAAGCAGACACATGCAAACATGTCTAATACAATATTTATAAATGTCATTATAAATGATTTTTTAGGGACTTTTCTGGATTTTTTCCTAACTGAGTCTAACTGTCATGAATACAGGCCGAAATATTTGTCGTGGCTAGCCTCTAAAAATTTTATATTTTGAGGATCATTTATTAGTTTATCTGTAATGTGTCCATTACTTACAGTTAAACTTAACCATCAAATGGTTTTACCTCAGTACGATCATCAAAACTCACCTTGACAGGACTCCAAATCCAGAAACATGGTCTCAGTGGAAATGCTGTAGGCTGGTGAAGTAGAGATGGATGATGATCAAATGTGCTGGCAACTGTTCACGTATGTGACTCATGGTGCATAGTGGAATTTGCAGTCAGTCATGTTGTTTCAAACTGGATCGTTTTTGAAAACCTCATTCGAAATAATAAATAAATAAATAAATAAATAAATAAATAAATAAATAAATAAATAAATAAATATTGACCCAAAATTTCCTGGGAATTTTTAGTAAAATCTTTTAGGAAACTCTCCTGAAATTTACCAGGAATTTTCCACCCCTTTGCAACCGTACTTTTTTAAGTCAGGTCACATCACGTCAAACTGCTGTTCAGGTAAATTAAACTTGTTTCTGTGTTTGTCGTGCTTCTTTAACCCTTTATCGCCTAATGTATCATATTTGATACATGAGTTTCAAAGACCTCGATCTCATCAACATGATAAATATTTACATTAAAAACTTGTTTAAGAAAACAATAAAAAATATGTACTCTACCCCCTCAAGGATTATTATTCTACTACAAGCAGCTGAAGTTGTGATTTGGCACTTTTCAAAATGGCTGCTCTCAGGAAATCATCAAGCAGTTGCTGTAAGAATAACATCTAAATTGTGATTTTTATTTTTTTTTTTTAAGTATCTTTTGCCTTGAATGAATGCACGTTTACTAAAAACTTAACAAGTTGCCAACACCATCCAACAAGTCAATTATGATTAAAAAAAAGTATCATAACAAGATGATATAGTAATATTTTTTGTGGATTTTGTTAAAAGCGTTTTTCAACATCTTAGTTCCATAAATTTAGAATTTTCTGCAATTTTTGATGGGCCAGGCTTTAAAGGGTTAAGTCCACAGCTGTGAGTGTGTGATCTGGCTTCTTCTTATCACAGTAAACCAGCATCAGGATTTTGAGATAAGTGAGTCCAGATCTGAGGAAAGCAGCAAGAAGAAAAGAAAAACCCTGTATGGATGCGTGCTCTTGTTATATTGTGATCAAAATCAATTCAACAGACTCAAACTGAATCAGAGACATGAACAGAATCCAGAGACGACGCAGATCTGTTCTAGTGAACCATCTTCCATCTATCCTCTTATTTCATTCACTGCCTGGGCATTGTACCAAACACGGGCATTTTTCTTAAGTGAGCTTTCACTGTAGAGAGTTTGCTGAACTACGGAAGCCCTGAGGGTCAAGTGGGTAAAAAGGGGTCTGATGATTCAGGGTCATTCTGAAAGCCTGATCTGAGTATTTTGTTCTCATATTTTTTGTAATTTACAGGGTTTTACAAACATATGGAAAAAGAGCCATTTATTCTTCTGACTGCACAAATATCTTCACAAATGAAAAACAATTATTCAGAGTGAGGAAGATAATATCAATATTCATTCATTCATCTATTTATTTGGCACACAAAGGAGCACTACATATCTTTTTTTTAGGCTCAGAAGGTTATTTTTTTCTGATTCTCCTTAAACAGTTACAGGATAAGCTTTGTTTGGTTCTGAACACGTGTACAGAAGACGGAATTATATCGCCGATGCATCAGTTATGTCACATTTTCTTAAAGTCTGTTTATTATGAGTGAGATCCAGTCGATGAATGAATGATAACATGAAAAATAACTTTGAACCCGACCAAAACTGAGACAAAAACAATGCAGAGAAATAAAATTCAGTGAGAGGTTTTATTTTTTTTTTGTCTTTATCGGTTCAATGAGAGGCTTCTCTGAATTTCTCACACATCTGGTCCCTGAATTCACCCACATTAGATCCTGTAAAGGTTTATATGAGACATATAATCCAGAGAGACCAGAGTGGAGGGAAGAAAAGCTACACCTTCAGTATTAAACCTTGGAGAAGATTTTTTTGTCTCCAGATTCTGAAATCCAGAGATCTGATGAGTTTATCTGAAAACCTGCTTCTGACTGTCACAAACCGCCTACACCCACACGGCCTGCGTCATCATAAAGGCAGAGATTTATCAGATTCCACTGGATTTCTCAGTAAAACAGATTTCGTCAAAGTGACGTGTGCAGACACAGCCAGGATGGGTGTGTGTGTTGGGGGGGGCAGAGCTCCACATGAATTTTTGTCCTGGGAAGGTACGGGTGTGTGTGAGTGGAGCGCTGGAAACAAAGTGCGGCCTGTAATTGCTCACTGGGGGGGCTGCAAGGTTAACACTGGTTCAGAGAGAACAATTCAGAGACACACTTTTCTTTGGCAGAAGCTCAAGGCTGCGGAGCACGCTGCACTGTTCCTCACAGCGCAAACAATAAATTAGGCTTCACCTTCAGTGCTACAAAAAGCTGAACTCTGAAAAGGCAGTGTGAGACGCATGTCTTTCATTTCACTGAAATTAAAGGGCTTCAGTATAAATCACTGATACATTCATTCTGAGTAACCTCCAGCTGGCTTCACAAACACTATGTCTGATTTTTTCTCCTCACATATGATCCATAACCGCATTGACAATGCATTGTGGGACACTGATTTTGCATCATCTGATCTTCAGGAGGAATTTCAGCACGGTGCAGGTTTCACAGGGCAGGAGACAGGACGGGGTTGTGACCTGCACAAAAAAAACAAACGCTCGCTGAAACAAACAACCACTGAAGTCCCCTCCAAACACAGCCAGACAATTCAAACCGTCTCTGTCACTGAGGTCACCATGAAACAGCAGGAAGGAGACAAATATCAGTCACAGAAATCAACAGATTCAGCAGCAAAGGCCACAAGGTTTCAAAGAGACAGAAACATAATCAGAACGGATGTTTGTAGATTTCTGTTCACACTGTTGGAAAGACGCTGGAGCAGAAACCAGCAACAGAACAAAGAGAATACTCCTCAGGTGAACTGATTAACATCAGCTCCTCCTCAGAGCAGCAGCGTGGTGTCTCCTCAGGAGTCCAGAGACGGTTCAAAGTGACACAGGACAGACTTACTGGTGCTGTGTGGGGACTCCAGAGCATCCCTCCGTCTCAGCAGGATCCTCTGCAGCTCCTCCTGCTCATCGTTTGCTGGATGGGTCACTGCCTTTGCTCTGGGGGAGGGTCTGTTTACAGTTTCCTGAAGAGTTTGAACACAAACACACAGGCAGACAGACAGACGGACAGACAGACGGACGGACGGACAGACAGACAGACAGACAGACAGACAGACAGACAGACAGACAGAGACAGAGAGAGAGAGAGAGAGAGAGAGAGAGAGAGAGAGAGACAAACAGGCGGACATTCAGATAGACAGACAGAGCAAGAGAAACAGAGAGACAGAGACAGAAAGAGAGAAAAACAGACAGACAGACAGGCAGACATACAGACAGACAGACGGACAGACAGACAGACAGACAGACAGACAGACAGACAGACAGTGTTGGGCAGCCACAGAGAGGTAAAGTTATTGAACAAACAGAAATTAGTGCAAATCCTGACTTTAGCTCTTTAGCTCTTCAGTTCTTAAGGTTTTATATTCTCTGTTCTACAGTCACTTGCTCTTTTGTTCTTTAGCTCTTCAGTTCTTTAGCTCTTTAGCTCTTTGGCTCTTTAGTTCTTAAGCTCCTAAGTTCTTTAGCTCTTAAGTTCTTCAGTTCATTAGCTCTTCAGTTCTTTAGCCCTTCAGTTTTTTTTAGCTCTTTAGCTCTTCAGTTCTTCAGCTCTTCAGTTCTTGAGCCCTTCAGTTTTTTTTAGCTCTTTAGCTCTTCAGTTCTTTACCTCTTCAGTTCTTTAGCTGTTCATTTCTTTAGCTCTTCAGTTCTTTAGCTCTTTAGCTCTTTGGCTCTTTAGTTCTTAAGCTCCTAAGTTCTTTAGCTCTTAAGTTCTTCAGTTCATTAGCTCTTCAGT
Source organism: Labroides dimidiatus (assembly GCA_030710495.1). Lineage (NCBI taxonomy): Eukaryota > Metazoa > Chordata > Actinopteri > Labriformes > Labridae > Labroides > Labroides dimidiatus. The sequence continues at coordinate 30,399,024 of CM061149.1, read as the reverse complement.
TCTTTAGCCCTTCAGTTTTTTTTAGCTCTTTAGCTCTTCAGTTCTTCAGCTCTTCAGTTCTTGAGCCCTTCAGTTTTTTTTAGCTCTTTAGCTCTTCAGTTCTTTACCTCTTCAGTTCTTTAGCTGTTCATTTCTTTAGCTCTTCAGCCCTTTAGCTCTTCAGTTTTTTAGCTCTTTAGCTCTTCAGTTCTTTAGCCCTTTAGCTCTTCAGTTCTTTAGCCCTTTAGCTATTCAGTTCTTTAGCTCTTTAGCTCTTCAGTTCTTTAGCTCTTTAGCTCTTCAGTTCTTTAGCCCTTTAGCTATTCGGTTCTTTAGCCCTTTAGCTCTTAAGTTCTTTAGCTCTTTAGTTCTTTAGCTCTTTAGCTCTTCAGTTCTTTAGCCCTTTAGCTATTCGGTTCTTTAGCCCTTTAGCTCTTCAGTTCTTTAGCTCTTTAGCTCTTCAGTTCTTTAGCTCTTTAGCTCTTCAGTTCTTTAGCTCTTTAGCTCTTCAGTTCTTTAGCCCTTTAGCTCTTCAGTTCTTTAGCTCTTTAGCTCTTCAGTTCTTTAGCCCTTTAGCTATTCGGTTCTTTAGCTCTTTAGCTCTTCAGTTCTTTAGCATTGAAGTTCTTTAGTTCTTTAGCTCTCCAAATTTTTAGCTCTTTTTTTTGTAGCTCTGAATTTCTTAAGTTTTTTTGCTCTTTTTTCATTAGCTCTTCAGTTCTTTAGCTTCTTTAGTCTTTTTTTCAGTTCTTCACTTTTTCAGCTCTTTAGTTCTTCAGTTTTCTGACCTGAACTTTAGTTTGTCTATGATCATTAAACCTGCTAACCTCTCATGAACCCTGCTTTTCTTTCTGGAATATATCACACATCTGAAGATGTTAATGTTGATGAAATCTTTTAGTTTTCTTGGATGAAACTAATGACCATCTTTTCAACCCTCATCATTGTGTTGTATTTTCATCTCCTGGTGTGAACACATCTATGTACAGAGCAGAAAACAAAGCCTCTTCTCTTTGGTAAACACACTGAAAGTTCAGCCGCTAAAAAGATGGTTTGTAAGGACATTTGATTGTTTTAAAGTCCCATTACCATGATTCCTTTAAGTTCTTGATAGGCAGAATTAGAGGGCAGCCTCTCCATCTGATAAAAGGAAAATAAGAGGAAAGAGATGGCTTTGGTAAATAAAGAGCAGTCTGACACATTATACTTATTTTTCCTCATTCAGCACTTAGAGGCTAAACTGCACCTCTTACCACAGAGACGAGACACTGTAGGCAAGCACGCGGACGTATGCTTTCTACAAGACGCAAATGTGTAAACACACAATCATTTTGAGTCACGTCAATTTTCCCATCCTCATTATTTATAATTACCTCGTAGAGCAGGTCCTAATGCTATCTAATTTGGCTGAGTTGTTGTGGCAGAGGAACACACAGACTAAAAGATGTCTTGGCCATATGTCATGTTTTATCAAAACAAGAAGCTCCCTGATAATCCCACACACTGATGGATTTAAGAGCTCTGAACAATACACGCTGACGTCTGCAGCCAGTGCTTTAGTTTGGTGATTTCAACAAAGATGACAACACATTCGCTGTCAAAATCACACACATGAAGTGCTCTATGCTCCGGGTTCATGTTTTCATGTCTTCCCTTTTCTTACAGCCGTGTTTACCTCACTTTTTCTGTCCGAACACAATTTACTTCATTCTTAATGGATAACTGTTTTCAACAACAACACATAGTTTTTATGCTTCTATTCGTTCCCCTAACGACTTTCCTACTTACTTTCAGGAGGTGGGGATATTTAGTTTGTCCTGTATAACACAGAAGTCTTAATCTACAACCTACAACCACAATTCCAATGAAGTTAGTACGTTGTGTAAAGCATAAATAAAATCAGAACTAAATGATTTGCAAATCCTGTTAAACCTGTGTTCAGCTAAATACACTACAAAGAAAAGATATTTATCGTTCAAACTGATAAACTTTATTGTTTTTAGCAAATTTTGAATTTGACGCCTGCAACACGTTCCTAAGAAGTTGGGACAGGGTCAACAACAGACTGGGAAAGTTGAGGAATGCTCCAAAAACACCTGTTTGGAACATTCCACAGGTGAACAGGTTCATTGGAAACAGGTGAGTGTCATGATTGGGTATAAAAGGAGCATCCCTGAAAGGCTCAGTCGTTCATAAGCAAGGATGGTGCGAGGTTCACCACTTTGTGAACAACTGCGTGAGCAAATAGTCCAACAGTTTAAAAACAATGTTTCTCAATGTACAATTGCAAAGAACTGATGGATTTGATCATCTACAGTCCATAATATCATCAAAAGATTCAGAGAATCTGGAGAAATCTCTGCACGTAAGCAGCAAGGCTGAAAACCAACATTGAATGCCCATGACCTTTGACCCCTCAGGCAGCACTGCATTAAAAACCAACATCATTGTGTAAAGGATATTACCATGTGGGCTCAGGAAGACTTCAGAAAACCATTGTCAGTTAACACAGTTCATCACTACATCTACAAGTGCAAGTTCAAACTCTACCATGCAAAGACAAAGACATATATCAACAACACCCAGAAACACCGCCGGCTTCTCTGGACCCGAGCTCATCTGAGATGGACTGATGCAAAGTGGAAAAGTGTGCTGTGGTCTGACGAGTCCACATTTCAAATTGTTTTTGGAAATCATGGACGTGGTGTCCTCCAGGCCAAAGAGGAAAAGAACAATCTGGATTGTTCTCAGGTCAAAGTCTCAAAGCCAGCATCTGTGATGGTATGGGGGTGTGTTAGTGCCCATGGCATGGCTAACTTGACCATCTGTGAAGGCTCCATTAATGCTGAAAGGTACATACAGGTTTTGGAGCAACATATGCTGCCATCCAAGCCACGTCTTTCTCAGGGACGTCCCTGCTTATTTCAGCAAGACAATGACAAGACACATTCTGCACCTGTTACAACAGCGTGGCTTTGTAGTAAAAGAGTGCGGGTACTAGACTGGCCTGCCTGCAGTCCAGACCTGTCTCCCATTGAAAATGCGTGGCGCATTGACCCTGTCACAGCTTTTTAGGAACGTGTTGCAGGCATCAAATTCAAAATGAGTGAATATTTAAAAAAAAAAAAACGAACAAAAAAAGTTTATCAGTTTGAATAATAAATATCTTGTCTTTGTAGTGTATTCAGTTGAATATGTTAAAAAGGATTTGCAAATCATTGTCTCGTTTCTATTTATGCTTTACACAATGACTAACTTTGTTCGAATTGGGGTTGTATAAACGGGATGGATAGAAAAGCATCTCACAGCGGAGGATTAGGGCCACAGAAAGTATTTTCTGGGTTTAGGGAGTTAGATGTCAGAGACAGAATTCTGACATCCATCTAAAAATCCATGAAGTAAATTCTCAGTTTTGTTTTAAAAATTCAAAGATCAAAGTCTGAATGAAAATTCTAAAAAGTCTGATTTTTCAGTAAATTTTCCCAGAGTGGCCCTGCTTTTATTTATTATATAAATATATATTTTTTATTTTTAAAAAGCAATTAATAGAGTAATTAATAAAGTAATTATAAAGAAATTAGGTGAGAAGTATATGTGTTACCCGTCTCCTGGCTGTGGTGGCTGACCGGCCCACAGGTCGCAGTTGAACGCCTTTCTTTATCCTCTGCATCATTTCGTCCACGGCCTGCTGCCTGACGTCAACCCCTGTGAGTGACAGACAGTCACACCAAGCAAGTGAGACAAAGACTTCATCAGCAAGCTTGAGGCTCTAATTGTCTTTCTGAGCAGACATAGCACATATTAAGCAGCTTCACTGACTCTAAATGGGAGTCTGCCTGGGAAACAGTGCCAAGAACCAAAGTGAGTTTAAATGATTTTGAGAGCTTACAGGCACTGTGTTATTCACAGGCGTCATTAGCCCTGCACTTGAAATATAGCTCATTTGGATGTAAAAGCTATAAATGACACAGGCTCCCAGGACCAATCAATAAAGTTTTTTTTTTTTGTTTTTATTGGAGAACGTCCAGATTTGTCCTCTTCATTACACCAGAAATCATCACTAAGCTGTGTCACTTTGAAGCGGGATAAACAGCAGCGCTGGAGCTGAAAATACACCTGCAGTTTAGAGCAAGAAAGCCTTTGATTTAGAGAAGGTAACAAAGAAAACAATGTTTTAAACCATTCAGATACCAAAACCACTTCATGGTGCTGGCTTACGTCTGAGGATGACAAATGATCTTTAACACGGTTTATTCATTTTCAGTATTTTTTCAGACTCCAACGATTAAAAAGGCGTCAGGTGACCAAGATTACTCTGTAATAAATTTGACCCCTCTGGGTAAAAACACTAATGGTATTCATCTGTACTGAATCAAAGGTTTCGGTGGGGATAAGAGAGCTGTTTGGGAAGACAAAAGACGAAAACGAAAAAATCTAATTCTGTTGTAAGGCTGAATGAAGTGTGGATATTTAATTTTCTAACATCGAACATTCAGCTGCATCCAGAATAGACGTATTGTCAGGAAAATGTCTTTAAATGTCACACAGAACTATCAGAAAAGAGGCCATTGCTCCAGTGTCAGTGTCACAGATCCTCGGTTGGCATTTTTAGTTAATCCAACAAATTCCAGAGCACAGTGCTCAATTCAGGCCTCACACATTCAAAAATGACTGAACAAATGAGGACACATCATAGCCTGTTCAGCCAACAAAGATGGACGCCCCACCTGCGCCGACAAGTCAAGGCTTCTCATTTGTTTGCACGAACTTAAGAATTAAACACGCTGACCTGATGGATCGTGATGGAGGACTGAGTTTTAATTCCTGATGCCCCACCAGCATCAACACTTGTCCTCTCACACAAAAGCAGATTCCATTTGCCAAAGATGAGGAGAAAAAAAAAGGATCCAACCCACCAGGCGAAAACAAAATTAAGAGCCTGACAGTGAAATGAGAGGAATGACAGCGCTGAGGAGAATAAGAATTTACAAACATGAAACCGCAAAGAAAAAAAAATTAAGAGGAGAGAATGTCTGAATTAAGAGAGATGAGTTACAGAGTATGGATGATAACACAGCTCTACTCAGAAAACAAAAAAATACAATACAGTCACCAAATGAAGTGGAATATTTGCATACCAAGGAAAGTAATCTCAATTCAAACTGCAACAACCAGTGAGAACCGAGGGGCAACATCTGGTAGAGAAAAAAGAAGCCTATGTGGAAGTGCTTAAAGTTGCTTTTCATGGAGAATCCACTAGAGGCTGGCTGCAGAAAGACCAGAAGTCACAAACACACCAAGCCAAAAAAACAGTCCGAGGTGAGAATCCTCCTTTAAACCCACCTGTTTATTTCCCTGTTTCATGGAGCCACTTATTCAAGGGTCTGAGTATGTGGGTTATTCCCATCAAATAATTTGTCAAATCTTCACTGCCAATGCCACACAGCTTATTCAGCCATTTGACCCTTGACATGGCATCCCATTCTTCAACCAGCAATTGACACAAGTCTGTAGGCTGAGATTTGTGCCACTAGACACTGAATTTGAATTACTATATTGAATTTACATAGCATGATCTGAAAATGTATTTTATGTTTTGAAATTGTATTCAATTCAGTGTCGTGCAACCATGACATCATCATGGGGGCGACTGTGGAGCAGTGGTAGAGTTGTCGTCTCTCAATTGGAAGGTTGAGGGTTTGATTCCCAGCTCCTGCAGTCTCATGTCGAAGTGTCCTTGAGCAAGAAACTGAACCCCAAATTACTCCCACTGTTGTTCAGTGGAGTGTGAATGGGTATGAATGGGGTTAGGTGAACTGATGGTTCCTAGATAGAACTTCCTACCATCAGTGTGTGAATGTGGTGTGGATGGGTGAATGAGGCTAGCAGTTTTGAGTTGCACTTTGAGTGGTCAGAGAGACTAGAAAAGCGCTATATAAGTACTGGTCCATTTACCATTTACCAAAGAAAGATGATGGATACTCGCTATAAAGTTCCTCTTTACCTGATAAAAACAGGTCGGCTTATGCTTCGTTAGCTGCTGCTGCTGTGTTCAAATGTTTGTATGTGTTTGTTTTGTACCTTGTGTCTCGACAGAGTCCTTGACCACCATGGGGATGTCAGTATCAACACCTTTCCTCTTTCGGATCAGAGACAACAACGAGCTGCAGGTGAGGAACAAAGCTGCATCAACAGATAAACATGAACTTTTTCAGTACCATGTGTAAACACATATGTTATCCAACCTCAATTCAAATAAAGTTAAGACAATGAGTGAAACATGAATAAAATCAGAATAAAATGATTTGCAAATCCTGTTAAACCAGCTGAATACACCACAAAGAAGAGATATTTATTGTTTAAACAGATTTTTTTTTTAAATATTCGCTCATTTTGAATTTGATGGCTGCAACACGTTCCTAAAACGTTGGGACAGGGTCAACAAAAGACTGGGAAAGTTGTGGAATGCTCCAAAAACACCTGTTTGGAACATTCCACAGGTGAACAGGTTCATTGGAAACAGGTGAGTGTCATGATTGGCTATAAAAGGAGCATCCCTGAAAGGCTCAGTCATTCACAAGCAAGGATGGGGCGAGGTTCACCACTTTGTAAACAACTGTGTGAGCAAATAGTCCGGCAAATAGTTATTTGACCATCTGTGAAGACTCCATTAATGCTATACAGGTTTTGGAGGAACATGTGTTACAGACATCAAATTCAAAACAAGTGAATATTTGCAAAAAAGACAAAAAACAAACTTAATCAGTTTAAACAATAAATATCTTGTCTTTGTTTTTATTTATTTATTTATTTGAAGGGACAGTGCATATTAATGAACAGTTCAGCATAGCCTCCATGTAAGTATGCCAGAGTTAGCCTTCAGGCTAGTTTTCATCTGTAGTCCCTGGCAGGTCAGAGCAGAGTTCATAGAAGAAGATACGAAGTACAAATAGAAACATGCCTGTAGTATAAAAACAAAACATTCTAAGTTACAATGATGCTATTTAACGAAAGGTAGAAAGGTCTTTGTAGTGTATTCAGTTGAATATAGGTTAAACAGGATTCGCAAATCATTGTATTCTGTTTTTATTTATGTTTTACACAACGTCTCAACTTCACTGGAATTGGAGTTTTAGTTCAAACTGTTCTCATGCGCTCGTTTACCGTATCTGATCTAACCTGAGAGGGTTGGAGGCCGAGGGGACTGGAGCTGGAGGAGGAGGAGGAGGAGGTGGAGGTGGAGGTGCTGGAGCTGGAGGTGGGTTAGTCGCTGCCTGCAGTTTCTTCTGGAGCTCCTCAACTGGCCAGTGACACAGAAACATTTGGATAGCTTGTTTATGTGTACAACTTCACATCACAACAAATGCTATCTTAAGACACTTTACAGAGAAGAGAGGGAGACTCTCATGGTCCAAACTCGAAGAACGGCTCACATGACAAAAGACTTGAAGAGAATCTCAGGGTCACTCTTCAGAGCAGATGGTGATGAGTCTCAAGTGAAAAGCCCACAGAGAGGCCTTTCTTTACCTGTAAAGCGCAGATCTTTGACCTCCATTTCAGCCTTGGAGCATTTGTCACGACAGTCCGTCTTTTCCTCCTCCATGAGCTCCAGTTTACGCTGCAGCGCCGTCAGCTCCTTCTGAGCCTCAGAGCTGCTCAGCCTGTCCTCCATCTGCTTTATCTGAGGATATAGAAACATCTTATTTTAACACTGATGAGACCAAAACATGCCTGTGCTGTAAGGATTCTGAGCAAGGTCCCTGTTAGCTTCAACGCTGCCATGTAAGCATGAGTAAACTAGCAGCTGGTTCTCTGTACGTATTTCCCTCCTCTGTGTTTAAAAAAATAAACACGGTCATCTTACAATGACATCATATTTCTATGTAGTCTATTCCCCCCTGAAAAAAACAAAACAAAACAAAAACAGCAGCTCTGCAGCACGTCGCTGGCTGCAGCTCCTACTGTGATGATTTCTGATGAGCAGTGCTGGGTAGCAGCCATCCACATTCAGTCATCTGCTCGTTCCTTAACCAGTGTTTTAATTGTGCCTCAAATGAGGGGTATGGCTCACCTCCACCCCAGCACCAGCAGAGATCACTGATCCCACTCAGCTTTAATTGTTTTCCATCAGAGCCTGAGAAGGTGGGAGGGAGCCGGAGGCAGCGCTGCAGCTTTTAATTATGACACTGAGAGGTCAGAGCCCGAGGTTTCAGTGGTATGACCTGTCATTGTCACCATGCAGACCCTCCTCCCATAATTAAGCAGATAAAGAATTCTTCTTCAATGCATATAAATCTGAAGCATTTCAGGTATAAAACCAAAAGAAGTTGATATACTGTATGTTATATTTTTCTGTATTATTTAGTGAGAAAAGGTGAGCAATTCCTGTCACAGTACTACTTTGCTCCATCCATCTACTTCAGTATTGAAGGCTCAGCTGCCTGTGTGAGTTGTTTTCACACAGACTGAAGCAGAATAACCAGGTTTCATTTAAAGGCTCTGAGAGGACTAGCTGCTCTTTTTAACTCTACTTTTCTTTGTTCAAGACAACTTTTCCCAGAATGCAAAGCGACAAGGTAATGTATCTATTTTTAGTTATGTAGAGCTATTGTTTGAAAGGTGATGACAATCAAACTTTGTAAACTCAGTTTGTTGTGTAGTTTAGTGTCCACAAGGTGAGCAGGCGATCTCTTAAAGTCAGGGTTGGTAATCAGATTTAGATTCACTTTTTGTTATTCTGGTTAAAATGATCTTTATGTCCTGATGTCAATCAATACATGATGTGTTCTTAAAACAGAGTGAAAGATATCTGCTTTCTACAGCAGGAGTAAACCTGGAAAACACCAACCAATCCTAGAGATCAGGATCCAGTTTATTAAACCAATCAAATCCCATCCTGCCGTTTATCCTGCCCCCTGCACGTACATTTAGCCAGCATGCACTCACCCTGATTCAATGTGCATAACCAAGAGGGATCCAAGTACACTGGAGAATGGCAGAAAAACTACCTATACCCTGATTACTGGTAACGTAGAGCAAACAAAAACAATGTGCTGAGGACCAGTTTGAGTCTGTGGTTTTGAATCAGTCTCCTTCATATGGACACGAATCAGCAGCGCTCGTGCATGTGAGCGGGGACGTCGCATGAGAGGAGCTCCTAGTGTGGGAGGGAGGGGGCTAAACAGAGTCCTGAGGAGATGCTACATTCAAATTCATGCCAATTTTCCATGACTACCAACCCTGCCTTTAAGGGGGGTCAGATTATCCTATCAGATTATCCTGTGGTCTGAAATGTTTTCGATGTGAATTTGTCCTGGAAGGGGTCGGGGATGACAATCATAAATATTGACCAAATGATGACCAATAATGACCAAAAATCTTTGTGTGTGGGGAAAGCTGACGACTCCCGAGTCATGACTTCGTGAGTTGTGACGTATAACGCAATGTAGCCAATCAAGAGGCAAACTGACTGAGGAACAAAGAAGCAGACGTAAACAAAACAAGCATGGCTGACCTGACACGGGAAGTCCATGAGGAAAGTCTGTGTTGTTTAGTGGAAACCCCCCTATTATCAGAAGGCCCGTTAGTCAGAAAATTAGTTAGGATTTAGATGATATTCTTTGCTCTCATTATATTTTTGATCATTCATGTTTTTATTAAGTTGAAGCTGTTTCTTTTTGTTGCTGTTATTCTGAGTTCTTTTTCTACTATAGAGGGTGACCCAGCAAAATTCAGGATTAAATATTTTTTACAGTTTATTACATAAGAAATTTAAAATTAAAGGTTTATTCGCTCAGGTATAAATTAGATGTGTGTGTTACGTCTCTCTTTCTCTTTCTGCCTCCCTGGTCCCTCCTCCCTCTGCCTGCTGCTCACCTGAGTGCCATTGGCGCTCAGGTAGGCGGAGGTGATTTAGGAGGACAGACAGGGCAGAGTGGCTCTCTCCCACCTGTGAACAGCACAGAGGTTTCTTGTCAGCGTGTTTGTTGGTCTGTTTGTTTAACTTATGGCTTGTTTAACCAGGTTTGTTGTTTTAGTTTGGGCTGGAGACCACCGGTAGTCCAGTTATTGAGTTTTCTTTGGGATTTATTCCTTAGGATTTAGTTGTTGGTTTTTTTCCTTAGGTTAGGGGAAGTTGTTGGTTACGATGGTCCAATGTGTGGCTGGCCCAGCAGCTTCCCTTCTTTTGATTATTTCGGCCGGAGACTCCAGTTCTTTTTGGTTTCTTGTGTTATTTCCCCAAACGTTGATTCATCTACAATAAAATTATATTCCTTTTTCTTCAAACTTCCTTGTGGTGTCCCTTTTATGTTGCGGTCTCGAGCCTGTTTAGATTATATTTAAGAGACCGTGACAGTGCACATTTCATTCCACATAGAAGCTTTGGTTTGTGACATCAGTACTTCCTTTGCCACCCAAAATGAGTTCTGATTGTAAGAGGTATCTTAAGCCTCATACGTGAGTTAAACTTGAAAAAGAGTCGAACATTTCATTGATTTGATACTCCTGTCTGCCATCCAGAAGAAACTTGTGGAGATTTCCAGTTGAACTGTTCGTCTCTTTTTCAAATTCAACTTGCAGAATTCATTTTCAGGAGCAGGGGAAGTACTAAGGTCATGAACAAACGCTTCTGTGTGGAATGAAATGTACCCACATGACATGAACAAGCATCTAAATTATACCTGAGTGAAGAAAATTTACATTTAAATTCAATGAGATGATGTTATTCTATGATCACTCATGTGATCTGTAACATCATGAGCCCCTGGGCAAAGCAGTACGTCAGAGCTCCTTGCATGCTGACTTTTGTCAACAACCAAAAAAACAATAAATAAATAAATCCAAACCCTTTTCAGTCCACCTGTGGGGCCCCTTCAGGTTGTCCCCCTTCAGCCCTTTGGGGCAGGGGGACAACTGCCCACCACACCCATTCTTTAAGACGGCTCTGATGGGTCTTCTCTGAAATACTGCTCCAAATGAGAATAAAGAATATCAGCTAAATTAAATCTAATTTTCTGGCTAACAGACCTTTTGACTAACACGTCTTCTGACAGCAAGGTGAACTCTGTGACGTAGAGCTATTGTTTGAAACTCAGTTTGCTGCGTTGTTTCGTGTCCAATTTATAAAAGTGAGACATTTCAACATCACTTTTAAGTCCTCATGGGGCCTTTAAAAAAGGGAACTTTCTTTTAAATCAAGACTATAAGAGGCTGATTTCCGATAATGTGCTCAGATTGTGATGAAAAGCTGTTCTTTTACCTCTGAATGATAACTTTAATTACAACATCAGACTGTGTTTTATAAAAGAATACTAGGCTGAATAAAGGGAGAAGAGCTCATTTAACATTTACTGCTGGAGCAGAGAGTAAGATGAGCATCATTCTGAGCTTTTCTTTGAGAATTATATAAACAAGAAGAAATGACAAATGCGATTAAGTGATGTTTGAGAGGATAAACATCTCAAAGTGTGGCTTGACTTCTGTGTTGAATATCAATGTTTATCCAGTCCAGACAAAGAAGCCCTGCTCTAGGAGCGATGTTAGAGTTTTAAAGGAGACCTGATTCTCATGCTCCAGCCTCTGAGACTCCAGGTCTTTGGTCAGTCTGGTGACCTGGCTGAGAGCGTCCTGTAGTGCTTGACTGGGCGAGGAGCTCTGCATCAGGATCTGACTCTGTCTCTTCAGCTGCTTCTGCTCCACCACCATCTGAAGAGAGCATCACGAGAGACGGAGAAAAGATAAATAACCCCCCTCATGACACAGAGTGGGATTACAATACACATCATAAAACAGGGAGGTGGAGGGTTGCTGTGATAAGTTACCGCTCTGGCAAACTTCTCTGCCTCTGCCCTCAGGTCCTGCTCCAGGCTCAGAGTCTCCTGTAAGGCCTCAAATTCTTCAACGGCAAAATGAGACACTGGAAGAGGTATCCACATTTTGTCGGTTACACCTTGTACGAGCACAGAGAATAAAAATAAAGACTGCATTTAAAAATGAACCCCCTCATACCTCTGTTATATTTGCCCAGGAGCTTCTTCAGTCGCAGCGTCTCAGCTATTAACACCGTGTTATCATGTTTCTCTTTCAGGAGCTGCAAACGCGAGGAGAGACAAAAAAACAAAAATAAAAACAGACAGACGTGTGCAGTTTTTAGTTAAGTGCTATTTCACATTAATCAATATCATGAGGCAAAAAGCAGAGTTTAAATTTGGATAGATGGATAGATAATCTCTCCTCAGAAAAGTCCCTGCATTGGGGGGGGGGTAATGCTTTCGAGAGTTCCAGGATGGGTCTGCAAAGCTAAATGTTTCTGATTGTGCTTTTATTTCACTTTTATTTCAATAAAATCATCTGCAGTGCAATAAATCCCAATCAAAAACTGAACAGGCTGAATCTACATGCTAACAGGCTAACTGGAGCGTCTTACATGACGATATCATCCTGATTATCTCCTTCTGTGGCGTTGTCGTTGTCATATGACCTTCCTGTCTTTCTTACTGCCATTTTCTGGTCTGACAGCTTAGTGCATTAACTTTTACAGTTTCTCCATACATCACTGGCACACAGGAACCATTCAGTCCATCAAGGAGCAGTTCCTGGAACTAACCTGAAACTTCTTACCTGTTGGGAGGCTGAACAGGCTAAATTAACAAAGCAAGCCAATGAGTCCAACAAGCAAGTTACTGGTAAGCAAGTTTACCAAGCTCCAGATCTCATTTCACATCTTTAAGTTAATTTTTCAGGTCATTTTATTTAGTAGTGCGGAAGCAGCATATAGTTGCCCCAACTCCAATTCCAATGAAGTTTGGATTTTGTTAGAAACGTAAATAAAAACAGAATACAATAATGTGCAAATCCTGTTTAACCTATATTCAACTGATTACACTACAAAGACCATCAGTCTCAGATGAGCTCGGGTCCAGAGAAGCCGGCGGTGTTTCTGGGTGTTGTTGATATGTGTCTTTGTCTTTGCATGGTAGAGTTTTTAATGCAGTGCTGCCTGAGGGGTCAAAGGTCACGGGCATGCAATGTTGGTTTTCAGCCTTGCTGCTTATGTGCAGAGATTTCTCCAGATTCTCTGAATCTTTTGATGATATTATGGACTGTAGATGATCAAATCCATCAATTCTTTGACATTGTATGTTGAGAAACATTGTTCTTAAACTGTTGGACTATTTACTCACGCAGTTATTCACAAAGTGGTGAACCTCGCCCCATTCTTGCTTGTGAATGACTGAGCCTTTCAGGGATGCTCCTTTTATACCCAATCATGACACTCACCTGTTTCCAATGAACCTGTTCACCTGTGGAATGTTCCAAACAGATGTTTTTGGAACATTCCTCAACTTTCCCAGTCTGTTGTTGACCCTGTCCCAACTTTTTAGGAGCATGTTGCAGGCACCAAATTCTAAATGAGTGAATATTGGCCATAAAACGATAAAATCAGTTTGAACAATAAATATGTAGCGTATCAACATAAATCTAGGTTAGACAGGATTAGCAAATCAGTGTATTCTGTTTTTATTTACATTTCACACAACGTCTCAACTTCATTATAGTTGGGTTTGTAATTTTTTTACCATCTTTGAAATGTTGAAATGATTCAAACTTGTGAGCTTTCATTGTGATGACAGTGTCTCCTCTTCCAGACTTCTTTTTCCTCATTAAATATTTTGCCTTTTGAATCTGAGTGGTTAAAATAAATGATACAAAGTGACATAAATAAAGGTACCTCCTCTCTGGTCTCCCGGAGTTCCTGCCTTGCTGCCTCAAGATCAGCGACTGCTTCGTTTTTCTCCTTCAGTCCGAGTTCCAGCTTACTCTGAAGCTCTGACACAGAAACAACGCTGTGTTAAACTCAAGCACACTTCCCAGTGAACTTAAACTATTTTGGTTAATTTTTTACAAAAGATAAATCTGTAATAAAAAAAACACAAGCTACGTTAATGGGAGCGGCCTTGGGGAAGAAGAAAATAGAGGGAACACAGTTCAGAGCATTTAAAGGTGAAGAATAAAATCAGGGTTATGTGAGATCCTGGTTATTCAACATATGAGCTGTAAAGTAATAGAACGTATACACTTCCAGCTTTCCTCTGCGTTGAGTGATGTGGTGAAAGAATCACTGTATGAATACAGTATTGGTTTTTTTTTGGTTTTTTTTTTTTTTTCAGTCTGTTAGTACATCAAACTCAGGAGTTCCTGTGCCCAGGAAATGTGAAAAAAAACGAGAAAACCTTTGTTGCAAATTTTTTGAAATTACTCAGAGATTAAATGTGTTAATAAAAAGCCGCTCACAGCAGGACCAGGCAGAGACATTTAGGAGGGTACTTAAGCAGAAACAGGTCGCTGACATGAGAAACTGTTTTTGAGCGGAGACAGAAAACCCTTTGTTAAGTAAAAGTATTCTGATGGATCAAACTCTCACATCTAATGCTTAAAAACGAAGAACAGAGAGAAAGTTTGAGCAATAACCTCCCCTTCTTTGACTTTCTCTTAATGTATTCAGGCTAAAGCGTCACATGCTCGGAGTAAAAACATATAAAGTCAGAGTATCCCGTGTGTTCCTGACACGAGCTGTCCATTAACATACAATTATGAATGTTCTTCATAATCAGCCCACAATCTTTGAGCAAGTCAACTGATTCTGTGTTCTGTCATCTTCTACAGTTATAGTATATCATTTGTAAATGACATGATTATCTCCCTCTTTTAATGCCAACAGCCTTGAACAACATGATGAGGGAGCATGGATCCATTATCAGCTGAGGTGTAATTACTGAAGAACTGACTGACATTTCTTAGGGACTGCTGGATGAGAAGCAAAATCATTCCTTAGTGCTGTACTTTTGACGGTTAAACACTCAGAACACTAAGCAAGTTTATTGGTTTATATTCTTCTTCATTTTTCAGTCACAAATCCTTAAAGAGGGGATGTTGTGCTTATTTTCATTCTTTACTTTGTCCCTCTTGTGTTTTTTAAGTTAGTCTGCAGAAACTCTTCATCTCAGGCCGCTGTCGTTGAAAACCCTTCTTCAAGCCTCTGTTTGAAACACTTTGATTCAGTTACTGTCTCTTTAAGGCCTCATCCAGAACACTCCAGAAGCCTCCTCCTCTGCTGCCTTGCCACAATGTTCCCTCTGTGTGATGAATCATATAAGGCCCTGTTTACATGA
Organism: Labroides dimidiatus; assembly: GCA_030710495.1. NCBI lineage: Eukaryota > Metazoa > Chordata > Actinopteri > Labriformes > Labridae > Labroides > Labroides dimidiatus. The sequence continues at coordinate 30,383,872 of CM061149.1, read as the reverse complement.
CAATGTTTCACTCTAAAACACAAGAAAATGCAGTGAAAAAAAATCTGCGTTTGCAGGAAACAATCAGGGACTGAAAATGCTGTAGTTTGCATGCCAGGCCTGTAGGTGGTGATATAACTCTAGAGTCTTTTGATAGCCCTCTGCTGAAGTAGAGGTGGGCTGATCATCTGGTTATTTATTAAATACGTCTTATCTGTGTGCAGAAGTGGAGCAACAGATGAACATTTTGATGAAAGGCAGTCAGCAGATTCAGCAGCACAAGCACAACATGCTTGTTTTGGTCCGGTTTGTACATGGCAATTAAAAGTTCCTACAACGAAAGCGGAATGCGAAAAGGGCAGCATGCAGCAGCATTTCCTCTGAAAACTCCAGCTTGCTGTTTACGCAGAAATGGTAGACAAAAAATAAACCACTCTGGAGGCTGTTTCCAAATATTTGTGTTTTAGGTCGGCTAAAATGCTGTACTGTGTAAACTAGAGGCCAAAACGCAACAATACCTTTGCTTTTTATCTTTAAAAAAAGTTGTTGTGTAAACGGGACCTGAGTGTCAGTATTGTTGGACTTTGGACGCTAGGAGCTCCTGTTTGTCTGAATGTCTCTGTGCAAAAGTTAGAAATTTCTGAAAGTTCGCAACATGGAAATTTTCTGCTTGAGAAGGACCGCATGAGAGGGCGAGGCAGCTAAAATGATGTGATTCATCCACATCCATCCACAGCTAATTGGACCTCGCTGACCTATCATAAACCAAGCTTTAGCCTGATTGAACAACGCGTTCAGTCTCATTCAGTTTTGGGGTTACTATAACACAAGTTTACCACACAATCTGAAACTTTGCCCACATTAAGGAGGGACATCCAACATGTTAAAGAGTCTGTGAGGACTATCTGTGTGAATTGGATCACAGCGACAACTTCAGGCTAGAATCTTGTACACTGTCATGGTATTATGACTATTAACAAGGCGTGTTTTTAGTTATGGAAATGAATGGAGATAAGATCTTCTTTTAACACTACTTTTCTTTTTTTAGACAACTTTTTACTGGATACAACGTGACGAGGTAAGGTATTTATCAACAGTTACACAGCGCTGTTGACAACAAGTAAACTTTGTCAGTTTGTTCTGTAGTTTAGTAGCCGGCTACTTATATGATCTGAGACGTATCCGTAGACTAACGTGTAATATTAGTGAACCCTTATGTTCTGCTCATCTACCAATCAGAGCTAACGCTATCAGCACACACTGTACAGGGGGTGAATTTATTTCTAATTCAGAGGTTTAGAAGACATCAGGATTACGAGTGTGTCCAATCAGAGGCTGAGCTCAGCTCACGGGACTGATGGGTGCCCTGTAGCTGTTAGAAAGGAAGCTCCAAGTCCACATCCAAGATGGCTTCATTTGACTGTATCAGGAACAGACAGGTGATGTTGCGGAGACTACGTCCATATTTTATACAGACTATGGTTTTAGCCCTTAGCCCGTATTTTAGCCTTTAGCTCATGTTTTAGCCTTTAGCTGATGTTTTGGCTTTTAGCTCGTGTTTTAGCCTTTAGCCCGTGCTCTATCACTCTCCCATTTATCTTTCTTCTTCTCTTCTGTCCTTTTTCTGTCTGTCAGTTCACCTCCAGTCTCCACCATCACTACTAAATTAATCACAGAAATAGTTTTCAGCAGAGAAAAAACACAGATCCCTCATTTCCCTTTTAAACTTCTTCAGCGAGTGTGGTGTTTTAACACAGAGACTTCAATGTGCTGTAAATCAATCTTTTTTTGTTTGTTTGTTTGTTTTGTTTTACAGAAGTTATTTCTTTCTTTCTTTCTTTCCTCTCTGTATGTTGTGTGTATTTTCTTTGTATATATTGTAACTGTTACCCTGTCCCTTCAATGAAAAACCTCACAGGAGCTAAAATGTGTAAAGTGTGAAATAATACCTCTTCTTTAATTAACTTTTTTTAAGTCATAGTTACTGAGGCCTTACTGAAGCCAATGAGATGTTTCTTTCTCTTTTCCTCCTTTTTGTTTTTCTTTTTTTTTTTACCTTTTTAAAAATTATTTTATTTTATTTTCTGTTCTCCTCAATTCTCTTTTCTCCACCCTCACCCCCTCCCTCTTGTTCAGTGTACAGATGATTGAGACAAAATGAAGTTTTACCTGAGATGGTGGTCTGGCACTCGGGGGAGAGGCAGACCTCTCTGGACTCAGGAAGCTCTTCATTCTCCTCCTCATCCTCCAGGCTGATCTCAGTGATGGTCTCTGGGCTGAGGTGGGACAAGAGCATCATGCTTTTCCTCTTCAGGGAGCGGTTCTGACGGTTCAGCTGCAGGAAGCAGGAAGAAAGAAAAACATTCACTGTGTATGGGTAATAGTGGACAAACGGCCATGAACACGTACCTGACCCATCAAATCGTGGCCAGAAAATTCTGATTTTTTGGAACTGAGATGTTTTTTATGTGTTTATAAATGAAAAACATGTCACCTTTTATGTGCCTTGGTACACATACTGTTTTTGACTTGTGTTGCACTATCAGTTCTCTTTCCGTTTCCTATTTTGTTGCAAAAATGTTTCCTTTCTTCTTTGATATTTTTTCATTTGGTTTATTCTTTTAAACTAGACTCTTATTTTTTGTTTTTATACTGATGTTAACTATTCATACTAAATGTAACTGTCTACCATAGCACTTTGGGCCCTTGAATATCTCAATTTCAATCCTCTGTGTGTGTTACACATATTGCAGAATTGACAATAAAGCTACTTTACCTTATCTCACCTTACCTTAGATTAGCTTACCTTATTAACTGATTTAACAAAATCTGCAAAAAATACTCCTATATGATTTTGCCAAAGATGTTTTTTGTATCATATTTGAGAAATTGGTGGTTTTGGCACCTTTTTTAAGTAATGCTTTTTGTAAATATGCATTTATTCAATGCATAAAATACTTATTTTAAAAAAAGAGAAACGATTGAGATGTTATTCTCATTGAAACTTCTTGAAAGTAGCAATGATTTCCCAGAAAAAAAGGACTGTGGATGATTTCCTGAGGGCATGTGGTGGTCTGTATTCTGCTCTCGTGGAGTTTCCCTGGTCTGAGCTGCACTCTCTCACCTGCACCAGCCATCACTTCCCCTGCACATGTCTAACCACGCTCATCAGGAGGCAACATTTCTTGAGTCCAGTGCCAGAGTATTCCCACACCCTTGTGGTACAACTGCCGACTCTCCAATGCTTTAAGTATTTGTAAGCTTCTAGTTGTCAGTGTGATTGATCTCTGGACTAATTACCCGTGTCTTCTCCTCTTTCTCCAGTGCCTCCTCAAGTCTCCTGCACCTCGCCCTGTTTCAGCCACCCTGCCACGCTCTCTCACCTGCTCTGACATCAATCTCCCACTCACTCCTGCCTTCATGAATAACCCTCACTCACTGGATTCAGAATTTCACATTTTCCATCCAACTGCTTCCCTGCCTCAGTCTGCTCTTGGGTCCCAGCTTAACTATTAGTCACCAGACTGTCATTGAGCAGCTATTTTGAAAAGGGCCAAAATACAACTTCAGCTGCCTGTAGTGGAATGACAATCTTCAAGAGGGTAGACTACATTTTTTTTTTTTAAATTAAAAAGGTTTTTAATGAAAATATGCTTTATGCTGATGAGACAGAGGTCTTTGAAACTGATGTATCAAATATAATCCGTTTATCAATGAAAGGTTTGTAACCCCTAGTTCACATATACAGCGAGAGCGCTGCGGTCCATTAGCACCGCGCACTGCACTGTATTTCGCTGCCATTCAAGTCAATCAGTGCATTCACCGCGGTGGGTCTCTGACAAGTGCTACGGCTGCTCGCGGCTGTTTCGCTGCGAGTCAATTTTTGCCGGAGTACGCTGCAGAGACGCATCAATCTCCGCAGAGCAGATCGTTCCAAACAGGAAAACAGACACGAAAAACGATCAGAGTTTCCGGTCTTTTCAAAATAAAGCACCATGTTCAGCCTGTTGATTGTAAAATTATCCTCGTATATCAAAACTTCGACACTGGCACAGGGCCAGCAGTCATCAGCGGGTCAGACCCAGAGGAAATCTGACGCCATGGACGAGGAAAAGTTTATATTGGAGGCAGAAAACCAGATAATTATATACGATACAACACATCCTTTATATAAGGACACCAACAGAGACTAAAAGGGAAGGACTGAATTAATGAAGCTCTGGGAGGGCAGGTGAGTTTTACATACTAAATATCATGAAAGTAGTTGTCATGGGTGTGATTCCTGAGGGAACATGTGGTTCTCCTGTGATCTTGTGATCTCATGTATCCAGCTGCTACGGAGTACGCTGAGTTGCGCTCCGCTCCAGAGACAGATCCAATGTGAATTGGCTCGTGCTGACGGACCGCGGCGCTGACGGACCGTGGCGCTGACGGACCGCAAACGTCATCAAAGCTGTGGAACCTAATGAATGGACCAGACCTCAATGTAATGGACATGAGCTCTGTGTCTGTGTGAGTGTGTGTGTGTGTGTGTATTATTAATTAATTTATATAGAATAGAATAGAATAGAATAGAATAGAATAGAATAGAATAGAATAGAATAGAATAGAATACATACACAAACATAATTTATTTATCCCCAAAGGGAAATTCAGAGTTACAGCAGCAACACAAGAAAGGGTATAGTGCAAAATTATAAGAATATATAAATAGTATGATCAAATAAATGTCAGCCAGAAAAAAATGTCCATCAGAGACGTCAGCTTTGCCATAATTCTCATAGTTGCCACCACCTCCACATGGTCCAGGACTGATCTGGCCTTCTTCACCAGCTTGTTCAGTCTCTCTCTCCTATATCCTGTTGTAGGTGAAAGCCTTCCAATGTGACGTTTGTGTCTGGTGTTAGCTCCGTTAGCCACGTCTCTGTGAATAGCATGATGCTACTCTGCCCTCTGGTATTCTCTCTGCTGCTGAGTTAGCACGGCTAGCTCATCGATCTCATTGGCGATAGATTTAACATCCCTGTTAACAATGGATGGACGGACAAGTTGATGGCATCTCATCTTAGCTCACCACAGTACCAGCACGTCGTCCTCACCTCCTTCTTAGCTCACAAAGAACTTTGGACCAGTTAGCACTGACACGCTACAAGCTGCTAACAGCTGAAGTCAAGTGTATAAACAATGCGACCATGGTTACATGTGGGATCCCCAGACAAACAGGAACAAAAAAGGTAAAAACAACACTTCAGACTCAACCAGCTTGGTGTCAATGGTCAACAAATGAGCCATAAAAGGTGATGAAAGGCTCCAAATACAAAAGTAACTTCAAAAAAATGAGAGAAAAAGGAGACAAAAAGAACAAAGAAGAGAGAGCTGCTGTAACAAGCTGCCCCTCTACTTAGGCAGTAGTTTTTCTCTTAGTATTAACTTTGTTTTATGGAATTGTTCTGTATTTTATTTAACTTAACACTATTAAGTTTTTTTTGCACCACATTGTTCTAAGTGAAGACAAAGATTGCTCTCTTAGTTCTTCAGCTGTAATAACTGCCGTTAGTCAAAGACTTTAACGAATGCACGTGTATGTTTTTTGTGAATGAATACACGTGAAAGCAGTTCTTGCCTTTAGTCTTCATCCTTGCATTTGAGTAATAGCTTGTAAAGTTTTGATGGTATGATGAAATTTTCTGTCATGTTTGTAAATGTTTCTGTACATTTTGAATATTGCACTGAAGCTTAATTTGAAGGAAATCGTGAATCGAATTGAAATGCCAGAAAAATCGCAATTAGATCTTTTCCTCAAATCGTTCAGCCCTACCCAGCAGCACTAAGCTTTTCAGACCTCATAGAAGTTAAAATAATTTTCCAGTTGATCCACTACGTTTGTTGTTTACGTGAACAACAGCCAAAACAATAACACTTAAATATCAAACCTGCATACCAGAGTACAGCCACACAAACAACTCTGTATGACTGATTTAGAGCATATTCAGCACACATTCCCTCAAAGATGACATAGATTCTTCAAAAATGACAGCGTCCTCATCTTCTATTGCCTTCATTACTTTTTTTTCCAGATCTTTTTGGAGTGACAAGCATTGCTTTGTATTAAGAAACAGAACAGGAACAGAAAACGGCGGAGCGATGGACGGGGCAGATGAGATGTTGTTGATTTCTTCTTTTCTTCGGCCCTGCAATCAGTCATAATGGCAGGACGCATGCAAAAGCAATGATAAGGTGTGAGAAAAGCAGACATCGTTAAAGAAGCACAAGCGCACGTTTAAAAGGCAGTGAATATTGCTCCTTTTAGATGTAATCACAGTTTTCTGACATGATGTGTATTTGCATCTTACATTTCTGTGCATCGTGTTTCCTGGCGTGATTATGACTCCTAACACTTACTCTTTTGTGCTGCTTTTCTTTGAAACTCTCTGCAGATCCTACACGATGCACACACAGTTAACTACCACAATGGCCCATCGGTTTCTTAAAGTTCAATCATTAGACAATCATGTGCATATCAATTAAGGAGGACGCCACTAAGTAAGACATAAATGAAGCCTATGGGAAGGAGGTGGATGCCAATTATGCACGGTTCTTTATGCCGTCTGAAGGAAGAAAAGTGGACGGATAGAGGAGGGAAAGAAGAAAACTCGACGAGGCGAGCCATAAAAGAAACATTTATTAATGGCATCCTGGTGGGAGCAGATTGCTGCAATTCCATCTTTTGATGATGCCCTTCAGACTGCATCTTCTTTTCTGAAATGCAATCAACAACACATAACACGAATTCTTCTGACAATAATCTACAATTCATGAGAGATGTGCGTAGAAAATGACATACTAAGACGAATCAAGGCTGGCGCCGCAGCGGGCTAACACCCTGCACAGGTTAGCTTCCTGAAGTCTCTGCCCCTTCGATCCAACATCAACGAAAAAAAAAAAAAGAAAAAAACATTCAAACTCCATCATGTTATAACTGCTTTTAAATTGGCTACACTTGTGTTTCAAAATGTTACCAGCCAAGAAAGAGCCGAGAACTTTAGCTTCCTTCACAACGGCCTTGAAATATGTGTTGCACAAAATTACCAACATCAGGCTCGAAAAGATTTATACAGAGCTCAGATTCTCTGTGTGAATTTAACACCTTCAAATGAAAAGGTGGACTCTGATCAGCATGCTCATGACAACCGTTTCAGAAACATCCAGAAAATAACAGACAGAAGTCACATTTAGATAAGTCACAGACTGACATATGGATGTACACACAGATTCAGAGCTGGTGTGTCTCTCTGCCCCCACAGAGCGCGCTCATACAGCCTGATATTCCAGTAAGGCAGGCACAAGGAGTGCCTGGTTATAGATAATGTTTTATATCAAGGAGAGGAGGACAGGAAAAGAGAGGAGAAGAGACCAAATACATCAAACAAAGCTGGAAAGAGAAAAGTGACTTAGACTGCCCAAAAGCAAGCTTTTAGCCGGAATATTCTTAAGAAGAAATAGATTAACTCTTGCTGTCAGACCAAGAGCAGGAGAGTTTATTGCTGCCTCTTAGCCGCCGTGTTCAGAAGCCTGATACATTATATTTTCTGAGGCCAATTCTTGCAAAAAGTCAGCAGGAAAAGAAATGTGACACAAAATAATCTCCCTCCCTCGTTTCAAGGCGATGACAATTCATCGGCTTTGATTCTGTGTCATCTGTTGCTAAATATTCACTTTGAGAGCTCCGAAATTTCAAAACCTGCACATTTTTTTTTTATCTATCCATAAGTAAGCACTCCAATGAAACATGTTCCCCATGTTCTGTTGGCTCTGTAAGTTATGTGTTTTGATTTGGAAGAAAGTCAGCATGTTTCTGTTTTTATTTTATTTTATTGAAATAGGAACAGAATCACCTTCGTTTTTTTGGTAAATATATAAAAACAGGCATTATTCATACAGGCATATACTCTGACATATTTCTTATTTTCACTCTGACCATCAGGAATTTAAACTGTGATAATACATACATGGCAGAGACTGATTTACATTGTGCTGAGAGAAATTAAACCACGAGTGAAAACCAACGGTTGCATTTTCTACCTACTGATAAAAACTGAACTGGACTCTAACTCATTCGCTGCCAGCCATCTTTCATGACGCACAGAATATTGTGTTCTATGACTGTCATTTTTTTTCTCATGATTGTGACTCTCTCTCTCTGAACTACTGCGACACATTCTCCTTTTAAGTGTGAGCTGCCTGAACTTTTCCATCTCCCCATGTCTCTGTCATCTTGCATCTTCTTATGTCTCTGCTGACCTCTGCTCCGCACTGCTGCTAACTGCAGTAGTTTACAAGCCTGATGTTGATAGACAATGGACAATGGCAGCCAATGAGTTCAGAGGCAGGCCTGTACTACCAAGCTGGATTTTCTCTTAGCGAGGTAACTTCAAGGTTAACCCTGGATTTTCTGTCCTACGAAGCTGGTTCATTTTTTTGCTGAATAAATTACCATGGTAACATACGCTAAACGGCTAACCTGCTCCGGAGCAGGTTAAGATCTGGATAAGAGATCAACAAGTAGAAAAGCACTACCTCCACATTTGTGTGTGGATTGTGACAGGAGCGCTTAGGAGAGCAGATCCAGTCCTTTTGATTTCCAAGATGACATTTTATACAAGAGATTCAGATTTTCATCAGACGCTGCAGACTCCACCCCTTTAATGTGAGCGCACTGATCAAGGCTGGAAAACCCTGGATTCAATGAGCGAGTTGATATCCAGCTTCGTAGTACCGCTTATCAGGATTGAAAATGTCTGGTTAAGTTGATCCAAGTAACAGAGAGATCCTGGATGTGTTAATCCAGCTTCGAAGTACAGACCTAAGGTCATCCAGTCCTGGTTTTATCTGAAGACATCCTTCACTTTTGTTCTGTAGGTCTGATCCTCAAAGTCAGGATAATCCTGATCCCAGCCCAGGGCTTTCCAAAACTTTTTGAGTGGGCTGACCTGTGAGGAGCACTGCTCTGCAGCGCTATCATGAGGCATGTGTGTGCACACATTTAAATGAAGAGCATCTAAACATGGTCAGCACGGTCTCCAGCAGATGTTGGTCTAACCTAAGTCTGGTTCCGCTCCAGGTCTCTATCTGTTAACAGAAGTTTGAACAAGTTTCACTCTGTAACTTAGTCAATGCTGTGAAGGTATCTACTCATGGCGGGATAAGAGGAGATCAGACTCTTTTGGGTCATTGCTTTGTTTTTTCTTCTTCTGTTGGTCCATTCAAAAAAATAAAAACATTTAAAACAAAGTGTTAGTCTATGTCAGAGAATTGAAAACTTTTTAAAGTACATTAAGATGTTATTTATAGCTTGGTTCAAAAACAGGTTTCTCATTTCTTTATCAACACACTGACCGGGGTTGAACAAATTAATTCAAAAGTTTACTAAACTTAGCCGTTTTGCCCATATTAGGGCATGCCTGAATCTACTGACATCTGGTCATCTTGTAGTTGTCTGTGAAAAGGTTAAAGACCCGCCTCTTAACCTCATCCTAACTGGTACAAAGCTAGGTTGAGTCCAACATTTCCAATATGGTCTCTGTCAACAATGGGCTTCAAAACTCTGTATCTGAAACAAATGAGTGACATCACAGTAACCTTCACTGCAGACTATAGACTGAGACACAGATTGTGCATCTTTTCTTTTTACTTCTGAAAAAAAAATAAGGAGGACTGTGTGCTTTACCAAGGACTTTATTACACGCCACTATTTCCTGGTCAAAGCATCTATCTGTGGGACTAAACAAAATTTGAGATGTTTCTTCATGTTGTTTTTTCTCACTCTCATAAATTTGTCAAATACAGCGCTAGGTAGCTTAGCTTTGATAACCTTGGAGACTGTAAACAGAGAAAACAGCTAGCTTATCTCTCCCCAGAGAAAAACAGCAAAACAAGTGAACCCTCCAAAGCTCACCAACCGACATGTTACATGTTTCGTTTGAAATTTTGACAAGTGCACAGGCAACCATTTCATATGCTAACAGTTAGCAAAACATAAGCACCTCCAACACAGCCAACTGTAACTTATACACTACTGCTCTTGTAGAGGTTATAAGAAGTTGATAAAGCAGAAAAACACACGTGTAAGTAGGTGTTTTTCTTAAATATAAAAAGAATCAGGATAGCTGGCTCGCCTTGTTTTTTTTTTTCTATGCTAATTTAAACTTATTTCCAGATAGCATAACTTTCTGTACAGACATAGACGCTGTATAAATCTTATAAAAGTCTAAAGCAGAAAGCTTTAAGCCAACTGACTTTGATTTGATTCAGAAATCATGTCAAGGATTATAGTAAACAAGAAAATACCACAGTTCCATAAAAGTCGCTAAAATGTAAATAAATCCAAGTTTCAAGTGTCTGAAAATCACTTAAAGACTATATTTAACTGAACATAATGCAAAGAGACATTTTTGAGTAAAAATTATATGATTATTTGAAATTTCCAATATGGCTTCAATCAACAATGGACTTCAAACCTCAGATAGGGGACATCGTGGAGACTGTGTCCATGTATTATACATTCTACAGCTAGGTCTCGGACTGAGAAGGGGACACTGCGTTTGAATCTCACCTGAGGCTGAACTCTTGCTGGAGCTGGCTCTGTTTCTGCCACAGTCAGTGTTGCGTCAGCCTTTGGAAAGTGATGTTTTAGATCAGCGGCTGCGCCAACCTGTCATTTACTTTATGTGACTGGAGTTAGGGGTTGAATGCCATGTTTGAGTTTCAAATACAAAAAGAGTAAAAACAGTGTTTTGAAAGTTTTGTTTGTGTTTTGTCATGAATCCGTTTGGTCCTTAAGCCCTTCAGAGAAATCATAATTTTAAGCTTAGAGTTGTGATTATAAATCTCAGCAGCCTGACCAATCATCTTTGAATCAGTGGAATCGACTGGCAGCCCAAACAGGATACCTCATGGTCATTTTGGGCAGTAAAAAGCTTACTTTGAGCCCTGTGATATGAGAATGAAAAAAAAAACAAAGAAAGGAGGAGGACTGAAGGCTTAGAGACGATAAGAAAAAAAAAAGAAATGCCTAAAAGTCGACCTTCACCATAATTCTCCCTCAGCCTCCCACTGCCCAAAATCTGGTCCAACCAGGTGGACTCTGAGAGCTTTTGTCCAGAAATTGAATGAGAAATGATTACAGTGATAAGCTCAACACCAGTGGGCTGCAAAATGACTATGTGCCAGGCTCCCCCACTCTCAATCACAACTCACATTTTAGCAAGGACTCTAAAAAAAGTGTGCTCTGAATCAAAAGAATCCAATGCAATTTCAGACACCGAGATACGGGGACAGCAGCAGCACTGGAAGACCGCAGAGTGCTTTTGATTGCAGCATACAAACTGAACGTGTCAAAGTGACTGTTGACTGAATACACTGATCAGAGAGAAATCTCTAATAACTGATGTGACACTGATGTATTTATCCAAACATGTCACAAATCAACACCTCTGATCCACACACTCCTGTTTTGTTTCATTTTGGGATAACATTTCCTTAGTTGCTAACGTTATAAGACCTGGATTTGAGCTGAGCGACAGAATACACAGACGGTATGGTGGAACGCCAGGTGAAGCTTACCTTGGAGGCCAGGGCTTCTGCACTTTCTCTACAAGTCCTCTCAATCTCCAGGTCTTCCTGAATGGCGGTGACCTCTTCAATGACCATCTGGGAAACTATGATAAAAAAAAAAAAAACATTAATCAAATCAAAACTAGTTATTCCTTGTTTTTCAAAGACATTAAAATTTATTGAATTTGTCATTTTTAACTACAATTAGTCCAGAGTCAACACAGATGTTTACCAGGACTTTTTAGAGCGTTTCAAGCTTTATGGAGACTGATTTATGACTTGGCTCCTCAACACCAAAAGAACCAAAAGCTGGTTAAATGACCATGATGTAACTGTGCTACTATGACCAGTTAACTCTCTGTACCTAGACAGCCTATAAGGGATTGTCAAGAGGATGATGAGAGACACCAGACCCAGTAACACAGATACGCTAAAGGCTGCTATCAAAGCTACCTGAGCTTTAATAAAACCTCAGCAGAGCTACAGGCTGATCTCCTTCATGACAACCAAGTACTGAGTGCGTATAAATGATCATAGTTTTCAGAAAGGCGACTCTTCTGCTTTAAAAATCATTTTTGATTGGTCTTATGTGATACTCTTGTACAGTGAGAGCCTGGACTTTGGGTTTTTTATTATCTGTAACTATCCCCCCTCACCTGGCTCTGACCTCACAGAGTACTTGGCCTCCCAATGTGAGGACTATGTCCTATTTATCCTGACTAGGGTTTAATATTTTTCCCTAAAATTACATGGATCAGGTCCTGGGACAGACAACCCATTTCCCAGGAAAACACAGATTTTTCTATCTCTTTTATTTTTACTTTTTATTTTATTCTTAGTTTTTGGCAGCTAGGCCAATAGGTCTATGTGTTCCCAATACCAATCTGACATTATTGAATGTTTTGTCAAAAGAACACAGTTTATGTTCATTAACACAAGTGTATCAGTGTGATCAAGTGTGCTGTTTGCGTGACATCTCTTCAGCGCCTCTCCCATGTGAAGTCCCTCAGGGTTCTATTCTTGGGCCAGTTTTGTTCTGCATCTACCCGCTCCACTCGGGATCAGTTTTCAGGAAGTATGGCATCTCATTCCATTGTTATGTGGACGATACTCAAATTTATCTGCTCTTGAAACCTAAGAAGTCATTTTGACTTGAACTCCCTGGAAGCATGTATCAAACCCACCACTAAAAATTTGGGGTTTGATATTTGATAAAGAGGTTAAATTCAATAAACAAGTAAACTCAGTTGTCAAATCCTGCATCTTCCAGCTGAGGTTTTTATCTTAAGTAAAGTCCTTTTTATTTTTTTATTTTAAGAATTTATTTACTTTTTACTCATTGAATGTGTTAGCTCCACCCTATCTCTCTGACCTCTTACAGACATAACCCCATGAGGTCACTCAGGTCTGCTGACTAGTTGCTTTTGGTGGTCTGAAGATCACGTGTGAAGCACAGGGAGATCAAGCCTTTGCAGTGGCTGCTCCTAAACTATGGAGTGTGGTGCCACTACATGTCAGGCTGGCCCCCCCACTGCCTGTTTTTTAATCATTTATTAAAACAAACTTTTATTCCTTGGCTTTGAACTTGTGAGTGCTGCGTTTCTTAATTTTGTAACATGTTCTTCATTGTAATGTGTCTTGCTGTTATGTTTTCTGACTGTAAAGTACTTTGGTCAACTGCGGTTGTTTTTAAATGCGCTCTATAAATAAATGTATTTTAATTTGATTTGATCTGCTGCAATGCTAATTATGAAATGTCAAGCAGATCGTCTGCGACTGGTCTTCTGAAAAGCTATAAGCAGCATAAACCAACCCTTATAAAACCAATAATGTACAGAACTCCATCATAGAAACTAATGAAATATGATGAGGTAAAACAGTGGTTCCCTAAACCATTATGTTAAACCAAAGTCCATTCTGTGGCTGCAAATGGGAACAATTAACTTTAATAATTAGTAGTTAACTAAATGTTTATTTTTTTTAGAGCATAGCAGCCATATTTCCCTTTCTTAAACACAGCCTACAAGTTAAACTACAGTTGTACCTTGACTTACAAATGTCCCAACTAACGAGTTTTTTCAAAATACGAGCTGTCTCTCAGTAGATTTGAGAGCTTAAATTAAGAGCTAAAATTCATGTTACAAGCCAGTTTCAGATACCCTATTGCTGGCGTAGCGAATGCCACGGTGACCGCCTCTACATTCGCCTAGCAACCTGAGTCTAACTTATTCACGTTAAGTAGTTAGCTTGCAGTGGAAGCATCTTTGTTTGTATTTGCAGTTATTTTGCAAAATTTTCAGACTTAATTCAAAAGAAACATCCAGAAAAAGTTGCAAATGGGCATGCGACAGCGCTACTTAATGACACTTGCTGAACTCATTTAGAAAGATTGTGAAAGTGAGGATGAAACAGAGCTGATTGGACAGATTTTTATTGAAAACGCCTGCAGATGAAAGTGAGGAAAGCATGGAGAAAAGGGCAAAAACCAGCCAGTAAGATTCAGTTATTCATTTCAGCCTTTTTTTCCACCTCTATCAGCATCTTCACGTTGTCTGATCTAAATGCTGAACATCTGACTTAATAAAACCAGTTTACTGTAGTACATTCCATTCAATTTTTCTTTAAAAAAAAATCTGCATCAATCTTTTTATAGCACTAAAATAGAGGCCCGCCCCCCCCCCCCCAGATTTCCTGTCATTACCTTTCCCAGGAATCAGTGAATTTGATCAGATTTGATCAGGTTGCCCGAGAATCCCGTCTCCTGGGATTGAACCCAAAAGGCCCATATATACTCCTTTTACGTACAAACGTGTATACGTCCAATTCAAACGATGTTACCGTCACTGCTCACATACTTCCATGCGTCCTTTACGCTGGCATTGCTGTTAACCAATACCAAAATAAACATGGCAACTGTGGAGGAGGCTTTGCTAATGAACCTCTTGCAGAAAAGACAAAAACAAGGCAGCAGGTTCCTCACCAACTCGCAAAAATTTCTCTTTAGAAAATTCAGCCATTGATATTTCTTCTTCATGTCTCTCTAGAGCAACATATCGGATGGTAACAGCAACACTGCCCCCATTGTTTCCAGTGGTACTACTCTGTTTGGTCCGTATCTGTAAGCTTTACAGAAACGTGTGGAAACACGGATAAAATGAACGCAGAACACGGACAGAAAGCTCCGTGTGTATCTGGATCCATATTTAACCTTGAACATCAATGGGCCTTAAGACAGAAAAATGAACAGAGACTATAAATGCTTGGTTGCATTGGATTACTTGCTTAACAGTCATCTCTATTAAGGCAAAGTTTAAATAAATAAATGAATAAATAAGGAAATAAAGCCTTGCACTTACAACACATCACACAATTGAATTAACATCAAATAAAGTAAGCATACTGCTGTAATTCTGGACTTTCCGGCACTTTATATAAGTTTTTAACATCAAACTGACACACACATAAGGAAACAGCATCTGTTTATCTTACAGTTTGTGCCTCTTTGTGCAGAAAGTCCAGGATTATTAGCCCTCCTCAGTGGAACAATGTTGAGGAAACAGGAAGGAGAAAAGAAAAGCAGCATTTTAAATCCTCCTGAAAGGCTGAGAACTGCCTGCAGGTCAAAAAGCCATCAAAGAAACAAAGAGCGGGATAAGAAATCTTTCGGTGGACGGGTGGAAACCTCTGACCTCTCGTTACCGTGTGCAGTACACTGAGTTAAGAGTGCTGTAGCACTCAACACTGAAGCATATTTCTCCTCGCTGTTGTTTCGGCTGTCTGAGTAGCCTCGATGAGGAGCGACCTGTGAGCCTCCTGATTTGATTTCAAAAAGAAATGAGCTAAATATTGGCAAATATTGTATTTTTTCTTCAGATAATTTACTCTACCTTTTGATTTCATTGACCAGACCCAAGATGCGTTGAGGATGGTCTGCAGATCTACTGTACAGAGAACAGGATCTGAGTACTGATAGCAGTAGAGATAATGTGTGGGTTTTTGAATTTTAAACATGAAGCTGTACTTAACCCAGGGTGAGCAGACACATTTTCCTCTACACATTTCATTCTTTGCTTTATGACTTTAGGACACATAACAGCAGGGTGGCACTTGAAAGGCATAAAACAAAGAGGCCAGTGAACTTTTAATTGATTAACTCTGAAGTGTGTTAAATTAAGAGACACAGTTTATGTAACTGTATAAAAGGAAACACTGTATGTTAAAAATACAGAGAGCAACCTGATGGTTCATCTTGATATCTGTTTCTTTAAACTTCAGTTCTTAACCTCATCATGGATCGCGTAAAGGGATTGTGAGGACTGTCTGTTTGAAGTGGATTAAAGCGACACCTTGTGGCAGGAATCATATGCACATGTTGTGATGTCATGACTCTTAACAAAGTGTGTGTTTGTTTTGGAAATTAATGGAGATCAGACCTTCTTTTAACACTACTTTTCTTTGTTTAAAACAATTTTTACCAGCTACAACGTGACGAGGTAAGGTATTTATCAACAGTTACACAGCGCTATTGTTGAAATGTGACAGCAAGCAAACTTTGTCAGTTTGGAACATAATTTAGTTATATGTAGTGCTCCTAGAAGCCAGGTGTTCTGAGATGTATCCGTCGGCTAACATGTAACCTTAGTGAATCCTTATGTCCTGTTCATCTACCAATCAGAGCCAACGTAGCCTCACTCTTCATTTTATTGACAGACTCTCAACTTTGATCAGATCACTGCAGAATAACTGCTGCATGTGGGTTGGAATAAACATTATCAGACAGAACAGATTAGCTTGTGTTTTAGCCTTTAGCCCATGTTTTAGCCTTTAAAAAATAGAAATAGAAATCACTTTCAGAAAAGAAAAGCACATCTCTCCATAGATGTTGGAACTAGGGGTGTGGAGGGTGTGGCTGCACCCCCTTCCAATGGCCCCCACCGTACCCTATCAGCCCCCCTACCTGCAGCATTACACTTAAAAAAAAATAAAGAATCTGAATTTAAACTCAATTTGTCTGACTTCCATGTATCTCTTTCATATAATTTATGTATAGATCTATGTTTCTGATGAGATATACAGCCTGCCTGACTACATCCAAACCCGCCATCCATGCTGTTGGAGGTGGAGAAGCTCATAAAACCTGGCTGGGCAACACCATGACGAAGAATGCAACGTTTTAACCCTGCTTGAAATGTTCATCAGTAGGTTAACTGACAGAAGGTCCACCTTTGGAAAAATATGAAAGCCCTGATTCAGGAGCGCAAACTTTCCTTTCTTCATTAATGCTGTTATGTTATAATGATTTTATGCTCCTTAAATAGCTTGATTTATTTTCCAAAGTTTCATTTTCTCAACAATATAGATTCTGTGTTCATCCATTCTAGTTCTCTTATGGTATTATAAAATAACTTAAAATCATTGATGTGTGTGCGTCTCTCCCCCACCCCTCCCGACAAAAATCCCCCACCCCCTCTCAGAAAATAGTTCCAACATCCATGGATCTCTCTTCTCATTACTAAACTTCTTCAGCTGGCGTGGTGTTGTCATAGAGACTTCAACGTGCTGTAAATCAATCTGGTCCAGTCCGACCCGATCAGGAAGCTAAGAAATCTCACTTATAAATAACCTCTGTTGGTGCTGATAATCTCATTCTAAGTTGTGGATTAGGATCAGGCAGATATCTAGAAGAGAGACTTTTCAAGATAACAGGAACAAAGAGTCACAGACCTTAAAGAGGGGGTATATGGTTTCCCATATTTTAACATAGAAAAGTAACAAAGCTGGATGTTCAGTCTAAATGTGGGCAGTTTTCAAATTTAGATCAAAAGATATCAAAATTTTTTTTGATAGAATAAAGCCCAAAAAATACCCCCTCTTTAAAAATACACAACGGCAGCTGTCTTATTAACCAGATAATTGATGGAAGTGGTTAGCCCTGGATGAATCACAGAACTATCCCCTAAACAGCAGTTTGTGTTGACAGAGAGGAGGTGTTGCCCCTGCAGCATGTCAGGTAACAGCCAACATATGGAACCAGAGCGCTAACCTTCAGCCAACAACCCACTTCTCATAAAATCAACACACTGAGCCAAACGTGTCTGCTTTGAGCATCCAGCTGAAGCGTTTCCATGAAGTGACAATAAACTGTTGAGGTTTTCATTTTGCATCAAACAACATAAACATTCACAGAAGGATTGGGGTCATCTCTTTGACATCATGAAGTCTGTGAGGGTTAGATACTGCAGCCCTAAAGTCCAACATCATTCTCTGCTTCTGTTAGAGGTGTGCAGAGATTTCATCAGCTCATTCAACAATCATCTGTTTCTGTGTTCAGTTAAAAAAAATCAGAAGCAGGTGTGGCTTTAACTGAAGTTTTCTTGCAGATGAGAACAGACAATCCAATCAAAACACTGCTGTCACTTGTTCCTATCGATCAAAATAACCATGGATGGACTAGAAGGATGTTGGTGGGCACAAAGTTCAAATGAAAGGTAACTTGATGGCGTCACGTCTTAAAGGCACAGTGAGGAATATTAAGCGGTGGCGTTTTTCAGGAATAGAGACTTAGTTTCCCATGAGCACCATCACCCACTGTCATAAAGACCTGACTCTTACCAAGAAGAGAAGATCTTCTTTTGAACACTACTTTTATTTGTTCAAGGCAACTTTTCCCAGGATGCACAGCAACGAGGTAATGTATTTATTGTCCTCTAAACCCTTTAACACCAGATACAGTCGCCAGCGACAGAAAATGACCTACATTCTTCTGAACACCGACTGATAATGACTTAACTGCTTCAGTAACATCATTCATGAGAAAAACACTGCTCATTACTGGACTTTATCAAACCATAACAATAAATTAAAAAGTCCAAGCAAACAAAACTGCTTGTGTTGTTGTGTTATAATTGAAATTAAATCTTTGTCATCTCAGAACCTTTGGACCTGAACAGCTACAGTTTTTGTTGAAAGAAAACTTGCTGAAAATTCAAATTTGCTTTTTATATATTTTCTTTTTGTATTTCAAAGTTTCAGTCATCTAAAACATAAAAAGTGACGAATTCTTGAGAGATTTTGAAAGTTCAACTCAACTCCTGAAAAAAGTGACGAAAAAATTCACACATCTTTTTTCACATTTATTGGTAAAAAAAAAAAAAAGAAATTAAAAAAAAAAAGAAACATGGCTGACGTGAGCTAGTTCAGCCAGACAACGCTAGCTGCGCTGCTACACACGTCACATGTCCCACTCGTCATAATTCAGCGGTCTATTTAAACTGGAAAAATCTCCCATCTCTCCCTCTGACTGTCTATGCCGTTGCTGCCAGGCATCCACCTGCTGGCTCTGAGGGGGTGTATGTTCTGTATGTTTTACTCATCACTCCTCAGTGTTGCCATGTAAACCTTTATGCAAGAAGTGATGAGGTCGGAGCATGGCGCCAAACATGTAACATGTATTCACTGCTACAATAAACCATTCAAGTGTGAGTTGTCTGACTGAACTGACGGGTGGGCACCCTGTAGCTGTCTGCAAAGAGGCTAAAGACCCGCCTCTTTACTTCAGCATAAAGCTAGATCTAGTTCAGCATTTACAAAATGGGTTCAGTCGTCAGTAGGCTTAAAAACTCTGCATCAGAAACAAACAGGTGACATCATGGACACTACGTCCATATATTGTTAAGTCTATGCCTCACAGCTCTGTTTTGGTCTCCACCACTTATACAATGAGAGTCTCTTTAAAGAATGAAATCTCCTGTCGTTTCTCTGTCTGCGGCCCAACTTTCAGCCACAGAAGTTATCGGAGGGTTTTTGGAGCAAAAACTAAACAAAGGTCTAAATAAAACCTGGTGGAGCTGAGCTGAAGTGCAGCTCTGGCGACGACTCTCTTTGGAATCATTATAAATGGCACATCTCCCTTTGCACGGTCATTTGATCTATTGTGACAATGAAAAACATTGATTGGTGCAGCTTCAGTAGGTAGTTAAAAAAATCAGGTGTAATTCCAAATCATGAACTGTGATGTTGCTTAAGCTGCAATCACCCGTCAGTGGAAAAAGAGCGCCTCTGAAGAATGGCCCAACACTTATCTAATTAAACATTGTGGCAGAGGAAGGGAGAAATTAAGCATTAGTGCTATCGCTGCGGACAATTCCTTCCCATCGTGACACCTAATTAAGAATCTGATAAATGACAGCGAGTTCCGACGGCGCCCTCCATATCAGTCATTCAATAGCACTTAGCTGCCAGTTTCATCCCCGGCCTCCTCTCTGCCTGTCTCCATAATGCTGTGGCCACACTCAGCAACCTACGAAAGAACGCCTTGAACTAAATGACATGTTAATTATAATTACTGGTAGCCATGGTAAATAAACAGCGGTGGAAGTGTTGAAAGTGTATGAGCAGGAGTCAACGGGGGGCTTTGACACGTCAGAACTGGCAGTCTTAATTGTAAGTTTCGGCCTCCCCATCATCATCACTCCATCTCCCCCCCATCTTTTTTTTTTTTTTTTTTTTTTTTTTTTTTGGGCCTGTCTTTTTTTTTTCATCGTCCTCTCAGGAAAGACAGTGATTACCCCTGTGCCGACATGCTGCATAATGGTATCAGCGCCGCCAACGGAGCAGTGAATTAAATTGTATCTGCAGCCGCTGTGAAGCCTTGATGAGGGGGGCAGATGCCTTTGTGGTGTTATCATTATAACACAATGGTCATGTTGTCATCAACCTTGCCATCGGCAATTGAAAAGGCATGATTGTGTGTTGGGGCTTTTTCTCCCGTCCTCCCCCTACACCCCCTCACCAGCCCTGCCGCCCCATCCCCAGCCGTTTCGTTGTGAATAGGAGCAATTTTCTAAGAGCTATGAAATCACGTAATAGGTCCTAATATGCAGCTGCTTGGCACAGTGAGGCAGCCTCTATTAACGCGGAAGTCAAACACAATATGTGTTTTGGCTGGAAAATCGCTGAATATATGAGCACAGGCCAAATTTATTCAGATGAAAATCCACACAACTGTCAGCGCTACAAAGACAAACTATTTGCTCCATCCTTTGACATGTGGTGCCCTATTTCAAAATCTGTCTTCACTCAAGTGGTCACAGCAAAGCATTCAACCTGTGGGAGAATCATTTTGGAAAGCTGAATGGTGGGCCAAAACATTTGAAACACATTTTTAATGTTTGGAAACAGATATATGTGATAGAAGGAAGGGCACACACACACACACACACACACTTCCAGAGAAGACGAGGGTGCGTTAAATTCATTAAATTTTTTTAAACTACCTGATGCCTTTGTGAAATTACAGACTCAGATTCATTTTACAAGATAATGTCCGCAAAAGAACACGTCTCTGATTTTAGTCTAAGATGGTTTGCTGTCTTTCTTTTTATTCTTTTTCTTTGTTTGTTTGATTTGACAGAAAATCAAAGAAAATAACACAATCAAAAATGATCAGCGTGTGACAGTTTGTGTTTTGTTTAAAAGAATTATATTAACATACCAAGCTGGACTGTTTGTGACATTTGTGACGATTTTACATATCAATCTAAATTAAGATGGAACAGACACATGATTATATTAACCCTAGAACACTAACGTCGGGTGATTTTCACCCACACAATTCTTGTCATGTGATTTTCAGTGTGTGTCATTGTCCCCCATGGTACCTTTTTTTATTTCATGTGATATTGGACATTTTGAAATGAATGAAGAGTACTACAATTTGGCATACAGTGCTGTACTTTTACATAAATTGATGAAAACTGTTTTTTTATCCAGGATATTATCTCGGGTAAAATATACCCAACGTTAGTGTTGGTGTTACTATTTTAACGTTAGTGTTCTAGGGTTAAGAGGAAGAACTGAGCTAAACTTGTTTACTGAGCCTTGAATGTTTTTACCATCCACTTCAAAACTGATGGTAACAAAAGAAACATTATTAGAACCCTGACCCATCAAAAGAGACAGAAAATCAAAAATGTTTTGGAACTGAGATGTTTATTGACCTCTTTAATAAAATCAAAATATTTGCTATTATTATTTTGTTTATGATGTATATTTTGTATCACATCTGATAAACTAGGTGGTTTTGGCAACTTTTTAAGTAAAGTTTTTTTTTTTTGTAAATATGAGAAATATTTAATATTTAATACACAAGAGAAATTACTTTTTTTTCAAAAATAAGTAATAGTTTAGATGTTATTCTTACTGCAATCTCTTTAAAATTATCAAGAATTTACCTAAAAAAAAAAAGTTTGTTAATAATTTCCTGAGAGCACAAATTTTTGGAAAAGGCTAAAATACATCTTCAGCTGCCTGTATTAGATTGATAATCCTCAAGTGGGTAGAATACATTCGTTGTTTTTATTTTTAACAGGTGTTTAATGAACGTATTTATCATGCTGATGAGTTAGAGGTCATTGAAAGTCATGCATCAAATGTGATATGTTTGGCAATAAAGGGTTAAACACAATTACAAAGTAAAAGGATTAAAAAAAAAAAAAAAAAAAAAAAAAAAAACTTGGACTCTTCTACCAGGGGCTGTTTCAGACACAGTGGTCTGGGTCTTCTAGTGTCTTCAGAGGAAACAGAAAAGTAAGATCCACTTGGTTAATGAATGAATGAATAAAATAAACAATGTTTAAAACCAGTAAAAAAACAGTAAGGTCTCCAGTTTGCACTTGACTGGTGTTCAACAAAAGTGAGCGCAAAAAAATCCAAATTGTGCAAAAATGTAGACATGAACTCTAAATTCAACCTGAAAGCAGCATAGAAATGTCTGGTTGTTCTGAGGCTGTGGTCAGAAACGACACTGCAGTGCAGGAACCTCGCCAGGAATTCTGGGCCCCCTGAAAAGATCTCTCAGTGGGCCCCTTCCCCACAGCTAACCAACCCTCCAAAACTGTGATAATCACACCAGCATTAACCAATGACCTGATACAAGACCTAAAGAACTATAAGGTGGTTTTACAGCCCTAAAAAAAACTGTGAATAAGTAATTACAAAAGTGAATGTAATATTTCCTCAAGAAGATCTATGAGCACATGAGTGAAGTGAGTGAAAGGAGCGTGCAGAGAGGAGAGAAATTGATACTTTGAGCAGGGAGAGAATCAGGTGGGGATCACACAGACAGCAAAGCAAGCCCAAATAAATAAATAAATAAATAAATAAATAAAACTCTAATCTAAACTAAATCAAAAACTGTGACAAAGAAGGAATAAAGATACTTTGATGTGGGTGGACCAACCACCAGTTCCTCTTCCCTATCCAAAGCTTTCTCTGTTTCAGATGTGTGCATTGTGCTCAAAATATCAGTTAACATCCGTCAGGAAGCTCTCAAAGTTTTCAAAATGAAGATAAATCACAGAGAGATGGACCGTCTGTGAAGTCAAAGCGCTGCTGAGCGTTAATGTGGTGGAGGAGAAACAGCAGATATTAAAAACCAGATAGCATTTCCTGCCAGCCTGTCACACCATGTATCACCCAACCACAAAGCAGGGTCCCAAAAGATCAGCAAACTCAAACTATAGACCAGAAAAAATAAAAAAGAGCACAACAACCAGGGCAGACCTGACAGGGGTCAGTCTGGCTGTGCTGCAGTGTGTCAGTGGAAGCCTCAAAGAGGTTCAGTCCATCCTTGAACAGCTGTTTTAAGAACACTGGTCATATAACTCTACAGTTTAATATAGTTATAGTACGTGGTTCTCAGGGAACTCCTTAGTGGATAGTTCTCTCCAAAAAGGCCCCAGAACTGTTTGGTCTGAAAACACCAGCAGTCTCCTACTCTGAGGCAGGAGATGGAAAAAAATCCTATAATAAGAGTTCCTGCAGTTCCTACGAGCATGAAAAGGTTCCTGGGGTCTGGACACGC
This sequence comes from Labroides dimidiatus, assembly GCA_030710495.1. NCBI lineage: Eukaryota > Metazoa > Chordata > Actinopteri > Labriformes > Labridae > Labroides > Labroides dimidiatus. The sequence continues at coordinate 30,360,417 of CM061149.1, read as the reverse complement.
CCACTCTTTGCTTTTTAAATATAACAGTCATCCCATAATCCAGCTCTTTCTGTCTGCATTGTTTAGACCTTAAACTGAAAGTTCATCACCTGTACACAAGTCTTTCCTATTATCTGTGAGAGTAGCGATCTCAGAGCTGCAGAGAGATATTCAAAAAAGCAAAATGAACAAACCAGAAGCCAAGCTGGGGAAAAAAAAGAAAGTCTGCCTTATTCTCACTTTGTGTGCATGCTGACCCAGGAGGAGTGAACTTACCTCTCTGGAACTCATTGAGCTTCTGGATGGCCTCGTCTCTCTCCTCCTGCAGCTTCATGCACTAAAGTAAGAGCGACAGAGAGGCTTTAATATGAGGTCTGTTTAAATCAGCCCTCAGACTCTTTGCATCTACAACCACACGGGAAGCACTGGATTTACTGTGAGGACAACTTGTCAGTGTATTGTTAAATAAATGGTATACAGCCCTGAGGAGTAGGTGGAGGAACGTTATGACCATGACCAAAGCAGCTCCTGTGTTTTCATCTATAACACATGCTAAGTACTTGAATAACTGAATAATAAATAAAGGTTGAAAACCAGGAGAACAACAGGATCAGTGGAGGCAGATTAATTAAGGAAACACAGCACATAGGTTGTCATTTTCAACCACTCAGATATTTATTTTGAACTTTTTGTCTGTTTGGGATCAGCCTGTTGGTATTTTCCCACAGGAGGGGGTCACCATTCTCTGTTACTGCTTCTTTAGGGGGTCATCGGCTGAAAAGTTTGGGGACCCCTGGTTTAGAAGACATCAGGGTCAGTTGTTTATGGTGCATTCTATGTGTCTCCATGTGTTTTGTACAGATTTCCTCATAAAGGACAATAAAGGTCTGTCTGTCCAACTCAAAAGGCTGTTGGAAGATAGCTTGAGTCGGCATTTCCAATATGACTTCCACCAATGAGAGGCTTCAAAACTCTGATTCAGAAACAAATTGGGGACGTCACAGAGACTACATCATGTTTTATGCCGTCTATTTTATACTCACGTGTGACCCGAACTAACCTAAAAAAAAATGTCATTTACATGTGAAAATAAATGTGTGTAATTAACAGGTTAAGTATCATTGCCAGTGTTTATGTACGTCTCACGGTATGTCAAATGGCCAATCAGTAGCCTGGATTTCGTGCTTAGCCAGGAAGTGGTTATAAGACAGTGCTGTGCATAGCGTGAGGCTCTCGGCAGCCAACACAGTCGTCTCAAGTAACCTGTTTGAAACATTAGAAAGTTAAAGTTTCTGTGTGAAGAGCTATGAAGCCGAGTTTAGCTTGTGTTTAAGTGGAAGAGCTGAACTTGTGGTGTGATGTTGTGCCCTGACGAGATGACGGCATGAAATATGATATAAATATGGAATTGGCCAGTGTTTGGGTTTTTCCTTTTGAAACTTTGAAAGCAAAGTTATTTTCTAGCTTCACAACTTTTATCATCCTGAAACTCTGAAAGGGTCTTTTAAAATCATTATTATTTATTATTTTTAAGCCATATATATATATATATATATATATATATTTTTTTTTTTTTAGGGTTTGCTCTAGCCACATTGGGGTTATTGTTTGCACACTACTCCATCCTGCCATTCACAGCTGTGCAAAATGATAAACTTGTCACCTTTTATCTGCCTTGGTACTCATACTTTTTTCACTTGTGTCGCACTATCATTTTCTTTTTTGCACAGGTGTTTTCTTTCTCCTTTGATATTTTTACCTTTGATAAATTATTCATACTAGACTCTCATTTTTCTAGTTTTTATACTGATGTTTGCTATTTATTCTAAATGTTTACTGTTTACCGTTGCACCGTGGGCCCCTGAGAATCACAATTTCAATCCTCTTTATGTTACACATATTTCAGAATTGACAATATAGCTACCTTATACCTTGCTTTTTTGTTTGTTTGTTGATTAAATGGACATTCAATTATGTGAACATCATAACTGAAGCTTATTTTGGGTCCCCTGTTGTTGAACTTACTGTGATTGACTAAGGTGGAGCTATTTAAAAATAACCAGAACTTCTTTAGGTCAGTGACCTGGGTTACCCACGTCGACATCACCTGGCATCTACATGTCTTATGTTTGTGCTCCTCTTGTTTTGATATTAAGATTCAAACTTTTGGAATGGAAATGGACCTCGGGCCTGGATTGGCCCCCAGGCCTGAAGTTCTCCTGAACTTCTGGGACCTTTCAAGACCAGCATGTTTTAGTATTTCATGTTGTAACAGATTCTTAGTGCTGCCCTCACACAATACTTCACAGGACCACCTGACTGAGTTGAGGTAATGTTGTGTTTTGGTAGAAACTTTAAATAAAACAAATGATTTCTAATATCAGCTCTGTTTTTAACACAGGGTGGTACGTGATAATAGAACTCACCTCGATGGTTGCAGTCTCGTGCTTCCTCTGCAGGCCTTCATACTCCTGGATGGCTGTAGGGAGCAAAGGATGCCAGAAAGCCATCCCATCAGTAACTCAAAGTTCAGAAAAATGTCAGAAATGAACACAGAACTAAAAGCACACTGTCATAAAAAAAGAAGGTGGGAACTTCTCCATCATGTGAGGGTTCCTCATTCAGAGACAACTGTTCATGGTCACCTGACTGACACATCAGGAGATGATGAAGACAGAAACACTGAGACATCCTAAACTCTGGGTTAACTACAGCTGTGAGAGGAATTGACCCCTCTAACAAAAATGAGCATTAAAAGATAAACTGGTTATCTGCTGATCTGATACGACTCACAGCTCAACAGGAAACAACTTCTCTTCTACTAAAGAAAATGATTTTTTTTCTTTTGCTCACATATTTTAATTGAATTTGGTACTGATAAAAATATCCGAATATTTAGCAGGTGTTATTTTGTGTGTGTGGGGTTTTTTTTTTTGTGCATGTGTGTATGTTTTTTTTTTGAAGTATAAACAGAGAAAAAATGTCCTTTTCCAATAACTACTATAAAACAAGTGAGTGTATATATATATATATATATATACACACACACACACACACACACACACACACACACACACACACACACATATGATTTTTTTTTTCCAAACTTTTAATCAACTTCCATCCTAATCAAAAAGCCAAATATAAGTATTTTTTTTATTTTATCAACACTTTAAATGCTATTTTGATAACATGATGTCACTGTTTTGTGAAGAAAAAAAAACAAATGTTTCTTTTATGTGTGTCCGTTTTCCCTTAACTGTTTTTATCTTTTTTATTTAGCTCTCTGTACAGCACTTTGTTTTCAGCTGTGGTTGTTTTAAAGTGATTTATGAATAAAGTGGGTTTGTGCTTATTTTCCATATAACAGAGTATCCAGAAAGTCTTCACAGTGCTTAACTTTTTCCACATTCTGTTATGTTACAGCCTTATTACAAAATGAAATAAATACATTTTTTTCTTCAACATTCTTCACACAACACCCCATAATGGCAACATGAAAAATATATTTTGTTTTTTTAAATGTTTGCAAATTTAAAAAATAAAAAACTAGGACATTACATGTACCTAAGTGTTCACAGCCTTTGCTCAGTCCATTGTTGATGCACCTTTGGCAGCAGTTACAGCCTCAAGAGTTCTTTGTGCAGTTTGGTTTGTTCCTCTTTTCAGCTCCTCTCAAGCTCCATCGGGTTGGATGGGGAGCGTCGGTGCACAGACTTTTTCAGATCTCTGCTGAGATGTTGGATCAGATTCAGGTCTGGGCTCTGGCTGGGTCCCTCAAAGACCTTCACAGAGTCGTCCTGAAGCCCCTCCTTTGATATCTTGGCTGTGGTTTGAGGGTCGTTGTCCTGCTGAAAGATGAACCGTGGCTCCAGTCTGAGGTCTAAAGCGCTCTGGATCAGGTTTTCATCCAGGGTGTCTCTGTACTTTGCTGCATTCATCTTTCCCTCAATCCTGACTGGTCTCCCAGTTCCTGCTGCTGAAAAACATCCCCACAGCATGATGCTGCCACCACCATGCTTCACTGTAGGGATGATTGTCCAGGTGATGAGCGGTGCCTGGTTTCCTCCAAACATGACGCCTGGCATTCACACCAAAGAGTTCAATCTTTGTCTCATCAGAGCAGAGAGTTTTCTTTCTCCTGGTCTCAGAGTCCTTCAGGGGCCTTTTGTCAAACTCCAGGCGGGCTGCCATGAGCCTTTTACTAAGGAGTGGCTTCAGTCTGGACCCTCTACCATACAGACCTGATTGGTGGATTCCTGCAGAGATGGTTGTCCTTCTGGAAGGTTCTTCTCTCTCCACAGAGGAGCTCTGGAGCTCTGACAGAGTGACCATCAGGTTCTTGGTCCCCTCCCTGACTAAGACCCTTCTCCTCTGATGGCTCAGTTCAGACAGGCGTCCAGCTCTAGAAGAGTCCTGGTGGTTCTGAACTTCTTCCATTTACAGATGATGGAGTCCACTGAGCTCATTGGGACCTTCAGAGCAGCAGAAATGTTTCTGGACCCTGGATCCAGATTTGTACCTGGAGAGGATCCTGTCTCTGACGTCTACAGACAGTTCCTTTGTCTTCATGCTTGGTTTGTGCTCTGACATGCTCTGTCACCTGTGGGACCTTATATAGACAGGTGTGAGCCTTTACAAATCAGGTCCAATCAGCTGGATTTACCACAGGTGGACTCACATGAAGCTGTCAGAACATCTCAAGGAGGATCAGAGGAACCAGGATGAACCTGAGCTACATTTAGAGCTTTGAGACAAAGTCTGTGAATACATACATACATGTATGTAAAACTTGTTTCATGTTGTCATTATGGGGGTTTGTGTGTTGAATTTTAAGGGAAAAAATAATTAACTCCATATGTGGAATGACGCTGTAATATAAAATGTGGGAAAAGTGTACAGTGGCCCTGAGAGCTCACAGCACTGCAGCTTAAGAAAACACATGCAAAAAGACAAAACACAAGCAAATTACGAAAACATCTTCATTAATTTTACAACACATGTGCAGCATTTGGAAAACACGCTGCAAAGACCACAACACAACACCTTAGAAAAAAGAGCTGCAAATAGACCGCAACACAACGGAAGTGTTTCCAGAGGACACTTAAAAGTGATACACATCCAGGCTAATCACAAGCAAAAGGCCAATGATACTTTAACAGCAGATCACTGCAATAGGCTCATATCTAAATCATGTGATCACAACATTAAAATAAATCAAAGACACTCACTTTTATCTCATTTTCCAACACCACTGATGGAGAGAGAACCTTACCAGGGCTGTGACTCGGAGTCTGTGTCAACAACAAGCGTTTCAGTCCTTCTGTGTGCATCACTTTTAAGCATCCTCTGGAAACACAGTTTTTCTGATGTGTTGTGGTCTTCGCAGTGATGCCCAAGTATTGTCAAATTGATCAAGATTTTTTTCTTAAGTTGCAGTGCTGTGAGCTCTCAGGGCCACCGTAGAAGTGAATACTTTACAGCACAGACAGGAGGAGGAGGAGGAGTTCACACATGCTCTTTGACCTTCTGGCAGTCAAACACTGCTCAAGTTATGATCTGAAGTAAAAGCTGAACCCTTTAACCTCACATGGACTTTGACCAAGACTCTCAGTGCTCAGATCTGGAACAGGAACCTCTCCTATAAGGGACTCAGCCACAGGAAGTATTGAAACAGGATTTAAGACATATTTAAGAATGAGATGAGAGTTAATCATGAGTTAATAAAGCCCAACACATGACCTTCATGCTTCATTATCCTGTTAAAAAGCAGATATAACATCTGGCACAAAAGCACACCGCACACAGTCCGACGTTCACGACAGGTGTTCTAGTTTGCGTCAACCTGTGCTACCTCCTCGCGACCAGCGTGAACAGGTCCTTCACTAAACGAGAATTACAGAGAAAATTCCGGACGTCTCTCAGCAGCAAAAACACCTACCTTTGTTTGACAGGTGAGTGAAGACGCTGATATGATCCAGCTCCTCTGAAGCCATAGCGAGAGAATCTTTCAGCGGAGTTGAACAGGAAGTGCTTCCACGCGACACACCTGTAGGTACAGTAGATTATCTGTGCGCGCGCACACAGCTGTCCCATGAATGACAGCTGCTGTCCTAAAACGTTTATTATTTGAAATTACATTAAAATGAATACAAACTCAGTTCATTTTTCACCCACTGAAAGAACGTGAAAGCTCTTTAAGAGTAATTTAAATAAAGTTCTTTATTAACTTTACAAACTGAAATAAAAATAATAAGTGGTGAATTAAATGCATTTTGCACATTATCAATACAATAAAAAACTGTTCAAATAAAACCAGCATTATTATGAGATTATTATTGCAAGTCGATGATCTCAAAGTATTTCATTTCTCTGACTCAACATTTATCTACATGTTAAGAAAGCGTTTTTTTTTTTTTCTCTCACAGCATCAAAGTGATCTTCTTTCCTGTAGTAATTTTGTAAAATATATTTCTAAATTGTGAAGTTATTGATTTTGTTTTAAAGGTTAAAAATGATCATATGGAATAAAATAAAACTTCAGATTGGAAGTTGGATATTGACCCCCCTTCAAAATATTGCCTAAAGTCATTTTTTAAGGTTTTTCAGAAACAAAAACAAACAAAAAAATAAACGTACAAAAATTAAAATTTATTTATGAATAGCTAAAATAAACAGCTAACTATTGATTTACAACGTGCCTTAGTGACTTCAGCAATATTAAACCTTCAACTCCATCAACAATAAAGTAAAACTAATAAACCAAGTGTTAAAGGTCTTCTCCGCCTCAAACACAGTCTTGGCCTGAAACATGATGCTTCTTCTCTTCACCTGTGGTATGAGACCTGATGGATGACAGGACTGTCCACTAGGCTGCATCTCCTACAGAAAAGGAAAAGGCATCTCTCTCTTTGAGGTGTAAGCTCACAAACGTGAGATCATTCTGAGAAACATTCACTGCTTTGTGCTCACTTGTGTAAAGCTACACCAGGCACCGCTGTGCAACTGCCACATGGCTGCAGGCCTGTTTACCAGAAGTGAGGAGGTTTCCAGACAAACCATTCACAACCGACTCCACCACTTTGGTTTAAAGCCAGACGACCATTACAGGTGACTCCACTGACACCAAGACACCGCCGTGACCGTTTGCAGTGGGCACAAGACCATGTGACCTGGACAATGCAGCAGTGGTCTACCGTCCTGTTCACTGATGAGAGTCAGGTCACCTTACACAGAAATGATGGTCGTCAGCGTTGCTGGAGAAGGCAAGATGAGCGATACACCGAGGTCAACATGGTCCCCAGGGTTTGCTTTGGTGAAGGAGGTTCAACAGTCTGGGCAGGCATCACCAGTCAGCTCAAAACAGATTTGGTGATTGTAGATGGTTCAGTCACTGCACGTTCTTACCTCAGAGACATCATAGAACCATCATCATCCCCCAGTTCCACCAACACACCCCCAACTTTCTGTTCATGGATGATAACGCTCCACCACATGGTGCCAGAACTGTCACAGCTGGACTTCAGGAAGTCGGAGTGCCTCATATGGTATGACCAGCAATGTCCCCTAACCTGAACCCTAAAGTGCAGTGGTCCCCAAACTACGGCCAATGGGCCAGATATCGCGCTCCTCCACATTGGCCCAGCCCCCTGAACCAGAGACACATTATGATTTTTATTTTCAGTCTGGCCACGCGATCAAGACTAATACATGTGTAGAACATGACATTCCATTTCATAAACAGTGTTATTTATTTCATTAATAGTGTTATTACTTATTTCCTGACTTTTTTTTCTGTGAAGATCCCGGAAAGGGTTATTAATATTTGGTTATGTGTGGCTTTCTGGAAAACAATAAATGTTTACGTTTCGGCACCCCTGTGATCATCACACTTTTTCTGTTACAAACTGACCCCGGCCCCCATCAGAGAAGGGAAAGGTTATGTGGCCCTCACAGGAAAAGGACTCCTGCCATAGAGCACATCTGGGACCAGCTGAAGCCGAGACTGGATGGTCGTACCCCACCCCCAAGTGACCTGGCAGGACTGCGTGTAGCGCTTGTGGAGGAGTGGAACGCATCACCTCAAAACATCATGAGGCTAGTGAGGAGCATGAGACGTTGCTGTCAAGCTGTCATTGTGGTGAATGATGAAACACCTGCTACTGACTTTGTCAGTTTGGGTTATTTGGGGCGATCTTTGTTATTGTGTAAATTGTTGGGGTAAGAAATATTGAACTTCTTCTCATTCATTAATAGAAATATCAAAGGGAACTATTTCTTATTTCATCAAAATTCAGACCAAATAGGAAAAACACTCATGTAAGTAACAACATCCCTAACTTAACGTGAGAAGTGTATTTTGCCCATATCATAATAAACACCGATGACTTTCAACAGTGTTGGCTTCAGTGAAGTCCAAACTGAAACCCTTCAGGAGAATCTGTGTGCGCCTAACGTGCAGAGATCAGACGGCAGGATACAGCATATAATTTAATTTATTCATGGACACAAACTCACAAAACCATTATTGTTGCACAATAAAGAATTAGTTTCTGCAGACAGATGGGAATGTTTTATATACTCTTATATACTTGCTTTAGCAACACAAAACCGACAGAGAAACACAAATCATGTAAACATCAACTGTGTCCTTTCCAGAGGAGATAGAGGAAGCAAGAGGGGCCAAACGAGGGGAGAAAACCTCTGATGTGTCTGTTCACGCTTTCCTCAGCACGCCGTACAGGGTGACATGAGAGGAAGTCAAGCATGAGAATAATACAGCAGTTTCATGTTATCAAAGCAAACATGAGTGGAGGGAATATGAGACAAGCTAAGACTTTCTGCCTCATAGACTCAACCTGTTTGTCAGAAAATATTCATTCAAAAGTTTCAATTCAGAAAATAACAATCATACTGAATCAATATTTCTGAAAAACTCCACTAATTGATATTTAACCTCCTCGTGCGTCATTCTTCAGTGAGAATCTTCTTAGTTTCAGGATAAAGATATCACATAACATTTATTTAAAAAAGAAGAAGAAAGAAGGGGGGGGGGGGGTCCAGCAGTAACACACCCCAATAAATAAAAACTCATCTGTACTTCTAGGATATGTTCACGATTTTGCAATCAAAGGTAGACATTACAAGCACAGACACTTTCCATACACAACTTCTGGACACAGTTACGCTACAGTACATCTACAAAGAGGAGGGGGGTTATTGCCCTGTTCTCATTCAGGGAGGGGTGGGGGGTAGATGACCTGGAAGAGATAAGAAGATTGTAGGAAGAGGAGATGAAGCTGGGATGGGTGAGGGCTGAGGAGTGAGATGAAATAAGGAAGGAGGGGAGGATGACGGGAGGAGAGAGCGGTGGGGTTAGAACCAGAGCATCCCTCAGTGACGGGCCTCAGTGACGGGCAGCAGACTCCCTGGGGTAGAACTCGGCCAGGGTGCTCTGAGGAATCCTCTTCAGCATCTCCTTGGGGAAGATTCGCAGCAGCTGCCAGCCGATGTCCAGAGTTTCGTACACTGTCCTGTTGTCGTACGGGCCTGAGGGCAGAGAGAGGGGAGAGGGTGGCGTCCATTAACACACTGTCTCAAATACAACTTCTCCTCTCACAACCACGAAGCCAGAGTGATGAAAGATGGGGGGACAGAGAGGGAAACAAAGCAAAGAAAAGGAAGGACAGAGCAACAATGGAGGCAGAGTGATGATACCGATTCATAACACTACAGCAGAGACACCACACAACTCACTGAACTCTGGTGTCACAAAAGAGTTACATCTGAAGATGAGGAGCCCAAAGAGATCAACATGAAAACGTTAAGTCTGTGTTTTATTGATCAGTAGGCCGATTGTTGCGTATCATCCATTAACCAACATCGGTCAAGTTTTTCTTTGCCATTGTAAACTTGCTGAATGCTGTAAAGGTCTGTACTCATGGTGGGTTAAGATGAGATGTTGGGTCTCTGTTCATAAAAGAAATAAACTCTTAGAGTAGACCTGTTCATGGTTTTGGAACTTGTCCTGAGATAATGTCTGTCATGATTTGGTGCTTAATAAATAAATCAAGATTGACTGATAGACAAAGATTTATGCAACTGTTAATTCACGTGTCGACCATTGTCTAAAATAAGACTATAATTAGGGGTGTAAGGATTCATTCACTACATCAGTGTTTTGATTTATATTACTAAAATCCAACTTCATTGATCTTTGCTCCGCAATTTGGCCTTCAGGACGAGATACCTTGATTTAACATCGTTTTAAAAGGAAATAAATTGACTGTATAGATACTAGGAAATAATGCATTGATGTAAGCACGGCATACTTTACATGGATATTTTTTTTTTTCAAATTTAAATGATAAAGATGTTAAAAGTTACTCAATTCAGTCTACCTGTATGTGACATCATCTTTATGTGCCAGCAGACATTTAAACACAGCATGGCAGAGGAAAGGACCGCGAGCGAGAACTGATCAAGCCACCATCGTGGTCCAGTGGGTGGAAACACTTTGACTTTTGAAAAGACGGAGATGGTTTATACAAGTCGCTCACTGTTTGTAGGATATATAAAGGTTCAGCAAAAAACCACTACAACACGACATCGCACTTTATTTTTGATATTAATTTTGTATTATTTTTATGTTGAAAAACAAAAGCAGGAGTAGCAAATAAACCTACTGTTAAAATGCTGATTGCACACACTTTACTTTAAATTGAAAATGTATTGAATAATGACAGCAGAAAGGGTTGATCTCCTGTTAATTCAACCTGAAGTGTTGGTTGCACTTTATTCAAACATGTGAATGCATTTGCCATTACTCGTTTGTTCCCATACCCATATTCCCTCACAAGAAACAACACCTGCACTGTCCAGAATCCAGGTGTTTATTTCACAGTCACAATGTTACTGAATCAGTTTCAAGTCACTGAATAGTTCATAGATTGTATCGCTCTTAATGAACAAATATCATCCTTGAACCATAGAGGCAGCCATAAATCACGATATGAATCGAATCGTTGTTAAAACGAATCCTTACACCGATCACTATTGTAATAAGTTTTAAAGTGGTGTAAGCTGCATCTTTGTGAAATAAGTGGGTTTACGGTCCTAATGTTTACAGTGTTACTAATTCAAGTTCCTGGTTTTAATTTCAGTGTTCTGCTTCTTTGAATCATGTTTTGGGTATTGTAAGAATTTGTGTTCATGTACAGTATATATCCTGTGTTTATCAATGTTCTTAGTTCATATATTGGCCGATACATCAGTTATTGGGCGATACATTGAATTTCAGCTTATTTTTAAAAAAAAAAAAACCAATATAGGTATCGGTTCAAAAAAAAAAAAAAAAATCAGTCAGACTCTTCACTTTACCATTTTCTGGACTTCCTTATATTATTTTAGTTAATCTTACACAGCTCTAATTTTAGAGGGAGTCAGGTCTACAGAGTTCTCCTAAGCCATTTCTTAAATAACCAGAGAACTTCCCTGATTTTACTAGTTTGAAATCCGTCTTTTGGATCACACAGTTTAAAACCTAAATGTATTTGAAAACACGTTCATCCAATGACTTGTCCTTTACTTTTTTCTGCTGGTACCAAACAATGTCGTCACAATGTTGCTGCAGTCTCTCATTTAAAGGGAAATACACCTTGCACATTGATCTTTCTTCAGGAGATGTTTGATTTAACCAGGTATCTTTGTGTTCCGCTTTTAACCCATTTCACTTCTTAAATACAACACAGGAAGGGTGTGTGGTGGATTTCATGAAGTGTTTCCCTCCTGAATATTTCAGATGTTAATAAAAGACCTTTTTCTTGTGATCTACTGACATGTTTGAAGAGTGAACATTGTGGAGAAATTAATCTTTTTTTTTTCTCGACCCAGGAGCTGCAATAAAACTGTACCTCTGTTCTGTGAGTTTTATTGAGTTTTAATTGTTTCTTTTTCTCCTAAAAGAGTCTTTCTGCTTGATGCTTTTTGGTTTCACCTTTTGAAAGTTGTTCAGATGCATTTCTAACACTTTGTATAGTTTAGTTCAAATGGTTGTGACAAGGGGGAAATTTTCCTGCTTCCAATTCAAAGTAGATGGAGTCAGAAAACCTGGTCAGAGTGAAGACACTGTGTTCATCAGGGACTTTTAGAGATGTATTTTTCAGATGTATGCTCCGAAACAATCCACAAACAAACCCCAGCTGTGTCCTTAAATAAAGAGTAACAGCTCAACTGAATGAAACCTGCCGCGTTTCATTGCTAATCGCCAACATACTGCACATTTTAATCCCCGAAAACACCAGAGTGCTGTTGTTTCAAAACACTCAGAAGGGGCTTATTTCAAACTGCATCAGAGTCTCGATTAAATTCTCAGCAATGTCAGACCTGAAGTCAAACAAAAGGTGCTTTTCCACCAGAAGTACCAGAAAATTTTAGTTCCAGGAACTTCTCTTTAAGGAACTAAATGGTTCCTGTGGCTCAAGTCCTGTAGAGTGTTTGACGACAACCACTGACACATTCAGCTGAAGGTCTCCAGTTTACAGGGTCACACTTTACACTAGAACACCAGGAGTTGACAAACACATTCATACTGTCATACTTAAAGAAAGAAGACCATGGTTTAGGAGTTACTGAATCAAAAACAATTAGACCCTGGAGCACAGATGGCCCAGTGGTTTAGGTAGTTCTCCATATGGCAAAAAGCCCTTGAGCAGGCAGCCCAGGTTCAACTCCCACCTGTGGCGACTTTCCTGCGTGTCACATCCCACTCTCACCCTGTTTCCTGCTCTATCCACCGTCCTGTCCTCTTAAAATAAAGTCATAAAAAGCCCCACAAAACTACTCTGAAGAAAAATAAACCAATAAATAAGACCCTAGTTCCTGCTGTTGAAACACAGAGTTCCTCAAAAGTTCCTGCTGTTCAAAAGCACTTTTTACAGTAGACAGCTCTGTTTTTCTTTTGAGGCCGCACTAGAACTGGTGTTTGATTTGAAAAAAAAAAAAAAAAAAAAAAGTCTTTCCCTCATCATTCCTCATGTTTTCTTTCTGTAATGACTATTTTCCAGTGGAATCCATCTGAAAGAGGAGATGCAGCCCTCTACATTCAGTTTCTTCCAAGAAGATTAAACAATCTCAACAGTGAGCTTTGTTTAGTCCTTCTAAGAAAGCAGAGATTGGAGAAAAAAAAAAAAAAAAAAAAGCTCTAATACATTTCAGCAACAAAGGAGGAACCTAAACAGATCAATATTTTCCAGGGACGAGTATAAACTCAGAAATCCAATGAATGCCACTTCAAACAGCCCTTTCAAAGGAACGTACTGTGACAGATGAACAAAAGAACTCAATAACCTGAAGCACTGTTCCTCCTGTTTGTTAATGTCACTGTTAGTTCAGACCACCACTTTACATGCCCTCTGGTCTTATTTCTATAAGACAATACAACCAGGAATGACATCTGTGCTTTGACCTTACAGCAACAGAAGAGGAACAGGCACAATGCAATCAGAGTCAATAGCCAGCACCAAGTATTAAAATGAGTACTCGAGAGAACACAGGCAGAAATCAGCAGCAGTGACTTGAAGGGGCTGTGAGGACTATCTGGAAAAGGTCGTGTTTTTCTGGGATGAAGACTCTATTTCCCATCAGCACTTGTACCCACGGTCCCAAGGATGTGACTCTCACCAAGGCGCATAAATGCTGAGCGGGCTGCACAGGTAGTTAAATTCCATTTTGTAGTTCCGTTATAGTGTCCTCAAAAATTAAAACTTTTAAAAGTGAGACTGAAGTTTATGCATTTGTTTTACATAAAAGTAACATTTTTAATACCTTTCAAAATCATATTTGAGACATTTTATGAGATTTTAAGAGAATTTCAGACATTTTAAGGCCTTAAATTTACATTATTGGATTTTAAGACCCCACAGATACCCTGTATATCACTCTCCCATTTAGCTTTCTTCTTACCTTAATGACAGTTCAGCTCCAGTGTCCACCATCACTACAAAATTAATCCAAGAAGTAGAGACAAGACAAAAACACAGATCTCTCTTCTCACCACTAAACTTCATCAGCCACCGTGGTGTTGTCATAGAGACTTCAACGTGCTGTAAATCAATCCAGTCCTGTATGACCCGATCGGGAAGCTAAGAAATATCATTTATAAATAACCTCTATTGGTGCTGATAATCTTATTTTAAGTTGTGGATTAGGATCAGGCAGATATCTAGAAGAGAGACTTTTTCAGGATTACTTAGAAAGACCTCACAGAGACTTTAAGTTTTCCCACTTCATTTAAATGACTTTTGATTTACTCAAATGTATCTGTACTTAATCACACACATGACTCCTTTTATAGATCTACCCACTAATTTTGTGAGTCATGAAATCTGCTCTCAGGATGTAAAAGTGGGGCAGTGACTAACTACTACATCAGAAGTCTCCTGCTCGCACACTGCTGGGATAAAACACCAAACCACTTTAGCACCATGTTCGCTGTGTTGGACTCACAGCTTGAAGTTCCTGAGTCTGTGTGTGTGTGAGTGTGTGTGTGTGTGTGTGTGTGTGTGTGTGTGTGTGTGTGTGTGTGTGTGTGTGTGTGTGTGTGTGTGTGTGCACACATCTAGTTGTATGACATAAGTTGCATGATGCCTGCATGTGACCTGTAGAAACCTTACAAAGAGGATTTGTTTTAGTGACGAAGCTTCAGACAGAACATGGAAACAACTAAATAAGGATCTTGAGAAACCTTTAACTAAATTCTTCAGGTCAATCTGAGGCCAAACATTTTAAAACAACTGATGACTGACTGTTGGTTCACCACATATATAAAAAATATACTCTGGAAAATAAAAACAAATATGATATCAACCAGAGTTGAAGATTACTTTGATCTAAGCTGACTGAAACACTGACTGCTCTTAGTTTCTTTCTTACTTTTCTTTTAAACAAACATTTAGAGTGACCACTAGTAATAACCCCCCTGCTGCTTACCTCTGGTGTGCCACAAGGTTCAATTTTAGGCCCGATTTTGTTTTCTTTTCTTGAAAATCAACAGATAATTTTTACATGACATACATGACAAGTTAATGACTTCACTAATAATAAATACTCTGAAAACTTCCTTTTTTGAATTATGAAACGAGGACAAGATAAAATATTGACTAAAACTAGACTTAAATGTTCTGAGTGTCAAAAAACTGAGGACAAACTCTAAAGCTCAGAAGACATAAATGCCTATTTTTTTTTTTTAATCAATGGGTTGCACACATCCACGATAAATCAAATCCCCACACGGACCTCGAAGACCATTTGGCTCAATGCAGACTTAACCCGAGAAAAGAAGTCCTTCACCAACTGCCAGACCAACACTCTCAGACCAACCAAAAAACCTCCCACAGGTTATTTTTCACTCCGCAGTACCACCACGATTGGACGACTGCCCCGACTTTTGGTGTAAACAATGAGAAGCAGCAGAGAACTTCCTGACAGAGGTGGTGCTGCAACCACCACCATTGGTTGCTACAAGGATGCAGTAAAGCAGATGTTATTGCTGTAATGTGTTTGGTTGCGCTCATGTGTTCTGTAATAAAGCTCAGTGTGGCTGCTGCTCCACATCGATAAACCTTATTTTATTATTTTATTGTGCTCAACGATGGCTAACATCAATGATCAGATCGACTAACATGCAGATCCCTGATCAATTCAAAAATGCCAAAATCGGCTATGAGATCTGGATAACTACTGGCTGTTGAACGGCTCAAAACTTTCTTTAGATCAACAACTTGAAACACAAACCATCTCATCAGCAGCCTTGGCACCTTACTGGCCAATATAAAATCCTCAGGGGATTAATTTAGGACTCATATTTGATATTATTCTGTTCTTTCAACTACATATGAAAAAAGCTGTGCAGTTCTGTTTCCTCCAATTACCTCCAAGATGGACCCAATACTCTCCAAATCAGAGCTTAAAAGCATTATACACAAACTCATCCTTTCTGGACTGGATTATTGCAGCTCACTCATGCCTCCAATGAGAACAGCATGAAGCAGCAGGCAAAAGGATGTTTTTAGGAGAGGATTTCATGAAATCGGAGTACACACTTATTTCTAAAGCAGTTAGTTAGACTGTGGACAAAACGGTGCACAGAACAGGATGACTCGTAAGGTTAGCGTTTGTTCACAGAGGTGTAGTAACCTCAGATGAGGCTGGTGGGTTCAGAATGGCATTAAGTATGCTAGATAAAAATTCATCCTTCATCACTTTCTTACCCTGAGCGATGAAGTTCTTCTCAAACTTCTGGAGGAACTCAAGGTAGAGCAGATCATCAGAGGTGAGGGCCTCCTCTCCCACTACAGCCTTCATAGCCTGGACGTCCTTACCGATAGCATAGCAGGCGTACTGCAAACAAGGAGACATGTCAGTGTTAGAGCAAGATACTGATGAAACGTGTGCTGTTATGTTAGTTTATGACAGTACTCTGAGGTAGTCTGTCTCCGAGACGTTTTAGATGAATGAGTAAGGTTTGTTACCAGCTGGTTGGAAACATCAGCGTGGTCCTTCCTGGTCATGCCTTCCCCGATGGCGGACTTCATCAGACGGGACAGTGAGGGCAGCACATTGATTGGTGGGTAAATCTAAAGGTTAAAAATAAAGACGCACACACACCATGGGTACTTTAAAAGCAAAATGTGACAGAAAAACTGTAATCAGTGGCATTTATATCTAATTCTCGAGTTTCGAGTTTCTTCCTTCGTTCACTGAAATAAATTCACTGGTAACAGCAACAAATGTTATTCTGTATTCCTTCCATCAGCATTCACAAGGGCATGTTTTTAATGGAGCAGAGCCGTGATATGGCAGTGACACACCAACAGAGAGGTCATGAAATGCTTTCCAAATCCAAAAACATATTTACAATTGCTTATTCCATCCATTATTGTAAAAATACAAACAAAACTTGGGCTAAAATTCATATTAAATCATGCAAACAGAAAACGATCTGTTTTCAGCATTTCTTTGTTGCCACGAGACTCCTAGGTGACTGAAATCTGGTATCTGCTTCGGATTGTGTAGGGTCAGAGTTCATCATGAAGGGGTGATGGTGGGTCTTGAAGCCAGACCAGTTGAAAACCACGGATACAGATGACACAGCATCACAGATACTCGTACACAGGAGTATGTGGTGCCCATCATGGTGTCAGCCTCTAAGGCATAGCTAACACAGCAGAGTTGATGGGGAAGTATAAACCAGGCTTAAGCCATGATAAGCAGAGCATCAGTGGCAGCAAATTAATTTAGGAATCATCAATATAAAGTTGTTGGACGTGGGAACTAATAGACTAAATATCAGTGATGAGTAAACTGGAGGTTTGTCAGCAGCACCGATCTCTTTCTAAAAGATCGTCATGTGACCTGGTTTAGCCTCACTTCTACCATCAAAGACTGTAGTCTACGGATTGAGCTTGGCATGAGTAACTGTATGCACCATGTAACTGAATATTAGGGATGCACCGCTATGAAAATTCTTGGCTGAAACTGCTAAACTGAAAATAAAGAAACCTTGGTCGAAAACCGAAACACTGAAAGAAATTATTAAGCCAATTATTGGTACTATTGCATAAATTAATATTGCAAAGAATAATGCCGTCTTCACAGAGATGTCCCGGGAGTGCTAGTGATGGTTGTGGAGTGCGTTTATTTGTGTGTGTGTGTGCCGCGCATGTGTCTGTGCGCACCAGGGTGGAACTCTGACGTGCACGATACAGAGAGCAGAGTTGTGAGCGCTTAACCATCCCATCGTCTAAATCAGATAACATGAGTCTGTTTAGTCTGTTAAATAAAGAACAGGGTATAGATCTGATCTATAAGAGAGGTATGACCCTCATCTGGTCCAGAGTGACGTGTCCTTTCTTTCTCGCTCTGCTCTCCTTCTGTGCTGTGTTTCTCTCTCCAAGCAGGTTCTCCAACATCCTTCCTTGTCTGGATCATTTTGCTTTACAAATCACTATCCGTGGGTCTTTCTCAGATATTTTGAAATACGTCAGCCACTTATCCAGACAGACATATACAAACAAGAACATATTGGCGTGGTTTTTGCTTGTGTCATCACAACATGCTGTTTCGGCTTGTGTTGTTTCGATGATAAAAGTCTTTCGTCTGAAAAACTAGAATGCAATTCCTGTGCATCCCAACTGAATATGCAGGAAATGGTTGCTCCATTTGTTAAAGGAGCACCAAAGCTTGCTCTTTGATGAGTACCTGTCTGTTGTGCAGCTGTCTGTCCACGTAGACCTGTCCCTCTGTGATGTACCCCGTCAGATCAGGGATTGGATGGGTGATGTCTGTGAGAGGAAGACAAACACGTTTGAATGATCATGTGTACTACAGATGAGTATACGGCAGGAGAATCATCATGAACACATAAACGCCTCAGTCAAGTTCAACATGTAAGTCTGTGTCAATGTTCAGTCTCTTTCCAGACTCTGAGACCTGAAAATAAATCCAGATGTTGAGAGAAAAAGATTTCTGTCAGTGTCCTTTTTTAGAGACCTTTACACTGAATCAAGCAGCGAGAGCCCTTGGGAACACCAGCAGTGTTTAGTAAAAGCCAACACAATCACCTCCCGTGATGCTGTAATGAGGGACCCCTGTGTGACTAGATACAAGTAGGCTCTTCAGATATGTTGCTATGGTAACTGCAGACATCAAAAATATCTCCTTCGTCCATTTGAGATGCCCACCAACAATGATTTTTAGAAAGACTGAAATTTCAGAAGATAGAAATGCTCTTATCTGCATGAAAATGGTTCGACATATCAAACACATATTCTTTGATTTCAACGCCTTCTTTAGAGCCGACAGGCACAACGATGCTCTGTGCTCCAGATTTAGACATAACAGGTCTGTCCTGCTCCTGCTCTCACCATCGTTGGGCATGGTGAGAATGGGGATCTGGGTGATGGAGCCGTTTCTTCCCTCGACTCGCCCAGCACGTTCGTAAATGGTAGCCAGATCGGTGTACATGTACCCAGGGAAGCCTCGACGGCCGGGCACCTCCTCTCGGGCAGCAGAGACCTGCAGATGAGGAGTGGGTGGTGAGTGGGAGGACATGGGAATGAGAAGATGAACAGGCTCAAGGACCAAAGGTTGTTAACATGCATTTACATCTCATTTCCATCAAATCTGAGAAAACTTTAGAGCTGCTTCTATCGCTTCCCAATAATATTACTGCATCAAACATTCAAATGGTAAATGATAAATGGACTTGTCCTTATATAGCACTTCTCTCGTTTATCCAGCCTCTCAAAGCACTTTCACACTCCTCGCCATGTTCACACACTGAGGCAGAGGCTGCTACAGGAAGGGACCATCAGTATTAACTCATTTACACTCACACAGGGAGGACTGTGTCCAGCAATTTGGGGGTTCAGTGTCTTGCCCGATGACACTTTGTCATGTGGAACACGTGATACATTACAATACAACAGCCAATCAATTCACGATGATAAGTGAAGGTTTGAAGACTTTAACTCTGCAGTGAGGGCTGCCATGAACTCAGTCACAGGGCCATATCAGTATTTAGTCTCATCCTCATCAAGCATAGGAGAAAAATACCTCAGGCAGACAGAGATTCAGAGCGTCAGGAATCATGTGAGTAGAAAATAAGCCTCGACTTGGGTCACCAGGTAGTCCCTCCAGGATTTTGCAGACTTTTTGGGGAGATTATCTTGGGCTAAAATGCCTGATGTTTTGGCAGCTTTTTGAAATAATTGCAATGCATGTTGCAATGTTTTAAGATTTTTTTTTTTTTTTTTGCAACAAAATTGCAGCAGTTAACAAAAATTGCAAAATTAGTTGCAATTTTATTTTCAAAAATACACAATTTATTTGAAATAAAAAGGCAACTTGATCCAGAGAGAACAAAACAGCATTGAGTGCTCGAAGGCCCCTCTTACACAACAACAGTTTTAGGATTAAATGCAAATGTATTGTTGCATTTTGGCTTCTCGTTTTTTTTTGGATACAGCCTCCAGAGTGGCTTGCTGTTTAAACGGCAACTGTGGCTGCAGCATTTCAGAAAAAAATCCAGAGTTTTCAGTGGAAGCACTGGTGTCACACTCTGCTTTGCACATTCTACTTTCATTGTGGGAACTTTTAATTGCCATGCCCGAACCAGACGACAACAACGTTAAAAACGGTGGACTACTGTGTTGTGCTTGTGCTGCTGAATCTGCTTTTCAACCAAATGTGCATCTGTTGCTCCACTTCTGCACTCAGTGAGGTCGATTTAATATATACACCAGGTGACGGCAGAGGGCTACCAACAGACTCTACAGTTATATCGCCCACTACAGGCCTGGCATGCATACTACAGCGTTTTCTGTCCCTCAGCGTTTCTGTGGAAATGCAGATTTTTTTCTCTGTTTTGAATTTTCGAATGAAACACTGTCATGTAAAGGGACCTAAGTTAATAACGTCTCTCTCTTACTTTCTCACTGTCACACACACTCTTCATCTAATATCATAACACATCCAAAAGTATATTTATTAAGCAGCTTAAAAAAAATAAATAAATAAAACTTCATTAATACACATACACACACACACACCCTCACACATTCCGATCGTTTCAGTCAACCTGCAGCAGCCTGTCACTGTGATCTGTCTCGTATGTTGTCCTCACGCTTCAGTTTCCTCGTGTATTTTGGGGTAGAAAAGCGTTTTGTCAGCATTTTCATTTGTGTTTGTTATTTTTCTTTGGCAGCAGTTTCATGTTGGTCTGTAATGTTTAAACACATTTCTCCCTCACAGTGTTCTTTGTTGTTACATACGCTTTGATAACTGATTCTTGAACTTGAAAAACGTGCACACAAAAAAGCACTTGTTGGTTCATCTTTTAAGTCAGCTAATCAGACAAACAGGAGCCAGGTCCAGCAAGCAGAGCGAGAAACTGCTGAAGGTGCAAGAAGGACTTGTAGAGCTGTTGATGGAAACTGACTGTAAGAGGCAAAAATGCTCAACATATCTTTAATGCACAACAAAGGTTTATACCTTTTAAAGCCTTTAGTAAACTTTTAAAAGAGGGGCACAACTGTTTTTGAGAAAATTCCCAAAGGCCAGCAGCTCTTACTGATTTATCAACCAGAGAGGTAACATGAATTTGTTTACTATTTCTTTCAGTGATTTCTGTTAAAATCAGTCATTAGGTGTACTCAAACATCCTCGTTCAATCATCACAGACTGATGAACTCAAAGCTCACCTGTCCCTCAGGTGTCTCTTGATACCAGATGATCAGTGGTCAGTTTTCTGAAGTGTTACCTGCTGCGTAAACATCAGCAAACTCTGCTTCTGACCAAGGAAAATGTTCTCCATTAGAGGGCGATATGGGACAAATATGTCAGCATGTTTTCAGGGCAGGATCAGGATCTGGACTGGATCAGGATTGTTTTTCAGATTCAGACTATTTTGACCTGAAAACAACATATTTAGACCCAAATATTTCAGATCCTGCAGTCTGAACCGTTTTTATGCACCATTTTTGTCTTTTCTGCTCCATTTCATAACTTTAATCTTGTCCTGTGTCCTCTAGTGTGTTTTTTGAACCCTCACATTTCCTCGTCATGATTAAAGACATTTATTTAAAGACGTCAGCTGAAGGTTTGAGGCCACATGAAAAATTTACTCTACTTTGACAACTGATTAAAATGCTGCTTCTTTATTTCAGTGTCTCTTATAGAGATTATGTGGGTTATTAATTGTCTGTTTTCCAGTCAACTTTTTAAAGCATTAACAAGGACTTTTTTTAAAGACTTTAAGAACCAGCTCATAGATTTTGAGTGAACTGTACCTTAAGAGAATAAAGGCTAAAAAAAAAAAAAATCTGTATGAAACGGTTGTTTTTTTCCAACAATCAAAGTCTGGATGGCTTCATTTTTTGTGTATGTCAGGTTAAGGTGTTTAAGAGTTTTTTTGTAATAAACTTCTAAAAAAAGTTAATCTATGCATTAGAGAGGACTGTGGTCCCCAAGGTAAAGTCCAAAAGGTCAGTGTTTCCATGAAGACCCTTGGGGCTATAAAAAATTGTACAAGCGTTTTATTCTAAGACTCTCTTCCAACTCAAGTTAGATTAAATCTTGCAGTTCTTTGAATGCTTGAGTGTTGGAAGGCCAAAATGCGATAACTCCTTCAGTAAGAGGCAGCAGCTGTTGCCTTTCTCCTCCCTGGTTCTCTGGTCTTTAAAAAAAAAAAAAAAAAACACAACCAAAAGCAAATCCTTGTTCCTGAAGTCAAGTGACTTCTTAGTACGAGGGAAAAACGTATCCCATTCATCTTTGGGTGCAGAGGTTGATGAGCAAGCCAAGCACTTGTAAACTGTGGATTCAATGCAAAACTCAACCTTCCTCCACGTGAACAGCAGGACAGAAGTTAAATGTTGACGTCCTCTTGACTGTTGTTGTCAAACACCCATCGAGCCGTCTGAGTCTCCGCTGACTATTGTTGCAGCATGCCAATGCCAAGGTTACAGACTACACATGCACCGTTTAAACTCCGTATTGTGCCACTGGCAAACTGGGACAGCAAACTGTACAACACACACAAAAAAGGATTATCACAGACGCACAACAAGATGATTCACGAGAGCCTGACTCCACAGCACGGAGGGAGAGAGGGCAGGGAGGGGGGCAGGAGGGGGACCATTATTTCCAACGAGAGTGAAGGTCATGTTATCTTCTCTGTCAGTAAAGAACAAGACTTTTCAGAGGCCATCACCTCTGTGCTAACGCTGCACACAGTTAACATCAGTTTGTTATGTTGATGCACTGCAATATGAGTCGGAGCTGCTGGGGTTTCCATTAAGGCCTTTGTGTGAACCGTACTCATTGGAAAAGAAGAGTGAAAACATAAGAGCGAAAGAAGGTCAGCTGTTCAAAAACTTTATGAACCTTTTTGCAAATGTGACACTTTGTGTGAGAACTTTTTAAATCTTCACTGGGGATCCATTTGGGCTGAGAAACTGAAACTGACAGTATTTTATCTTGTGTCTGTCTTTTCATAATCTCCTGATAAGGGAGTCTGGCCTATGTCTGACTTTGTGTCAATTATACAGATTTAAGGAGGCTGTGAGGACTATCTGTTCAAGGTGAATTACAGCGACACACTGTCATGACATGACTCTTAACAAGGCATATGTTTGTTTTGGAAATGAAAAGAGATCAGATCTTCTTTTTAACACTACTTCTCTTTGCTAAAGAAAACTTTTGACTGGATACAACATGACGAGGTAAGGTATATATCAAGAAACATGACAACAAGTAAACTTAAGTTTAGTGGCTGGCTTTATTTAGTGCCTCTCACAGTCAAATGCTGTGGGATACATCTGTAGGTTAATGTGTAACATTAGTGAATCCTTATGTCCTGCTCATCAACCAATCAGAACTAACGTAACCTCACTCTTCATTTAATTGACAGACTCTCAAGTTTGATCAGATCACTGCAGAATAACTGCTGCATGTGGGTTGGAATGAACATTATCACAAACGGTTTAGGTTGTGGTTTAGCCTCTCGCTTATGTTTTAGCCTTTAACTCGTGGTTTAGCCTTTAGCTTGTGTTTTAGCTGCATTTTACCCTTAACCTTGTAAAGCGTCTTTCAGTGTCTGAAAAGTGCTATATAAATAAAATGTAGTATTATTATAATTATAATAATAATAATAATTATTATCATTATTAGCCTTTAGCTTGTGTTTTAGCCTTTAGCCCGTGCTCTATCACTCTCCTGTTTAGCTTTCTTCTTCTCTTCTGTCCTTTTCTGTCTGTCAGTTCAGCTCCAGTTTCCACCATCATAATTAAATTAATCATAGAAATAGTTTTCTGCAGAGACAAACACAGATCTCTGTGGTGTTGTCATAGAGACTTTGATGTGCTGTAAATCAATCCGGTCCTGCTCGACCTGATCAGGAAGCTAAGAAATAGTATTTAGAAATAACCTATATTGGTGTTGATAATCTCATTTTAAGTTGTGGATTAGGATCAGGCAGATATCTAGAAGAGAGACTTTTTCAAGATCACTTAGAGAGTCCTCAAAGCAACTTTAAGTGCTAAAAATGTTGTGAATTGTCAGAATGGAAACCCATGTCAAGAATTGTTGAGTTGGTATGATAATCGAGCTTTCAATAGAGTGGACTGTGCAGAGAATTTGCACAAATATAACTTCGTGAAGGTGTTCAGGAGGCTGCTTGCTTATAAAAAAAAGAAGACAATTTGAAAGTCTTGACATTTATCAACTATTGTAAAGATCACTTTCTGCTCTGCTGTGATCCTCTGTTACATACAGTAATAACAGAGACAGTGAGTGGGAGTGCTCTCTACTTAAGACCATTAGATAACACTTTCTCTAAATCATCCCGGCTCTTATTTCCTGCAGCATATATTCAGTAACAAACCTGCAGATCTGAAAACACAGAAGCCACTTTCATCACTTCTATGACCGGAATGACAATAATCAGAATAATCACTGGTAATGGCCTCTATATGGCACGTCTGACCAATCCAGTGCATGCCCAGGTATGACTGTAGATTGTACACAGGTGTGAACATTGTATCACTAAGTTTCAGAGAGGAGTCGTTGTCGTACCTCTCTCAGAGCCTCGGCGTAAGAGCTCATGTCAGTCAGGATGACCAGGACGTGCTTCTCACACTGGTAAGCCAAGTACTCTGCTGAGGTCAGCGCCAGGCGAGGGGTGATGATACGCTCGATGCTGATTGGTTCAGAGAGAGAGAAATTAAGTACACATCGCTTGAGGTGTGAATTTTAACAACTGATCACACGTTTTATAACTGAGGCTATGAAGCTTGTTAGTCAAACACTGTAAAGAAACTCAAGAGACAGTTGTTCAGTGAAACACGGGTAAACTGGGACAGGCTGATGAGGTCAGTTTCTTACGTTGGGTCATTGGCCAGGTTCAGGAAGAGGCAGACATTGTCCATGGAGCCGTTCTCCTCGAAGTCAGACTTGAAAAAGCGAGCAGTTTCCATGTTGACCTGCGAGACAAAGAGCACAGTTTAAAGCCTGAGTGAGAAGGTTTTACAGCCCAGCTTTAAGTCAAATACAGATTCAAAGATGAAACTTTTTATCATCAGTGTGATCATTAACCACGTCACATTGTTACCAGATTAACGAGTTAAGTCATGTTCCAAGAAAGAAGTTGAGATGTTATAAGATTAAATTCAAAGTTTTACAGGAATGAGGCTGTAATTATTTTCCAGGACATTTTCAGCCGCTACAGAGACGAGTTATCACGTCATACACTAAAACATTCTCCTGTCCCCTCACTCTTTGGAAGTGTTCTTTTCTAGAGTTGTAACTTGCACTAATCCTGATTGTTTTTTTGTTTATTGTGTGCTTCTGCTTTGTGGACCGTGTAGGAACACATTGACTCACTTTTGTTCCGCCTGTACTCGGATCAGTCTGCATGCCGACTGGACCAAAGGCCCTGTACCGAAACAGTCCAGTCCGAGTATATACACTATTACACCCCTATTACTCAGAGGTTTGACGTGCAGTTCATAGCTATAATATAACTATGAGATATAATTATGACGAATGTATCCTAGCATAAAGCAAACACACCCACAGGTTACAGCGTAGCTCTTCATTAGAGCACAAACAAACTGGAGTTACAATGTTTGTTCAAGGCGGCAATTCTTAACTTTCTCTTCTCTCCTAATTTCTCTTCTGCACTTCCTCTAAAGACATTAGTCAATAAGTCACTGAAAACTATTTCTTGTTTTTCATCTCAGTTTACTGTCACTCACTCATGCAATAAGATGAAAGCACAAACACTTGAAACGGTCTATTACTACTCATTATAGTTAACCTGTCGAACTCTTTGAAATGCATTTGATTTGGTCAAAAGTTACAAAATAAAGTCAAATGACTGATTAATAGCTGTAATGCTAATTTAGCCATGTTAGCCATCCCATTCATTTATGCTAACAACAGCAGAAAGAAGAAACACCAGCAGTTCAAATCAACATGTTATAGTTAAAGTTTTTACTGCCAACTTTTCTCATTTTAGGAGGACAGAGAGGAGCCCGTGGCCCTGGGAGACAAAAACCTCACACTCGAGGACCAATACTAGCGACACTTTTCAACTTACAGTCGCCAGTTTTGTCTCTATGCGCCAAGTCCTTACCAAGGTCTAAAAAGTTGCTAAATCTGGAAGCACTGGGTTGCAGAACTGCTCGAGATAGACATTAGGTTCATGTTGCCTAAGATATGAGGTTATACAGCCTATGGGAGAGAACAGGTACATATGTATGTGTACACATCTGCTCATAAAGCAGGCGGAGGATTAATAATTTCCCAGGATAATTTCTTAATTATTTCCAGGACAACTGACCTTTTTGCTTATTTTTTATGTTTTTTTATGTTACTGGAAAATTAGCCAATCATTTTCCAGGTTTTCCAGGACGCGTGGGAACCATGATTAAATCGTTACACTATGTGATTTAAGTTACGTTACGGGAATAACTATGAAATGTTATGAAATTAGAGCTGTAATGTTAAAAGAATTAAGGTGTAAATTTATGAGCGAGAAATCCTAAAATTATGGGCTGTTTCTGATCGGTATGAACGCTGGAAAATACAAGAGGATATTAGGGCTGCAACTAACGATTATTTTCAAAATTGATTAATCTTTCGATTTTTCTCTCGATTAATTGAGTAGTTGTTTGGTCCATGAAATTTCAGAAAATGGTGAAAAATGTCAAAAAAAATTTTGGATTCCAAGATGACATCATCAAATGTCTTGTTTGCAAACCAAAGAAATTCAGGAGTGCCATAGAGAAGCAAAGAAATAAGAAAATATTCACATTTATGAAGCTGAAATTAGAGAATTTGGACTTTTTTTCTAAAATAATTACCTAAACGACTTAATCCATTATCAAAATAGTTGACGATTAATTTAGTAATCGATTAATAATCGATTATTCGATTAATTGTTGCAGCTCTAGAGGATATATCGTCCAGCTCTCTGTTCTAAAATGAGGGACCTGGATTATCTTGTGACCTTAGATCTAACAGCTGAAGATTTTAATCTCATAACACAAGTTTTTGTTGAAGAAGTTGTAAATTACAGGCTACTGGCCTTTGATCATTTTCTAAATCTAAATGCATAAATATGATAAAGAATGATAACAGACCAGCTTCCTGCGCTAAATGAGAGACCATCATGGATCATCTTGTGAAGTGAAATTCAACAGCTGAGGACAACCTGGCTGTGAGCTCACCTGTCTTTTGACAGCATAGTGCTAATGAGCTCAATGTTTCAAATTAAAGTTATATTACAGTATAACGTCACAAGATGCTCTTTCTTTATTATATTTGACCACCTGCAGGCTGCTCTTCCAATCTGTCACTTCAAGAGAGCGTACAAGCTAATCCTCTTAAAATCATGATGTTTACATGACTTTATCCTCCTAATGCTGCAACTTCAATCACTTAGTATCAAAACTTTGTCCTAAATAACCTTCAACTTTTGGCTTATAAGAATACAACTTCATTTTCATCACATTAAAACATTATCCTCAAAACTAACTTGTTAAACTTAACTTTTTATATCCTTTGTCGTAACTATTCAGTCAGAGCGGCTCTGCTCAGAGTAAACAAAGCTTTGTGTCAGTATATTTCTCTATTAAACAGATTCATTGCCTTTACTGTGTGCTTCCAGTGCTTTGAAAAATGCATGTCGTGACTGGCATAAATCCCCATTCACAGCGCTTTCCCACTGTCCTGCTGGAATAACCAGATTCAGATGTGAACTGGAGGAGAAGTGGGAGAGGGGAGGATTAGTATTTAGCAAGTGAAGCAAAAGTGTGTGTGTGTGTGTAGGTGTGTGTGTGTGTGTGTGTGCGTGTGCCAGAGGTCAACCCGTCACAATCGGGGCATTACGGCGGACAGGAGGAGCAGCTGAGGAGGGGAGAACTTGATACTGCGCGGCTGACAGCTCTAAAGGGCCTGTTGAATTAGTAACCTGTCTACGTGGTCGGGGATATGCTCAGAGGTGCAGAAGTAACAAGAGGGACTTAAAGGTTAAATCACCTCACACCTGGTGATTAAAGACAGAAAGTAGTGCGAGGCAGAGGGGACAGGGTGTCACATCAGGGTTAAGAGGGGGATTAGAGTCACAGATGGGGGGCGAGTGAGAGGGAGGGAGGGCGAACAAGTGCCCACTAAACGCTGCAATTTGTCTACTTACTCCCATGGCCGCGAAGACAATGGCAAAGTTCTCAGCACTGTAGTCCATCACATCCTTTGACTTCTGCACCAGGCCGGCCTGGCGACAGATCTGGGCAGCAATCTGGAGAAAAGAAAGTGCTGGAATTAAACAACCAAGAGGACTCAGAGTCAATCAACGACTTTAGTACATTTAAGAAAAGTCAACCTTGCAGGCAAGAGGCTGAGACGACAGAAATGAGTTTCTTCTTCAGTTAACTTCAGTCTTCTTTTTTTAATGAAAGAAACAGTGGCAGATCAAAGATGTTCATCTATTTCCTGATGTTTACATTCTGTACCTTTAAAAAAAAGACTTCACACCTACAGCTTATCTCACCTTCAGCTCTCTAAATAATTTGTTACACAACAAATCACAACCAATTTTCTGGCTGAAACTGGTTAATTGAGCAGAGTGAAGAGTCTTTGTGCTAACTTGTGGAAAGAATGAGGAATTTCACGCTTATCACGTTATGTCACAGCCACTGTGTTGATCCATCCTGACCTCGCCGTGCACCCCGGGTTTAGGCACCTGGCCCATAGAGGAAACAACCACATGAGTGACCTCCGTGACATGTGCTTAATGAAACAACAAGCAAAGTTTTCACACCACCCTGATGGCACGACAAGCGGGACCTTAATGACCGGCCATTCTCAGAGTGAGCACGAGATTTGGAGTATTTAGGCTCTCAGCACATGAACAGCTGAAGAAACTGATACTATGACAGATTTATTAAAACTTCTGATTTTGTAGTTTGTATTTTCAAAATCCCAAGAAAAAAATCTCGTCTTTTAGAGAGTTTGAACTTTTGTATAACTGGAAGGTCTCAACATAGAAACATAAAGCAGTTAATCTCCAGTCGGGTGGGGGGTGCAAAGCTTCATGGACTTGTTTTTCATGATGTGCGTAAACTCATTAGTTTTCTGGGGGTTGAACTGCTGTAGAGTGAGACATCTTACATCCATACGATCTTTGCTGAGTCAAAAATGTCATGAGTCTGGGAGTGTTTGATTCAAGGCTGCAGGAAAAAGAGCTGCTTGCAACACTTTACACCAGAACACGCTTTCCAAACAGGTCAACAATGCATGGTGGCACAGTCACATCCAACTGAACAGTCCAGAGACAGAGCCCCACTGTGTGAGTTTTACATTTTCCAAATCTTGATCTTAGAGAACTCTAACCACTAAAATCATTTCAATATTTCTGTCCAGTTGCTTCATTTATGGGCTGAGATTTGTGCCAGAAACTAAATTTGAATTATTTTGAGTTTGAAAAGCTTGATCTGAAACAGAGTTTACTTGCTTTTTAATTAAATCTTACCTTCTTAAATGTTCAACTCTCCATGTTCCATAATTTCAAAAATACAAAAACCAGTTTCAGTGCAGCGTCATGCGACCATCACGTCATCTGTGTACATGAGGATGAGCAATCAAGCACACATCCATAGAAATCGTCTTCATGTCTGCCTCTAATGTTCAACAGGAATTCAGAATTTCCAGAACAGTTAATCTGCATATTCTATTCAAAATTAATGACACATACTCCCACCTCAGCACAGGAGTCCACTGCAAAAGATATTTAGTCCTACACTAAAGTCTTATAACGCGAAAATCAACTATGCCAGAAGAAAAAATGTAATGTTAGACGTGGACATGAAGAGGATTTCTGTGAATCTGTGCTGGATTACTCCTCCTCAAAGATGACCTAATGGTTGTGCCATGCTGAACTGAAATTTTGTTTTTTTGAATCTAAAGAACATGAAGAGTTGAATTTAAAAAAAAATTCAACTCTGTGTTAAAAAAAGTTAGATAATTTAAAAGCAAAAAAAATTAAATTTCAAAACATGAAGTTGAATTTCAGATCATGATTTTTAAAGCCATTCGGTTTCTAGTGGCTCAAATCTCAGCCCATACTTGTTGGATTAAGAAAGGAATGATCGATGATGGATCAGCCATCATAATAAAAGTTAGCTGTGGACCTTGTTATTGCTAACGGACATCAAGATGATCATGAAGTAAAGGCATGTTTATTTTGACGGGTGTAAATATGAAGCATTTTTAATCTTCTCTGACATGTTAAAGGGTCTGTGAGGACTGTCTGTTTGAAGTGGATCACAGCGACAGCTTTTGGCTGGAATCGCGTGCACTTTTGTGTTGACATGACTCTTAACAAGGAATGTGTTTGTTTTGGAAATGAATGGAGGTCAGATCTTCTTTTAACACTACTTTTCTTTGTTCAAGACGACTTTTTACTGGATACAATGTGAAGAGGTAAGGTATTCATCAACAGTTACACAGCGCTGTTGTTTGAAACGTGAAAACAAGCAAACTTTGTCAGTTTATTCTATAGTTTAGTAGCCTGGCGCTCTGAGACATATCTGTAGGCTAACGTGTGACATTAGCGAACCCTTATGTCCTGCTCATCTACCAATCAGAGCTAACGTAACCTCACTCTTCTTTTTATTGACAGACTCTCAAGTTTGATCAGATCACTGCAGAATAACTGCTGCATGTGGGTTGGAATGAACATTAGCACAAACAGTTTAGCTCATGTTTTAGCCTTTAGCTCATGTTTTGACCTTTACCCTGTGCTCTCTCCCTCTCCTGTTTAGCTTTCTTCTTCTTTTCTGTCCTTTTTCTGTCAGTCAGTTCAGCTCCAGTCTCCACCATCACTACAAAATTAATCATAGAAATCGTTTTCAGCAGAGAAAAACACAGATCTCTCTTCTCAGTACTAAACTTTGTCAGTCACTGTGGTGTTGTCATGGAGACTTCAGTGTGCTGTAAATCAATCCAGTCCTGTCTGACCTGATCAGGAAGCTAAGAAACATCATTTATAAATAACCTATATTGGTGCTGATAATCTAATTTTAAGTTGTAGATCAGGATCAGGCAGATATCTAGAAGAGAGACTTTTTTAAGATCACTTAGAGTCCTCACAGGGACTTTAACTGCTTTTATTTATTTATTTATTGATTGATTGATTGCTTTATCTATTTATTTATTTTATATTCAAACTGATACAAACTACATAAATGCAGCTGGTGTTATGCTCTTTGTAGCAACAATACTTACAAAAAAAAACCAAACAATCATCTGATTAGTCTACACCACCGTGTTTCAAAGTGTTCAAACATCGTCTAAGTCATCCTTTTTGATTTCCACTCAAACAAAAACTTTGACTTCCACATATTTTTACATATTTGATTACTCAAATAAAGACAAAGCAATTAGCACAAAAACCAAACAAGTTCTTCCTGAAGTTTCACCAAACATTGTTCCTTCCTGTGTCAAGGTGACTTTTTGGCACTGATAGCTTAAAAGTTGAGTATTCAAGGGAAAAAAAAAAAAAACCCTCACAAAATGTAAGAAGAACTACAATGAGCTTAATGTCTTAGAATACTCTGCAAAAATAGAATAAAAACCTTCAGTTCTGTCCCTGAGCATTTGTATGTTCATGGTGAAGGAGTGAGGAACACAGGGGTCAGTGTTGGTTTCTGAATCCTTTCTTTCTGCCGTCACAAAACTCACTTCAATTATACTCAAGTACTAGAAAAGATTAACTTAGCCTATTCTATTACTCCAAATACAATGAGGTTGTCTGAGCTCCCATTATTGGTTGAATTTCATGACTGATTGAACTTCTTTATTGCCTTGGGACTTTTTCCAAAGCTGTCCCACTTAAGCTTAAGTATTGCCACAAAAACCTGCAACAAGCTTGAAATAACAGATCACTTAAAATATGACCTGATCTCTGCTGGATTAATTCATCAACCTGCAATAGAAGTCTGTGTACTGGCACAATGACTAAAGATAACTCTTGAGCATAAGCCAGAGTTCAGAGGATATTTTCATCACCGTGGATTTGGTTGAAGTTTCAGTGTCTTTACAGGCTTTCTTTTGTGTGTGTGTGTGTGTGTGTGTGTGTGTGTGTGTGTGTGTGTGTGTGTGTGTGTGTGTGTGTGTGTGTCCTAATCCTGCTGTTATCTACATTTGATCAACTCATGTGGTCACTGCAGATGCCCTTCTGCAAAAGTTTCCCTTGAACTGAACGGCCTTTTGACAAAATAATGCAGGGCAACTACATTTTTTGTGCCTTGAAATAGAGAAATAGGATGATTCAAAGAAAGCAGAACTCCAGACAATGAGTGTCCCGTGACTCTGAGGGAAACAGCTGACACACATGAATGACCTGAGTCACTGATGTTAAGCGTTTCCACTGCGATATCGTCCCAAAAGTAAATTCAAAATGATCCAAAAGCTTCTATACTTAGAGTTTGGCGATATAAATATAAAAGCTTTGAGAACTAGAGGGGAAGGAGGGGGATTCATAACCTCAGGAACACGTAGGGCCACTTAGCTTTAGCTGAGTTCATCGACAGTTTATAATTTATTTAAAGTCCATGTAAAGTGGAGAGAGAGAAAAAAAAAAAAAAGAAGATTTCAGGTTTCAGTTCTGCTTTTCAGGGATGTTTACAATTACTCAAGTATCAATCAATTGTTCAGAACTTAGCTAACTTAGCTCAGCTATCAAGGGGAAGTTTTAAAGCATGGTTCAGTATTAATCAGCTGGCTAAAGGTGCTGCACCCAGCAAAGACACTAAGACACTAAGCTGTGAGCTGATCTCCACAAGCTCTTTCTTTCAGGGAGGAATCAAAGACTGTATAATTACCGGACGTAGTCTCTGCGACGTCACCCGTCTGTTTTTGAAGCAATTTCCACATTGGAAATGAGGCGGGCTTTGATTCTCCACATTAACAGCTATAGGGTGCCTGTCAGTCATGTGAGCTGAGCCGAGCCTCTGATTGGGCAAACTTGCCATCTTAATATCTTCTAAACTGCCCAGTTAGAAAAAAGTTCACTCCCTGTACAGTGCGTGCCGTTAGTGAAATTAGTGATTCAGACAGGAGAGATTTCTTGTACCAGGCTGTAAACATGTTGATTTCTACTGTGAGAATCAGGGCTGCATGATAATGGGAAAAAAGATGACATCACAATATTTTTTGATCCTGGGATATATATTGCAATATTTTTTTAGTTTCCTGCTTCACTGTTCAGTCTAATTCTCCCTGACTCTCCCCGAAATGATGACAACAGACTCTCTTTAGTTGACTCTCTCTCTCTCTCTCTCTCTGCCTCATGTAAAGGAGGATGAGTAAAAAACAATAATATGGTCTGTCAGAAGATCCAAACTGAGAGCTCAAAAACAAACAGCGAGCTCGTTCTGACTGACGACAAAGTTGAAGGCACAGATCTGGAAGCTGCTGCCTTTAACCCTGAAAGTGTTAAATAACTCACATGGTGTGTATGTGACTTCCGAGGCCAGCCTCAAACTGACTGATGAACTGCAGATTTTAGCACTTCCAGAGGAGAACACACAAGTTCTGCTAACAGGACAGGAACACGATGTTTGAGAACTTCACACTGGACATTTCTCCACCTTTAGACACTTAGCTTACTGAAAGCTGGCCTGGCATTGACCTGCAACATCAAAGCTGTCTGAGCGTGTTTTCTTCTGACTGACACCTGAGCACATGGATACCCTTATTTTTCCCAATAAGAAAAGGCTGAAATATTTATCTGTAAGTGTCTGTGTGTCTTCCTTTTTTACACTCTTTAATTCATCTTAGCCTTCAACAGCTCTGAGGTTACTGGGGCTGAGCTCATGTCTCCTGGAGCCTTTAGTTTGCAGCAGAGCTTTTGAGCAGAGATCCAGTCATCACCTCTTCAGACTCATCTTACATTGACTCAAGTGACTTCACTTGTTTTATTTCATATGTATTCATACAGCTCTTACTGGGGGATTCGTTTACTTTTTTATCTACTTTCTTAGACTTTGATAAAATAAGCTGGATTGGTCGTCTCACCTCATTGTGGGGCAGCCCAGCAGCAGAGAAGATGGGGATCTTCTGTCCTCTGGCGATACTGTTCATGCCGTCGATGGCTGAGATGCCGGTCTGGATCATCTCCTCGGGGTAGATACGACACTGAGGATTGATGGGCTGGCCTGGAAAACACAGAGCTTGTCAGACACAACAGAGAACAACGGTTCACATTTCTGTAATTCCAGACTTTTTGATATTAAACACGAAAAACTGTTTTACAAAAGTAATTATACAACTGAAAAACCACGAGAAAAATGGAACATTTACATGTGTTGAAATGAAAAGGGGAGCTGAGAGATGAGATGAGATAATGAGACTAGGGATGGTTACCTTTCACATTTAAACCAATGCCTGGTACCTGGGAATCAGTATCGGTACTCAACGGTACCAGTTTTCAGTACTATTGTGTTTATGTGGTAATGAACATTAATTTGCTTAATAATAAAATCTAAATTCTTTTCAATTGAAGATTTATTCCTCAATAAATAAACTTTAACGGATACATTAAAACAACATTCAACTCTTAGTTTTGTAACATCACAGTTGTTTCAAAAATTTCTTTAACGTGAAAATCTGTAACCAAAATGAACTACAACTTAATAAATTAACTGAATCTACTCAGTGTTTTTCCTCAATAATGCACAAATCAAAACCCAGCTCTTGGTACTCCTAAAAACTCCTTGAAAACTGTGCACTCTTCAGCCTTGAGACAAATCTCGTGCTTCACCAGGTGCTTCCTCAGATTTGAAGTATTTCACAAGGATGCGCTTAGGTACCAAAACATGGTACCATTTGATTTTTTGTGATTTAGTAGTAGTTCAGGTAGTACAGACAGAATTCAGTCGGTACCTGTAAAAGTACCCAATTCAGTTTCCATCCCAAAATGTGACCAATAAATAGAATTGTATTTCAAGCCTTTCAGCTTTCAAATCCTGGAAAATACACCATCGAACTTTGTTACAATCCACCTCTATGAGACAGTTCTCTCCTTACATTCAATCAGCATTTTGTTTGTCTTATCAACTTGAGAGTGCTGTGTTAGATCATACCCATGATGTCCAGGTAGTCTTCAGCCAGCACGCTGGGCCCACGGTCGATGGGTTTGCCTGAGCCGTTAAACACGCGCCCTGAAAGAGGAAGAGTTTCTCTTTTGAGTCTGGCACAATTCAAGCCTGTTATTTGATAAATAACAACTATTTGATTTATCTTGAAGTCGAATTCAAAGATAATTACTAAGAAGCAGGGAAAAAATGAAATTCATTAGGTGACACTTCTAACCACATCTGATCTATTCTGCTTTGAGTCAGACTCTAAACAGTTAAGAGTGGCTCTGATGGCTCTTGTCAAGTCTACAAGCAACAAGTAGAAGTAATTATAAATTCATGGACGTGATTAATGATACTTCAAAAACAAAAGCAGGTTTACTTTCTCCTGCTATTCAAATATATGTAACCTTGTGCTGTACTGAGATAATCACACTGATTGAAACATTCAAGAACGTTGAGAAAAAGCTTTGACTCAGAGTTGGTTTGCTTTTAACATCCACTGAGCAGAACATAAAAATGCAAGTGAAAAAAGCAGTTTGTAAGAAATGTATGCATTTTAACACAAAGTGCGTCCAAAATGGTTTAAAGAAATCTTGCATTTGGTTACAAATATCTTTAATTTCTTACTATGCAGGAGGAAGATTACTGAATCTGAATGATTTACAAAAGGTGGATCATACCCAGCATGTCCTCAGAGACCGGGGTACGCAGGATATCACCAGTGAACTCGCAGGCTGTCTTCTTGGCATCGATACCTGATGTTCCCTCAAAAACCTGAGAAAACAGATATGACAGGTGTTAGGACAGAGCATTTTCCATTTTACCATGGTGAACAGAGAGCAGTTCACGTTTTTTTATCATCCTCTGTGTATGCATCCTGTAACTGTGGCTACAGAAACCAACTGGTAACAACGGGGGGGGTCTTGCAGCAAATGCTAAATATTTTAATACTCAGCCCTAACCCTAACCCAAACCTAACCCTAACCTTGAAACCCCTTATGACATCACCAGGTGTGTGGTTTCCATGGTGATGGATTTTGAAAATGGAAGTATCGCTGTCCCTTATAACATCCTTGTGTCTTTCCCTTACGACATCACTTCTATCCCTTACGACATCATCAGCTGTGTAGTTTGCATGGTAACGGATCATCCCCGTTCATTTCAATGGATCAAAAATTTTGGGAAAATGCTGAATATTTAAAAAAAAAAGTTAAAGTCTGCACAGTACAGACTATGGCCCTGTTGAAACGCTTCACAGCATTTCACTCAAAAACACAAAAAACGCAGAGAAAAAAAATCTGTGTTCACTCAGAAACGCTGAGGGGCTGAAAATGCTGTAGTATGCATAACAGGCCTGTAGGTGGCGCAAAACGGAGCGTGACGTCAGCGTTTTCACTGAAAACTCCAGCTTGCCGTTTGAACAGTAACGGAGGCGGCAGCGTATCAGGAAAATTTAACTCTGGAGGGCGTTTTAAAAAGTTGGGTTTTAGGTTGGGTCAAACGGCGTTTCCGTATAAACCAGAGGATGAAATGCAACAAAAACTGTGTTTCATCCTTAAACCGTTGTCATATAAATGTGGCCTATGAGGGACTCATAGAATTTTTTTTTTTTATTTTTTTTTATGAACAGTCTAATCTCTTCTCAACTTCCCTGACGTATTTTACTACTCCTGAAAAAAATACGCAAGAACGGGAGCTGTCAATCATCGTTAAACGAGATTTAAAACCCCGTTTTTAACATCTAATAACGAATGAAAAAGAAACTTTACAGAACAAGGAGGACTTGAACACAATGCAGCTCAATAATATCTTAATATCACAGTCTATGGTCCTGACAAGCACAGCATTTTAACTTAATTAGGGTCTTTAATGTCTTCCCAAAGGACTACCGAATGTGCAGGATCTTTATAGAACTGCCAACTTTACAGCCATGACCGACTTGACCAACGAGCCACAGCAGGGAACTACAGCAAAATAACACGGAGGTTAATCTCTGTCACTAGATTCCTTGTAGAAATGTCAGATCTCTACTCTGGGGTCTGATGTCCAATTGTAGTTAAAGAAACACTGACAAGTCATATATCAGCAGGTTTTAGTGTATGAAGAAAAAATAGTCTGGAGCTATGACATCCTAACTTCTATTCATGATAATCTGACATTATTTATTCACGATCTGAATTTGCATTTAATCATTATCA
Source organism: Labroides dimidiatus (assembly GCA_030710495.1). Classification (NCBI taxonomy): domain Eukaryota; kingdom Metazoa; phylum Chordata; class Actinopteri; order Labriformes; family Labridae; genus Labroides; species Labroides dimidiatus. The sequence goes on along the minus strand of CM061149.1, from coordinate 30,323,036 downwards.
TGGTTGTTATCCTGTCAAAGTAAAGGCCTCTACTTGTTTGTAATTTTCTAGAAAATGGGTATTTTTTGGAGCCAGGAGGACCTACTTCAAACAGCCCAACAGGCACGACTCTTGAGCATGTAATGGACCAAAAAAAAAAAAAGACACCCCCTCTCACTCATTTATGTGTACGTTGTGTTTCTGTTTTTAAATTAGTTTCACAACTATTTCCATACATTCTAAATGCTGCATGGAGAAAAACAAAAGCCATGACTGAAGGTAGTTGATTTCTAACCATCCTCTACACTGTAATAATGAACAGACAGACTCTGCTCCCAGAGACTGATATTACAAAGAGTAATCTGAGGATGGTTGCCAATAGGCTCTGAAATTGAATCCGGTAAAATACTAAATAAACAGAAACAAATAAACCAAAATAACTATAATGATGTAATCAAATAAAATGAGTATAAATTTAAAAAAGCTAAACAAAATACTGTCTAAAAATCCAGTTAAAAATAAATATTTACATTAAATAGTATAAAATACATACTGAAAGGAAAAAAAAAAAAAATTAAAATGTAAATTCAATAAAAAAAATTTCAACCAAATTTAAAACAAAGCAATGTAAAGCTAAATACTGTTTCTCACCTGGACAACAGCCTTGGTTCCAATCACCTCCAGGACCTGCCCACTCCTCTTGGTGCCATCTGGCAGGGTCAGGTGAACAATCTCAGCATACCTGGGGAACTACATCAGAAATATTTAAAAAGGTTAGACTTTAGTCTCCTGAAAACTACACTGATATAATTACATCATCTCAGTTTGTAGAGCATGAATGAAGGCCAGACCAGACGTGGAGAAGAAAACACAGCACGTTTTACGACAGGTGAATATAAATAAATTCAGAGGAGCAGTGATCTTAAAACTACTTCTTAAGGCTTCATAAACTTTGGCAGCCTCACCTTCACATTATCCAGGATCACCAGAGGTCCATTCACACCCGACACAGTGGAGTAGGCTGAAAAGAAAGAGTTACGTAGGTTATTAATTCCATCTTTTCCACAGATTACAGGACAGACAGATATGGAACTACTCCCACTCCTTAGACCTAAAAGCCACAAATAAACCAGGAAACATTGGCTTCCTTATAGTAGTGATAATAATCACAAGCTGACCTTTTGTGTTGAGTTTAAAAAAGCTTTAATGCACTTCTTGGCCTAAATGTCAAAGGCAGGCAAATGTCAGTGAAAAATGCATGAAATTAACCTGTTCACATAATGTGTGGTTGGTTCAATTACACAGGCGCACAGCCGGTGCAGGTGAAGTTCAGCGGAAATACCATGTGACCCTCCCCAGCACTGAAGCACAGTAGCACCAGGAGGCTGCATTAAGACTTAGAGGAACCTGTATATCATACAGGTCACTTCAAACTCCCCCAGCGTGGTCTATCCTTAGCTCCAGCTGCATAGCATGTTTCAATGACTGGAAAATTTGAATGGTTTCTTTTAAACCTCTCTATAAATCTGAAGCGTATGAGTTATAATCAAGGCGAAATATCTGGTGTTAAAAAATAAAGCCAATGCTTGAAGAGCTGAAAGCTGTGGTTCATTCATTGAGTGTCCGCTTAAAGCTGGCTGCAGAAAGGCCAAAAACCACATACACACTAAGACAAAAAAAAAAAGACTTTTGCAGCATTAAAAAACATATTTACAGAATTTTTTTAACTCAGCAGTTAAGAAACTACTAAGTAGAGCTGTACGGTTTGGCAAAATTGTGAGATTGCGATTATTGCGGTCAATGTTGCAGTCGTTATTATAATAAATAAAAATATGAGTCTACATGCTTTGTTAGAAAGGGACGTAAATAGATTATTGGTAGTTGTGAAATATGTACTTCTCAGTTAAAAACAAAACAAAACAAATCATTCATTTACTAGCTTTTCTTGTTTGTTTTTTTAGTTTTTTTTTTTTTCTTTAAAGCTGCAGCCTATTGATCCTGTATTTGTTATGCATACAAATTAGCAAAATAAATGCTGTTTATCGGAGAGTGGCTCACATAAATTGTGCCCCCCGGCATAACTCAGTAACCGGCTCCGGGCACCCCAGTCTAAAAAGTCTGGACCCGACCCTCCATCCCAGATGGATTTATGCTGAATGGAGGGTTCAGCTCACGGAAAAGACGAAGTTACAGTGAGAGACGGGACTCAACGTTTCCCCAGGTAAAAGCCAAACAACCTCTGAAGCATTAAGTCCATGCAGTGCGCTGCTCTCTCCAACGTCGATCGCCCATTGGCGTCCTGTCTCCCTCCCCACAGCCAATATTCTCAAATCATGATCATCCATATCATCAAAGAGGGGATTTTCTCCGACAGAGCTGGAGTGACCTGAGAAAAAGTGATGCATATTTCTATCACTATCTATAGTGAAAAAATGTACGTTAGTTTACTTTTATTTATGTAGCCATGCTGCACACTCACATTCAGCGCAGACAGCCGTCAGAGAGGTTGTAACGTTTGTTGTGACACACATTTAACCATTTAAATCACAAATCGCAGCCGTTTGTGCGATTACATAATTACACATTATCAAATCGCGATTGCTGTTTGATCTATCATGCAGCACTATTATTAAGGGCACGGTCACAATGGCCATCAGTACCGTGCCGTACTCAAGCACGATTGCCCCCCACAGCACCAAGACTTGTCGCTTTCACATAAACATCAGTTTTTTTCATTTTAACCGGCTGCACCAGAATACGAGCAGCTGCTCAGAGGCCAAATCATGTTTGGGCAACTTTAAACTGGAAACGAGCCTGCCGTGCTGGATCACAGAAACGATAGTTGACCGCCAAGCATAGATCTTTGGATGTGACATACAGAGGAACAAATTAACTGGACCTCATGTTTCTTATCATAAATGGAGAAGACACTTTCCTTTTGCTGACATGGGAGCCAATTTATAATGAAGACCAGAAATCCATGGACATCTTTAGCCCCACCCCCATTCTGCTGTACATCTGCAGAGATGAGTGGTGAATGCAAGGATGGAGCTCCAAGAGAGGGGATGGGGGACTGAAGGTGGCGGCATTGTTTCCACAGGGTTTTTCTATCCGTCTGGTGTTCCTCTTTATGTGCAAACCGTCAATCTTGGGGCTGATATCAAAGGCCCAAGGAAATTAGAGAAGACTGGTAGGAACATAAAGCACTAAAGCTTAGCGGGGTGCACCCACTATGCCACTAATTAGGCAGAGGCCAACAAAATAACCTGTCAATGCGCTACAGTATTGCAGCCATTTCCCCACATACACCTGCATTTCACCCTCTATTAGCCAGACAGGCCTGCGTGTGTGTGTGTGTGTGTGTGTGTGTGTATGTGTGTGTGTGTGTGTGTGTGTGTGTGTGTGTGTGTGTGTGTATGTGTGTGTGTGTGTGTGTGTGTGTGTGTGTGTGTGTGTGTGTGTGTGTGTTGGGGGTGCAGAGGGAGATGGTGGGAGGGGGGGGGGGGCATTGAGAGTGTGAAAAAAAAAAATGGCTAAAGTGTAATGATAAAAACCAAGGGCAGCACAGATACGAAAAAATAAAATAAGAAATACATTTTCCTCTCCAAATAAAATGAGTTTTACTCCAAATATCCTTTATCTCAGTTCATTTCTCAGGGCCTAGGTGCAGCTGCATGTTTCAAGTTCTTTGGCACATTTTTTGTGGTTTGTTCATCAAGACCTTGCTCTACAGTGGGGCGGCTGGGAGCAGGATGGGTGAAAGAAAAAAACTGAGTTCATGAATAACCTTTGCTTTCCTAAAATGATCCGTTCAGATTGGTTTAAATTAAAAATCTGCTTTCAAAACTTATAGCATTTAAAAAAGGTTGACTACTCTCCTGGGTGAAATCACGAAAGTTACACTGTTAAAGTCACACTTTACTCCAGCTTAGACAATACTATGAAGCCAAGGCAACACTAACGTGTGAAGCTTTACGTTTCATTCTTATTCATTCAACCATGAAGCAAAGTCAAAGAGAGCCGAAACCCTTTCCAATCAGCATTGAAAAAATACTTTGTACAGTCACAGAACTTCATGGGAAAACTTCTTAACGTCTGATCTGTTTTTGGGCTGCTACATTGGTTAGAAGTTTTAAGGTTGATACGGGAAAGTTAATCAAACTTTGTTTCGGCAAATAGTTTTTTCTGGATATTCATGCAGCATAGAATGTTTTTGTAACCGAGTAGCCCCTCCATTATTTAGATAATTAATCAAATGATCATTTAAGAAATCTTTAATGCTTATAATGTATTTGTTCGTTAAAGAGGGGGTATTCTGCTTTCACATAATCAAAACAAAGATAAAAGGTAACAAAGCTGGATGTTTATACTGAATGTGGGCACAACCCCTACATATTCATACGTTGGAGAAATCCCTCAAACACCAAGGTCTACCCATGGCTCTGCACACTTCTGGCCTCCAGAGGGCTAGCCAATCAGAGGGAAGGGGTTAGTAGAGCGAGGAATCTTAAAGAGACAAGCAGCTTAAACAGGGGGTTGGAAAAAAACCCACACCAGTTTGTATCTCTGTAACAAACATTAGAGAAATGGGGCTTTATTCAGCTGTAAATCAAGTACAGATACTGGAAAGGTACAAGAGGGACAGGATAAAGAAATAAACTTTTTATTGTACTTTGTTAATTACAGCAGTTATAGCCAGAGTTATTATGTTTTGTTACTCGGCCTTAATAAATATAAGTTTCAGTTAAATTTCAGTGTATTAGATTGGCTAACAGACATTTGTGTGTACTACATTTTATATCAAAGTTAAACACCTGAATGTAATATCTGAATGACACCTTACTTATAGATGTTAAAGTAGATAGTTAAGACAGAAAGCGTACACACACCCTGACCACCCCCACCTATGTCAGTGCCTTGGTTGTGTAACCCCAGTCTCATAGTTTGGACAATATCAGGTTGATCCTACAAAAGATGCAGGAGGGATATAAACACAAAAAAAAGAAATGAAAACAAGCATCTTATTTCCAAAACTCTCAGGAATTGGAGCTCTGACATAACATCTGGCCAAAACGGTGGAGTGAAATATTTTGTTTAATGAACTCACTATTGTGGATTTAACAAGCAAGGTTGATGAGAAAACATGAGCAAAGGGATAATATTTTTGTCATGTAGCCCTGAAAAGGAGGCCTGGAGCTGCTGACTTTGTGAAGCATAATGAGAATTTTTTTGTTTTGTTTTGACACTTTACAAATAATTTATGTGTTGCAGGTAAGCTGTAGTGCAGCCACCTGCACTACAAGCTGTAGCTTAGATTAATGCCAGCCGCTATTGGTTGTAAATAATCATGGTTTGATGAAGATCAAGATTTATTAATTCCATCTGCCAGAAAAATAAGTGACACACAACCAGGGTCTCTGCAGGTTTCAACAAGTCAAATTTAAGACAATTTATGGCAGGTTTAGAGCATCCCTGGTACCAGTTTTTATGATTTAGTTGACTAACCTTCTTCCTAACCATTTCTTGACATATGTCTGGCAGAAATGAAAAAAACAAAAAACAACTTTATGGTTAATAGCACCTAGTAGAAGAGCATCACAGCTCAATTTGCACTAGAATTGGTTTTAAACTGTTGATGATATTAGATTTAATCTCAGAGAGAGTAATGAGCCCTTGTGCAATTAAAAAGCTTCAGAATCCGCAGTGGAGACAAAATTTTATTGTAGCTGAAAACAACATTACAACGCATCCAAATATGGCATATGTGTCCTCTCCAAAAGGAGTACTTTGTTTTGTTTTTTTTCATACTGAACAATGTCAATTTGTCAACAACCTCAAAATTTCATCCCTCAGTTGTCCAGAAAGGACACACTGTTTAATTCTAAATTATAATTAACAAAGTGTACTTATCCTTAACAAGACACAAATCAGCAGCTGAGTGTGTTTTTCCCTCAGCGAGGATCAGCTTTGAAAAATGCACCAGAAATTAAAGATTATTACTATTACAATGATTGACAAATTCATACCCCGACCCTCCGCAGCTCCCCTTAACCAAAAATGCCCTTTATTAAAATTCCATCAAATTGTCCCAACATTACGTGTTTTAACTGCCAAACCTTTTTTGCCTACCATCTATAATGGCTGTGTTTACAAAGAGGACATAACAGCTACACTTAGCCTACAAATTGCCTGCACGTCCAAATAAGAGATGCATATGGCTATTATCTAAAGCCGGAGCATAATAATAATCATAATGACCATGCAGGGAAAATTGGGAAGCGTAATTATACAGGAACGTCTTAGGAATCCATAAGGCTCCTGCAAGTTAATGGTGGACATTTAGCAACAGTGGCAAGAAGCTGAAAATGTTAAAGACATTTAGAGAAATTTTGCCTTTCTGTATTTAACTCACAGTAAAATGTACAATGAGCTTTGACATCCGTAAAAAAACACAGTCATCAACTGTTTGTTCTATGGATTTCATAGGTTATGGTCTAAATGTTGAGATGATTGAACAGTGCACTCATATGTGATTGTCAAACATCTGTTTAAAGCGTACATATGGGCCAGCAATAAAAGAAAAACGCCTCAAGATTTTGCAATTTTTTGAACAAACTTTGATGTTTTGAACTTGGAAGTACAAAAATTATCATTAACCAGTATTAATTTTGTGTCTTTTCTCCCCACTATTAAATAGTGACCCTTCTGTCAGCAGTGAGATTTCTGGAATAGTTAAATTGCTTCCTCCATGAAGTGTTTACTCTTAAAGTTTTACTCTTTAAGAACATTATCAGCTATTTGGTGACACTGAGTCTGGATTTGAAAGGACAGTTTCCAAAGGGATTAAAGGCCTAACCCTGACCCCATATGGTCGCCCATCATTATGTGAAAGAAAAAGAAAACAGGACAGTTCAAGGTACCCTCTTACGTACGACTGTGATGATTAAAAAAAGTGGTTTGCTCTCTCATTTCACAAGATAACGATGGCTCAATGGGCTATATGTTCATGAGGTGTGAAGTAGCAACATTTCCCATTAGGTTTGGAAAACTTTCTCCACCCCTCTTTTGCTACTTCAGCTCAAGTGCAGCAGTCCCCTGGCTTGGCATGCAACGGCAGTGTGGGTCACCCTGCAGCCTGTTCAGCTGCCAGAGCCCTTTGTGTACAAAGATGTTAATTGGTCCTAATCCGCCACTAGAAGCTGTTTTGGTAGCCTGACCTCGCACCCTGAAGGACACCTTGGTGTGAAATACTAAAGAGCCCATTCAAGTGCCAGAGAAAAGAGGCACAGAGCATTCCAACACAATTCAATTTCCCAGCTGAAAGAGGGAGGAACTGGAGGGGAGGGGGCTCCGAGCTGGGACGGAGATGGGGGCGCATCATCGTTCTGACAATAAATGAGCGCTACAAAGCAGTGGCTGCTGTGATGTGCAGCCTCACAATCACGTCTTAGCCTCTACTTCAAGGGATTCCCACAGCCCCACTGGACATGGGAATGCTAATTGCCTAAACCTAAAACCAGCGTCCCACCACACACCCCAAACCACCCCCTCCACACACAAATGCATACAGCCGAAAACCTGTAACAGTGAGTCAATAAGCACATAGTTTACAAGGACTTAATTCACTGTAAAGCTTGGGTTTCTGTCACTTCTCTTTGATAAAGGTTTAGGGTTAAGGTTAAGGTTAGGGTTGGGGGGATTGTCCCTACTTTTCCCAGCATGCCATTCAGTTACAAAGGTAAGACTTGGAGTTGTTCTGTCTTTGATCCTACAGTGGAAATAGTTACAAAGCAAAGTCGTTGTCTACAATATCGGGGAGCTGAAAGTGAGGGGACAGTTTGTTTATGTGTGGGTCGACATGAAACTCAGAGTGATAAGTTAAACTTACCGTTATCAATAGGTGTCATTTGACCTCAGGAACTTTCCCTCAGAACTACATATTTTTCAACTGCAGGAACTAGGGGCTGAATTTAGTTCTGGGGTAAAAAACGGACAACTGAAAACAGTGGTCGTGAACTTAGGGGGACACGCCATGCAAGCCGAACGTTTCTAATTAGTGGAGCACCCACAGTGTTTTTAGTTCCCCCTCCTTTAACAATAAGATGACACCCTGCTGGGATTTACTTAAGTTAATAACTCTTAAACAATGGTCTTCTTTGAGCCTGATAGTATGAATGTGTCTCTGTCAGCTCCTGATGTTACAATTGTTGTCTTACTGCCTTGTACTGGTCTAGTGACGTGTCGATCTTTGGCTCAAGGTGGAAAAGCTGACAAACAACAGGCCACAGGAACTATGTAAAGACTATATCAGGAACTACATGGTTCTTGGACCTTCTGGTCAAAAAGTACCTAAAGTGATGTTACACTTTTTAACATATAAGGTAAGTTTATGTGGCTTTTAGTTGAACCTCATAAAAATCTTGTCTGATATGGACTATATTTTGCATTCATCTTCCTGTCCATTCTGGTGAGTTTACCGTGACTTATGAATGACTGAAGTTTCCCCATTCAGAAGAGACACAGTATATGTAATACAACAACCCGAACACAGCCTCTTGTTATATGTCCGCCTAAGGAAAAAAATCTATACCTCCAGACATTTAACTTACACTGCTCACTGCACAAAACTAAATCTTTCTTTAGTCACAACTGCCTCGTATATGTATTGACAAAAACAGTCTATCCTGTAAGTTTTTCTCTACTATATCCAATTGTTATATATCCTTACTATTCAGTCTTCTTGCAAAGAAAGGAAAACTTTGGCAGAAATGAAACCTTACCAAGGTCGTGAAAGTAGAGGAAGACTATATCCCTTCTCCCTACGGTGATACCTTTATACAAACATTATTTCTTTGAGAGTTTGAGACGGCCCAGTCTCTTTTCTTTCCCACATATTGGATTTATACAGAGAAAAAAAAAACAATCAGGGAAATGTTTTTGGAAGCATGACTGTTTATGTTTTCTGTTGTCTGCTTTATTGGATATTTTGTCAGATTTTCTAAGATGCAGCACTTACAATCTTGTTTTATATTCTAGTTCAATGACAATAAGGGTTTTCTATTCTGTTCTATTCTATTTTATTAGGGTTACCTAAAGAACAGGCCTTGCAGTTTTTACATTAGAGAAAAAAAACACAGTTAAAGTGAACCAAAGGCCAAGCTGCATGTTTGGTTAAGACATGTTTGGACAATTTTCACAACAAATTTCAAACTCACTGTGGGTTTTTGCTGAGTGCTGACCAATCAGTGTGTGTTTTAATGTGTTATATGTCCTGTTACTGGTATTGACATACACACAGTCTAAACTATGTGGATGGTCTGAACAGATCCCTAAACAAGTGTGATCCATTGCACTACCAGTAAGTAAATTGGAGTATAGCCAAGTGTTGCAATGCATATTGTGACCAGGGTATTATGATGCATTTTGTCTTATGGCGTCCTTCCATTAAACCAGCCCTCCTGTCTGTACAGAGACAGCTCATTTAAAGGGTCTTTTGGTTACAATGGGCCTCTACATATAAGGCGTTCATAAAAATGTGGTCGCATATTTTAGTACAACAGTTGACCTGCTCACACAAAAAAAGCTGAATTAGCGTTGGTTCAACACCCATATGCATGGCATTTACTCTGCATTCTTTATGAAGCAACTTTTTATGTGTTAACAGTCAAATGAGCAACTAAACAAATCAACTACTCTGACCAGGAAGAGTTTTCACATTTTACACACCTCTTGACTTTCCTTGCTTAAACTAGGGATGGGTATCTCAAGTTTAAGTACTCGTCAACAGTCACTGGTATCTATTCAATGATTGGTCAACTACAAACCATCCCTGTACTGTAACACACACGGCTAAATAAAACTTAAATTGCATTATTTTCTTCTTTTGGCCTCATAAATTCTAAAATAATGCAACCCGTAGCATAAAAATGTTTGATGTACTTACTATTCTTCTTCTGGCTCTGCTCCGTCACGATACTGGATCAGGGTTTTTATTAAAGTAAACATGTCAACTCACATTGGATTCACTCAACTGCTCCAGCAGGTTCAAGTCCTCTGACTGCAACCTTCAACCCCACATCTATCCCCAAAGCCTCCTAATTTTGCCAGATTCTGGAGCCAACCACCAGAAAGCGCCCAGTGACTTTCAAAATAAAACAAACCGTGTCAAATCTGGATGCTATTTAGCTTGACTACAATAATAAACCAACATCATGAACAGTGCCTGACCAAGAGTCCACATGTTCGAGGTTTTACAGCCCAAAAATGAACGAACAGAAGATCATCATTACAGTGGGAATTAAGGGAGCAGTTAGTAAACAGCCTCAGGACTTGCTATAACCACCATCTCAGACACTGGTAAACTTATGAACCATCGTAATATTTCAATTGGTAAATATTGTTAAAAACCCTTAGACTGAAGTATTTAATGAAAGTAATAAATATCTGATGTAGATCTCATGACCTTCCCTTAATTAAATCTTGAGTTGGTGTATTAACAGTTTCTTACAAACTCCCAATAAGGGATGCTAAGCGATTACATTTTCTAATCATAATTAACTGGCACAGCTCTAGCCATTTATTCATCACTGTGCAAAGTTTATTTTCTTGAAGGGTCAGTCAGATGCCTGCTTTCCAAACGTTCCACCTTTTGTGGGAAGGACAGAGGACTCTGCATCAGCTGTGTGCTCGGCCAGCAGGTGGTGTTTTAAACTCGAGGTACAGGTGGTAACTCATTTACATCAACAGGAAATGCTTTTGTCTTGTCGAGTGGACGATCTGACAGAGTAATGAGAGGACTCATTTACTTTATGGGTTTCTGCTCAAGAGGATATGCTTCTGCCTGTTTCGGACATATTGCCTACTGTTTTCCTTAGAGGGACGAAGGTGTGTTTATCCTGCTGGGAAAAAAACTGAAGTATCACATCTTTAAACAGAAATATTACCTCTTTTGCTTTTTTAAATTGTCTTCCCTCATTTGGACTCAGGCTACAGCTTTGAAACTCAAACTTTTTCTCAGATTAAGTATAATACTTGTGTTTTTAAAGGTTATTTCTCTGATGCATATATGCACAACTTAGACGCTTTGCACCAAACTCTTACAGTTATACCCAGCTGAGACAATATGCCAGCTGCAGAGCTCCTTTTTCTGTCCATAGAGTCACAGTGAGCACAGAAAACAGCTTTACAAAGGGAAAAAAAACATGGACTAACAAGATTAAGATGTTTGTCCTGGTACCTCTTAAAAGGCTGAAGCACTGAGAGACTCTTTCCCCACACTGGGCTCACTGCACAGATTTAGTCATCACTTCTGCTGTGGAAATTACTTGACTGATACACTGCCACGGGGAATTTCTTATATTAGACAGTATGTACTTCTCTCTCTAAATGACACACTGTTTTTGAAAAGAAGACCGTCCTGAATTAAACGAGTGGTCAGCACAACAAGTGTACTTTCGACTAGTCTCTGTTCATGAAAACAGACAGAAATGGTGTCAAATCTTTAGCCTACATTTTCATCTTCTTTCATGGGAAGACTGACAAACGCCCACGGGAGTTTTTTTTGTTTTTTTTTTTTCTACTGACAAGCTAGCTGCTTAAGCCTAATTAGAATGAGGATTATAGAACTGTTACAGAAATAACATTGATTTTATAGAAATTACTTTCATAGTGACAGATGAGACATTTGTTTATCGTGACTACATTATTACCATTAATTAAATCTTCACAAAGAAGTATAGTGCCTTGCTCCATGTCTTTTCATAGCACTAAATGACAGAATGCACCACTAAAACAAAGACAAGCCATTTCGTGGGCTAATAGCTTTTGTCGCATTTGACATGAGAGAGACAAAGGCCTCTTAAAAGAAAAGACTTGGTCTGATGAGAAATCTTTTTATTTGTTTATTTTCCTGCTTTGTCTCGAAGGGGCTTTTCAACAGCGGCCTCTCTGAGAGCTCTGTCAAGTCAATAAGGTGGTGACAAACCATCTCAACATCGTGATCTTATAGAGTGTTTGATGGCAACTGGCTATACTGAACGAAATCTGTGCCAGAGTCTATAGGATGAGATGTGTCAAATGTGGAGGATGATTTCTTTTGTCTCTGCGCATGAATGTGTCTTCTTATCTATCCAACTTTCTCTGTCTACAGCACCAACGAATCATTGAAATAAGTAAGACATTAAAACACTATCACAACCAGAACAGGTGAGTGCATTCTAGGGGAAATTTGGATCGACAGTAAAAGGGTGCTGCACTTTTGTTAGAAAGTATTTCATTGGTAGAGAATCAATAAAAACACCTGGGTGTAGGATGAGTTTCTTAACCGGTGTTGGGTGAATTACTTTAAAAAAGGAATTAGCTTTAGTTACCCCCCTCCCCAAAAAAGTAATTGAATTAGTAACTGAATTACTCCTTCATTTTGAAGTGCTGGCATCATTAACAGTAGGGGTGGGTGGGAGAAAAACTTGTTTTACTTAAGTATCAGGATTTTTTGTTTTACAATCTTAAAATCGACTTTCTTGTTAAAAAAGAGAAAACTTTTTTTCCCCAAATGAAATCCTTCATTTTATTCTTTGTTTCTAAGCTGGGTTGTAAAAACATTACCGCTTCTCTCCAGCATATGGAGAAATGTTTTTCTTCAACTATCTAGTAACATGATGTCAGATCACCTGAATACGTCTTAAAAACTGACTCACATGTGATGTTGATTTTTAGGGGAAATATGGCTCCTGATATAGTCTGCAGACATCATCATCATTTAACTTTACATGGGCTGGTGTTAAATAAGGGAAGTAAAATAGCTAAAATCACAAGTATCAAAGAATCGCAATTTAAATCAAATTGGCACCCCAAAAATAGTACAAGAAAGGAATCGGGGAAAAAAGCATATTGTCCCAACTAGAATTAACAGTGTAATCTGTGTTTTTGGCCACTAGCTTTGTAGTGAGAGAGAAATGTTTCAGGACAGAGTTACACACAATGGACATGGACGGACTCTTTGCTCTGAAACATAATGAACACTTCACATGTTTGTTTTTTCCTTTTACATCAATGACGTTGAAGTCGTGCCTGTTCTTCCATCCTGAAAACGCCAGTTTTAAATTTAACAGACCGCTCTGTTACCCACCCAATTGTGCTCTACCTTTAGCCAATAACATGGCACATTTCACTATCACTGATGGTAACAATGTTGTAAAGTTTGAAAAAGTAATTCATGAGATTACCCGTTACTAGAAAAAGATAACAGTATAAGTAACACTTTTATTTTTAATGCCATTTTTCTACAGCTGCAACAATTAATTGAATAATCAATTATTAATCAGTAACTAAATTAATTGTCAGCTTTTTTGGAAATTGATGATTTGATGATGTCATCTTGGACTCCGAGAAACATTGACATTTTTCAACGTTTTCAGAAATGTCATGGACTAAACAACCATTTAATTAATCAAGGGAATAATCGATAGATTAATTAATCATGAAAATAATTGTTAGTTGTCCTACATTATTCCAGATGGGCTGTGGTCAAACTTTAAAAAATTATTACACCTCGTAGTAATGTTTCTCTCATCCGTATGCTGTGGTGATATTTAGATGTTATTGTGCTGCATTTTGTTCAGGTCCTCTTTTTTCTGAAAATTTTCTTTTTCATTGGTTATTAGACGTTAAAAACAGGGTTTTACGTCTTGTTTAACAACGATTGACAGCTGCCGTTCTTGTGCAGTTTTTGTTGTGAATAGTAAAATACATCAGGAAGGACAGTTAAGAAAAGATCAGACTGTTGAAAGTAAAGTCAACCGCTTCCACTCAGATTTTCTCAGAGTCCCTCATGGTCTCTACGGCACAGACTCTGGCTGCACAATGGCGGCTCCTGTGACGGAGGTTTTATTGGGATTCAAAACCGTACAGTGGTAAAAGGCGGAGCCACGGTGTCCATTCTATATACAGTCTATGATATCGCCCCCTAATGGAGAACATTTTCCTTGGTCAGAAGCAGAGTTTGCTGATGTTTACGCAGCACGTAACACTACAGAAAACTGACCACTGATCATTTGGTATGAAGAGACACCTGAGGGACAGGTGAGATTTGAGTTCATCAGTCTGTGATGATGGAACGAGGATGTTTGAGACATTTAAAGACTGATTTTTTTTATAGAATTCACTGAAAGCGATAGTGAACAAACAGAGCATTCATACATTACTTTAAGGCTTAATAATTATGTCAGTGAGACTTGCCTCTTGGTCATTTTCACAAATTAAATGTGGCCAAAGTTTGGACACCCCTGCTCTTTGGTCTTCTTTATTAAGCCCTTAAATCATCTACTGATGTTCAGTCTTTGGCGCTCAGCTGTGGTAAACAACCAATAATTAGGTCAGTTCAAACATTCATCTGAGTTCATGTAAAGTCCTATGGAGCCAAAGTAAATGAAATTATGCCAACAGACATGAGCCTTTTCAAAAGTCTCTCTCAAATACAAGCAGTCTTAGCCTCTCTAAAGCCAAAAGAAATAAACACAAAATAAAGAGATTCTCCTCGCACCACTTACAGGTCTTCAAAAATCAAAGAAATGTTGTACAAGCAGCACCCAGAGCAATAGAGGTGCACATCAGAAGTTTCTTTACTGTTACTTGAAGTCATCATTTGACTCGCAGCCTCATCCTCAGAATGGACCACTGCAGTTTAGTAATGCATTTGATAAGAGAAAAAGGGCCGAGCTACTCTGCTACAACAAAATTAGAGAATTTGAGAGGCAGGGTAGTTAGATGTTTTCAGGACGAGGGTTTTATCACATGTTGCATCCTCTTTGCTCAGCTCTCAGATGGCTCGAGCTCCATTAAGTCATTTCCTTCTAGTTTGCTAAGAGGCTTTTAGTCCATGCTTGCTTCCCTGACACTTGCACAAAGGAAAAAGCATCACCTTGCTGGCTTCATGGCTCAGGCCATATTCAACAGCATAATGAAAGTCACAGCACCAAGCACACAGAGCAGAGTGCCTAACAACACCACCATCAATGAGACTCCCTCTGCTGATTGAGGTAATGCAATCAGCCCAGTCAGAAAACTAACAATAACACCATCACACAAACACGACTAATCTCAGTCCTCACAGATAAAGCTGGTTAGCACGTCTTTGTTTGCTATAAGGAAACAGTGAAACATTTGTTTGCATCTTTCCTTAACAGGATTAACCATTTTTAAAAGCTGGTCACTCATCTTCACTCTAACATCTTTAAAACCCATGTGACCCACTAAATAAACCAACACAGATTTGAGTACTTTCAGCCTATTCAAGTATATGTCTGAATAGAGCCATGATGAATCTAACACAGTGGTAATCAATACACTTCAACACATAGAGTGAAAGAAACATTTTCAGCCTCTGCCATTCTCTGATCAAAGCGCACTGATAAAGATGTTCTCAGGCAGACCTTGTTGAGTTAATTTCAATGAATGTTTAGTCTGGATGTTATTTTTTTTTTAAGAGGAGATAACACGGTGAGAATACCAAAGATTTCTCATGTTAAGACTTAACTTACACTGATGAGCTCTGAAGCCATCAGTCATTGCTGGCATGTGGTGTCATAGTGTATATAGGAGTGGAGAAAAACTCCTTAACTGCTCCATTCAAAAATAGGAAATACTACTAGATGCACCCCCTTCTGCTCTAGGTTAGGGATGCACTAATCCAACTTTTCTGGTGCAGATACCAATGCCTGGACTTTGGGTATTGACTCATACTGATACCAAACGGAATTACTGAAAATGTTTAAAATGTTTAAATGTTTAGCAGCAGTTTGGTAAAAACAATGCTCAATTGTAAACTTTTGTAAACCCTGTAGATTGGTAATGCAGCAAAATAACAAAGAAAGTGCATCAGCAGTGACATCCCAGTTCAAAACTGTATTACACAATTGTTGGTAACCACATACTGTAAACAAAGTGACAATTTTGTAAGAAAATAGTGCGAACAACCTTGTTTGATTTATAATACATTAAAATTAGTGTCAAGTGACAACAAAAATTCTAGTACAAAATACAAGAGCCTGGTTAGAAAAAAAAGGCGTAGAGCTGGTTGCCTAGATCTGCACCAAGGATCGGCCCTTTCCTACCAATACCCGATCCAGCTTTGAGGGGCTCTATCTGATCGATCGATACCAGGATCAGATTGGTGCATCCCTACACTAGGTAGGCTGTTCATCATATTTTATAATCAAACTTCAAATCAAACTTACATCGAGTAAGTCCTCTTTGCCAGTAGTTGGTGCTACGCTACTGCAGTTTGACACAATGTCATCATCATGTGCGTCAAGTCAACTCAAAGAGTTGCTTGTGTTTTACTTTTAACTTAATGCCAAAGTGACTCTGCTGCCTTTCTTTAAAGAAGTCTTTGTTAAAAATGATTGGTCATTGTGTTAGTTGAAACTTTATGTGTCAAAAGTACTCCTGGCATTGGTACTCGTGGTGTCTGTACTCGTGGTATCGGTACCCGTGGTATCGGTGAGAAGGGAGTACTTGTACTGGTATCGGTCTGATAAAATGTACAACACCCCTCGTGTAAAGTAAAGGGACCTTGTATGCACAATAATGAGCGCAAAGATAAACTCAGGTGAATTTTTCTCAAATCTATAGTAAATTTTTAACAACACCTAATGATTATGTCAACACTATGCAATGCTGCAACAAGCTGTGAGCAGGAGAGTCAGCTAGAGGTGTCCAAGATGGAAGAGTTACCCCCAGTGTTAACACAATTTAAGTCACAAATCTTCCATCTTCACAGACATGGATATCATTAATAAGCAGTTATTTCCATGATGATAAAAAGCTAACAAGCTCCAATATCAACATCCCTTTTTTTCTCAACTGAGCCCGATGTCCTGTCTCTTTCTCGATCTCCCTCCAGCCAGCTGGCACTTTGTCTGGGTTTCTATAGTGAAATGATAAGCTTTCATACAAAAGCATGAATTAACTGCTCCTTGTCCATGTCAACGCAAGCAACAATTTAAAAATGGGAGCAGGATGTTTGCATGAAAACAGCATGCCACATGGCATTGATTTGTGCTGGATGCAGTTAGGAATTTTAAATAGAAAACAATGTAATTGGGCTAATTTAGTTGCCGACACTCGCTCAAACGGTGTTAGAATATGGTGTTCATTTTTTTGATAAACGATACAGATTAGATCGATTTAATTGATTGATTAAAACCAATTTAAAAAATATGATGTAACAATGTTAGCACTTCTCATGTCTAGACCATGTGCTGCATTCTGCATATAATTTCCACAGTCACTATCCTATAGTCACTATTTTTTTTTTTTTTTTTTTTTTTTAATGACAACCGTTTGTTCTCATTCTAAGAAACAGCAAACCATATCGAAAACCATATCTGGCTCTTGTTTGATTTAATTAGTGTTGTGATGAATGATGCAATTAATAGTGTTTCTGACAAAAATTTCAGTCTTTTTCTGTAACAGAAAAAATATATAATTTGAACATCTCATGGCCTTCTGAAAATGATTTAAAAACAATGTTAGAATCAAGGTTTTCCAAGCATCGGGTCATTAATGTATCACCAGTGATCTAAATAATAAAATACCTGAGAAGTAACTGTGTAAAAAATTTGACTGACTTATTGGGCTGCGGCAATAAAATACTAAGCAATCCAAAATTCTACTGATTATTCTGGTGGTTAAGTGAGTAATCTGGTAAAAAAAAAAATGCTGCATGCTCTTTTATTTGTCTTGTTTGTATTTTTGCCATTACTGCTATAACAATGCAAATGTCCCCGTTATAGTCATAACAAATCTTATTTTGTCTTATTACACAGCTAAATTATTGCTGTGACATCAATTTTTGTTACAAAAAGACAGTAAAAAGGGACTCCAGCCCTGGCTGGCGGAGGATTATCAGAAAGTCTGAAGTGTAATATACACGAGTGAATCCACAGCCAGCCAGACTCCTGTAACTGGTCATGATGAAGTTTATAGAACATTGACACCACTGAGTGTTCTGAGTATACAGCTTCATTAAAGCTTCATTACCATATACATCTGTAAACACTGGGGAATGATTATATCAAACGATCTCTCATCCCCCTCTCATTTAGTACAGTAAGTTGGCACTATGTTCTGTCTCTCAGTTTATGATCAAATTATTGAATTAATTACTTTATAAGCTTAATTCAGACTTGTTTGCATAGTGTTTTTTTATACCTCCTGACTTTTTAAAATTGTTTCACCCCCAAGTAATAAATTACAGCAAAACAACAATCATTTCACACTTTCCTAATCAACTTTAATATTCCTTCAATGATGAAATGGCAAAAAGCAACCTTAAGACAAAGATCTTAAGCCTGTCATTTAGATTGTTGTCACCCTTCAAACACAGAAATCCCAGCAGCGTTATCTATCTTAAATCATATATAATTGTTTGTTCTGACCAAGAAATCGGACTCTGCAAAAGTCTTTCCATGTGTGCCAACATAAGGAACAATATCACAGAGAGGTTTTGCTCTTTGAATCAGTCCACCACAGCCAAGTGTTCTAAATTCAGTTTATACACAATATAGCAGAATGGTGGTCTAGTGTTTTTGTAAATTGTTACCTCGGAAATAAATAGGCATCAACTCTGTTTGGTGACAGATGGGAGCTCAAGAGATAAATACTATTCATAATAAGTAGTTGGCCTGTTAAAGTGTGCAGGAAAATGAGCAAACTTATTGGTCTTATTCATTTTGATTGTGAAACAGTTTTTCCCCCCAAGAAATTAAGCATCACGCCATGATCATTAAATACCAGCACAGCTGTGATCGTCTCTTAGCTGCGGCCTAGCCTCGGCCGCATTACAGCTGCCTTGGTATTCAGCTCACTATCTCTCCCCTCACCCGACATTCCTGAACAAATCAACTTTGATCGCTATCATAATAATAATTTAGTTCTTTCCCATACAGATTTATCATAAAAGCAGCACTGACATGTAAGAACGAATGACCTACAACTGCTCTACAGTCTCCGTCTGCATCTCCTCACTGCTCATCATGTGATCGAGTCACATGAGAGATCATCCCATCTGTCACGGTTCTATACTCTCAGATGCCAAGGCTAACACAACTTCGTGTAACGCACGTAATAATACCCCTATGTGGTATCTTCAAATAAGGAACTAAACTGTTCAGACACTAAATCAGAGAAAAAAAATGTCTAAATCTGCACTCAAGACACTGAAGCATCACAATGATGCGGTGCGTCATCCATTCGAGTCAGCTGACTGTCAGCGGCTAGCTAATCCACTGCGCTTCTGACATTCAGCTTTATCAACTACAGCACTGACACAATAACATCGCCCCGAAATACATTATACATAATTCTCATTTCTGCAGTGATTTTCAAAAAGCTAAATAGGGAAAATTGGGAAAGGGTTATTCTCGACCCTACGCTATGTGCACCTATCATAGCTAGGGCTAGCATGCTAGCTTGGCTAGTCAGCTATTTGATGAAAATGTATTTGTGTTAACCATTTCAGAAGTACAGCATGGGAAGCACATGATAATAATGGAGAATCTGAAATTTACCCATACCAAATTTTGTCTAACAAGTATAATGAGCTAGTTTGTTCAAAATCGTGACTCCGTTTTGTAGCTTTAGCTTGTTAGCTTCAGCGTATCTGTCCCAGTGTGATGCGTTTCAGTTGACTCGGAATATTAAGTGGTATTAGAAATCATTGGCTAAAGATTTAAAATGCAATCTAACAGCACATAATAGGAAAATATTAAGGTGCTTAAAAGTCTCACTCATGTGATTTAACTTGTAAATACTATATGCATCAAACTTTTAGTCTGTAATTGACAACCACATTTGGCCTCGTGAAGATGACGATCAAGTACTATTACAAATGTTTCTTTTTTTTTTTTTTTACAACAGACGATTATTGTCCCAGATATGTGGGGAGAAACATCCCAATACATACGCGACGGAAGATTGTTAACCAGTTGTTTAAAAGTATGACGTTAAACCAAGAATGAATAAATACAGTTTTGAAGTACTGGGATTCCCAGCCATTCGCTTGCCATTGAAGGTAACACTCAGTAACCCTGTGGCTAAAGCTGCAGCCACCTCTACCTGCTAACGTTACTCACTTAGCCGGGGTTGAGAGATATAATTTCTGGTCACAGCCTGGGTGTGTGTCCTTGCAGCTCCCGCCAAGCCGTTGATGTCCATCCCTCTGTTTGCCACAAGTGTTGCCATCGTCGGATAAAGATGAGGAAACCTGAGGAAGCTAACGTTCGTGGATGTGCTGTGCTGTTTCTGAATGACAGAACGAGAGCTGGTCATATGACACTGAGAAACCCGGATGTTCCTTGAGAAGGGGATGGTCCAGAGTGTGCGCGCATGTTGTGTGCACGTACACTGGCTCAAACCCCGGTAAGTTTGGATTTAAGTCACTATATTACCATAACAGGCCAAAACAATATGAGAATAAGCTGCCCAGTATCATTAATACAACAAGACAGTTAAGAGGCGTGGAAGGGCATGTATCAGAAGCTTAATATGTAAACATTGCACCGAATAATTTAAGATTTCTGCTATTTTTGGTTGTTAAACCTTTAATCTAACATATATGAGACCTGTGTAGGTCTAGGTCTGCTGTCATCGGTCAAACAGCTATCCCTTCTTATTAACAAAGGAAAAAATAGGAAGAAACATCTTACATATTTTTTTCTTCAAATCTAATAGAGCAAATTCCCACCTAGAAATGCACTCATCAAATATGAATGGAATGAACATTATCACACACAGTTTAGCTCATGTTTTAGCCTTTTGCTCATGCTATCACTCTCTGGTTTAGCTTTCTTCTGCTCTGATGTCTTTTTATTTAACAGTTTTTGACAGTTTTGGCGCTGATAATCTCATTTTAAGTTCTGGAGTACGATCATGCATGTATCTAGAAGTAAGACCTTTTCAGGATCCCTTTGAAAGTCCTCACAGGGAAAATAAAGATAGCTAAGCACTTCAAATAACTCTAAAACCCCAGACTGCATATTTGTTTCAACTGCTGTATTATAGAAAAACATAATATTAAACTTGTTGTGTAATAGCTATAGACCTTGTAAGAACTGGGGCTCTTTAAAAGTGAAATGCTGCAAAAACAAATGAACAAAGTGAAACTTACCTGTAAATTTTAAGACCAACAATTACAGACACATTCAAGTAGTAAGTAAGTAGTAAATGCACAATTATTTGTTTTGCTAAAACTACTTTTCATAAATTGTACGTTTGTGAGTAGTCAGTATGTCTTGATAATGTTTAGAGTAGACATTATTTTGAAATAAAAAAAAACAAAACAAAACATGGTACTGAATTAACTGTGCCAGTTTTTTAACACAATGTGCAGTATCTGCACGCAGCATTAAGAGGTATCATAATGAAAGAAAACCAACAATCAGGTCTCTGACACAAAAATGTTTAAAAACTGGAATTTAACTAAATTTAACAGAGCAGGTTGAATCTAAAAAGAGGTCAGCAACATCCCAGGCAACATGAGGAATATAAAAAGTGACTGAAATGCTCTGCAATTTACGGCAGAATGAACTGGATGTGTCTGCTGTATCTACTGAATGTGCTGTCTGTGTATGAGTGTGCACATGCGCACACTCACCAGCACAGTGTCCTGGTGTGGGAACAGTTGAGTGGCAGGTAGAATGACATGATTGGACACATTTTCCCCTTAAAAACTCTTGGTTTCCTGTTTTCTCATTTTGAAGCTCTGATCCATGCTCATTTGACGCAGCGTGTTCTGTACAATAGCTTGTAAGCGACTGTTTGAAGATGATTTTGAACCATGCCCCTTGCACAACCAACACACTGTCAGCCACACATTACATACAGGCACGCACAGCTCTCTGCTGGTGGAAAAGTACTACAGATTGAAGTGGTAAGCACTGCCATGGTGAGGCTGACGGCAGCCCCTAGAGAGCTCATCCAAACATTTCAGGCCGCATGCAAAAAATAGCAAATTAATGCAAGTGAAGGGCTTCTGCCTACAGGAGCAGTGCCCTCATTTTAGAAACACCAGCTTTTTCCCCTTAGTCTTTTATGATGAGTTCAAAGGGACACGATTTTCCTGAAACTCCTCCGATCCAGCCATCTGGGCAAATAGGTATCATAATATTCATGTAATTATTTTGTATGTTGGCTGTTGCTACTGTTGTGAAAGCCTCGTCAGCTGTAACCGGGGTCTTATCTTTGAATGTGTGTGGGTCAGAAAACCAGGTTTCTTCTTATAATTTTGATTGATTTTAATTCAAATTGTAAAACAAGGGAGGAAATTATTATTGTTACATTTTTTTTTCTTTAAAGAAATGTCCCAGCAGTTGTTTAAATTCCATCCATGAAAAGACAAAATGTTTCAGTGCTCAAACAAAAACCACTGACTGTCCTATGTGGTGTTCTCTAGGTTTAGACAGAAGTTTAACATTTCCTAGTGGGGAGAAAAAGACGATGTTCGCTGGTACTTGGGCCGTACGTGTCTGACTTAAAGCTAGAAAAATCCTGACATGCTGACGTCATTGTGTAATATCTGACAGACAGTCCCTTTTAAAGCAGTATGGCAAGTAAGAGCAAGAAGATGCAAGATGTCCCACTTATTTTGTCATGACTGCAGTACGCTTTGATACAGCCTGAGTTCCTCACCACAGAAGCATGAGGTTGAGGTAGTTTACCTAAGAAAGCTTAAAATGGATCAGAAACAACTTGAGCAGTCCATTTGGCCCTCAAATATTTGAAGCAATTCATAGATCTCTATGTATAAATTTATCTGCATTGAACCTTTTACTAGACTTGGAATCTGAGGACCGGTCTGTTCTCCAACTTTTTTTAATGTTAGTGAAAACCTCCATCAACTTGCACAGAATTAAAGGTTAAAGTCAGGGTTGGTAGTCACGGAAAACCAGCATGAATTTGAATGTAGCATCTCTTCAGGACTCTGTTTAGCCCCCACCCTCCCACACTTGGAGCTCCCCCAAAATGACCCCCCAACTCACATGCAAAAGCGCCGCTGATTTGCGATCATATGATTAGGGCTGCAACTAATGATTATTTTTGTTGTCGACTAATCTATAATTTATCTTTTCGATTAGTCGATTAGTCACGATTATCTTCTTTATTTTTAAGCACCTATTTTGGACTTCTGTGTCCAGCAACCGAACTTGCTTAAATCTACACCCCTTTTAAAGTTACCCTGTTATACTCTGACAATGTATGTTTTTTTAAAAATATATTAAAATACTGACCCATGAAACATTTTTCTGTCACATAGTTGGTATATTTTTCAACATATATCACTGTGACCACAACAAAAAATAAATTAATTAAATTATACAAACTTAAAGTGCAAGTGGTAGTAAAAAAAAAATCTTTGTAAACAAAAAACTCAAAGTTGCAGTTAACCTGCCTTGCAGGCTGAGGAGGTAATATGATTTCAACTTTAAACCAATCATGTCTGTGACTATCATGTTGAGGATGCTGTGTGTCAGGACTTCAGCAATTTGGGGGGTGCATGAACCTCTCTTCAGGACAAACTCCATCACACACCTTTGCTTAAAACAACTAAAACAAAGAGAATAAAACAAAGAGGTCTATTACTTGCCAATTTAAAGATTACATACGATGTTTACCACATTTAAAATACCTGAAACTAATTATCACACATTTCTAATATCGATTTAATATGCTCTGAATCACATAGTAAGTGAAAGGGGTTTACAATTAAGTATAAACGCTCCTCTTGACAGGGGCTGAAATTAGTTATGTCACAGCAGTTTTGCCTGTAATTCACTGATTACTTCCGTAAAGTACGCTTTAACGGAAGTGAACAGAAGGTAACTGCGACCCTCTATCTCACATTTTTAGCCATGGCCTAAAAGCCAGGTTGTGACAATACTATTTAAAAATATAGACAAAGTATCGACGTTATTTGTGAATTCACCTCTCTGCAGTACGGGTTGACACAGCGGCTCCGGGGTGTCGGCGTTTAAGATGTTCGTGCATCACCGTAGTGCTGCCATGGAATGAAAGCTGAGCTTCACAGAGATTGCATTTAATATGTTTCATTGGTTTACTTTCAGTGAAATGTTTCCAAACTCTTGAAACTTTAGGTCGGAGTTTACGGAGTTTGCTGGCAGCGAGCGATTCTGCCTCCAGCACTACCTGTAGTCACTACAGTGTAGTGTACTGCATTTACAGCTGCATGACGCATCAAGCGGTCCGTGTGTGATTTTTATTTACAACAACAATAGCACGACGCGTCGACACTGATTTTTTCACGTCGACGAATTTGTGTCATCGACGTTGTCGATTATGTCGACTAATCATTGCAGCCCTACATATGATTGTGACTGATTCAAAACCACAGACTCAAACTGGTCCTCAGCTCATTGTTTTTGTTTCCTCTACGTTAACAGTAATCAGGGTATAGGTAGTTTTTCTGCCATTCTCCAGCGTACTTGGATCCCTCTTGGTTATGCGCATTGAATCAGGGCTTGAGCACATTGGCTAAATGTACATGCAGGAGACGGGCAGAACAGCAGGACGGGATTTGATTGGTCTAACAAGTTGGATCCTGATCGCTAGGATTGGTTGGTGTTTTCCCAGGTTTACTCCTGCTGTAGACAGCAGATATTTTTCACTCTATTTTCGTAACACATCATGTATTGATTGACATCAGGACATAAAGATCATTTTAACTAGAATAACAAAAAGTGAATCTAAATCTGATTACCGACACTGACTTTTAAGGTCTGAGTCCGTTAATTAGTCCCTCCAGAAAGTTGTGATGTAGTGATCGCAACAGTTAATGCAAATTCAATCAATCCCTGTGAATTCTGGGCAACCTTGCAATTTTGTCCAATCACTGCAACTTATTTGCAAATTCGACCACTCATAATAGTTTAACCCGCCCCCTCACATTTCTCCATTCGTAGCAGTCAGTCCCCCTGTAATACTAATTGTTAATGAAGTAGCAGACATGTCCAACAAATATTACAGATAAGGACCATGGAAAGCAATACTGTTCTGCATGAAACTGTTTTGCATTGTTGAGGAACACAGACAAAAGTTATCCATTAACAAACACTTTTTTACCACAAAACACACGAGGAGAACGACTGAAGCAAGCGGACAACACACGAGACAGATCACAGTGACAGAGGCTGCGTGCAGTTTTCCTGAAACAAACTGGGTGAGTGAGCAAAGTCCTGGAGGGACTGGTTACTTTAAGATACGTTTTTTGGATCCGTAATCCGTAAAAAAAAAAAAAAGTCATGCAAAGACACCTTGCACTCTGAATCCAATGTGTTTATTTTTCTCTTACTTGTGAAAATTTGCAGTACAAGAAAAACCAAATCATCTAGCAGGGACGATTATTTTGCGGTGTCTTTGCTACTTGAGAAAGGAAGAAGAAAACAAATGTACACATGCATGAGAAAAAACACAAAAATCAAACCTGTTCTGAAAGAAAATTTCGGCATCAGTGTGCAAACATGATTGACATAACATGGGATCGAATTCCTTTTTTCACGTGTTTCAATTTTGGATGAAAAAAACAATCAGTTTTCAAAAGTCTTAACAGATATGAAGGTTAACGTCTTTATTTAACGACGATTGGCAGAAAAAAATTGGATAACAAAGAATCAACTCAAAATCACAGTTTTCACTGGAGTCTAAGAGAATTAGAAAAAAAATGATACAAACTTGGAGAGATGGAACATGGAAGGCTGACATGACGATACAATGACAGATGACATCCGTCATGTGTGTTTAGATCCGTGTAGTACGACAGTATAGCGTTATTGCAGTAGCTTGTTAACGGAGTTAAGCACCAGCTAGTAGCAGGTGACTGCACTACGGCTTGGACAGGACATAAGATATAACAAATTACCAACAATTTAGGCCCAAAATAATGAAAACAAAGCAATTAGTTCAGCCGGCTAAAAAAAATATTAGCCTGAAAATAAGAGAATCCCTTCCTTTCCAAGACTAACCTAAAGACTTTTCGAAAATTGAATGTTGGATTTATAGAGAATTGTTTTAATTGGCAGCAAAGATTTCAAGTATCGCATTTGATGTCTTTTCAAATTTTATAGTCAAATCAAATGGAATAAATTTTGATCATGTGTCTCAAGAAAACACTTCAATCAAGATCAGTACTTTCCAATTATATCATTACTTTGATCAAATTAAAAGTTAAAATAAGACTAAAAGTTACTATTCATTGAGAGTCTGCTACAGGCTGGTTGCAGAAAGACCGGAAGTCACAAACACACCAAGCCAAAAGAAAAAAAAAGCTGACTTTTACAGCATTAAAAAACATATTTACAGCCTGTTTAAAAAAACAGCTTTAGTCTGAAAAGTTAATTTCGCTATTGTGACACACTGTACAAGGGGTAAACTTTTTTCTCTCAGTGGTTTATTAGATATTAAGGATCACAAGTTTGTCCAATCAGAGGCTGAGCAGATGGGTGACGTCACAGAGACTACGTCCAAATTTTATGAGTCGGACCCATTAATAAACATTGAGGAGCTTAAGTTTATGACCCACACGGCAACCAAAATTGTTGCCTTTTAGAGAACTGTTTAAGGAATCTTTATCTTATGTTTCCCAGGACTTTCAGTGTATTTTGGTGACCTTTATAATTCCATTAATGTCCTGTGTGATGCACTGTAAATTGCCTTGTCAAAATGTGCTCTATAAATAAACTTTCCTTATTTCGCCTCACATAATGAGCTCAAGACTCCACAGGAAAAGAAGCATATCTCAGACAACCAATATTCCTCATAAAGTGAATAAAAAAAGGCTGCAAGTACAGAATGATAGTTTATTCCACCAGTGTTTACTCAGAGTATGGGGAGCATATTTTAAAACCTTGTGACATAGTCTTTGTTTAAAATTTCAGGAGCAGAAACATATCTTAAAGACCTGACATACCATATTGACTAATTCACTTAGTGCTGACAAACCTTGACAGAAGAGGGCACAAAGTTTCCAGTCCCGTAGAAATATTACTAATGGTTAGTAATATTGGTTCTCCAAACAGGGACAGGAACTCCGTACAGCTCACCAGGTCGCACATCATTCAAACCGTCTTTATAATAAATAAATTTGATACATTGAAATTTTTTCCCCCGTTTTGGTTGCCACTTGTCATTGAGAGGTAAAGTGGGTCCCAAAGCCAGACTGGTTGAGAATATCACTGTTCTAAAACATCGGACTGCGAAGCCTTTTTCTGCAGAGATCGGCATGTGTAGCCTGATGTGCAACCACTGTGTGTGTGTGTGTGTGTGTGTGTGAGATGAAGATGGGAAGATGAGCAGTTAAAAATAATTCATTAATGATAAAAACTCAACAATCGGATATTTGAAATCCCTGATATTTTCCATACTGTGTGTCAAATCTCTCACAATATAAACAATACATTCCAAAACAGGCGCTCGGCTATCTGTTATACACATTCAGTCATGGCTCTGGATCAGACAGGTTTCTATTCAAGTCAGTGTGTTCACTCACTCTGGATCCACTCTGTTTCAGTCCAGCTTTGCAACTTTCCTGTTTATGCCAGATGCCAGAGCTGTGACGCGTCAAGTTACCACAGGGTAAACCAAGCAGGACAGGAAGTTGTGCACAGACCTACCTTAAAAGAGCCAATGACTTTCAAATTAAACAAACGTGTCAAAACCAGAGTGATGTGGACACATTGATGCAGAAGTTATGAAGAGCTCACAACCAAAACAGAGAGAAAAAAAAAACAGGCTTTAAATGTTAAGATTAAAGAGTTTTTGTTCAGTACCAGGTAAAGTTTACCTTAAACAGAAAAGTTAAAAGTGTCTCATTAATTTGGTTATCGGTCTTATTTTCTGCAGCACCCCAGATTCATCCAGTACACGTCCATGTCAGTAAAAAGTACATGCCTGATCAAATTTTTAAGACCAGTTGAAAAATTGCAAGTTTATACATTTTGTACTGTTGGATCTTAAAAAGGTTCGAAGTCGAGTTCCAAAAAAAAAAAAAAAAAAGGAGACTGTGAAGAAATGGCAGTGAAACAAAATAAGTAATACGCAATTTACTGCAAACAACAATTAAGGTGAGATAGTCCATTCATCAGCCGATCATAAGTTTAAGATAACAGCTCAAAAAATAAATTGATAATAATAAAAAAACATGAAAACCCCTTAAAACAGAAATAAAAGTGTGGAAAAAAAGGCTCAGTCATGAGGAGCTCCACCATCCCTGTTGATCTCTTCAAAAATTGGTTTGTTCATGTTTGATGTGAGTGTTTCCAGGAGGTTCATGGGAACGTTGCTCCAAGTGGTGAAGATGTCTTCATGGAGGGCGTCCACTGTCTGGAACTGACGTCCATTTTTGTAAACGTCCCTCTCCATCCATCCCCAAATGTTCTCAGAGTGATTTAGATCAGGGGAAGACGCAGGATGGTCCAAAGAGTGAGCTGATTCCTCTGGAAGAAGTCCTTTGTCAGGCGGCCATTGTGACCTGCGGCGTTGTCCTGTTGATAAACCCAGTCATTAGCACACAGACCAGGGCCCTCAGTCATGAAGGACACCCCCTGCAACATCTCCACATAGCCAGCTGCCGTTTGACGGCCCTGAACAACCTGAAGCTCCATTGTTCCACTGAAGGAAAAAGCAGCCCAGATCATGATGGCGCCCCCTCCACTGTGCCGCCTAGAAACCATCTCCAGTGGGATCTCCTCGTCATGTCAGGAACGTTGAAGCCATCAGGACCATCAAGGTCACATTTTCTCTCCTCAGAGAATCAAACTTTCTTCCTCCTCTCAGTGTCCCATGTTTGCTGCTCTCTTCAAAGTCCAAACAGGTGATTTTGTGGCATTGAAGGAGTCGAGGCCTTTGAAGAGGTTTTTTCTTCTTAAAGCTCTTCTCTCTCAGACGCCGTCTGATGGTTATTGGGCTGCAGGCGGCACCGGTAACAGCCTTCATTTGGGTCCAGGATCATCCTTTGCCTCAGTGCGGCTGAATTTTTTGGGGTCTACCACTTGACTTTTTTGTTCCAAAATGAATGGCGTGTTGCAAGAGGTCTTGCTAATGCATCTCAACAATCTGACCACATTCAAAGAGAGAAAGCATTTTTTTGCCTTTGCCATCAGGAGGTCATGACCGTGTGTAAATCCTCATCCTCATTGAATCCTTATTTTGTCACAGATTTTGGCTTTGGCTTTTACTTAGAACCTTTTTTTAAGATCCAAAAGTGCAAAATGTAAATTTTGATCAGGTATGTGTATCAGGACCAATGACTTTGACAGTCAGAGATTTGGTAGAACAGACACAAACACGTAGTCCAATTCGGTTTAAATCATGTTTCAAAGAACCAGGATGATTGTGCTGCACAGACTTGTTAAAAGGAATCTGATTGTAATCTGAAGGCACCTTTGTGACTTCCTGAAGAAAATGATGTTTTTCATTTCAAGCTGAAAGTTCAAGGGCCTTTTCTGAATAAGAAAGAGGATTTCCAATATGCTGTATGTGTGTGTGTGTGTGTGTGTGTGCGTGTGTGTGTGTGTGTGTTGGGGGGGGGGGGGGGGGGGGGCAATGCAATAGTCCCTACAAAGCATCTCCACACTATTACAACATGGTGCTATGTGGTGGTTTGAAAACCTTGCA
Source organism: Labroides dimidiatus (assembly GCA_030710495.1). Classification (NCBI taxonomy): domain Eukaryota; kingdom Metazoa; phylum Chordata; class Actinopteri; order Labriformes; family Labridae; genus Labroides; species Labroides dimidiatus. Next base: position 30,293,375 of record CM061149.1, on the reverse strand, counting down.
GCGGTAGGTCAAGACCCTGCTTATAATAAGACAGGCTGCATAACTCATCTTGCGCTAAATGATTCACAAACGGCTGATTATGTGTGCTAGACGCAGAGAAAATAATGCAACACAAACCATTACCCCTGCTATAGAATGATAAAAAAGAGGACTTTAAAGGTATTCAGGAGATGAGCTGGAGTAAAGAGGAAACAGATGAATAATAAGTGAGTATGAAGACATTCAGGACAATGCTGCTTTCGCAGACTGTAAATAGACAAGCTGAAGTAAATGGTTTGCTGTCACAATGAACACTATTCAATCAGTTTTTGTCAAACTGGAAGGATGTCTTATTCTAAAGAGATGCAAAGAATAAACACGGAGCTGTAACCGTTTGCATATTTGTCTCAAACAGTTTGGCTCAGGGCGATAAATTCCTCATGCCACAAACAGTAACTCAAAATATTCCCTGAGTCCACTTCTACCACTCTTTTGGTTTGTTAGCAGGTTTAACATCAGAATTAGAATCAGGTTTTATTGCTAAGTACATACATCGCTTATGAGGAATTTGACTTGGTGGTTTGGTGCTAAATAAACAAATAAATAACACGGAACAAGCAACAACTTAAATAATACAGAATGAGAAGCTATATAATATATGAAATAGGATATAAAAAAGTGAAAATAAAATAAAATATGAAATATAGAAAAATAGAGGTAAATGTACAAAGGTGCAATGCAGGAGTTGTGCAATTTAAAGTCCAGTGGATGTTAACATAACGCATAGAACAGTGGTCCCCAAACTACGGCCCCTCGGCCAGATACGGCCTAACGAGAGATACTATTTAATAAAAAGTGTTATTTATTTCATTAACAGTGTTATTATTTATTTCCTGATTTTTTTCTGTGAAGATCTCCTAAAGGGTTATTTATATTTGGTTATGTGTGGCTTTCTGGAAAACAATAAATGTTTACATTTAGGCACCCCTGCGATCGTCACACTTTTTCTGTTACAAACTGACCCCGATCCCCCATCAGATAAGGGCAAAGTTATGTGGCTTTGTTTGAAAGTTTGGGGACCCCTGGCATAGAAAGGAAAAAGAAAGAAAATCAGTCCTATGGGGAGAGTCTGGGTTATGTGGGGGGACGGGGAGGACTGGGACATTGTTCATCAGGTTGATGGCAGAGGTGAAGAAACTGTTCTTGTGGCAAGAGGTTTTGGTCTTGATGGACCCAAGCAGCAACCTCTGGTCTGAATATATGAGACAATGCTGAAGTGCTAAAACCTGCAGTTTCTCAAGTATCTGCTTGAGGCTGGCCCCAGAAGTACCAGAAACCAAAAACATACTCGGCCAAAAAAGCTGTATTCACAGCAGAAACAAACATGTTCACAGCATGGTACAAAAAATGTCTCCTGTCTGAGTAGCTAATTTTGCTAACGCCACACACTGTAATTATCCAGTCTATGAGGAGAATCTCAAACAGTCCAAGTACTGTGTGAGAGGGTTCAGCCACAGTCTTACCTGTATGTCCTGTGTGAGTCCTGGAGGTGTACAGGTCTTGGTGAGGTGGAAAGTTGCAGCCAATCACCTTCTCAGCAGAGCGGATGATGCACTGCAGCCTGTGATGGAGGGAGAGAGGATGGACCCTGTGATGGCAGTGTAGAAGTGAACCATCATGGTCTTTGGCAGGTTGAACTTCTTCATCTGCTGCAGAAAGTAGTTCGTCAGGTTCAGTAACATCATGTGGTGTACCAGCTCCAAATTGCGACCTCAATTCTGAGATAAGAGTTTGAGGATTATCCAGTTGGGTTTATTTTTGTTCTGTATTAAAAAAAAGGTTGTTTCAAAAATGTGCTATTTTGTGCAAACGCGGCTCCATAGCACCCCAGCAGCTAGCAAGTACAGAACTTAATAGGTTAAAGCAAAACTTATTGAAACAGAACAAACAGGTCTTCTTACAGTGATTTGAACAAAGTATCAAATATGGGCGTCGACTTAACAAATCTCTAAAGCTGAGTTCTGAAGCTCTACAATGATAGCTGCGATATGCTGACTCTTTATTTTGAAATGCTGTTTCTTGGAATATACAGTTGGTTCAGATTTTCCTGTAGGATCACAAATCCATCAAAGAACTTTGACTAAAAGTTCCTTTGACAACACTTTACTGTCTAGCAAAGTTTAGCTCTGAGAAGCAACATCCACCCTTTTTCTCTGCTGAAAAGGATTTATTTATTCGTAATGGTGGACACTGGAGCCGAACTGTCAGAAAGATAAAGGAGGTCAGAGCAGAAGAAAGTTTAATAGAGAGAGTGATAGAGCACAGGCTGAAACACGGGTTGAACTGTTTGTGATAATGTTCAGTCCAACTCACATGCAGCAGTTATTCTGCAGTGATCTGATCAAACTTGAGAGTCTGTCAATAAAATGAAGAGTGAGGTTACGTTTGCTCTGATTGGTGAGGTTGGAGTTGGTAGATGAGCTCTTGTTGGACATAACCAGGATTCACTAACGTTACACGTTAAGACACGTCTCAGAGCACCGTGCTCAGAGTAATGAATAAATTACCTTGTTGCTTTATTGAAATTTATTGATTGAGGGATAGCCACTTGAGATGCAGCATCTCGTTTTCAAGGCATTCTGGGAAAAGCTGTCTTGAACACAAAAAAAGTAGTGTTAAGAAGAAGATCAGCACTCCATTGAGTTGATTCAAAACAAACACCTTGGAAAGAGTCACGTTTTTACCACATTCATGATGGTGCTCACTAGAGGAATCTTCATCCCGACAAACATTACCAGTTCTGGCCACAGGTGTCACTGCATTCAACGCCAGAAGAAAAATCTTCAGAGATCTTAACTTAAAAAAACATTCTTTTGAAGTGTGTAAAAAGAGAAAAATGAGCCATTTAGATGTGAACATTTTAGTTTCTACTCTAAAACTGGTCTAACTGTAGACTGTAACAAAATTGCTCCCCCTGGTGTACAGTCTATGGGTCTAACATGAATATTTATTAGGGGTGAGTAAAAGTGTTGATTCATCAGTGCATTGCAATATTTCCTCCTCCAGTTCAATATCGATTCAGCAAATCCTCTGAATAAATTCACCTCCTGGCCAGTTGGGGGCGTTTTGCGTGCGATTCATGTTGTAGAGAGGCAACACTCAACCACAATGGCCAAAATAGCGATCAAAAGCAAGCAGCAGCGACTTGAAGCTTCATCTTTATCTTCATAGATACAGCCCCAGAGCCACTAATGCTGAAAGGTACATACAGGTTTTGGAGCAACATATGCTGCCATCCAAGCCACGTCTTTTTCAGGGATGTCCCTGCTTATTTCAGCAAGACAATGACAAGACACATTCTGCACCTGTTACAACAGCGTGGCTTTGTAGTAAAAGAGTGCAGGTACTAGACTAGCCTGCCTGCAGTCCAGACCTGTCTCCCATTGAAAATGTATGGAGCATTATGAAGCACAAAATATGCAGAGACCCCGGACTGTTGATGAACTGAAGTTGTTCATCAATCAAGAATGGTAAAGAATTCCACCTCCAAAGCTTCAACAATTAGTGTCCTCAGTTCACAAACACTTATTGAGTGTTGTTAAAAGGAAAGGTGATGGAACACTGTGGGAAACATGAGCCTGTACCAGCTTTTTAGGAACGTGTTGCAGCCATCAAATCAAGTTTTCTGTTTTTATCTGGGTTTTACACATCGCCCCAACTTCACAGGAATTGGTTTTGTTTTTTGTATTTCTTGCTGGATTGACATTGAAGCATTGAAATTAATATTGAATCGCAACCTAAAATAATCAAAATCAAACTGAATTGTGAGGTTTTTAACAATACCCAGCCCAAGTGTTTATGAGGTTTCTGAGGCTTCTGGAGCCGTACTCTTGTGGACACTTGAGGAACTACACATGCATGTCTCAATCAGCATTTTACGGGATGTTGCTCTCTGTATACCTATTGCAAATTTTTGACTAGGGGTTGTTATAAAAAGTGCTGGTTTATACCAAAAAGCTCTTCTTTGAGCTTTATTTTGGTCTCCATCTACCGTCCAAGAACTCAAACATGACTACCCAAAGTCTGACCGAGAGTGATGAAACTTATAGAAAACTGTACAGTTTAGGTCTTTAACCAAAACAATAAGATCCAACTGAAGTGGTCCAAATATCAAAGCTTGCAATAATTCATCACCACTAATTATCCCTCATTTCATTTTATCATTCAGCCAATGACGAAATGGAAACATTGTTGGAGCAGCTTTTTGGATTTCATTAAATGATCAAACAAAATAGAGACAAGGCTAAATGACAATGGCCCCTCTATTTTTACTTACATGTACAAATGAGGAGCGCCGATCAAGAATTTTTGAGCCCATTTAAAGATGTACTTGGAATTTGTATTGCTCCTGTGCAGTCATTGAGAGCTTTGGAGAAATTGTTAAAGCTACACAAAAATATTGTAGTATGACAGAAAAAAACATTTGCCAGGATAATACAGTGGCAAGGGCGCTGCAGTTGTAATTAAGCATTGGCGTATTTCGACACATTTGGAAATTATGGTTATTTCAGGGCCTTATGCTAAGTGTTTTACAGAATACACAAGTGGAACCCTTGCTTTTGAGGGGTTTCTGCTCCCCTCACTGCTTTGATTACTTAATGGGATTAATTATTGTGAGGAAGCAGAGTTACAAAGCCGTGTAGGCTTTGTACCGGCCTGGGATGCTGGAGGGGAATCCTACAGATTGTTCGCACCGCAGAGCTGTAAATTGCTGGATCACTGTGCTACAGTAGCAGAGGGTGGCTTCTTTTTCCCAGACTTGTTAGCACATTAATCACTGGATCGACCATATGGCACGAAAAGGACAAGTCCAAAACCTGACTAAAGACAGGACAGGATGTAGCCTTTCTTTCACCTCCTAAGACCTGAGCTTAAAGAGCGGACCATGTGATGGGAGAAAATGTGTTGGTGGTCTGCTGCTATGACAGTCCTGCACGTCCATACACACTTGGACAGACACACTCTCCCCCCAAGAACCCCTCACTTACAAAACCCTCCCTGACCTTCCTTCTAATTGGACTAAGGGTAAAGGGAGAGAATGGGTGGGGGTAGCTGTGGGGGGTGGAGAGGGGCAGGAGGCGTAAATGTGACCTTTTTTTTTCCTCTGTGGAGATTCCCAAGACACAGTGGGGAGGTTTGGTTTCTTTGGGTCTGCTCACAAAAAGCCCTGGTTTCCCCTGGTACTGAACACTTCCTACATTTAGACTGTGAATGCTGAAAAATAAAGAGAAACTAACCATAAAATTATCACGGAGATAATGTTGCAAACAACCTTGGATTTGTGGGAGAGTCTTTTCAGACAACCGTCTGCCAAAATACCCTCTTTCCCAAGGATATTGTGACACACAGTCGTATCCCTCGTGCTTCTGGTGCACACTTCTCTGAAATCTTTCATTCACAGCGACGGGCATGTTTCAGCTGGTCACATATGAACCACTTAAAAACTGAAGGGTGGCTTGAGTTTAACAATATAACTTGTTTTTAGCCAGTCAAACATATGTTTTATGTATAAAATTTAATTTGCAAAATGAAGCATAGTTTGCAGATAACTGCAATGAATAAAAAGCACAATATTTGCCTCTGAAAGTGAAGTTAAGTAGCATAAATTGAATGTGAAGTAGCTGAAAATTATGCTTGACTATGGCACTTCCAGCTCTGGCGACAGCAGATACACACTGTGATTCACTGTGGTTCACTTCTGCACCAGCGCTCTGCTCCATATCCTCAAACACTGATGATGACTACTGTAACTCTCATAATTTACCACTCAATTATTAAATGACTCTGTAGCCTGGGTTTTGTAAGTTGTTCCAGCTAAAATGTCTCTGCTGTGTGTGTGTGTTTGTGTTTGTGTGTGTGTGTGTGTGTGTGTGTGTGTGTGTGTGTGTGTGTGTGTGTGTGTGTGTGTGTGTGTGTGTCACGGTCTAGAGGAGGTGGAACAAGTCCTGCTGCACACCACGGCCTCGGCACATCAGGCTTCTCTGAAAGGGATTTTCCTGGTACAGCCTCTTAGCTCAATGCAGGTAAGTGTACAGATTAAGTGAGGAGTGTAAACTAAGTCTCTTGTGTCCGAGGGTGTTTGTTTGATGTTCGAAGGAAAAACAAAAGAAAGAAAAATGGTGAAAGTTCAGTTTTTACCCTGGGAAGCATAGTTGAACAAAGACACATTTTAACGTCCTCTGCTTTTGTTTCTCTTTCGTCCTGAAACTTCCGATGGGCTGAGATCTGTGCCTCTAGAAAATCATTTTTTACTGAATTTGAAAAGCATGATCTCAAATTAAAATTTTGACTCTCTATATTTCTTGAATTCAAAAAAAAAAAATTCAGCTCATACATCATGTCATCTACATCCGTGAGGAAGAGTAATCGAGCACAGACTCACAGAAATCCTCTTCATGTCTAAGAAAACTCCTTTACCGTCTGTGTCCGTACTCCCTTTAGCTTAGCAGACGTGATGAAGATGCCGTTACTTCCGTGACATCTAAAGATCAGGCACTCAATAACCAGATTACACAAGTTTTTGCAGAAGTGAAGCGGATTTCTCTGAATCTGTGCTCGATAACTCTTCCTCACGGATGTAGAAGATGTGATGGCCGTGCTACGCTGAACTAAAATGAAATTTGAATATTTGAATTTAAGAATACAAAGAGCTGAATTTTCAAGAAGGTTAAAAGTTAATGTTTGGAAAAAAGTGAATCCGATTTCAACCATGCTTTTTAAATTCTGTAAAAGTTCAGTTTCTTGCTGCTCAAATCTCGGACCATAACTTCCAGCTACGCCCCAAACTTTACCAGAATTTAACTGATGACAGAGAGACGTCGTTCGAGGCTTCTGGGGTGTGTTTGTGCTCATTTTCCTTTGTTTTTGAAATTTAAACCAACCTGTGAATTATAACCTAATGGGATCATTCCTTTCCATAATAATGCTCACTGTCGAGTGGATCATGCTGTTCCTAAAAGGTGTTTAGATTTAGCGATGAGTCATGACTTACAAATATTCAAATAGTCATTAATTTGTTAAAAATCAGAAAGTTCATTCAAGTATTATTTTTGATTTAGAAATATGTTTTCATTATTTTTCCAGAGCCTGGCTTCAACAGTCCAACCAGCACAAAGGTGCCTATCTGAAAGCAGTTTTAAAAATAAAGAAATAAATAAAAATATTTCTGAGAGATTCTGAGCCGGAGAGAAAAATTCAGAAATTTCACCAGCTTTCTCAAAATTCTGTGAGGGACGTCTTTGAAAATAGATTAATTTAAGGTCAAGTTCAAACTTGGCATGGTCGAATAAGTGTACGTACCCAGCAGTACCCATCTTTAAATGAAAATGAGGATTAAAAATTACCTTTAACCTTAAAAAGCTCAAAACATCCAGGTCGTTTTTACCTTCTTATTCAGGGATCTGGGCAGCTTTCTTATGATGTTTCCATCCGAGCAGCTAAGGACGAAGCTTGTGCTCACTATTATTATTATCATTATTATTAATAAAATGATGATGAGCTCTGAGATACATTTAAGGGCATTTCAGTTTAAAAAAAAAATCCTGGGTGAAAATTTTTCAAACAAAACGTCAATCGTGAGAAGAAAGCGTAAGATCACCGGAGTGTGACGGAGTGTCACGTATGTCTTTGTACAAATCTCATGATTTAAATGATGAAGGAATTAAAAGATTTTCCAATCCAATAATAATCATTTAGCTGCAGCTTCCCACTGATTTCAGAGTCCTGCTGCTTCAGTCCCAGGACTGATTCATACACACCAGGCTGAGCGATATGAGGTATAACAGTCATGAATTTATCACAACTTGTTTCATAGCAACATGTATGAAAGGAAATGAAAAACACACTTGTCTTTGTCTGGAGCCATATACATAATATATATCCACATTTGTACCGCACGTTTCACAAATTTCAAGATATTTCACGACAACAGCACCAAAGAGCTTTTGATTGACTCCCCAACCCGCTAATACATTCATTCATTCATTATGTTTCAGATATACTAATAATCTATTAATTACATAAGTGAATAATTTACAATAAAATAACAATTTAAGGTACATTTTTTTCAATTTCAGTACTTTTATACTACAATAATTCCATTCAGCCTCCACATGCATCAGTCTGCCTAAAATCTTTTATGAAGGTTGTGGATTTCTGAAAATGTCACGCAGGAGGGAGGATTATTATATCGCCTTGATAACTAAAAATCTGTTACCTTGTAGTGTCCAATAAAGAAAAGCGAGTAAAGCTGAAAAGCTTTCTTCACAAACCCCCTCCTTTCAGAAAATTCCTGTCCTGCTCAGCTCTGACATGAAATTAAAAAAAAAAAAAAAAACCCAAAAACTCTACGCTGAAACTCTGAGAACTCACAGTGATATTGAAACCACAGACAAAAGAAAAACAAAAACGTGTTGGACTACGTATTCTGAGGACACAAAGTGAAAAATGTGAAATAGTCCCACTGAGAAACAACACTGAACAATGGAGCCATCGTTCTGTGTGACGACACTTTCTGCACCTGCGTTACGTTTTGGTTTGGTCCAAATGTGAGACCAGCAGAAGTGCCACAGAGCTCTCTTTAAGTCCACACGTCTGATCTGTTGTCCTCAGCGTGACCTTCAAACAGAGGCTCCTTTTCCATTCACATTTAGTTTAATTCTTCTTCTTTTTTTTTTAAATTTGGAGGGATTAGCTGCTGAGTGCTGCTCAGGTGTCTGTCAACATGTTCCCTCTCTCTAAATCTACTCACTGCAGTCACGGTCATATCAAAAAAACAAATAATTCAGCACATCAGTCCCCTCACACTCCCTCCCCTTAATCCTATGTACGTCCTGTACTTCCTGTCGTTCACAACGCACTGCTAACACGCATCAGTGGAGCTTTTTGTGGAGTGAGGCAGAGACAGAGGTGTTCTCTGTCTTCAGAGTGATTTGGAGCCAACAGACGGTCTACACATTCATTTAACAGAAACCTGAAAGATCGTCTCCTCAGAGTGTCGCTCGGAAACAAAATCCTATATGAACATTTTGTGCAAAATCTCTCCAACCCCCACAACACACACCCAGACACACACACACACACACACACACACACACACACGCTCACACACACACCCCTGTCTTTGTTAGATGAGCTTTTGTAGGTCTTTGTTTTCTTCCTTGTACAAGGCGCCAGATGTGCAACCAGAATACATGAACTGCTACAGAACATGACACAGACATGATGACAGAGAACAGGCAAAACAGAACAAAGACAGAAAAGCCAAGAATTCAAACAAAATATTTCTTCCAGAAACAGTTTTTCCATTTACGAAAAACAAACAAACAAACAAAAAAAAGGCATCATTCCAGGATTTTCTTGTCCATGGATTCTTTGCCATTGGTCCGCGAGTAAGGCTCAAAAGCAGAGGAGCTCAGGTAGCGGGCGGAGAGTTCCTGCAGGTTTCCAGCTAAGGAGCCGGCCATGGAAAGCGGGTTGGAGGAAATGCGGGTCGCCACGCCGCTGAGTAAGGAGGGCATGGGAAAACTAAAGAGGCCGTGAGCCGCCGGCGAGCCCTGCAGGCCCGACACCGTCCCTGAGCTGGTGACGGCGGGCAGGGGAGGGCTGCCACCCGCTGTGCCGCTGCTGCCCCCGCTGCTGCTGCTGCTGCTACTGCTGCCGTTGCTCGCCATGGCCATGGAGGGAGGGCGCAGGGCCGAGCCCAGCGTGCCGCTGCCGCAGTGAGGCAGCAGGCCCGGCAGGCCAGGAGGAGTCAGCAGGCGCCCCTGCTCCAACAGTCTCAGGACGCTGCAGGTCGCTGCGGTTTCTGAAACCACAGAACGCAGCTCAGAGTCCTTCCCCTGGTCCTTCTTCTGCTTAGTGCGCCGGTTCTGGAACCACACCTTCACCTGGGAAGAGGAGAGGAGAAACATGGTCAATGAAACCTGGATTGTTGAACTTAAACTTTCATTATATCAAGAAAGGAGGAAGACAAAACACAATACTGTCCACAAAGCACAGAGTTCCAGATACCAACCCCTTTCAGAACTCATAACAACAGTTAAAGAAAGTGCCTTTGAAACTGACCTGTAATAACTAACTGAGACGCTCGCTGTATGAAGTCATGTGACCACGGTGCAGAAATAATCTGATGATCTCAGTACTCAGAGATAATTACACCATGAGCCATACGACTGTGTGTCTTCATAGATTAAGTTGATTGCTTTTAGCCTACACTGAAGTTCACAAATCAAAAGTAGCAAAGTGTCTGTCAATCCCTCAGCCAATCACTGCTTCCCCTTTAGATAACACGTGATGTACATTAGCTGTATGTGCAGCCATGTCGACACACACACACACATCTGTCACCTGATGATCTGTGTGGAGTGATTGATCAACAGCTGCAGTGATTTCATTCAGTCATGTGAGGGGGTGAGGGTGTGTGTGTGTCTCTGTGTGTGTGTGTGTGAGTGGGGGGGGCTGTGCTCTAACAGACGGGAGGTTAATTCAATCAGAACTGGCTCCTCAAACATCGCGCCTTTCAGATGTAAACGCTGCGTCACTTTCTCAGCTCCTTACTCTACAAAAGGTTCAAGCGTGACCTGAGATCCAAACACTCGGCTCTCATGTGTCATTTAGTCTTTGATCGCCCACAAAGGACGACACAATGGTGTGTTGTTATTGGTCGTGTTGGTATGGCGAAAGTGGGAAATAAAGAAAATAAACATAAAATTATTCCTACTGATATTTTCATTTTATCACTTGATGCTTTTTATTAGAGAGAGAGCAAAAACCATTTGATTAATCTTTATCGATGAGGCTGGATTCGTGTTTCAGGATGCTTTGCAAAGACAGCAGGTCTTCATCGAGCTCTTGGTTAGATTACTGAACACAGGCGACACCTCGGCTCTGGGAAGGTGTAAAAGGTCAGCTTTTCTTTTTTTCTCATTTTTGTACAGAACAAAAAAAAAAAGACGCAAATTTTTAAAGCTAATCAGAACATTTTAAAGATATCAAACCCATCTTTTCATACTTTAGAATGGACGCTATAAGCTGTGTCAACGTTATGAGGTTTCCTGCTTTCTTTGCTGAATTTACTCTCATTTTTAGACATTTTGAAATCAGGCCATTTACAAAGAAAGTGTCTCAGATGCGAAAAGATTTAAAGGAAAACAGCTTGTGAAATATCCTCTCTGGTTCCTGACACAGTTTAACAGAAAATAGTCTCACTGTATTTGTGTTTACTATTATAAAGCTATGGTTTTTTTTATTATTATTATTTGCAGGATTTTTTCCACACACCTGAAGGGTTTAATGCAGTTATAATCCAATGAAAGTGTAAAACCCTGTCTCTTTGGGTCATTTCTTTAGTTGTTCTGAAATGTCGGTTGTTCTCTTTCTTAAAATCATGACAATATTCATATCCATATGCACGTTTTTCTGCGACGGATGTAAATCTGCCTCTAAAAACACTGGTTGCTTTTACAGGAGAGAAAATGAGCATGCACCAATCGGCAGCAAGCCTCCTGCTCAATCTCCTGCCAGTCCAATCACATTTCATTATTTTTTTCCTTCACTCCAGAGGAGTGTGTGTGTGTGTGTGTGTGTGTGTGTGTGTGTGTGTGTATGTGTGTGTGTGTGTGTGTGTGTGAGGAGGCGGGGGGGGTTGACTCTTCATCGCCATTTATAATTATTTCACACCTATTGAAAGAGCCCTGCTGCTCAATCCCATATAATCTATTTGCAACATAAAGATCACTGAACAGACGGCTTGTTTTACATTTTTCCGAGCAGAGAAAACAACAAGGTGAAGCAAACAAAGGTGATGAGGTGTGCTCAGAGAAAATGGCCTCCACCAAACAGCCGCCGAGTGCCGAGGAACTAAATGATAATTTCACCAGGATGTGCTTCAAAAAAAATCCCGAAGTCTGTTCGTGAAGACAGAGCAAAGGTTGTTTTCTATCTCGCTCCTTCTGTGTGAGTAAAATAACAACTCTAAAAAAAATCAACGGTCGCTTCAATAAGTGTGGAATGTTAAAGCGTTAAAGCGAAGGAGAAATGGGGAAATTTCCATAGCAGTCAGCGAGAGACGCGGCGACCTTGTTGAACATCAACAAACAGATTACAGCCGTCGGTTGTGGTGTCATTTTGTGACAAAAGGTTAACCTTGAGTGCGAGAGCAGCGCTGAAAGTCACAACACATTAACACCAAGGATCGCGCTGAAGGCGCCGTTAGCCGCTTTGCACATTTTCATAAATAAATAAATAAATATATAGATGGATAAACAGATGAATGGAATCAAAGCCTAGAAGTCCACAGGGTGGACCGGGGTGAACGGCATCTGAATCTGGAGTCAAACACAGTTCACACACCGCTGACCCACTGCTGACCCCACACATATGGCCCCACAGAGAGGAAGTCTGCACACCCTTTGACGTTACCGCCTCAGGCAAGCGAGGTTTAACACTACATACTGCGTATCAACACTATGTGACATTAAAAAAAAGGAAAACAATCATTTTAAAAGGGATTGAAATATGTGAGGATGTAATCCTTTAAGATTCACCTATGATCTAACGACAGCCATGAACACACCAGAGCTGACATTAAACATTAAACCAGAGGAGCGTGTAAATACCAACACTGGGCGACGGCTACAAGTGTTCAAATTCACGTCATCATCAGTCACGGTTTAAACACATGAAACGTGATCTTATCTTAAATACCTGAAACAGAGGTCAGTTATTACTGGCTTGAAATGAAGTGAACTGAATGTTTTTGATTCCCATCAGAGCAGAATGTTTGTACCATGAAAATAACAGAAACATCCTTAAAGTCACTCTGTGTATGTGATGTTATTACTAAACATTTCCTACTTTTCTTTTCACTCATTTGATAACATGTAAATGTGTGGTTTATACAAACACACACACACACACACACACATGAACACACCTGGGTTTCAGACAGGTTGAGCTGACGGGCCAGTTCTGTCCTCTCCCTCCCCACCACGTACTGACACCTCTGAAACTCCATCTCCAGCCGGTAAAGTTGCTCTGCGGTGAAGGAGGTGCGGGTTCGCTTGGGCCGGTCCAGATCCAAACCCTTGGGCAGGATAATCTCTCGGATGGAGCCTTTAGCATCTGCAGTAAACAGCACTTTGCATGAGTGATGAAGGAGGAAGAAGAAGCTCTAACAACAGATCACTGCAGCAGATTATTATCACCATGTTAAACACAGATAATCCAGACGTGCTGAGATTACTTTTAAAAATGTGTTTTAATCATTAAAGAAGCAAAATGAACAGAATCACACCTTTACACATCGTCTTTATCTATAAAAGTCTCTTTTATATCTGTCTGAGTGCATTTAAAAAATAATAGTGGAAGAAATCTTAATAACTAAATAAAATATCCTGATAAACAAAAGAGAGGGAAAAATCAGTGCAAGTGTCCATGAAATTTTTTTTAGCATGCACTTAAAATAAATAAATACATTAAAAAATTCATTCATAAAACAAGAATTGTGCTGAAATAATAATAAACGTGAATAAAAAGATGATTCAGGAAAGACACAAAGAAAAAAATTAACATGACATTTTCAGTCAAAAATAACAAGATGTTTTTTTTTTCTTTTTAAAAATAGTTATTTATATATTTATTCCATACAAAAATATGTATGTATTATAAATTACTGAGTTATCCAAAGTGAAATCTAAATGGAGTCAAAGTGTTTGAGTAGAAACGTGTGCCTGTGTTCCAGAGGCTGCTCTGTCTCTTATCTCTTGTCTGGTGTGTTGCAGACCTGATCCTGTGTCTCTGGTGGACGTATATTCTTAGTTTGTTTTCATACACTCGTCTTGTTGGGCCAACACAGCATGAAGAACATAAATCCATAAATTACACCTCAAACAGGCTATTTACCAGACGATTTGTGGATGTTAAATCTCTCCTTTCCTCTCTGGTGAATTATTAATGTAGCATGCATTAAAAACAGAATAAAGCCTGCAGCATTTGCTCTTAATAATAATAATTTATTTTTTTAAAAAAAAGGTCACATACATCCAAACATTCTCCTGAATATCACACCTTTTATTTTTTTTAAATTGAAAATCTAACATTTAAAAAATTAAAGCATGAAATTAGAGATAAAATCGAGCTCAGTGAGATGAATCCTAAAAGCCACCAAACAGAAGTTAAAACAGAGAAAAATTAACTCACTTATTTTGAAGGATGTGAAATTAAAGAAACATCTTTTTTAACATCTATTGTTATTTATGTTTTAACAGTTTTTCCTGATAAATGTTTTATTTTTCAAATATTGAATTGTTTTTATATTTGTACCCAAAGTGACAAAGAAATACCAGAGTGAAACATCTTTCTGTTAAATAGTGTCTGCAGATCTAAAATAAAATTACAATCATAGTTGAATTATTTAAAAGATTTTTTTTCCTGGTAACTTAAACTTTGACTTGTCTAAGCCTCTCTGATAATAGATAATGATTTTATCTTTGAGCACCAGCTGTACGGTGAGGTATAATAAAAGCTCATTTGTTCTCAGAGATGCTGTCTCATATTTCTGATCTAAAATGTTTGTAATCCAACAACATTTTAAAGTCTGTTTTGTCAGATTAACGGCTTTAATCTCTGAAATACGACACTGCAGGTTCCAAAAGCTGAAAGAAAGACCTTGAGCCCTACCTCGGACCAGTATTCTCCGACAGTAGTCCGGGTCCCCTGTGCTCCCCCTGTTTTTCTCGCAGTTGTCCACGGTCCCAGAGGGGGAGAAGGAGTCCTGCTGCTCCTTGAGGAAGCTTTTGGACAAGTTGCCCTGGGACTCCTTGTCATCTTTCCCCTTCTTTAGTCCATTCTTTAGCCCCATCGCATCCGTCTCTTGGTTGTACCTGACCTCCATGCTCAGTTTATCCTCTCGGAGCTTGTCCGCCTCTTTTTTCCTTTGTCAGATGACAAAAAGGAGATTACGCAGAACACGGCTCACCAGATGGTCTGGACAGTGTGGGTTTTAGTATCAAAACAGCACCTTTCAGCAGGGCAGAGTCAGCTATCTAATGTTTGCTCAAATAGTTCCCTCGCTCGACCGAGGAGCCCTATTATCACTGACCAAACTCCGTTGCCCAATGATCATGGACTTCTCAATGAAACTCAACAGTAATTCAGTGCCCCCCTTTCCTCGTTACACAGACACCGGGCTGATAGATGATCTCCAAATAATCAGAGGCATGGGTGCGCACTCGCTGTTTCAATTGATTACGGTAGTTTTGCTGCCTCCACATTTGCGTAACCTCATGAATACACTAAATTGTTTGGGGAAATAGATCAGGTCTTGATGGAGGGTTTTGCTCGTCCCGTCCCCCTCAGTTTGCCTGCTCTCAGCCCAGAGAATCAAGACAAATGATTGGTCTTGTCTTGCAACCAACCCTCCCTGAACCCCACATGAGCGCACACAATCACAGGGGTTTGACTCTTCCAGACCTGAAAAAAGTTCCCGGGTGCTTCATTCTTCAGTCCACAGAACACGGCCGGACTTTTTCTCCTCCCGACTTTTCACTGCGAACCTGATTGTCGCAGCATGTCCACGAACTTTGATCCCGTTTTCTCTTTGGCTCTCTCTCCCCCCAATCAATGGAATTCTGCAATGTGTGGATCTCACCACTATGCTATTGTAGGCTAGAGACGCTGGGGGAGAGCCAGAGAGGGAGAGAGAGAGAAACAGAGAGAGAGAGAGAGACAAACAGAGAGAGAGAGAGAGAGAGAGAGAGAGAGAGAGAGAGAGAGACGAGTGAGAAGAATAATGAACAAATCCACGTCAATCAAAATTTAAGAAGGCATCGGCCTGGTGAGTTTGAGCTCCGCATCAACGCCGTGTTCGGTTTTAGCCGGATGGAGAGGTGTTGAAGTTCTCGGTTGTCCTGTGTTCACTCTGCCAGGATCCTGCCGCTAACGCCACATACTAGAGTTTTTAAACGGCAGCACCTCAGGAGCCATCTTTAGCTCTCGCAACCTTAACCTGCGCCACTGAAAAAGACAAAAAAAAGGGAACAAAACTTGTCATTAGTGCTTCGGCTGCCTGCACCCTCTCTCATACACACACAGACACACACACACATACCTCTGGAATGGCCCCAGCCTCCCTCTAACACTCGCCTTCCAGCCCACTACCCACCCACCGAACCACCAACTCTTAGCTACTTTCATTGTCAGTGCAACAATATCTCTGAACACAGCAGTGGCCAGTAATCCAATAAGACCATTGATTAGGCCACAATGATTCAATTCAAACCAGTGGCCTAGTGCAAGGAGCATTCTCTGGCCCTTCTTGTCACCTTAGCTGGCCAGAAGCCCTCTTGAAGGAGCCCCCCTCCCTGAGTGCCATTCATGCCTTTATGGGAAACAGAGAGGAAAAGGAGTGAAAGATGGCAATTATCTAATTGGACTATTAACAAACAATTCTGTGAGTGTGGCTGCCCGGCAGCAGTCTCGGGGTGGGTTTAAGGGCCGCATGTTGGACTAACTTTATTCACTGAGTGTTTGGGGGGCTTTGGCTCAGAGTGGGGCAGGGTCTATTGTTTGAGGAAGGTAAAAAAGGGGGCTAAAAAGGGAGCGACTAAAAGGGACCTGTGCTTCTCAAGCTGTGGTGCAGAGCCCCAGCCTGGGAAATAGATTGAGGACGTAGCATCTTGGCCTCTCGAACACAACACAATGAGTGAGAAGGAGAATAGACTTGTGTTCAGTTCCCCCCTCCCAAAAAATATCACACACATTGTGCAAAGAATACAGCGTATAAACCGTGCACGCTTATACTTAAACTACCAGCACAGTGTTTTAAAAAGATTCAAGCTTTTTATTGAAACTCCATTGGAAACTTACAAGCTACGACAACTTTACTTCTAAATTTTGACAAAAGGAAAGAAAAAAAGAGTAGTATCCAAACCTACTCGTGACAGATAATGTCTTATACACACACCACAATGTTAGCTTTACCAAAATGAGAATCAAAACTGTTAGCTAGCTAGCATCATTGCACTGAGTACTCTGAATATAAAAGCCATTGCACTGAGTTGGTATCAGTCTGTTACACTACATGTGTGACCTTATTTATTGTGTTAATACAAAGTGAATGAAACCACAGATGCAGTGAGTTTGGAAACAAATCAAGTGAAGTCTGTTCTCATGAGATGGTTCAAGAGGACGAGCTAAGACTCTGATGGGACCCCTGGTAGTTAAAGCTGCACACAGACCTGGTGGAAACATATCTACCACGATGCTGTCACATTTATGCCCAGCAGGATGTTCATTTTATCTCAGATGAGAGTGAATCCATCAGATTCAGAGGTGTGGGAGGGTTTGCAATGCGAGGAATCCTAACCTGTTTGAAAATTTCATCATTAGAAAAGTGGCCGTGACTTTGCCATAACAGAATCAAACAGACAGGCTGCATCACCATCCCGAGGATGTCTGTGGAGACCCCTACTGGTAGTGACACCAGAGACCTGCGTCGATCAAACTGGCATTGTCATGACTATCACAGCCATCATTGCCACACGACGGGGCTACGATGTCTCTCTTTCTGAACACATTTAATGTCACAGGAAGTCAAATCTAGAGACAGAATAAGGGGTTAAAACTTCATCTCCAAGGAGGAAACACTGCCTTTGTTCCAGGAGCGTCTGAGATGCCAGCATGTATATCTGTAAGGCTTTATTTCCAGCCATGAGATACATACATCACATAAAAAGTCAGTTAACACAGTGAGAGCAAACAGCAGAAATAACAGTGTGTCTGACGCACTCTTAATGCCTGCGGCAATTACTTTAACTTTGCTCTTTGTGGTCGTGTTATTAGGACCTACAGCTCCTTGGCACTTTGTGGCAGAGCCTTTTAGGTTCTCTAATACAAGGTGGGTTGCTGTGGAGAGTGCAGGCCTTGGAGAGCCTTGATGTCTGAACGACATCATAGTAACACAAGATGAATGGTTGCATTCAAAGCGCTGCTTTACGTTGATAAATGTGGTGATTATGTTCCACAGTAAGAGAGCAAGCTGTTCTTGAACTCTCTTAATAAAGAGCCTGCAGCGCTCTATGGCGGAGGGCAACGCTGGCAGCTGGGCTCAGAAATTGTTGAGGGCTGATGGTTTTCACTGCAAATGTGGAATTTCTGCCCTACATTTTCCCTCTTTAGTCCAGCACCTTTGATGCCTGATATATCTGGAGTTCCTGTACTCACTGATGGGGCTTGAAAAACAAAGCGGCTAACCTTAAGCTGAGACATTTGTGACCAGCATGTTGGACCAAATGTTTTGTGAACTGATGTAGAAAAACTGTTCCCGGGCTTGGTGACAGCATCCATCACCACTTACACCATGCTTTAGGCAGAAACAGAGCTGTGAGTACACCATTAAAAACAATAGAGGTCAGCTCATTTATTGATCATCAGTTATTAGCATCAATACAGACACTCAAAGACAAACCTGCAGGAAGTGAGTGTGAGTTTATTTTGTTTATTGTGATTAATCTCATTTCTACTTGTGGTGGGACTTTAGAATATTGATCTTTGTAATTAATTATAGCTTCTGTAATTAAAAACATTTTCATAGCAAATCAAAATTTCTCATACACTCAGACATTCTCTGCCCAGACATCCATTGAAATGACAGAGTTGTTTTTCGTTCAGTTTTATGAGGTTTTTCTGAGATTTCAATTTTAAGTATGGTCCTATGGTGTTCATGGGGTACATGCAACTCCAACACAAGGTATCCTGAGAGGACGGGTGACAGAGTAAATTTTTTAACCCTTTCCTTAAGACATCTCAACCCAGAAAAGTGTCTTCTTTGGATCAAGTTGTGCAGTAGACCACAACATCAACTCAACATGAATAAAATTAACAAGGATGTTTACGTCTGTTCTAAGGTAAGTCAATATCTTACGTGAGGCAACATGTTGTCACTTTGCTGGAGAGAAATATAAAGTTATCTTTAACACTAGAACCGCCACGGCAGTCTGACAGACAGCTTGCAATTTTATCTAGCGTTAGCTCCTAGCTGCATTTTCCGTGATGTCTCTTTGTTTGTTGGAGTTCATTGGTCTGTTTTGTTCTAGGTTTTGTTCTTTGGTGATTGTCCATCATTGTTAGCTGTTGTCCAAAGGGCTCTAGTTAAACTAGTGTTAACTTCTGGAGCTTAGCTTCATTAGCTTATCTGTAGTCCAGATAACAAAGGTTGACAAACGTTCTGCTGAATGATTCAGTGTAAATACTGTAGCTCCAAACTAACAGAGACTCTCTTGGTAAAGATGATAAAAAAGGAGGTTAGATTTTTCTCCTGACCGATGCTGATCCTCTATCTTGTTGTCTGAGATGCTGATGGGAACCAGATGTGGTTTATCAGGTTTGCTCTGGGACCTGTAAGTTTTGTCTTGTAACTGAAGCTTTTTATGGACCAACAGTTTAGTTTAGACTCTTTCAGTGACTTCTAGATGATATGTGATGTCTCTGTCTTCAAAAATCACCAATGGTGTCCTGTGAAATGTCTCCTACTGTGACACCTACCATAGCACCTGTCACTGAATGTTCATTGTTTGTCCGAGTGAGGGTTTAGCCATAGGTCAGTTGTTTGTAGGATAGTTTCTTAAGATGAAGACATAACATTAAAGCGATATTACTTTACTTGACAGGATGTACAAGAACAAAACAGGATATTACAAGACAACATCTACACAGTACACTCTTGGCCCATCCGTTCCCTATCCCCCCCACCATCTAGATTCACAATTATACATGACTGATGATATATACCCATCATGTTATATTATATACCCATCATTTTATATTGTATACCCATCATTATTAACAGTACATACATTCAATATCAAGAAGATGCAACTTATCCACAGGTCACCACAGATCAATATTGTCTTTAGTAGTTTGTCAGAGTCAAGAACAGGGTTTTTGTAGGTGAATAAAAGGGGATTTCTTGAAGAGATAAAAAGAAGTAATAGATTTTTGAAAATCAGGCCAAGTACTTCAATCAGACTGAGCTTTAGATTTAAAGGAAAAAACAACTACTCTCCCTCTGAATTCTTGGAACAAAGAAAAAACAACTGTTAGTGTGGCACAAGTAATGCTGTGAAATATATGGGGTCAAGTATTGTTTTGAGTATGGAGGCTAATAATATTCAATACATTTGAAAACAAACTGCAGCCAATGGAACTGCCTTCTGGACTTGGGTGCCATCCAATTTAGAGAGTGATAGATCGTGCAGTGATGTTCTGTAGGGACATCTTAAAATAAAGCCACAAAGGTTGTTAGAAGTAACTTATTATTAATTGTAAGGAACCATTGAAGGCAGTGTTTCTCAAATTGTGGTCCACAGCTCTTGTACTCGGACCAGCTCTGGCATTCATGCTCACTACTACAGCCCTGAGGTGATACCAGAAGGCTAGAATCGCTCACTTTATATACAACTCTTGTTTTGTAATTTAAACACAACGGTGCTCTGATCCTCACTTCCATTGGATTTTTTTTTTACTTACATTTTCCATCCACTAAGGAACACCATCTCAGCATCTCCTCCATATTTTTTGTTGTCATCCTGGCTTTATAAAGATGCTAATAAAAAAAAGCTTTGCTTTTTTAAAAAAAACAAAACAACAACATCAACAAAAAACAAGAATGCAAACAAAACAATATAACAGAAATTAAAAGAGGTCAACTTGAGTGCTTTTCTAAAGGACAGAAAAGTTTTTTCAGTTATTAAACATTGCTTTCTGTTTTAACTTCAGCTACTATAAATCTAGCTTTAACGCTAACGATACAGCATGACTGACTCTTAAAGCTATAAGACCTCACATTACCACTAAAAATGTATATATATATATATATATATATATATATATATATATATATATATATATATATATATATATATATATATGTATATATATATATATATATATGTAAGTACCAGGAAGAAGTAAGAAGTAACAAGGTGAGATCCCTACAAAGCTATATTTATCATAGCTGAAGTAAAAAAATAAAATAAATAAAAAAGTTTACTTATGCAACTTTTATGTCTGTTAGAATAATCGTCCATCAGAAAACTGCCCGTGAGAAAACTGCTACAGTGGACCTCTTTTAACTTCTGTTGATGATTTTGCATTTGTGTTTTCTGTTGGTGTGGTCATTTTTTCCTTTCGCAAAGTGTTTTTAATTTGCAAATATTCTGACACCCACTGGCCACTGTACATTGCTATGACCGGCATGCCAGGAATTTGTGCACTAAGAAACGTTCTGTGTTGTCTGGAGAGCAACAGTAAACTCCAACAAAATGTAACTGATTAAACATACTTAAAGTCACAGCCCTAATTTTTAATGTTTTCAAATTTTTATTACATTTCATTGTCTGTTTTTAAATAATTTCCACATGTATGGAAGACTTTGACGACTCACTCACGTTCAATGATCCCATCAACACTTTACTGGTGTTTGGTCACTCCCTGTTTTTAGCAGCAGGGAGGTGACCCTTATACTCAAGTCTTTCACAATGTTTACTTTTATCACATTTGACTCAAAGTAAGGCAGTGCACTCTTTTTTAGCTTCACAACCTGATCAGCGATCAAATCCACGTTGGAGTTGTTGTTTTTCCATCATGAAGACTCTGCTGCAGTTTGACTACGGAGTGTTAAAAAGGACAAAATAGAGCAGGATTTAAACAGATGACGTGCTAATTACAGAGCAGAAAACAATGCCAGGGGTGATTTAAAACTCACATGTGTAAAAGACTTTCAGAGCTGTGTGTTGCTGAGATTTACACAGAGAAGTTACTTTATTTGAATAATGTGTTGAAGGAGGCAGTAACAGGAGGAGGAAGGTGTGTTTTTTAGCTCGAGCATAAACATCTGTGTACTCTGTTGGTTCACTTCCTCTCTCTGAATCAGACTTTTGTATCCGTTTCTTACATCGGTCAGGAAAAAGTCCCGAGCCTTTCCTTCAGTCTGCGAACACTTCAGCGACCTGCTGTTTCAGGAGCTACACAGCCTACGGTGAAATAAATAAAAACATAAACAAGCTATCTGTGTCCTTTGTTTTCCAGCCTGGCACCTGGTGGTACTAAAGCAGACTAATTATATTGTTTTCACTCAAGGTGCAGTGCTGCTTCACTGCTATTCAGCTCTTGACAAATTGCCCAAACTTTTACTTTGCTCATCGAGCGTTCTGAAAAGCTCAGCTGGCTTTAGTTTGTCGGTGTCATTCTGAACAGAGCTGTCTGAAGGATGTTCAAACACGACTATACGCACATTTAAACCACATTTAAACTGTTCTTCTTTATTCACGCTCCTTTGCTTCAAACTTGAACTCAACTTTTAACAAAGTTATGGGTTAAAATGTATTGTAACACAGCTAATGCTGCCTGAGTTTGTTGGAATTCATCCCAAGCAACTTTTTAGAATTTTTATTTATTTTTTAAAATCTTTTTATTACGTCGTCTTATAACTGAGAGACATTTCTGAGTGTTGATAGAAAACATAGTACTTTAGGGGTCATTTGTAATAATGACAGGACTTGTAATTTGGCCATTAAAGAGGGAAAATATCTGCGTGCTGTTGTACTAACGCGGTGTTGACCATACAATATTTTAAGTGTGACATACCAGACAGTCTAAAACCCGCAACAAAGCCTGAGCAGTAATTGATTTTTCTGTACATTCTCCGTGAGTAGTTTTAGATAACAGTCTTTTGTCCTGCAGGCAGCGCCTTGCTGTAGTAATTGTCCTCAGGTGTAATTTGAGCAGTTCCTTTGTGTCTCTGCAACAGTTACGTCCCCATTGGCAGTGGTAATGTGCATGGAGACTAAAGCGCCAGGGGAACAATGGAAAGCATCATGAAAGCTTTGAAAATAAATCATGTGTTTTTCTTCCCCTCTTTCACCACTCGGCCCACCGTTTATCCGAACAAAGATGGATTCTTTTCTTACCCAGGCAAATCTTTTGGGAGTGTTTGAAAACACGGCAGGTTGGACTGTGGAGCCGCGCCGCTCTGTGTTTAACCTCATCTTAACTGTATTGAATGATGAAGTATTACAGAAGATTATTCCTGCTGCGAGCTGTGCTGATTAAGTAGCATACAGCTGTCGAACGGTAACCTCGAATAAACCACCATGTAAGGGAGTGACAAACTGTACTAGCATCGGGCCTTTCTCTCTCTCTCTCTCTCTCTCTCTCTCCCTCTCTCTCTCTGTCTCAGATGATCTCTCTCTTTGTCCCTGCCACGAGCTGGTGGAGTCAAAGCACAAAACGCTTTTCAAATAAAAGAATAACCTGTGCAAAAATATGATACATGCTTCTTTTTAAGCGCTTCTATCAGGCCTTGAGCACCTTAACAATGAAACTAAGCTTGCTGTAAATCTGACAGTAAATTACAGACAGCGAGGTGCCTGTAATTTACTCTGAAGATGTTTACAGGGTTGTTACAGTACCTTTATTTACAGCATCATTCCCCACAGTAACATAACAAAAAGACTCTTCTAATAAGTTACTGCAGATGTTACCACAAAATTATCTACAGTGGATTTTTTTCTGTTTCTCCTGAAAAGACAAAAACTTACCAGGAATCTGTCCATCCCAGGATACTTTCAGCTTCTCACTTTCTTTTAACTCCTGTTGAAGGTTTTAATCTAAAAAAAAAATGTCATTGAAGTTAGCGTATACGATTCTAAAGGCTCTGCAACTTCCTCTCACAAAGAGTCAGATTTAGACTCAAACTAGAGGAAATAGTGGATTTCTTAGGTACTATTTTCTGCAGCGGATGAATCTGTATTTTGCACTTTGGTGGGCCAACGGGATGGTTTATATTGGGCTGGTTCTAAATGTGCAATGGTGTGTGAGCTTAGGCTGAGAAAGAAGCATGTTACCATGCTCACACTGGAGGCATTTTGATAAAACAAAAATTAAAAAAAAAAAAAAAAAAAAAAAAGTAACAGCAGAGATACCAGCAGCCTCAAGAAATTCTTCGAGGGAAAAGATGAAAGAATGAGACAGTTCAAGAAGCAACACCGGAGGAAGTTTTATTTCATTCTTATTTTGCACCACTTTCATTTGAAATTAATGAGTTCAAAGGAGACTCTTATATCCATTATATTATAATCAACTGAATTAACACATACCAACCACATTTGCATAAATTTATTGCATGAATAAATTCTCTCCAAGTGCCAAACTGACCGCCTCTTCCAGGAGCAGCTTTTCCTTTCCATGTTTTATTAAAGTGTTAAAGGAGAGAAGAAGATGCAGGACATTGGATGCATAACTTTGCCAAAACAAAACAGAGCAACGATAAATACTTGGATGAGTCTCTTTTATTTTTACGTCTTCAGTGCAGCTTTAAAGTGAAGGGCTTTCGAAGGCGCTTTATCCTGAAGCCACGGGGCTTCAAAGACACGTCTTTGTGTCAAGTTCAGCAAAGTCAAAGTCTTTCTCTGAGAAGAAATCTTCACACGGAGGTGTGAGCGCGTACAGGCGGCGGTTTTAACTGACTCTGACAGAGGGATGAAAAGATGCATCAGTTTTATTTTTCTTTCAGCTCGTGTGCGGCATTAATGTCAAAATGTTCGCTCACTCTAAACATCATCATCAGCACGAGAGAGGGATTCAGTCAGCTTATTTCTCATGAAAACATCCTTTTCATGTCACTCCCGCAGCCTGAAAGATGTCCTTGGTGCTTCATTCACTTTCACTGTTTATTTCTTACTTTATTTATTTTTATTTGCAGATGTGGTCAATCAAAGTTTGTATGATGTTTAAGTACCTCTATTAGACTCAGCTGGTGTGAGTCTCTGTTTCATTCAGACGTCTGAATATTCAACATTTGAATGCTGCTTAAAGATAAAAAAAAAAAAAAAAACATTAATGGCCGTTTGAAAAGCAGAAAAGCACAACTACTGATGAAACCATTTGTCTAATAATTACCGAAACGATGCACGAGAAATAAATCAGCAACAGATCTGGTTATCCATCAAAGTGATGTATGAGGTCTGCTTCAGCTCTTCAGACCAGAGAAGCTGCTTTCTTCTTCTCTTTATGTCACTTTTAATCGAATACCTTTACGTCTGAAGCTGCTGCAGCACGATTTACAAAAAGCTGATGTGTTAAAGACTCAGATGATGTATGATGTGCTAAGCTATAAGCTATAAGCTATAAGGTATAACGATTTGATAATAAAAACTTGAATTGTCTACGTGACTTTTATGTCATACAATATTAATATCATGATAGTCATTTTTTCTCACTGCTCCCTGGTTGTAATGTGATATTACTGACAGATTTTGGTTGTAGCTGATTTCCTTTTACAATCAAGCAGCAGCAGTGCCAGTTTCTGGAAAAAAAGAGACTCAGAGCTGGAGAAAAACACTTCTGAGTCTGAGGAGGAACTTCTACAAAATGAAATAATAAAAACAAAATAAAATAAATGTGAGGTAAAACTAATCTCTTTATTTTTGCAACTTAAATTAAATTTACTTAAATTTACTTACTTAAATTTACAGACTTAGTTGAATACGACTCAATACAAAAAATGTGTCGGGGGTAGGTTTAAAACCAGTGTTTAAACTTAAATATGATGTAAGGGTTTGGTTTTGTTTTCTTAGGTTTCCTTGTTTTTTGTGATTCCTTGTTTCTTAGTGTGGTTATTTTGGTGTTTGGTTTGATGGTGTTTCTTGCATTCTTGAGTTCTGTCTTTTCATGTGTTTAGTTCTGCCTCAGTTTCCCTCTTGTGATTGACCCTCATATGCTTCACCTGTGTCTCGTCACGCACCTGTGTCTGATTTGGGTTCCTTGTCTATTTAGTCTCTGTGCTTCTTGAGTTCCTTGTCAGTTCATTTTGTGTTTCCGTTCTTTGTGTGTCATTCCTGTTGTGCTGGTTCCTCTGTGTAGTTGCTTCGTTGGTTTTTCTTGTGCTTTGATTTTAAGTTTCCCCTTTTTGGATTTTTGTCATTTTTGGAGTTTTGAGGTTTAGTTTAATAAATCTTTTTGTTTGTATCTGCGCCTGGGTCCTCCCTTTATGTTTCTGGCCGCACATCATGACATATGAAGTGTCAATAAAAGTACAACTTAAGATTAAACTTAACTTGAATACAAAATAAAACCAATATTAAAGCATAGATGAGTAATGTAAATCGACAGTGCTCAGGCTAACCAATGAAAACAGAAGTCAGCATAGCTTTGTGCAGAGAAACAGATGTAAACATCATGTGATATCAGCACAAAGTTTCCAGAAGTTTTTTTTAATGAGAAACAGTCAATAAAAACTGAGGGGAACATAAATTTGTCACAAAACAAAAATACAAACAAATTTCAGATCTGGTCGTCAGTCAGTTCGAGTGGTGAGTATGTGGGATTCTTCTTCTGAAGGTGTGAGAACATTCAGTTCATCGATAAGGCTCAACGACTGAACAAAAGTCGGCTGGTTCTGAAACAGACGGTGGAAAATGTGAGTTCATATGAATATGTTATGATGCACTTATTACCAGCGATTATTAACAGTAACGATGCATCAGCGTTGTTCTTCAGTGCACCTGTTTCTGTGATGTTATGTTTTTGTAAGATAGAGGGGTTGGTTTTAAACAAGCTTTAGCTTCAACTGAAACCTTTTCTGTTAACTTGGACATTCAGAAAAATTTACTTTGAGTTTGTAAAACTGTTTCAAATCGGTTACAAGTGAACCAAAAAAATGCATTTGTTCAAACTAGATAATATACTGAGAATATATCCATAACTAATGAACTAACCTATGACAGCCCTGCACAGTCATTAAATAGATCTCTGGAGTAACCATCTGAGCTACTACATTTATGAAAGACGACAATGGTTGATCTCAGGATCATATAATGATGATTATATTTCATATTAGAGACCCTGACACCAAAACTATGACCTCAAACGTACTGTGTCTTTGTGAGCGGTTAGAAAAAAGAAGAAGAAAAAAAATGTTACTAAGCCTGATGTTGTTGCCATGAAGACAATCCTGTCATGTGAAAGCTTTAACCCTTTGAACCCTGAGCTGATTTTTCATTTCTCTGCTCAACAAAAAAAAAAAAATGCTTACCCATAATAAAATGTGTATATCTCTGCAACCACAGGGTCTATTTGAATAATTTTGGTGTCATCATAAAGGGAAAAGCTGTGGGACTTCTTGAGATGTGTTAATATGAGTATATGTGATACTGGTAATGAGTAAATGAAGATGGGACCCAGCAAAAATGATCTCTGCAAAGGTTGACTAGAGAGGTTCAAAGAGTTCAGGCGAGCTCTCTTTGGGAACAGTTTGGCTCCATCTACAAAATGATAAATTCCATTTGTCGATCAGTAATGATGATCAATACATCCAGATACAACAGTTTTTGGCATTTTGTTTTAAAATTCATATATTCATATTTATATATACAGAAGTTTTACATCTTTCATTTGGTGAAGCTCTTTTAGTCTCTCTGATTCTTTGCTGTAGAGAGTTTTGGCTGATATCACTGGAATCTGTGGAGTCTCTGCTTTCATCTGAAGTGTTGATCTTTCATTCTGCATGTAGCAGAAACAAACAAATGGGTTTACACAGTGGAGCTGTACAGACATCACTGTGTTATTTTGTGATCAGTGCATTATTTCACACTGTGTTTGCAAAGTGACATCAAAGTACACCCATTGGTGGACGTGGAAGAGATGAAGAGACGAAGACTATCTATCTATCTATCTATCTATCTATCTATCTATCTATCTATCTATCTATCTATCTATCTATCTATCTATCTATCTATCTATCTATCTATCTATCTATCTATCTATCTATCTATCTATCTATCTATCTATCTATCTATCTATCTATCTATCTATCTATCTATCTATCTATCTAAGTTAGGGAGCTATGTTAGATGTTAGTACTTTTCTAGGATATGAATGGCACCATCACACCTCCAGGATTTGAGAGCTCTGTCTGAACTCAGCACCATCCCAACTGATCACATAAAAAACAACAACCAGTAGTCTCTTCCTTTTATCTGTATCAAAGCCTTATAACTTATTTTGATTTAACGTTTTTTAAATATCTGAATAAACAGATTTTCTTTTACATTTGTCGTTAAAAAATATCAGTATGTGCCTGCATCATCGGAGTCCAAGAAAAAACTCTTCAGCATTAAATCTCATTTCTTTATGGAAGCTCTGGGAGGTTTGAAAATGAATAAATCAACACTGAAGTCAGAATATTCACCCTGTCTTTTTTTATTTAAGGATCAAACCCATTTCAATTATCAGCTCACAATTCATTAGAATTAGTTTAGTTAGTTTAAAATAATCTGACCTCATCTTCTGTCAGCCAACAGACGTCAGCACAGATTTACATATGAAGGCAGGGATCCTCTGCTAAGGGCCATCAAGCAGAAAGTCAGCAGATACAGAAGCAGATTACTGGGCCCTGAACATGTTGAGATTAGTGAGATTACTGAGCCTGTGGGGCCCTCATGTGGCCTGCAAGGGTAAAACTACACAGAGTGGTTTACAAATCACAGCAACCTCATGAGGAAATGAGACTGGACCTTTTGTTTGTTTCTTTCTTTTTTTTCTTTTTTTTTTTTAATCAAAGTCTTCTTATCTTTAATACATCCTGCAGGTACAAACTCAGCAGCAAATAGCTTTCTTTAGCATTGATTAGGATATTTATGTTTGTTTGTTTGTTTGTTTGTTTGTTTGTTTATGTTTGCTTTGAGTTTGTCTGGTGTGTATTTACAGCATCTTACTCTGCTTATATTTGTTTTGGACTTTCAGTGTTTCCAAGTTTGAGCCCATTTTTACTCTTTAGCCACCAAAAAAGTTGTTAACCCTGCATGCCAAATTATGATGCATGTTGCCTTTTTTTTGAATATTTTAAACCTGCGTTAACAGTCATTTTTAAAACTGTTAAGAAGTCAGATAGTGAGTATGTTTTGACAAGGTTTATATTTTGCTCTTCAAACTATTGTAGGCTGTGTTTTTAAATAGATGCAGAAACTGCAAAAATGAGTCAGTGTGTCAAATTGAGCTTTGGCTAAATCCTGCCCTTAAATGCAATAAGCCAATCACAGTGCATGTAGCCATTTCATTCCATTGAAATGCATTGCAGAGACTCTTTTTTCGTTCAGTTTTATGAGGTTTTTCTGAGATTTCAATCTTAAATATGGTCACACGGTGTTCATGGGGTACATGCAACTCTGACACAAGGTATCCTGAGAAGATGGGAGACAGAGTGTATTTTTAACCCTTTCCTTAAGCCACATCCCAATCCAGAAAAGTGTCTTCTTTGGATAAAGTTGTGCAGTTGACCACATCAACTCAACATGAATAAAATTAACAAGGATGTTTACGTCTGTTCTAAGGTAAGTCAACATCGTGTGTGAGGCAACATGTTCTCACTTTGCTGGAAATAAATATAAAGTTATCTTTAACACAAGAATCACCACAGCAGTTTGTTAGCTAAAATTAGCCTGACTTTAGCTTCTAGCTGTGTTTTTCATCACGTCTCTTTGTTTGTTAGAGTTCATTGGCCTGTTTTGTTGTTTTAGGTTTTGTTGTTTGGTGATCGTTGTTAGCTGTTGTCCAAAGGGCTCTAGTTAAACTATCGTTAGCTTCTGGAGCTTCGCTTTTAATGGAGCTGAGGCTTTTTATGGACCTTCTCAACAATAAAATGATTAATTTATCTCTCCAATGTGTAGTTTAGACCCTTTGATGACTTCTGGATGATACATGATTATTCTGTCTTCAAAAATCATCAATGGCCTCCTGCACTGAATGTTCATTGTTTGTCCGAGTGAGTGGAGGGGTGTGTGGCTTAGCCATAGCTCAGTTATAATGCAAGTTGGTAATAAGAGCATATAACATGTGAAAAATGAAAATAGGCCAGAGGTAGAGAAATGGATGAATGGAATATTTTCTACAACTGTATACAAACTTCAACAAAAACAACAGTTGTCTTCACAATTGCATTTAAAATAGTTTCCTTTTTTAAACCTTTCAATATGAAGTGTTTCTCTAATGTTCAGTATAACTTGGTTTCCTTTCAAAGGTGTCAGAGGTCACTGGTCAGCTGATTTGATTATATTGCTTTCCTAAACTGCTCCTTTGAGCTGTATTCCAGTCGGGTTGGGATCAGGTGAGTGAGCAGGTCCAAGAGAGAGCTTGTTGTGTTTTCCACCATGGAAGGTTATTTGTCTAAAGAAGAGCGCAGTGCCTCTCAGATGTCACTTTCACACCATCCCGATCCCGGAAAGGACCAACAAGTTCATCGCCATCAATGATTGCAGACCAGAACATCAAACCATCACTGCTTTGTTGACATCACAGTCCAGATGGAGCAGCATGGACCAGATGCCCACCGATCTAGTCCATTTGGTCCAGCCCATGTACATGGTGCCCCATTCCAGTCATTTTTTCCTCAATAGAGGTTTTGTCTTTGCCTTTTGGATCCTTGCCCCTCATCTTAGTGTCTACATCCAGTAGACCTGGGTACATAGTGACCTTACTGGTAGCTGAGGGTCTTTCTGAAACCTCTCATTTGATTCTCAACAGTTCTTGTCTGGATAATATTCAACAAGTAAATTCTTGGCTCTATCATTTGTATATCCACCCGTGCTCAGCTTAAAATCCTTTCCTCTTTTGTCAGGTCACTTTTTTTTACCCATGGTCAGAGTTAAATAGAACTGTATAATGAAGTGAAACACTTATGTTCTCGTGGTTTTTGATAAAGGATGTTCGACAGCTTTGTCGATTCAAACAGAAAGGGTTTTGTTAAAGCACAAGGCCTTAAACCGTACTAAAAAAACAGCCTTCCAGATTTTAAAGAAAAGATCACCTGCGTAATAATTTGGAGCAAAGTGTATTACCTGAAGAGAATCACTTGAAGGCCCCTTAGTCAAGACACCAGAACAGAAGCTCATTCTCTGCAAATGGCTTTAACTCACTGTATCTTACATTTACACTGTAGAAACTATATAAATCTATAAACAAGTGTTTATGTCTTATTGAAACTTGTCTTGTTCGACTTAATATGAGCCACAATCTCCGGACAAGTCCAGAATAAATTCTCATTCAAGATATTAAAGGAAATAAATGATGCTTGAAATGCTTTTAACTGTAAAATAAAAATAGATAAATAAATAAATAAATAAATTTATTATTATTATTATTATTATTATTATTATTATTATTATTATTAATAATAATAATAATAATAATAATAATAATAATAATAATAATAATAATAATAATAATAATAATAATGAACCTGCTTGTAAAAAGAGAGAAAAAAATACTTGTGTTTTATTTCTTGAAACAACAAGGCTATTAAAATAAGTCCTGACAGCAGGAGCTCTATGGGCTCAAAGACCCCCAATTTACACACCTGCACCACCAGTCACTTGATCTTTAGACCATAAGAAAAGAGAGCAGAAATATAACTTAGTGTGAATTTTCCATGTTTTAAAATTCTCGAAAAATGTTTTTTAAGGAGCAGTGAAAAAAATATTTTGTAGCTGGAATCAGGAAGTCGCAGGAAATATTTCCAGACAGCAGAGGGCAGTGAATGACGGCTAAAACGCTTCACCTCTCTACTTTGGCCAAAAAAAAGAAAAAGCTGGCAGATGTCCAAGATCAGATAAATGATTTAAAAATAAAAACTCTGTATTTTTTTCTTTTTAATTAATTTTTATATTTTTTTAAGGTGTCTGAAAACACTTGATCTGCTGTATGCCAGTGTTAGGGATGCCTACAGAGATTCTGCTTTGACACCACCTGGGTGAGGCTCTGGGGAACTGCTTTAAATGATTGGAGTGCACTTGTGAAAACAGATGAGAGCAGCAACCATAGACTTTATTTTATATTTTCTGTTTGTTTTATGTGTTTTTTACAGTTTCATCTGCCTGACACCTGAATTTCCCTCCAGATATTCTGTTCTGTTCTGTTCTGTTCTGTTCTGTTCTGTTCTGTTCTGTTCTGTTCTATTCTATTCTATCTGAATCAATAACCAATGGAACCTGAAACAGCTTTATTTAGAATGGATTGAAGCCCATCAGTCCATCATGAGTTTCTGCCATCCACTCTGTCTCAAGGTCTGATTCCCAGTGCAGACTCATTTGAAGGTTTGCAAAGAGCTGGCAAACATAGTCGCTGTTTTTCCTGCAGTACAGTTCGTACAGCATTTAACTCTTTGTGCATAGCCACTTTGTGAATTAGAAGATGTACTTTTGGCTTATTTGCACAGGCTTCCATTCATGAAAGTGTGTAGGCTTACAGTAAACGTTAACAAGAGATTCTACACCGGCAGTTCCACAGTCAGGGCCAAGGTCCATTTTCATTTTGGCCCCCAGCTTTCATTTTACAGTATATATTTTATGTCACTGAAATGATGTGAACATTTACATTTTCTTTCAAGGTCACAAACCGAACCAAAGTCTATCTGTAAGGTCTCACTATACTCCATTTAGACTGTGTATAGGCTACTTGTATAAAGGTAAAAACCCTGTACATTCTGCAGAAACTCAACAACTCTTACTGCTGAAATACACCAGATGCGTCTCCAGTCTGTCTCCGCTCTGTCACAGATCAGATGGGTTTCCATTCAAGTCAATGTGTCAACTCACTCTGGATCCGTTCTGTTGCTGTCCAGCTGCATGCCTGGTCCGGTGGGTCGCACCGAACACACAGCCATCCTATTTTTGCTGGATTCCGGAGCTGTGACGCTCATTTCAGAGTAGAGAAGCTCGAGCAGGACAGGAAGTAGTGCACAGAAACTACCTAAAAAGAGCCTGAGACTTTCAAAATAAAATACAATGTGTCAAAACCAGATCATATTTAGCTTTACCAATGCAAGGAAACATCACAATGAGCAAAGATACGCCAGGAATCAACAGGTTTGAGCTTTTAAAGCACAACGTGAATGGAGAGAGGTTTATTATTAGGGAAGTATGGGACTGGGGCAAAAATGTTGTTTGCAAGCTAAAATAGTCTTAACCTGAAAAACAATCCTGATCAAATCCAGATCCTGATCTTGCCATAAAAACATGCTGACATATTTGTCCCATATCGCCCCCTAATGGAGAACATTTTCCTTGGTGTGAAGCAGAGTTTGCTGATGTTTACGCAGCACGTAACACTACAGAAAACTGATCACTGATCATGTGGTATCAATAGGGTTACCAATTATCCCGTATTAGCCGGGACATCCTGTATTTTGGGCTAAATTAGTTTGTTTCATACGAGACTGCAACTGCCCTGTATTTTGACTATTAACTCTAGTAAATATAGTAAACTGCACTCAACAGATCCTAGATCAGATAAAACGGCGGTGGCAAATCAAGTGCCAATCACACCACCTGTCATCCAATCGCAAGCCTCCTTCGCATCAGTTGTATACTGTACAAATGCGGCAAATCTTGCCATGAAAAAAAAAAACAAACAAACAAACTAAAAAAGGTTAAAGTAATGGTGATGAGAAGTTTCAGAGTTTCAGGTCTGAGCTGCTGCAGCGTCCAATCAGTGAGTGATATCCCATATGGGGGCGTGTCTGTCAGTGAAAAGACTCCTGGGAAGCCTGCTCTAATGTCTCCTCGCTCATCGCTCCTCCAATCAGCCTCATCTCTCCTCCGAGCACCACTAATGCTTTGAGACGTCCTACAATATGGCACCTCAGAAAGAGACTGCAGTTTAACACTTTCAGGCGCACCATGTGTGTTGTGTGTTTTCTGAGAGAGTTGGGGACGCACTCAACATTAAGTCAACTTTCAGCCTTTACCACCCTGTTTTAAAACTCACTGTCATGCCTAAGATAATGAGATGGATATGATAAAATTTATCACCAACAATGACTTTTTGGTTGCATTTTACTTTTTATGATGTTTGTAGAGCCGTGTGGAGTAACGTAATGTCATCTTGCCCAAATCCATCCTGTAACTACCAGCCCAGCACCGTAAATCACTCACCTCCGTGACTGAAGTCTCTGCACCGTCCCTCACGTCACAAGCTGCTGACCCTGCTCCTGCTACCGACTCAATCTCAGTATCAATCTGCTGACAAAAGGGATCGGGATGAATTAATTAAGCATTGTTAACACCCTGGGGGTTGTTGGTGGTTTATTTGTTTAAATAAACAAATAAACCACCAACAACCCCCCCCCCCCCCCCCAAAAAAAAAAAACAAACCCCACCCCTTCTAAAAACCCAAAAAAACACCCCCCCTACCAACCCCCCAAAATCCCCCCTAATAAAAAAATAAATAAAAATAATAAAATAATAATAATAATAATAATTACTTGCTATTTAATTTTGATGTATTTTTGTATCACATTCGAATGTTTTTCTCTTTATGTGATTGCTTTCAGTAAAGCTGTGTGTGTGTGTGTTTGTGTGTGTGTGTGTGTGTGTGTGTGTGTGTGTGTGTGTGTGTGTGTGTGTGTGCGCGTGTGTGTGTGTGTGTGTTGTGGTTGAGGATGCTTAAAAAAAGCTTTGTCCATATGAATCTGACTTTGAATCAGAATGAAGAAGGATGTGTTGTGTTTAGAAAGGCACGGATGAAGATATTGAACATCACTTTTTCTAAAATCAGGCGTCATTGAAGAAATGACTCGCTGTGTTGATTTGATGTGTAGAAAATATTTCTTAAGATCACTACAAAGCTCTAAAGAAAGTTATCCCTCTCCATGTGGGTGAATCTTAGTAAGTTTGTGATCCATATGGAACCCTCACACTACAGTACTGTCCTGGTTCCTGGTTTAGACCCCTCAGGTTTCTATGGCAACAACGAAATGTGGAAAACGGGTCAAACATTCTCTGTTTGTATGTATTTATATCAAATGTAAGCCCTATTTTTGTTTAGACTTTTACAGAAAGTGATGAAATATACATTTTCAAATAGTCGATGATTCTGAAAGGTATTTTGTGATTCTCAGGGGGTCCTGACCCAAACTTTAGGAACCACTTAGGGACCATCAGTAGTTATCAGAGTATTTTTAGGATTATGGATTTGGGAGGAAGCTTGAGGAAACCAGCACATGCACAAGGAGAACATGCAGACTACACGCAGAAAGGTACCTACCCAGGAACCAGGAACCAGAGAGAGATTCTATCACTGGAAAGTATCCATCTAACTGAAGTAAGACATTTCCATTTATGTGTGAATTTGATTGTATAAATGACTTTATGGGTGTGACACAAGCTTCATATGCTATCATTGCCCTCTGCCTCCAGAAGAGTTGAGTGGACTCTCATCATGGCTCATCATACTTCTCCACAGTTTCTCTGACTCACTCAGTATGTTATTGTACACCATGTTTCTGAAAATCATGCACGTTTTTAACCTTAACAGCAAGAAGTGATAACTTTAAACTCTTTGATCACATTTGAAACTAAAAAAAAAACTTCCTTTAAAAATATGTCTCTGTGTGTCAGCCCTGTGACTGGCTGGTGACCAGTCCAGGATGTACCCCACCTCTCACCCTAAGACAGCTGGGACAGGCTCCAGACACCCTGAACAGGATAGCTACAACAAATATTTATACCTATACTCATGACAGTTAGACTCAGTGAGGAAAAATTCCAGAAACTTCCCTTAAAAATTTTTTATAATGTTTAAAAGTATTGCATTGTCTGCATGCATGTCTGCTTGTTAAAAAAATGTTTCATATATATAAGTACACGTTTATGACCAGGTAAATGCAGTTAATATATTTCTGTTCACTCTCTTTAATTTCTGAAAAATTCCCATGGAAAATTTCCGACTCTGAAAATTCCTGGAATTTTGCAACTCAACTTGCAGCTACATCTGAATACCCATAAATTCTCCCGTCACTGCTGGGACCTCAGTGAGATGATAATGGGTTCATAAAACCAGTGGTGATTCTAGAGACTGATGGGAACTCATGGCGACCCCTCAGACCAGTCACAGGAACAACACTGAGCTGCTCTGTTATCTTCGACAACTGATGTCACATGTCAAAGAACAAACATCACTGTGTAATGCTAACAGGTTAAGTTTTAGTGTTTTCCTCTTGAGTTTTCATTGAGCAATTATCAGTGTGCATACAACACTTTGGTGCTACTTCTTCATATAGTCGGAAATGTCACTTGTGGTAAAGCCCGAAAATCTATACAAGTGTCTTTGCTTTTTCTTTATTTCCTTGCAAGGAAGGAGCAATCAAAACAGAGCGTTGTACAGTCTGCAGAGAGGCTCAATGAGGGTCCGTCCCTCACAGTAGGATAAACAAGATGATTTCATACAGTTCATCAAAAGTCAACAGAAAAGCAATTTTTATAAGTGCATGTTTCGATTTCATTCTGAGTGCAGCTGAACACTTCCCGTTATCAAAGCGGTGTGATGGGTCAGATGTCTACCAGCCACTTCCTCTGTGATACAAACTATTAACACAATGAACTTTAAAATTCCCATTACACATTACATATTACTTTTGATTATCTATTAATCACTTCACAACACACTGCCTCAGGAAATTCAGACAAAGATCATCTAGTAACTTTTTTTTCTTCCTCACGGTGATGGGTTGGAGGTCATGTTTCACTTCACAAGACCTCAGAAGAAGAAGAAGAAGAAGAAGAAGAAGAAGAAGAAGAAGAAGAAGAAGAAGAAGAAGAAGAAGAAGAAGAAGTTATCTTGAAGTTTTTTACTAAGTTACTGAAGTTTTAAACATTTGGGTTTGGGTTGCTTTACCTTTGAATAGTAAATGCAGGCAGTATGATCTGTGTCCTGAAGTAATGTCTCTGAAAATAATGAGAGTTAAAGAATGTCATCAGGTTTTAAGGGGGAAATCAGTCAGTTTAACACAAACACAGCTGACTGAGTTTTGCCTTTCAGAGCTCTGTGTTGAGCATGTCATCAGGTCACGGTCGTCTCTGTCTGTTTGCTTTCCGTGTTGCAGAGCTCTTAATGTGATTAATGAAGAAGGCAGGGTGCGATGACTCTGTGATGGGTGTTTACGTTGAGCAGAATGTCAGCCAAAATGTTTATTCCTCCGATGATGAGCAGAGAGAGAGAGAGAGAGAGGAGCCAACATTCCCTGGACCTCCTTTTGCTGCAGCTCGTCTCTCTGATGCCAATTATGGTCATTACACTAAGCTGCAAACTGCACTGCCCATTGCTGATCTGATCATCAACTCTCAATGCCCCAGCCATCCTCTGGCTCCATTAGAAGAGGTGATACAGGATAATGGATAATCAATAATGTTTCTGATCTGAAACGCCTTTAAAAGATCTAAATACACAATAATTGATCATTATTTTCAGCCATCTTTATAACTTGTTTATCCGACAACACTATGATCTCTTCTGAATGGAGCCTTATGACTGATACTCAGAGTGTTGATCCAAAAATCTAAATAAATAATTAACAGCTATCGGTCATAAACTCACTATTTTGAAGACTGCAATTACAAACTGAAGAAGAGAAACCAAGGCCTGTAGCAGATGAATTTGAAATGAACTCATCATCTATAAAGCATTTTTGTTCCTGTGGGAGACAGGAGGGAGGATGGGGTTTGGCTTAGGAGGAAGAGGATGATCACAACAAATGTCAACCTTTTATAGCTCATGTCGAAGTCGCTAAATGTACTTGTTTTTACTCCTCTCAGTGGTTAATAATGCCATGTTAATGGACGCTATTCATATCTGTCTGCACACCAAACCCAGAGACTGAACTAAAAGAAGTAAAAAGTTAATGGAGCTACTCTTCCAGTATCAAAATGCTTCCTGTGGCTTACTGTTTGTCTGTTTCCATCAAGGCCGGAAATCCTGTGAACACTATATGAACCAGGTCAGTGACGTATGAAGAAAAAATAAAAGTAACTGTAACACACAGTCAGACCAGTAGAGGGCAGTAAGACAGCGACGAAGGCCATTCAGTAAAAGTGACAAGATAGAAAGAGAAGACTAGTTGGCTGTTTTTCAAACTGCCTACTACACAAGCAGTGCCTACTGATTTCACCAAAATTCAGTGTGGTGTAGGCAGTATGCCAAAACTTCCAAAATCTGCAGTTTGCAAAAAATTCCTTGATGTCCAACTGATCCAGGAAATGTCTCTGAAGGCATCTGACCAGTCTACCTGGCGTACTGTTTCCCCCAGTGCACAGCACTAATGCCGTTTGTCTATGCAGGCGACACTCGGGTTCAGGTGAATTAGGTGAAAGCCCAAATAAAACACTAATTATCTTTAAAAAATATATATATGTAAGTTCATAATATGGAAGTGGTTTTTACCATAGGGTGTAAGAAAAAAAAAATGATGTGTTCCAGATTTATTTTCAATAAACCATACTACTTTGGTGTGACATTTAATATTCTGCTGTGAAATATTTTTAATGCCTTTTCAGATTTGTTATTTGTTAAAAACAGGACCCTGAAATCTCTCCCTGAGTTTGATGATTTTCGAAATGAATTTAAAATGTTCTTAATTAATTAGTAGCTATATAAAGATAGAAATGTGTTTATCTCAAAGCTGAAATATGAATATGGCTGATAGATAAGGCTCTGGGAGGAGTGCGTCTAATGTGTAAAGTGGGGAATTGTCCTATTTCCATACCATCAAGTGTGGCTGAATCTGATTAATGGGTCATTGGGTAATACAGGTGTGGGTATAACGATTTGTAGGATTAGCTGTGGTGATGTGGCCCACAGAGATATTGTTTCAAGGGCCCCAGATTTCCTGGCAACGCCCCTGCAGGAGAGCATAAATGTGTGGATTTCTGCATCTGGTGTCTGTACTTCAAACTTAAGTATCACTACAGTGGTTGTCTGTAAGGGTAGAAACTGTTTAAAGTTAGACTTCTCTTCTTTCGGGCATTGTGGGGAAAACATTTAACCATCTGACGTTCATCAGATAAATAAGTAAACACTGCATTTATTTGGCAGACACATTAATATAAGACCAGTTTATTCTATGGTGTGGTCGGGAAATAAGAGTCTGATGTGCTTCAAAGTTCATGGTGTGAAAATGTGCTCTCCAGTGAGGAATGAGGGGAAACCTCTAACTCTCTGTGTCAGTGTGTAGTGAACTGATGCAGCTATTCTTGGCGAGTAATAAACATTTCTGAAATAACAACCCTCCATACCACATGTGGGTGGAACACATGAGGCTTTAGAGAATGCCACTGGCTTATTAACCAGCTTTAGTGTTGTGTTGGAATATAGTACAAAGTGCTACAACACCGACAGCTCCCCCCTGCAGCAGTCTAAGCTTATGGCCGCAATCTAAGATGCTCCAGCTCTAACTCTGAGCTTTATCAAGAAGGAAAGTTTGAAGCCTTCTCCTGTTTAATAGAGACAGTCTGCCTCCCGGACCCAGAATGGGAGATGAATCCACCTCCCAGACACAGAACAAGCAGGCTGCATGCTGGGAGTGCAGTGTTCAGTGTTCATACTAAGCATTTCTGCCCAAAATCACTAACTGCGTTTCCATTATTCATTTTCACAAATAAAAGCGATATTTCTGAAGTTTTAATAAACTACAATCACACCTTGTAGGTGTCTCCATTACGACTATATTTCTGCAAAACTTGAGTAAAATTTCGTCCCCCAAGATTCAATTGTGGAATACAGAAGTAGGGAGGAGGACTGTGACCAGCGGTAACCATGGATACCCCAAACATTTTAAGAGCTGAGCTGTTATTTTGATAGACGTAACTGTTGGTGTTGCTGATGTTTCCAACAGACGAAGGCAAAGGGCGTTAAAATATTGTTACGTCCATCCAGACACTGCAACAATGATGATGATGACGATTTGTGAACACTTGTGTTTTTAGTCACAGGTCACTGTCGGTCGTGACTACGTTAGCTCAAAAAAGGCATGAACAAAACACAGAATGAAAGTTATCATCTCCAGCTCATCTACACTCACACACCTCCGAAACACAGCTACTGTCTGCTTCAGCTTTGGTCTTCTACCAATGAAAAAGGTGGATTATCATGTCCTGTAAAATCAGTTAAGCTGCGTTTCAACTGCAGGAAGGTTCCCTTTAAAACAACGCGCATTTCCATCATGGGAACTAGGGTCTAGATTTAGTTCTAGGGTAATAAGTTTACCTGTGAAAACAGATTTTCAGCTGATATCCAGATTTTGGGGGTGCCTATAAATTGAATGATTCTGATTAGTGGAGCAGTCACAGTGTTTTTATTTCCCCCTCCCTCCCTCCCTCCTCAATGAGCTGACCCTCACCTGTGATGGACTTGGTTTAGTACCTCCTCAACAATCGTCTTCTTTGAGACCGATGGTGTTAATGTGTCTCTGTCAGCTCCCGGTGTTCCAGTTTAAAGAGTGACCCTGTAAACTGGAGACCTTCAGCTGAATGTGTCAGTTTGAGAAGGATGCATCCTGCTGAAAGTCATCAACCAACATGCTTCAGCTGAAACACGAGTCGTCTTCATGCTTTAGACACAGTTTCTTTCATCACAGTTAGTTCTTATCAGGCTGATTTCTGTCCAAATGCTCATTTTTCAGAGAAGTTCAATTTTATTGTTAAATACATTTAAAAATGATGATTGATTGACAGCTCTGTTTGCCAGTGAGGCTCCTGTAGCAGGGTAGAGGAACAACAACAAAACATTAAACACAAAAACACTAGTCATCAGTTACTCCTTCAGATCAAAACAAGAATCAGAACAGAGCAAAGGAGGAAGAACATTTACATTCAATATAAATCTGCTTGATGCTGTCACTAGTGACACTCAGCGTTTAGATTTCCTGACTCACTGAAAGCATCAGAAATGACAGATCCACCTCCATTCAACAAACAAACATTGTCTAAGTAGATTTCTTCATCTTTTGAGGACGGACCTGACAAAGCTTGACTTTTGACTTTTACTATTCTGCATCACGGTGTTGTTATTTCAGCGCACATAGGAGACATCATTACAAGAAAATCAGTCTCTTTTTCAGCTTCATACTGCTGAAGGAAGACAGAGTGATCAAGTCTCACTGTAGCAACCTGTGTACTGTTGAACGGAGACATACAGGACACAGCTCTGGGATGTGCTAGTGTTGCAGATCTACATAGACGAGGAAGCCTTGTTGGCTTGAAGTCAGTTAAAGGTTACAGCTTACCAGCTGCACTCGTTCAGCTCAGAGAAGTTTCCATCCATTGCTACAGGCACCTTTAACTTAATGTCAGTCATTAGACAGCAGACAGTGATTGTTAATGGGTTCAAAGATTGAATCAATAAAGACAAAGACCATTTGTGATGATGTTAACTATCATAGTGATAAATACTGAGTTTTATTCCACTTAGATGTTTCCTAATCCTCTTGTATTCTTTGTTTCATCAAATTTGCACCCCCCCCCCCCACCACCACCACCACCACAACCTGCAGACCAGACAAGAGACACATAAGGACAATGTAGCACTTACAACTCAACTCCTTTTTCTCCACCCAGTCACCTGTTTCCCTCATTGGTCTAGAATTAGTTACTTAATAACATGGCAGCAATTATTAGTTTGTTGTATAAAGAATATATAGTTAGAATATACTGAATAATCATCTAAACATGAAGTTTTGGAATTTATGACATTGAAGAACAACAGAGGAACACTTAAATTTGTTGACATAAATTCATAATGTCACTCACCTCATCATTATTTGTTTGCTAATTTCTTGCCACAGATCAAGCATGTATATTAAGTCAGCACACTGACTGTTTAATCAATCCATTCACGCAGAATTAAAATCCTCCTCCTCCTCCTCCTCCAGATTTTCTTTTTGTTGATTTAGGTATCCTACCAAGGGTGTCTTGGGAGGGGAGTCTTGACACAAGTTTGTGATTCAAATCCTGAAAACAACGGAACAACAGAGAGCGAAAAAGATGCAAGTGATCAGGCACTAAACTACGGGAGCTGTCAGGCTGTCCAAACTGATGGAGGTGTCATCGTGCAGAGCCATCAGTGCTGTGGAGATATTTCCACATTATAAATCGTTTTACATAAAAAGTATCCAATAACACATCACCTCATTTATCTGATATATAAGTTGCACCTGACTATAAGTTGCAGGAGCAGCTAAACTATGAAAAGAAGTATGACTTGTAGTCCAGAAAATACAGGACTGATCGGTCCACTGCGGACCAGACCGAAGGCCCTGTACTGAAACAGTCCAGTCCAAGAACGTGTACCATTACACCCTTAACAAAATGTATATATATGTATGTAAAAACATATATTAATAAAACCAGAATAAAAATTAGGACATGATAAAAATGTGAATGTAAAATTGTACTACCCTACCTGAAATACTTAACACACAGGAGCTCAGCTCCTTGACTCAAATCCACATCTGAGCAATTAAACAATAACAAAGTCTTTCACGTGAAGGCAGCGTGGACAACTCAGACCCTGAGACACGCAAGTAACACGTGAAGGCAGCGTGGGCAATTTGCAAGCTCACAACTGTGAACCAGTTCTCATCATTCACTTAAAACAGCTGCTTAAATAGAATAGAATATAATATAATAGAATAGAATAGAATAGAATAGAATGCATGTTATTAATTCCCTAAATGACTGACTCGTTCACAAACGTCACATCTCTTGTCAGCAGAAGGAAGCATGAAGTGCTCTAAAATGTCTTGGTAAACATCTGCGTAAACTCTGGACTTCAGAAAGCAGTGAACAAACAGCAGCGGATGAAATAACACCCCAAACCATCCCTGACTGTGGAAGCTTCACTCTGGACTTCAGGCAGCTTGGAGCTGAT
Organism: Labroides dimidiatus; assembly: GCA_030710495.1. NCBI lineage: Eukaryota > Metazoa > Chordata > Actinopteri > Labriformes > Labridae > Labroides > Labroides dimidiatus. The sequence goes on along the minus strand of CM061149.1, from coordinate 30,250,589 downwards.
CTGAGTGTGACACCATTAGTTTACAGTATTCAGCTCTTTCATTTTATTCAAATTCAATGAGATAGTGAATTCTGTGTTTTCATTAACTGTAAAGCCTAACCATCACAACTAAGAAATAAAGGTCTGAAATATTTCACTCTGTGTGACTGAATATATGAGTTAAATGTGCACTGAACAACTTAAATTAACTAATGCATCCATGATCTGAAATTTAATGAGCGTGTGTGTGTGTGTGTGTGTGTGTGTGTGTGTGTGTGTGTGTGTGTGTGTGTGTGTGTGTCAGAACCATCACCTTACCTTCTGAAATCCATCAGTTAGAGGACTGTAGCCTGAACTAACACTCTAAAAGTAGAAGCATGCCAATATAAGCCACTGGTGTGTTTGTTCTCTTGGAGGTTACAGAGAGAAGGCCCAGTTGTTCTCTGACTCTGACCCACAATCGGCCCTGACATGCTCCCCTAAATATAGCATTCTGTAGCACCTGTTGTCCCCGGTGCTTAGTAGACTGCTGGACTGTTTGTTTCAAGAGAATCAACAGGTGTAATTACTTCTTCACTCAGCATGGCTGTTAAAAAATGTGAACAAGCTGACCACAGACAATTCACCAACTGAGTCAACAATGATGTATTTGGAATTCTGCATAAATTGGTCATAAAATGTGTTCTGATCTTCATCTAGAGCCTGGCTCACACTACAGGATTTTAAAAATCTCAAAAGATTCTGAAATCAGGTTGATTCACACACATAAGGAGAATCTTCATACATTATCTTCTCGGATCAGAGAGAGCGAAGCACCACGTGATCTACGTCATCTCACAAAGCACTTCCTTGCCTTGTGTCCTTTCATTCCACACTTAAAACACATCACACTGGCATCTCTATCTTTACTGTTGCTGGTGTGTGTCTTGGTGGGGGCTCGACCTTGTCATATATGCGTTTTCATCACATTATCTGTCGGGTCTGCCGTGTCCATTTTCTCTGCATCTTCATATGTCCGTAGCCTTGTTTTAAAGTCTGAAAATGTAACATTATCTTGGTTCTGTGTTTCATGGACAGCTAGTGGCTTGGAAGAGTCTGGTAGCCCATTTAGTATCAGAGCTACAGTCAGTCCATCACTCAAAGTCTCGCCCGCATCCCGCTGAGCTGTTCTGGTGATATCTGCTCTTATCAAACAGTCAGTGACACTTTCATTGTCTGTCATGCATAGTTTGGTCATTGATGTGTATAAGTTTATAATCAGAGTATTACTTTTTCCAGAATAATGCTCTCTCAGCATCTTCAGAGCTTTCCTGCCATCGTCAGCAGCATCATGTTTGATCAGTGATAGGCTTTTATCATCTATCAGTCTTATTAGCTCAGCATAGCAGTCAGCATTTTTCCTTTCTATCTTCGGCTAGCTGCTCTTCATTAGCATCAGTGGGCTCATTCAAGATGGTCTGCCAAGAAATCTTGTTTCCTAAAGCTCACACTTACCTTCTGATCTGTAGAACAGAAGTTGTGGCGCCAGGACTCCCATCGCCATTTTGTTTGCGCCAATCTTTTAGCATGGACTGTTAGCTTGACAAACTTTTTCAAAGTTTAGCTTACTTATCAGTCTCATTGGCCTCTGCGTAATACCTGGTGTTATATTTCTTTCAAGAAGACAAAAGTTCACTTATCTCCAAGCTGGTCATCCTTGTTTGCAGAAGCTCCATGTATTTCTTCATGTTTAACTTCAGGCAGAACTAGCTTGTTAGCTTGTATCCAACTTCACTTCCTGGTGCCCTGGGCTGATAATCTGTGAAGTGTTTTTGGAGTGCACCGTGATCTCCTTGTAGCTGGACAACAAGCAAAGGTTATTGTGGCTACTACAACTACAAAGGTTACTATAACTGCAGTCAACACAGCCTGACAGAACATAACTGCAGGTGTTTTGGTTTCTCCTGTTTCATGCTTCATCAATACAACAGGGTGTAAACAGAGCATGGTGACGCAACACCCGCACGTACAGAGTAACCGTCTTCAGAACTGTGCAATACATTGAGCGAGGGCACTATCTACTACTATCTACTACTAACTACTACTTAACAGTAGTACTCAAGTCCAGGACTCAGACTTGTTGAGTCCGACTCGAGTCTGGATATGTCAGACAAGTGACTCGACTCGGTTTCGTGCACGGACGAGGACTTGGACTCAGACTCGAGCTCTGGCTGCATCAGGACTCGGAGGACTCAGGCTTAATTATCAATGAATGCTTTGTTAATTTTAATTCATTGTTTCTTTTCTCCTATCAGGTCCTAATAACAGATCAGTTTTCAGGCTGTGCTGACACGTATGGCAAGCCGTTTTAACATTTAAAAGCTGAGTTCGACTATCCGAAATTTGAATTTTGACTAGGTGAAATGTGAGTTACAGATATCCGTAATTCAATTTTGACTAGGCGAAATTCGAATTACAGATATCTTGAATTCAATTTTGCCTAGGCGAAATTACGGCGCGTTTGCCATTCATGTGTATTGGATGACTCATTGCGGATATCCAAAACGTCATTTCGGATATCCAAAATGTGAATTACAGATATCTACAAATGAATTTCGCCTAGGCGAAATTTAATTTAAGATATCCGGAAATACATTTTTAGATATCTTAAATTGAGGCGAATTAAAGATATCTGTAATTTGAATTCCGCCTAGGCGAAATTGAATTACAGATAACTTGAATTCAAATAACGGATATCCAAAATTCATTTGTAGATATCTTTAATTCACATGAGTCATCCAATACACATGAATGGCAAATGTGACGTAATTTCGCCTAGTCAAAATTGAATTATGGATATCTGTTAATGTACAGGTAGCTGGTGTTTTCCTGCTTGGCATTGCTGCCTGTCGCACCTCCTCCGGTGCCCACGGGTCAGCTGCAGGGTCGTCAGCTAGGAACCACCAATCATCAGCGTTTCGCTCCTTTAATCACTAGAACGTCTCCTGGTGGCGGAGCAGTGACAGGGACGTCTCCCTGCCACCCCCTGCAGCTGACAGATGCCCCCCCCTGCGGCTGTTGTCGGGGTTAGTTGTTCTTTCCCCAGCTCCTGTCCTTCCTCCTCAGCCAGAGCCAAAAACTGCCCTTCTCGGCCTCCTCTGCCAGGTCTTTTATGGCCCTTTTCAGTTTCCCTCCTGTCACTCCTGCGTCCTTCAGGAGGCGTGTGGCTGACTGCCCCGTGTAGCCTCGGCAGCCGACCTCCACTGGGTAGATTGTCGCCTTCCAACCAGCCTCCCGGCACTCAGCAGCCAGCTCTGAGTACTTGGCTTTCTTGCGCTCGAAGGCGGCCTCTATCTCCCCTTCTGATGGTACTGTGAGCTCGATGAGGTGCACCACTCTTGCCTTGGAGGACCACACCACGATGTCAGGGCGGAGAGATGTTATTGTGATCTCCGTGGGGAACCGGAGCTGCTTCTTGAGATCGACACTCATGTTCCACTCCTGGTCGGGGGAGAAGGGCCTTGGTATCTCTCTCATCCTGGTGCTTCTTTGTCCACCTCCTTCTTTGACAAAGCTGGTGTGGATCCCTGCTGGTGATTCCTTGCTGCCCCGTCGGCGCTCCTCCAACACCTCAGCCAGTTTCCCCAGGACCTGGTCGTGTCGCCATCTATAGCGCCCCTGGGAGAGTGCGATCTTGCAGCCTGACAGAATATGCTGGAGGCTTACGTTGGGAGCATTGCAGAGTGCACAAGATTCCTCATTCCCAAACCACTGGTGAAGGTTGCGAGGGCAGGGGAGAGTGTCGTATGTGGCACGAATGAGGAAGCTGATTCTTGCCTGCGGGATCTTCCAAAGGTCAGACCAACTGATCCTCCGGTCGACAACTCCCTCCCAAGTTGTCCAGTTTCCTTGTCGGCTCTGTGACACGGCCTTGATGTTGTAGCGTTCCTCTTCTGTCCTCGACACCTCTGCCACCACCATCTCCTTCCTCTCCTTGCGGTTAGCTTTAGACCAGAACCGTGGCGCTTCTCCCCATCCTAGTCCTGCCCTTCCTGCCTGGACTCTGCCCATGATCTCTTTGTGCTGGAGCCTGCTCACTGCTTGGTCGACCTCGGCTTGGACGCTCCACTTTCTGCCGGTGGGGACCTTGGCGTTGGCATCCCTCACTGACTGGTCAGTTGACGCTTTTAGCTCGAGGACAAGCCTGGTCTTTTCCTGCATGTAGCCAAGCCTGAGAGACTGCAGTGGGAGCTGCAGTGCATTCTTCCCAAAGAGACCCGTTTCAGAAAGGCAACGTGGCAGTCCCAGCCACTTTCTGATGAATGAATTGGCTTTTCCATCCATCTTACTTACAGCGGATGAGGAGATTTCGCTCATTTTCAGTGGCCACATCACCCTCCTGTAGAGAATCATCTGGTAGCACCAGACCTTGTATTTCCCAGGGAGTTGGCTCTGGTCGATCTTTGCCAGGCCGTCCGTAAGCTGTTTCATGACGGTCCTCCCCATCTGCTTGTCGGAAAGCTCTGCAGTGTACTGCCTCCCCAGGCTTTTAAGGGGCTGTTCCGACAAGAGGGGGATTTTCTCTCCCCCGACAACAAAGGTGGTGCTGTCGTTTCTGATTCCCCTTCTTAGTGACAGGCTGCGGGATTTGGAGGGCTTGATCTTCATTCTGGCCCATGACATCAACTCGTCCAGCCTTCTCAGCAGTCGAGATGTACATGCCGCCGTCTGGAGAAGGCTTGTGACGTCGTCCATGTAACTCCTCAGTGGGGGTAACCTTTGGCCAGATGGTAGTTTCAGTCCTCCCACCATTTGCCTTGCACCGATGAGAATTATTTCAAAGGCTGCCACGAACAAGACTGGAGAAATGGCACATCCCATTGCAATTCCCACTTCTAGATGCTGCCACCCAGTGGTGAATTCCTGGAGGGCAAAGCACATCTGCAGATCGCTGAAGTAGCGCGCTACCAGGTTCTTGATGCAGGGAGGCATGTAGAAGAACTCCAGGGCGTAGCTGATCAGCTGGTGGGGTACTGACCCATATGCATTTGCTAGATCAAGCCAGATGATATGCAGGTCAGTCTTCTCCCGCTTGGCCTTCTGGATCTGGTTCCAGATCATTGTGGCGTGCTCCACGCACCCTGGGAAACCTGGGACTCCTGCTTTTTGACAACTGGTGTCGATGTAGCTGTTCTCTAGCAGGTAGGTGGTCATCCTTCTGGCTAGTACTGAGAAGAAGATTTTCCCTTCTACGTTGAACAGGGCGATGTTTCGGAATTGGCCGATGTCTTTGGAATTTTCTTCCTTCGGGATGAAGACCGCTACAGCCCTCTGCCACTCTGATGGGATGAGCTGCTTCTTCCAGGCAATTCTGGAGAGGTGCCACAGCACCTCTAGCACCTTGGGGCAGTTCTTATACAGCTTGTAGGGGACTCCATTGGGGCCTGGTGCTGATGAGGACCTTGCCTTTTTCACGATTTGCCTGATCTCGCTGAGCTTGGGGGGTCTGGTGTTGAACTCGGCCGTGGGTGGCGCAGGCCGGGGCACGTATCCTGGTGTTCCTAGTGGGACATCTCTTAGCTGGTCGCTGAACTGCCTTTTTACATGCTGTTCCAGTTGTTCTCTGGTGGTTTCCAGCTCCCCGGACTTCTTTTCCTCCAACAGTTGCCTGGCGTGCTTGAAGGGATCCTTGAAAAAGCTGTTCCGCTCCTTCTGCTTCCGTTTGCTACGTTTGCGGATGCGTTCCGCTCTGCGCAGCCTGGATAGCCTTTGCCTGACCTCCTCCCACAGGACTTTCAGACCTTCTCTCTCTTCCGAGGTTGCCTTCCTCCAGCTCTTACGGAGCTGTCGGCGTCTTTGCACAAGCTGGATGATCTCCTTCTCCCTCCTCCCCCTCTTTCTGGTGGGAGTCCTCTGCTTGGGGGTGACTTCTCCAAACCTTTCTTTGCAGGTCTGGTATATGATATCCCCAAATAGGTTTAGCTTGGCTTCAACACCTCCATGCAACCTTTCCTGCAGCACCTTAACCAGGTCTGTATCCAAAGTGCGCCATGCCTCTGCTTCATTCGCCTTTGGCCATTTGATCTTGTTCCTTCTTGCTGGTTTCTTGGGTTCTGCTTTTGGTTCTGTTCTGTGTGAGATGGTAGGGACTGGGTGTTGGAGGTCATGTTGGGGATCGGCTTCCACCGGTGGGCTTTCTTCCTCTGCGCCGTCCATGCTTTCGGCAACATTGAGTCCAATAGCACTGTGGTTTTCTACCTGGCTTATGGTCTCTCTTGTCTTACCCGCTGACGCGGTGCAAGGTTGCTGTAGGCCTCTCTGACCGCACTTTGCTCTCCCCTGGTGGATCCGCAGCCCCCTGTACGTGGTCTCCTTTTTCCATCCGCAAACACACTTCCGGAGGATCTTCTCCTCATTGGCTGGAGCTCTGCTGTTCTCGTTGTCCGTTTCCATTGCCATTGTCGTTGCCGTGTTTTCCGTCCTATTAGGCCCATCTTTCATCCCACCTCTCGGAGGGCCTGCGGGTTGTTTCTTCCTTGTGTTTTCCGTAGTTGTGGGTGGGTGTCCCTCTTGCGAGAGACTAGTGGGTTGGGTAACTAGCCGCCCACTCCCTGTGCGGTCTTTCCCTGCTGTCATCCAGTCTTTCCTGGTTGTCCTCCAGTCTTCCCTGGACTCCAACTGCGCTGTTCTCAGTAGTCACTGGGGCCTCCAGAGCTTCAGTTAATGTACAGGTAGCTGGTGTTTTCCTGCTTGGCATTGCTGCCTGTCGCACCTCCTCCGGTGCCCACGGGTCAGCTGCAGGGTCGTCAGCTAGGAACCACCAATCATCAGCGTTTCGCTCCTTTAATCACTAGAACGTCTCCTGGTGGCGGAGCAGTGACAGGGACGTCTCCCTGTAATTCACATTTCGCCCAGGCAAAATTGAATTACAGTTATCTGTAATTCGATTTTCGGATAGTCGAACTCAGCTTTTAAATGTTAAAAAGGCTTGCCATAGACACGTGTTTGTTTACCTGCATGCGTGTTCATGTGACGTCTCCTTCGGTCTGTGGCAGGATGTCAAACGAGGAGCCACGGGTAGTGCGGTTTGTTTTTAAAGATGTTACAGTTAACATTGGCAAACGCTGAGTAACATGTTTGTTATGTTAGAAAAAATAAATAAATAAAGAGAAGACGGGGACATTTTTATTTCAAATAGAAAAACAAGATGGGAAATGTGGTGATGCGCTGCTCGTAGGAGAGCGAGTGTTGCTGTCTTCACAAAGATGCTCGTGGACCACTTCTTTTTCTGCGTTTCTTGTGGTGGCTGTGACATTTTAAACTCATTGGCTGCATGCTAACTACAGGAGGTCACAATCTTCACATGTTGTCATGCCTAAGTGCTTCTTCTCTCTCCCTTTCATTCAGTGCTGTGAAGCACACCTCACTTCTTCTTGATTGACAGTCAACTTCAAAATAAAAGTACCTTCTTCAAAATAATATTGATTATAATGCATGTGATTTAAAACACAAATATAACCCAAATGTCAAAAATGAATTTGTTTTAACAACTTTGAAACACATTAAGGCTGGTTTATGATTGCAACAGTCACAGAGAGAGTGTTGCCATCTTCACAGAGACGCCTGGAGCGCTTGAAAAAAGTTTTTTTCCTGCGTTTCTTGTGGTGGTTATTTTTTCTGACTGACACCACACGGAGTGTGCTCATATTACCTCTGTATTCATTATACTAACAGTCCATGCAATTAAGCCAAGGTTTCTAATAGAGTGTTTTACTAAACTGTCACACTGTAAAATTCAGATCAACAGACACTAATGTTAATTCAACATTAACAACAAAATATCCCATGGTCAGTCACATGGTCAGTCTAGGTTTGCACAGACCATAAGTTGTGGTCACACAGCAGAGTTTCTTATCCTGAACTCAGTCTTTGTTTATCATTCATTCATTCATCTTCTATACCGCTTATCCTGTTCAAGGTTGTGGCTGTCAGGAGCCTATCCCAGCTGACTTAGGCCCAGAGGCAGGTTACACCCTGGCTGACACACAGAGACAGACAACCTTTCACGCTCACACTCACACCTACGGGCAATTTCGAATCACCAACTGACCTGATGAGCATGTTTTTGGACGGTGGGAGGAAGCTGGAGTACCTGGAGAGAACCCACACATGCACGAGGAGAACATGTAAACTCCACACAGAAAGGTGCACCATGCCCGAAACCGGGATTTGAACCGGCCACATTTTTGCTGTGAAGCAACAGCACTAACAGCTGTGCTACTGTGCAGCCATTTATTTGTCATAATGTTTTATATTCTGAAAGTTAGATACTTAAAGTTTTACAAAGTGAGTTTCCTGTGTCCTGCTTTTGGGTCTTTTCCAGGACATGGGCTAAGGTACTGAGGACTCGACCTGGACTCGACTCAGATGAGGAGGACTCAACTCGACTCAATTTTTTTTTTTTTTTTTTTTTTTTTTTTTTTTTTTTTTACTTGGACTCAACTCGGTCTTGAACACTAAGAACTCGACTACAACACTGATACTTTGACTTACAGACTCCATTCACACGTCAGGACTTTATACTCTTGACTCATTGATTTTGCTGTCATTAACATTTACAGACTTTCTGTAAATCTCAGCTCTTATTATATTAACTTTTGTAAGGTTAAGATACAGTTCCCACTGTCAGTCTGTTCTGTCCCCTTCCTCTTTTTCCCTTCCCTCCCTTCCTCTTTCTTCTTCCCTCCTCCTTCACTTCTTTTTCACTTTCACTTCTTTGCTTCTTTCAGTGATTGTTCATTGTCGGTAACTGTGAGGACTTTCCAAGTTATCTTGAAAAAGTCTCACTTCAAGATATCTGCTTGACTGTAATCCACAACTCAAAATGAAATTATCAGAACCAATATAGGTTATTTATAAAATGTATTTCTTAGTTTTCTGATTGGGTCAGGCAGGACTTGATTGAATTATGGCATACCAAAGTCTCTATGACAACACCACGCAGACTGATTAATTTAGAATTAATGTTCTGTTACATAGCAGTCACTCCCATGGCTGCACTGTTGCAGAACAGACTTCAGTCTATAACAAACCATTAAAATCAATATATCTTTGACCAGCAGGGGGGGTTTGTGTGCACATGAAGCCTTGAGAAATGAACCATTTGGCCTGAAGGCTTCAAGGCTTCAAAAATCGGTCCATGTGCAGCATAAACAGTCTCTGACCCCTGCGCAACATCCAGTGTAGCTGTCACAACAAAAAATTACTTTGCTAAAAGTATGTCCTTAAATGTTAAGGAGCAGAACCAGCATAGTTAAATACGTACAAGTCAACACCCGGAATTCAACGCTTTACTCTGAACTGGCCTAACACCTGAATTTTAACACTGGATCAAACTCTTTGGATCAAGTGTCTGACTATTTTGACTAGGTTTTTGATAATAACTGGTTTATCCAAAAGTAAAGCGTAACAGCCAACCCTTGTCTCCCCTACTGATGACTCCTTTGCATAGATATGACAGCTCCAAATAAAATAAAATGTATAATTAAAAAAAATGACAGAAGAATGTGATGATCAACATGTAAAACTTGTTACAAACTGATTCAGAGAGTAGAAGCTTTTGGCAGCACTTTGTTCACATTAAAGATTCATTTATCTGGCTGCAGCTGTCCTCCAGTTGTCTTAACAGAACATTTACTGAGTGAGATTGTTGGGATCATAACTGATCACATTAACATTTATCTGATGGTTGACTTCCGCAGCGGTGGCTGATGGATGCTCTGTGACCCTCCCAGCAGGGAGCAGAGGAACAGTCCACAGAGTCAATACCGGACCTCCCGAGAGGTCTCGTGGCAGCGTCTTAATGCGCGTCTGTTCACTGCTGCGGCTTCACGCGAGGCTGACAGACGCACAGGCGCAGCTGAGAGGGAATGAAGGAGCTGCCGGAGAGGACGAAGAGGAATGAGAAGATGTCAGTGAAACTGAAGAGAGAAATAAGCGCCAAAGCTGAGTCCAGAAAATGCGCTGCGCGTTTCTGGAGAATTTTCCCTCACCTGGTGCTGTGTCTGTCTCTGGTCGGGTACGCGGCTCTGGGTGCGCTCATGTTCACATATATTGAAGGAAGGCACGCATCCACTATCCAGCCTGAGTACGAAACGTTCCTCAGTGACATTGTTACCAAGGTCCAGAACCTGACCGGTAAGTGGCCTCGGTACCGGTTTTACCTGTGCGTCTGTAATGTTCATGATTGAACTTCTTCATGTGGGCTTAGCGTGATGTATGTCCTTCCTTTCCTTCGCATGTGTTGTTTTTAACTCGCCAACAATTTCTGCTTATTCTCAGAAAATAACACTTCAATCCAACACATAGTGGAGCAAGTGGAGAAGGACATGAGGCGAGATTTTAAGTCCATTTGGCTGCAGACACCGGCCAGTTGGCATTTCTTTGGCTCCATGTTCTTCTGCTGCACAGTGTTCACCACAGTGGGTATGTCCATCAACTTTAGCTAACGGATACCTTTTGTTTTAGTCTTGATTGTCTTTTCTGTGACTGCCAGGTTAACAGCACCTAGGTTCCTTGAGCCTGCCTGTTTTGATGAATAGGAAATATTTTTTAAAAATCTATTAATAAGGTATACCGAGTACAGTTTAGACACTTTTTCTTTCTCCATTTTTGAACAGATATTGTACAAAAACTATACACTGAAAATAAGTGATTTTTCGTGTGCAGTTTGATTTGTTTGTTTACTATATAATTATTGATGATTATCACTTATAAGGTGTTCATTTTCCCCCCAGTTATGTCATAAACATGAGGTGCATTTTTACTATAGTACTGCCTCAGCTATACCCCATAAATGTACAGTTGAGACACCTACTGAAATCCACTGAAACCCACTGATGATGACTGAACATCAACTGTAAATGCAATGGATTTATTATAAGGCACAGAATAATGTTAAGTTATGTTTGATGGTCACAAAATGACAGAAAGCATTCATTGTGGAAGGGACATGGTAAAGTGAAACTCTTACCTTAGTAAAAAACACTTTTGCTGATATCTTGAGAGATATCGTGAGAGACGTCTGGTGCTCCCAGCCCAGCATGGCTCTAAATCACTACCAGACTCTTCTCCTCTGTTGTACTGAAATGGTGGAATGAATTACCCAACTCATTAAGATCCGCAGAGTCCCCTTCTACTTTTAAGAGAGGTCTGAAGACTCACCTGTTCAGGGAACACTTTGGACCTCAATCTGACCCTTCTCCTCTTTGTCCTCAGGTGTCAGATCAGAAAGTCTCGGACTGAGCTCTTAACAAATGAAAGCACTGAATATTGAAGGCTGCTGAATGTTGAATTCTAGTTTGTGGCTACTATTTAGATAGAATACTAAAAAAGAAGAAAAATAAATATTAAATAAATAAAGGGTGTGTGTGTGGGGGGGGGGGGGGGGGGGGGGGTCTGTGGGCACTTGATGGCAGAGTACCTGTGACCCAACTAACTTGAAGCATTTCTTCGCACTTAATAAGGTTTCTCCTTCTTGTTCAAATTCTTGTTTGTGTTGTACGTCGCTTTGGAAAAAAGCGTCTGCTAAATGAAGTTGTAGAATTGTAGAATCTTCTGACTGGATATGCTAAAACTCTTTTGAATTTACAGCCACCAAAGAGGATGCTTATATGCATGTGTATGAGAAAAAATCATGGCTCAGGCTTGCAGCACAGGCAAGATATGTAGGGTGTTTCAACTGTACACATCTCAACTATACTCAGTCTACCCTACAGCTGTTTGAGAGAGTAATAAAACTATTTTCACAAAATGGAACAAACAGCAGGATTTGTGCAACATGAATTTCACGTTTTAAGCTGGGTTTGCCTGTATGTGTTAAAATAGAAATATAAGACTCTGATCCAGCAGAGTCCGCTCAGGGGTTAGATTTAAATTAAGTTTCATGGTGAGAATCTCAATCGAAGTCCATCTAGTCTTGTTTTGTTTGTAGATCATTCAAGGCTTCACCCTCTCACTAATTCTGCTTAGATTTATTAGTCAAAGGAATTTCTCCTCCTCAGCCCTGTGATCTGTGTGACAACAGCTTGTTGTGCAAAATGTAAGCACTGTCTGCTGGTGTGTATGTGTGTGTGCGTGTGTGTGTGTGTGTGTGTGTGTGTGTGTGCCATAAATTAGTTTGCTGAAACCCGACATGATGACGAAGGTGGTGAGCTTTAAAAATAACTTCATAGAAATAACAAATTCTCTGCTGATGGTCTTGTGTTTTAGAGCCTTAAACTGAGACTGTTTGAAGAGTTGTCTTAAAGAAAGTACTATTAAAAAGTACTTTGATGTGGACCATAAAAACTGACTGCAGCATCAGCATTAAAGAGGGGGTATTTTGTTTAGTTTTGTCTTTACCCTGTCCCTGTAGTAGCTTACATGATTTATAGCCTAACACAATCCCAGTGGTGTTTAAGAAAAGCCTTATTTCAGCCTCTGTCAGAAACTCTTCATTCTAGCTACTGTCTCTTTAAGACTCCCCGCTCCACAAAACCCCCTTCCCTCTGACTGGCCAGCACCCTGGAGACCTGTTGGGGGCGGAGCTATGGGCAGACCCCTCCAATATGTCATGAACCAGTTAGGAGATCATAATGTGATGACGTCATAATATTATCAAGTCTTGTGACAATCTCATGCTATTTTTAGGACGGAGCAGATTACAGACAGACTCTGGGATTTCTGTAAGGTTTTATAAACCTGCATGTTTAGTCTGAACATCCAGCATTATTATTTTATACCCATGTTTATAAAATAGGAAAGAGACCCCCCCCCCCCCTAAACTAACACACTGGAGGCATTGGTTGTGCTCTATAAATACAAATGAATATACTCTTGATGTATTCTCAGATATGCTTAAAATGCATTTTCAAAATATTATTCATTAAATTCAGAAATGGTCACAAAGGTGACATAAATCATGTTGTTCAACTATTTTAAATATATTTCTCTCTTATTTTATATTAAATTTCCTTAATTTCAAAGAAGTGTGGAAACACTTTTTACATCATCACTTGAAATAATCACACATATGTACTTATCATTATTCATAAGGTAATTGGTCTTCAAATGCAGCCCATTAAAGATGCAGCCCCTGAATTTGGACGTAGCAGCTGTGTCCCAAATCACGTACTTCTGCACTCACGCTCACTATTTTGAGTGCAGAAGTGCGTTCAATCTGACAGTGTGGAAAAACACAGTGCACTCTGAATTCTCAGCTGGTGCACTCAAAACGGGCTTCAGCTGAATGGGAGCCTCTTATTTGACAAACTTGTAATCCTAATATCTAATAAATAGGAAAAGAAAAGTTATTAAAAAAATTCATCCCCTGCAAAGTGTGTGCTGATAGTGAAATTAGTGTTTCAGACCCAGGCCGTTTTTTGAACCAGGCTGTAAATACAGTGCTGCTTGAAAGTTTGTGAACCCCAGAAGACACTGTCACTGTTTTTGTAAAAAAAAAATTAAAATAACCTTATTTAATGCACATCCAAATCCCAATTTGTAAATGAAACATTTTTAAATAATGGACATACATAGAAAGAGATATTTTTATTGTTTAATTCAACAAAAGTGGATTATTTGACAACAACTGAGAATTTAATATGTGCAAAAGTATGTGAACCCTTGTAGTTAGTAGCTTGTGGCTCCTCCTTTTGTTTCGCTCTTGTTTGAGACAGCAAGAGAGAATGGGGAGACGTTGGGGGAAAACTTCAGGCAGCTCACACTTGAACAGAGTATGTGTCGCGATTGTCAGAAAAGACGACAGAGATCAGGTAGAGTCAAAGGAAGGAGCTTCAGAGATAAGCACTAAAAATAATTATGGCTTGTTTATATGTTCGCAATCAGAAATGTAATCATCAAAGCACAGTTGTATTTGAAATATGTTTTAAACTGTTGCATCTTTTCCGCATGATGTCTGCTATTGTTTGGCTACAAAACAGCTCCTCACACACCAACAGGTGACATCACAAAAACACGTTTGTGTTTGATCAGTCGAGCATCTTTAAGGCAGGCAGAAAAATGAAAACCTTGCCCCTTTACTTTTAAAAGTTCTGCCACAGCCTGTGCCATTCAAGCTAAAAGCACGTCAGCAACACCGGTATGATGGTATATGAAAATTTAGAACTATACAGAATATTACAGATGGCCTAGGAGTTTCAAGCTTTTTATTTTTCCTTTTTACTGTATGTCCATTTTTTTTTAGAAAGCTAAGTGTCAAAAACAGTACTGTACTCCATACAGTACTTGTTTGAAACATGATATTTTAACAACAAAAATACAGCAGCACCCTCCCTTGCTTCAAAAATGGTTTGATCCGCCCCATCACGCCCACCTTTCTCCTACTCGGGCTCTGAGTGCTCTATCACAGAGCAATGCTCTGCCTTTCAGAGTGGATGATATGCAGTAGTGGTGTAAGTACCTGGCTTAAACTAGAATATGTGATACATTTCTTACTGCTCAATGCAAACACATTACTACGAGGGATGCACCAAAAATTTGGCCACTGAAAATTTTAGGCTAAAACTGGCCTGACTATGACCAAATGAACACAGCTGAAACAGTATGTTGTGATGACACAAGCAAAATCACAGCCAGCATCTTGTTGTCTGAATAAGGGTCAACATGTCTCAGTCTGGACGTAACACAAGGTTTTGGCCTAGAATTTTCATTTTGGTGTATCCTTAATTATTAGTTTTACCAGTTCTCATTTTTGCTGCACTGAGCTGACGTTTTTGTTTGTCGTTTGATTCTAGCAGGGTTGCCTCTCTTCTTTTATTTTATTATAATTATTATTATTATTATTATTATTATTATTATTATTATTATTATTATTATTATTATTATTATTATTATTGTTGTTGTTGTTTTTGTTGTTGTTTTTTATGCACTTTGTTTGATTATTTCTATTTATGTATGTGTAATATATAATACAGACAAGAAGGAAAAAGGGCAGACAAACATTTGAAAAGTCAGTTTCTGTTATTTCTGTTAATGTGTTTTGCATGTTGTGCATCACATTTGA
This sequence comes from Labroides dimidiatus, assembly GCA_030710495.1. Lineage (NCBI taxonomy): Eukaryota > Metazoa > Chordata > Actinopteri > Labriformes > Labridae > Labroides > Labroides dimidiatus. Next base: position 30,235,567 of record CM061149.1, on the reverse strand, counting down.
AAAAAGCAAGTCCAAGGTCCACTTTTGGTATTTTTGGTACTCATTACAGGGGGCTGGTTTACTCCAGAAACATACATACTGTTTATGTTAAGGAGCTGCTGTATCAAAATGAGTTGTTCTTCACCCAGAAATCATGGTTACAATTTGTTTTTCTATGATTTCAATCCATTCCTCAGAATTTAAATAACCTGTATCAGATTTGATGGTTTAATAACAGACTTTCCCAGAAAGTGTTCTTTCACAAATGTGGGAATGAAATTGGGTTAAAATGTTTAAAACAGTGAATTTTATCTTGCCTGGCCGGGCAGCTCTCTGGGTGCTCAGCAGCCCTGGACCTCTGATCCTAGATTCTCCCCTGATGGACGCTCTACCAAATAGCACGATGTTGAAGGTTGCAATGTTTGATTTCTTCAATGGAAAGAGTAGGTGATGTTTGAGTAGAGCCAAAGAAGAAATGCTCCCAAGAAGAAAACACCACGTAAGGGATCATGTTTGGTTAGCAGGTAGAACCCTGATGCAAACTACCCGCTAACCAAACATTATCCAGCTTTTTACTAGCTTATTATTTATTATTATTACCCAGGTACATACTTGAGATACAAACTTAATACAAAAAATTACAAAAAATTACAAAAATTTACAATAAATAAACAAACAAACAAACAACAAATAATTACAATTTTATTTTATTAATATGAATATAATGAATTTTATTTATAAAGCACCTTTCTAAACACTCAAAGATGCTGGATGATTGATTAAAAAGTTTATGTAAACAGTTTTTAAAAAATATGACCTAATTTGGTGTGACGGCTGTTAGCCTCTCAGGTGGATTCCTTAATGGATGTTTTTCAACCCATTGTGGTCGAGCTAATGTTAACTGTCCTCTTTTGGCTCTCCTTTTCTCTGAGCTCTGTGGTTGAATCACCTTCAAAAATAAACTAAGTGACTAAACTTCAAACAGTGCTGCTTTCATCACCACCGCTCATGGAGCAAATGCTCCTCAGACTCACAGGAGCTTTAAACTCTCTGTATCAGATTTCGAGCCACGCGGGAAGTGATTAGATGTTAAACCTAAACTTCTTATTCAACCGTCTGAAACTTGCTAATGGTTTAAAATGATATAATGTTTAAGAATCTCTTTAGGATACATCACTCTGAGTCTTGCAGACACAAGCAAGTGAGTGGTTAAAGGAAGCCAGCTAATAGCTAATGGCTCTGCAGCAACAGGAAGTCCACAACTTACAGCAGAGAGAGGCTTTTTACATCACCACAAAAAGCCTATTAGACGTCATTTGAGGTTGGAGGCACATTTTCCTCTATTTTGTTTTGTTCGTCTGAAACTTCATTCGAGACTTCCAAGGAGAGGCTTCAAGGCGTCAACAGTGGCTCCACCAGTATCTGCGACTGTATCTCTTACTGTTCATTACTTTAAAACATTTACTGACCTCATCGAATGCACTGCCTTTATACATCTGTGGGTGGGTGTGTGTGTGTATGTGTATGTGTCAATACAAATTGATCCGGTAAAATCCTACACATAATTTGGACAGTAACCTCCAGAGGGATACGATGTTGTAAGAACAACTACGATCACAGGGACAGACGTGCTAAACAAAATCTGATGAAAGAGCAGCTACAGATCCTCCGCTTCTATGTCTCCTCTCCATTACGTATTGACTGAACACACTCTCATCCATCAACTTTCACTGGCTGCTTGCTCAGTCCTGCCGAGGACTGCCTGGAGTCCCAGGCCAAGGAGTTCCCCCTTGTTGGAGATCTGATGTAAACAGGCACCAGGGTCTCCTGCTGCTTTTCAACGAGCAGCCCAGGGCTGGCTGGCCCATTGAGCAATACAGGCAAACGCTCAGGGTGCTGTGGCTTTCAGGGGGCACCACAAAATTGGGGAAAAAGTAACCTTCATTATAATTATATTAAAACTGCTTATTTTATTGAAATTTAGTTGTTTGGTTTTTTTTTTACTCCATCCAATGACCTTATCCCTCTTTCATGCAGCGTTTTGCAGGGACACCACTGATGAATTTTGGGGACAGAAAGATCACATATCATCTAGAAGTCACCAAAAGGGTTTCAAATACACATTGGAAGAATGAATTAATCATCTTATTGTTGAGAAGTCCATAAAAAGCTTCATTTACAAGCCAAAATGTACAGGTCCTAGTGTAAACAGAACAATCATATCTCATTTCTGTAACCATCACCACTGAGGTTCAGGTTTTTGGCTCGGAATAAGAAAAATCTAACCTCCTTTTTACCATCTTTACCAAGAGAGTCTCTGTTAGTTTGGAGCTACAGTATTTACACTGAATCATTCAGCAGAGCATTTGCCAACCTTTGTTATCTGGGCTATTACAGATAAGCTAATGAAGCTAAGCTATAGAAGCTAACGTTAGTTTAACCAGAGCCCTTTGCACAACAGCTAACAATGATGGACGATCACCAAAGAACAAAAACTAGAACAAAACAGGCCAATGAACTCCAAGTGGCATGATGAACAACGCAGCTAGGAGCTAACGCTAGGCTAATGTTAGGCAAACTTTGGTTAATGTTAGAAATGTTAAAGATAACTTTATATTTCTTTCCAGCAAAGTGTATAACCCGACGTCGACTGTACTTATTACACACACATTGTGAATTATCGAAATTAGGTTATGACACCATTTAGCAACTTCTAGCGACTTTTATGACGACTAATAGTTACTTTCCTTGCTTAGGAACCTGCAACACTGGCTGAGACACAACCAGAGCACACCTGGGCAGAGCCAGTGGGAGTTAACACATTAACTAGAAAAGAAACCTATCAAATATTATGCCATGATGGAACACAGACAGTTCTGATGGGATTTGACTTAAACATCAGATTCAGGGAGACATTGCTGGAAACATCAAACCATGTATACATTTTAAGGCAAAACTTGATCACAGTTCCATGGTGTAGTGCTGTAGTTTCTGAAAAATAAAATCAAATTCAAACTAAAAAAATTCAAAGTCTTTAAGCTGTCTGTGTTCTGTACAAGTGGAAACCAACAGTCTAAAATGATGAAGTCTATGCTGAAGTGTAGAAAAGTGTGGTTCTTTAAAGGATAGCTGTAGAAACACCAGAAACCGCATACACAAGCATTAAAAAAACCTAACTTTACAGCAAAAATCAACATATTTAAAGCCTGGTGTGGGGTCTTCATAGTCCATATGCAGTCTATGGTTCAGTACAGCTCAAGTTTGCTTAGGATGAATGAAAGATTGGTAGACAAGGAATTCCAGGTTTGACACCTGGGGACTTGTTACCTTGTTTCTGCAGAGACAACCTTTTGTTTCAGGTTCATTGATCAATGAATTAGGGCTAAGCTACAGATCCTGCAGTAACCACAGCGTTATATTACTAACCTATTGATTTTCTTTATTTTTCCGGCAGGCTATGGAGAGATCTATCCAGTTACCCTTCTTGGTAAGGTGGTGTGTGTGCTGTACGCCATGGTAGGCATCCCTCTCATGCTTCTCGTCATCCTTGATGTTGGAGACTTCCTTGCTTTGCTGATGACACGAGCCTTTATCAAAATACACACCATCATCAAAAATCTACGTTCCCACACCTGGTCACCCCGAAAGGCTGAGAGGAAGGCAGAAACCTTGAGTCATCGGACCCTGGAAGATGGTACCTTTGTTTTTAGCCATGACGTGGTGGTCCGTGAACCCCTCGACATCCGGCAGGTACTGCACAGCCAGGCGGACATACGGCAAAAGTCTATTCAACTCCAGAATAACAAAGAGATCTTCGAGAAAATTCTTGCCAGGGAGAAGTTACTTCGAAAAGGCCCACTACTCAGGACCCTGTCCTGTCCAGAACTAGCCCGGCTTCCTGCACTCCCCAGAGGATGCACCATCTGGGACTTCACAGGTTTGGGGGATGGGATGGAAACTCTGGATGTACCCTTTGTTCTGATTCTTTTCATCGTGTTTGCCTACATTTTGTTTGGCGGTTTGATTCTACCACGGTGGGAAAAGGAATTCAAGGGCTTTGACCCCTTCTACTTTTGCTTCATCACGCTCACCACCATCGGATTTGGGGACATTGTACCAAAACACCCCAAATTCTTCATGCTGACTTCACTTTTTATCATTGTCGGCATGGCCATCATGTCCATGGCTTTCAAGCTGTGCCAAAAACGACTTGTAATCTGCTACCGCCAGTGCATTAAGTTCATTAGCAGAGGAAACGCTGAAACATTCATAAAAGAAGACAATGATTGATCCCCAGGAGGATATCTGACAAAGAGTTCTTTGAGTTTGAAGCAGACTCAGATGGGAGCATATTGGCAGTGGGTTCTTTGCTGGATGTCTCATTGTAAGCATGCACAAAATAAACACTATGCATGTGTTCAAAGTCTTTGCCCAGCAAAGGAAAGTTCCTCAAAATGCCTCCTATCAAAACAGATGTTTAAGTATTGTGTTACACCGTTTTGTCAGGTCACATTTCTTACTCTCCTCTAGAAAACCCAAACAGTTATTTCCTTTAATGTTTATTATTTTCAGTCATACCAAATTACCAAATGGCTTGCTATTCACAACGGAATTTGAAACTACCATTACATTTTAGAAAAAAACGTGAAATGTCAAAATAAAATACCTGGCTGAATATATATCTCTACTGTCGTGGTCGATAGATTAGTAACATGACTGGTTTTAAAAAATGTACATAGGGGACCAGGTAGAACAGAAAAATGAATGTGCATGATCTTTGGACCCTTAGGCAACACTGCATTGAAAACAGACGAAACAGACATGACTCTGTAATGCAGTGGTTCCCAGCCTGGGGTCCGTGTCCCCCACAAGGGGGTGCCAGAGAGCTCGGGGGTAGGGGGTGGGGTGTCAAAGGATTTTGACTGATCTGAGGCTATGAGATTGTCAAAATATATATTTGTGCATCTTGAATTAAAAAAATAATAATAATAACACAATTAGAGGGGTAAACAAAAGTTTGTGTAAACCCATTTAGAGATAATTTTTTTGTCCACATTTAAAAATATGACTTTTTAGTAACCACACCTCTGTAACCTCTGAAACTCTGTGACCGTAGCAGTGTTAGTGACCTCAGAAACACTGAGGACTGACTGGTTAGACACAGTTGTCATTTCATCCAGAGATTTTTTTTCTGCATTTCCTGTGTCTTGTGTTATTTTCACATTATTTTTCCCAACTCTCCGCTACACAGTGTGCTTGTCTGTGCGTGTTTGTGTGTCTGGTATGCACAGTGGGGCTGGACTCTGCTGTGCGTGATTCGGGGAGCAGAGGAGTTGTGCTGATGTAGAAACAGAAACGACATCCCGTCATGTGAGTAAGATAGACAAAATAAGGCTGTTTAGTCTGTTAAATAAAAGAAGGTATAGACCTGATCTATAAGAGAGGAAACCTTAAATTACTTCTGCTGTGATCTGACGCTTTTGGTTGCATTATAAGATATAAGAAATATTTAAATGATCCTGCAATTTTCATCTGTATACAGAGAAAAATATAATTCACATACAGTCTAAACCAAAGAGTAATGGAAAAAAAAAACAATAATTCATGTTCATCTTTGCAATTCAGGATTTGTAACTAGTCACGTCTACACTTTTTTTTTTTTGGCGCATGTTTTCAGCTCATTAACAAACCACATTCTGCACGTGTTACAACAGCATGGCTCAGTAGTAGAAGAGTCCACATTCAGTACTGGCTTGTCACTGTTTTGAAAACATTTGGAGCATTGTGGAATAAAAAATAAAACGAAAAGAGACCCTGAACTTTTGAGCTGCTGAAATCTTATATTAGACAAGAATAAGGCTATATTTCACTTCCTAGATGACAGCAGTGGGTCTCCTGGCAGAGAGTCTTTAAGAGACAGCAGTAAGAATTAAGCACATTGGTGTTTTGTCAAACACCAGTGAGGGAAAAATAGTAGGTTTTTTAATCTGTAAATCATGTAAAGATACTACAAGGGAACTAGAGGGACATTGTAAAGACCTAAAGATGCCCATACTATTTCTTTAAAGGCTCTGTGAGGACTATCAGTTGATTGCACTTTTGGCCATAATGTGATGTCTTTCCAGGATAAAGACTCCGTTTCCCATGAGCACCATCACCCCCTGATGTAAAGACTTGACTTTAAACAAGGTGTGCATTTGTTGCGCTATTTGTTGAAACAAGTCAGCAAACAAACTTTGTAAACTCAGTTTGTATTTTAGTGTCCTGAAGGTGAGCAGACTGTCTGGTGAGTGTTCCTCACAGCCCGGTGCTCTGAGACGTGTCTGTAACGTGTAATCTTAGTGAATCCTGGTTCTGTCCCACCAGAGCTCATCTACCAACTCCAACCTCACCAATCATAGCTAACGTAACCTCACTCTTCATTTTATTGACAGACTCTCAAGTTTGATCAGATCACTGCAGGATAACGGCTGCATGTGGGTTGGAATGAACAGATGAATGAATGAATAAATGAATGAATGAATGAAGTATTAAAAGTGTTTGTTTCGCAAGTACTGGCAAATTTATCAACTACAAACCGGAATACAGGGAACACGTCACCTGAAAGTCTGAGCTGTCTTGATGCAGAATTTCTTGTCATGGAACAGAAGAAAAAATCAGACAACAAGTGTCACAGATAGTGTGGTCAAGGAAAGCCTCATACACCTCTTTACTGCTGTGCACTGTGTGAGTCACAGTGGGGTGGAGCCTGAAGGCGGTGTACAATGTAAACAGGTCAGCCAGCCTATCACAGGACTAACATGCAGAGACAGACGAGTAAGTAAGAAATTCTTTAAATACGCACAAGAACAAACTGAAATGTTGGTTGGTTGACCCGGCCTCCATGATTTTATGTTCCTTTGTATTTTTGGAAGAAGCAGTACCACCTTGTTGAACTTAGATGAGCACATTACTCTTGTTGGTATGTACAGTATGTTCTTGAAGTGTAGCCACAAGAATAAACACACAACATGAGTCTAACCACTCACTCCAGCAACATGGACGTAATGGAAGAGTGGGCATAATGGATGGAGAGAGGTTGTGGCTTCCTCTGATCCCAGTGGGATCATCATTTCCAGTAAGCTCGTCCTCTGTTTGATGCTAAGCAGTGACACAAACTTGGTTCATGTTTTATCACTATCTGTTAGGCTTCCACAATAAACCCTGAGCTTTGCTTTGCTGTGTGACTCCTTGTGTATTTCATGTTTCCATTAAATCATTATTTTACAAAAAAACAGGCAACTTGTTTTGAACCATTCTTCACATAAAAGTGTTTTGTTTGCATCTGTATTGTCTCTTTTCATTTATTTATTAATTCTTGAGTTTTATTTTGTTGCTAATGTCCTCTGCAGCCTTTGCTTGTTTTCTTGTTGGGTTGGATTTTCAACCTGCTTCTTTCATCTCTCTGAAGATTCAAACAAACATGACTCTTTCCATGAGAAAAATATCTATAGGTTATGTTTTTACACTGATGTTTAATAAGCAGACAAATACACACATGATGAAAAATTTTAAGACAATATGCAAGAATTTACATTTTGCATCATTGGATCTTTAAAAGGTTCTAAGAAGAGTGTCAAATGCAAAAAAAGAAGAAATGGGAGTGATACAACAAAAAGAGTAAGCAATTTATTGCAACCAACAGTTAAAGTGAAACAGTCTGTTCATCAGCAGATCAAAGTTGAAGACCACAGCTCTGAAAACCCCCTAAAATAAACATAAAAGTTTGAAAAAATGACTCAGTCATGAGGAGCTCCATCGTTCTTGTTGATCATTTCAGAAATTGGTTTGTTCATGTTTGATGTGGGTGTTTCCAGGAGGCTCATGGGCTCATGTTTCTCCAAGTGGTGAAGATGTCTTCATGGACGACGTCCACTGTCTGGAACTGACGTCCATTTTTGTAAGCTTCCCTCTCCATCCATCCCCAAATGTTCTCAGAGTGATTTAGATCAGGGGAAGACGCAGGATGGTCCAAAGAGTGAGCTGATTCCTCTGGAAGAAGTCCTTTGTCAGGCGGCCATTGTGACCTGCAGCGTTGTCCTGTTGATAAACCCAGTCATTAGCACACAGACCAGGGCCCTCAGTCATGAAGGACGCCCCCTGCTACATCTCCACACAGCCAGCCCCCGTTTGACGGCCCTGAACAACCTGAAGCTCCATTGTTCCACTGAAGGAAAAAGCAGCTCAGATCATGATGGCGCCCCCTCCACTGTGCCGCCTAGAAACCATCTCCAGTGGGATCTCCTCGCCATGTCAGGAACGTTGAAGCCATCAGGACCGTCAAGGTCACGTTTTTTCTCCTCAGAGAATCAAACTTTCTTCCTCCTTTCAGTGTCCCATGTTTGCTGCTCCCTTCATCGTGTTCAGCTCTTCTCTCTCAGACGCCATCTGATGGTTATTGGGCTGCGGTCGACACCAGTAACAGCCTTCATTTGGGTTGATGATGGTCTCAGGTCTTGACAGAGAGCCAATCAAACCCTCTGGCTCAGCTCTGGTGAATTGTTTTGGGGGGGTTTAATTCTTGACTTTTTTGTACCTTTACCCTCAGGATCTTTGAAGAAATTCAAAATGACTGTCTTACTGCGTCCAACCTCAGCAGCGATGACGTGTTGTGAGAGGCCTTGATATGCAGCTCAACAATCCAACCACGTTCAAAGAGAGAAATCTCTCTCCCATTTCTTCTTTCTGCATTTTGAAACTCTACTAAGAACCTTTTTAAGATCCAACAGTGTAAAATGTACATTTGTGCAATTATCTAGCTGGTCTTAAAATTTTGATCAGGTCATCTGTGTGGAAGCTAGCAGTGTATGAGGTATTAATCACCATCTGGAGAACCTGGCCCTCTGAGGATGCCGACATGAGTGATTCTACATGTGTTGTTTATGATACTTTCACATCTGTCTTATAGTGACTGTCTGGTCCATCAAGTGCTTCTACAATCAAGCCTGATAAAAACACTACATGAAAAAAGAGTCTGATCCTCACTGCTGCCTTATAAGTAAATAGAAGATGGTAAGTAATTTCATTGATTTCTATTAGGTAAAGTAGTGTTCCCAAGTTTCAGTGGACTTTCTGTAAACTTTAGCAGAGCTGCAGCAGATTCACCAGAGCAGCACCAGGTGGGGAATGTTAAGTCATTCTGTCTGATGTTTCTCCAACACAGCTTTCTGTGGGAGGTCTTCTTGCTGTGAAGCAACAGCGCCAACAGCAGTCAAAATTCATGAATAACACATATTCATGTCTGAGTTTCTATGGCTGTCCCAGCTTAATGTTTTTGTGTGTCTAGGGATGGCTGTCTTGCTCTCATGATATTAGCTGACATTTGACTCCTCTCACTTCATGAGTGTTTGACAGCCTCACATCTTCTAAATGGCTTTCACTTGTACCAAAGAGAGTGAGAGCTCACGTTACCACTTTAGATACTGAACATTCAGATTTTCAATCCTCTACATTACAAACCTCTCTGTCTGTAAACGGATCAAAATATTCTGTTCCAAAAACAACACGAGCACTTCACAAGACTTCCTGAAATAATGAGGGCATCACGTAAGGATCGCCTGACTGGATCATGGCACGCTGGAGGAGCGGGCCTCAAACACCAAGGTCTGCCCAAAGCTCTGCCCCTGACAGGCCTCCAGAGTGTTGGCCAATCAGACAAAAGCGGGTTTGTGGAGCAGGGAGCCTTTAAGAGACAGCAGCTAAAACAAAGTGGTTCAGACAGAAGCTGAAATAAGTTTTCTGAAACACCGGCTAGAGGAAAAAAAAAAGAGAGATTTTTTGGGCTGCAAATCATGTAAAGATACTAAAACGATACTCAGGTGGTGCTTCTTTTTAGATTTTATACTGTTCCTCTAAGTCTAAAAAAACACATCACCACCTCTTTAACACCTTTTGTCAAGTCAAATGAGGTTTGATATCAAAAAGTCATTTTTGTACTAGTTTAAGTTTGTTCTGCTGCAGTCAGTGACTTCGCTCAATATCCGGCCAGACATACAGAAAAAAAAAAAAAAAAGTTTTCACTAAAATTGAGTTTAAGGTTAAGGTGTTGTGGGGGCACAGATATTTGCAGCTTCAAGATTCTGAATAAGCAGAGGAAAACATACGCAGCCTTAGGATGCTGAGAGTGTCCTAAGAGTTAATGCACGAAAAGCCTTGGATGGGTCAGGTGAGTCATTTTATGAACGATTATTCTCTTAACTTGAATCAAACAAGATGTTCAACAGAGAAATGGTTAATATAGCAGACACAGACCATAGAACTGTTTGTGCACCAAAAAAAAAAAAAAAAAAGGCTAACACGGGTACCTTTATGTACCCCACAAGCATCATGTTAGAGATGGTAATAGTGATCAAATCTACACTCTTTATACTTAAATTTAAAGGTACAGTCAAAGGCTGAGCTCAAAGGCTTTGTTGTTTTGATTTGACTTTTGGTTTGGTTCATATTTATTTGGGAGATCCATTTTACTATGCTTTGTACCAGGCTGTAAGCATGTTTATTTTGGCTGTGAAAATGGCTTTTTTTTTGCTCACATGTCTCTGTGGTTTCCAGTATTTCCTCAGTCTCAAGCAGACATTCAACTAACAGCACATTTCAGCACTTCAACATTCCCCCATACTTTTAGTCTAGAGGTTGCTGCTTTATTGTCTTGTTTTTGTGTTTATGATAATAGACGCTGACTGAGACGTCTTAATATAACTTGCAGTATTTATGTATGGCTGTGATGTACAGGCACCTGTGTATAGAGTGTTTTCATCAACTCAAGATCGGCCATGTTGGAGGCACCCTCACAACAGAATGGAACTGAGCTGGATTATTGTCCCAAATGGTAAATTGGTGAATTATTCCCATGTTTTTGGCTGCACTAACTGGTCAGACTGAGAAAAACATCTCAGATACTTTTGACTACCAAAAATCATCACAAATCGGGGTGAGGAGATTGTGGCTATAGCGCCACCAAGATTTCCAAGGCAACAATCTGCACAACGTTTGAGTCTGTTCACAACATTTCATGTCAGGTAGGTCATATTCTCTGTCCATAGCATCTTAAAGTCACACGTTAGTAAGAGTTAACACATTATGATAGAGTATTACTTAAATGGAGAGGTAAGTCACGTCATAAATAGTACTTAAGTAAAACTCTGTGTCTTTCAGGGGGCTTTTTTTAAAATGCCACAAAGTGAGCCTCTCCCAAGAGAACATCATTAATTCTGTGGACCCCCTCCCCAATAAAATATAGAGCAGTATCATCTATGTTTTTAAACCTTTGGCTAAATGATGATGAAGATGCTAACTACTCGTATGGTTCCCTCCAGTCTCTTAGGTGTAATAGAGCGTACAAAATATCTCTCTTTTTCATGCTAGACGAGTCCTTCAGGATAAGTTTGTTTTGTTTTTTGCAGTCACATTTGTTTGTAGATTAGATGTCTTAAAAACATTTTACTGTGCACTTCTGTCTCTGTCCATTCAATGTTTACATTTGTGTTCCCCCAATATGGATGCATATGAAGGCAACTACTCAAAACGTGATGTCAGTGCAAACACTCAATAAGAAAGTGAACTTCACTTAACTAAACTGGACTGCGTCTGCGCATAGCATGAAGCAATCACAGTCATATCTCATTCAACAACCAATAGGGTAGCATCTTGATAATTCATCGTTTGACAGTGTTGCTAAGTAACCATACTACTATTCTGCATGAATAAGTTATGACCTCACTTTCCTTCATATCACCTGTCTGTGGTAAAATACCTGATTCTGAGATAACAGTGTTCGTTTCCATTAGCATCATGCTGCTAAACACATGTGGCTAAAACCAAACTACAGACTCATGACAATTTAAAAAATGAACAAACCATGAATCTACATGGGTCTCCATCATTCACAGGGTCTGAAACTTTGACATTTGTGATTACTGTCTTGAGAAATATTAAAAATTGTGTTTTCAGCAAGAAATGACAAAAAAAAATCCTGTTTGTATCCAACAATAATTTTTATTATCATTTTTTAATCAGAGGCAGATGTTATAATTAAACAGGGACTTGTGTGTATTGAATGTTTTATAAAAAATTAATAGTAGTAGTTGTAGTGTCAGTTATTTTGGAGATCAAGTAATGTAGTTGTAAACACACTGTACTGTATAAAATAAAAAAGTGTTCCACCTCAGTGAGTAAATATTGCAGTAGCATAACTTGAACACAAGGGGACGCTGCTGTTTAATAATGAGGATGAGTGAAAACAGCGCTCTGTATCAATGATGCTGTTCATAACCATATCCTTAAAGCTTTGAGATATGCAGGTAAGCCCACAGGAGGGCGCCAAAGTCAATAAAAAAAACAAAGTTGAGCAGTAAGTTGAGCTTATTGTCCAAATTGAGTCTTAATTGTTGGTCGCTTTGATTTCATAAACTACACATCTTTATTGATCTTTGGTTTCAACACAAATAATCATTAAATCTGCACCAGGTTACGTGTGACGGGTCAAACAACATGACTTTATCAAACCAAGATGGACTCTTTTAAGATGATGATTTTTAAGATTATTCTTGGAAAAAGTCAGTGTTTTGAATCCATAGCCTGTCTTTTTTATTCTTTTGATAAATTTTAAGACCTATATTTCTGTCTGTCAAAACACACTAATCCAGTACCCAGCTGTCCTATCCTTTGTATTCTTAATTTGTAACCAAAGGACTGTGAGCTAAACAGTTGAGAGAAGAAAATTACTGACTTTTGTTTAGTTGGGCTGGAAGCTTGATTTCTCTCTGCTGGAAAGATGTCAACACCCGGTTGGTTGATCGCTGTCTGAAAGAGCTATCAGCATGCCTTGGTCTGAAAAACTAACACACACAATTAAAAAGAAATCAACTGATTTGAAGAGGTCTGGAACTCCTTTATTGCATCCTTAAGAAACTTTGGTAACGTGAAGGTGATTTGTCCTTAACTGTTGATACCTTAACCATGTGACGCTAAGCTGTGTAAGATTACCAATGTCGCTAGTTTTACATTTTGTTCTTTATTTCTTTTTTAGTTTAGGATTGGGGAGTGGATTACTTTATAGTTTAGTTCATTTTATGTTTTGCTCAACGTGTTTAAATGTATTTTTGTGAACTCGTAAAAACCCATCTGATGAACACAGATTCCCATCTGATAAACAGTGGGAGTGAGGAAAAGGAGAGAGTAACAACAGCTTTGATAGAAATCCAGTGAAATTATCATAATTGTTTTGTTCTTTGCTTTGTTAATTTAGAGGAATAAAATTGACAAAACTGAGTTTCACAAAAAAACAATACTCAAGTAAAGTACAGATATTGTACTGATAATGGACTAGAGCCCGACCGGAAGGTGTTTTGATGCAGAATGTGCTCCAAATGCAGCTTTCTATCCAAAAAGTCAAATCAAAGACAAAGAGATGAAGACAGAGGAAGAGAAAAAAATAACAATATCCGATATATCAGCTAATAAAGAAAATAAGAACATTGATTTACACAGGATACTGGACATGAACACCAATTTTTATAATACCCCAAAAATGATTGAATTGAATTGTAGCAGAACACGACTAAATTAAAATAAGGAAATTTAATTAGTAACACTGTCAACAGTCACTGTAAACTCACTAATTCCACAAAGATGAAACTTAAACCACCTAAAAACGGTATGATATTCTCCTGTTAAAGTATCAGATAAGATCCACTCCCAAAAAAAAATGTGTTACCAGAGTGCAAAATATAACATCCAAAAGTTTGTAAAGGTAAAATACTAAAATACAAAATGTTAGTAAGAAAGAACAAAATACGCAAAATACAGAGCAAGTGTCGGAGTGGAGATTCAATATAAAAGTGTCTAAGAGAAAAATGCAAACGCCGACAGCGCCTAAAAATAACATCAGTGAATAAATGAGCATGGACGGACGAGTAAAATGTTCTATATTGACAATTAATACACATAAATTAACTATTGCATAAATATATTGCACAGTGAAATATTGCACATACTTATAAATAAATAAATAAATAAATAAATAAATAAATAAATAAATAAGCTGTTGAATGTGAGGGGAATAAAACAAACTACAGATATCGCACATAACATTGCATTTTTGATTGATATTGCAGTATAAACTATTATAATATATCATTATTACATATCATCACATCATAAACCCACCAGTGAGATCAGAAAAACACTTATTTTGAAATGACTGGAGACAGAGTGACTGAATCTCCGAGTAGTTCAAAAAGTTAGTGCACCACTTACATACTGACTGATGTCGATTAATCGTTGATACGTTATAATCAGCCTGCTGATTAATCGTTAGGGCTCTATAATGTATTAAAGTACATTTTCTCTGTTACTGTCCACCCTGTCTATAACAAGAACCTTTACTGTAATTATTAGATACTGAAAAAACATATGAGGGTCTCAGGTGGCCTTCCTCGTGATCCATGCGTGCACATTTCACGGTGAACAGGTTTGTAGAAGGGTCATCTGAAGAACCTGAAGACTCTGGAACAATTGGACAACGCCATGTTCTGATCAGGCGACCACCGGTCACCCAGATTATAGATCTGAAGCTACGCAGCCTCTGCACTTATTTCCAACATCAGGTCAGCCTTTGGCACCGGACACAAGGATCTGTGCTGGTGGGAAACAGACCGTGGTTTAAAAAAAAAATGGGGCAATTAAATATCTTTGCAGATGAGATTTTTCTGTATGTGTTAGAATGTAACAAAGTAGTTTAATTTTTTGCTTCTAAATCATTTAGAATAAAAAACACTTACTGTACACAAGGTCTGCCTCTGAATGGGTTTTTGTCTCCTGTTTGTCCCCTGGAACCAAACAATCCTGGTTTATAATGCTCACACGTTTCCTGAGTGGATAAAGTTCAAGGTCAAGTGACAACCATCACACCAGCTGTTGTTGGAGTGTAACTTTTTACCTCCAATAGCTTCCAGGTGTTTCTGAATGATGAATCTCTCTCAGGGCATTAAACCATCAGAGTGGGTGTAGACTTTTTCTGGCATGTCTGCAGACAAAGAAAAAAAAAATCCAGCATCACTGCCCGCCAGACCTTCTGTTAACCACCAGATGTCTTTTTCATTGTGAAACTAGCCCGAGGCATCAAACAATTTTTTACAAGTTTTTTTTAATTATTATTTTAAATGTAATACCACAAGATATTCATGTGACTGGAAACACTTTGAGGATCAGTGGGTGTCATATTTCATCCCCTTTTGGAGCCAAACCCACAAAGAACTCAGCCCCATGAATTGGGAAATTCAATTCTGTTTTTTAAACCTGAACTAAGTGAAAAATCTTCACAAACCAAATAATGTTAATGAATAAACAAATAAGTATATTTTGTTGTTAAAAAGTATTTTTGCCTGCTGTCTCAGAGCAACCTGGGCCTGCCATCTATACTTTTTGTTGACACTGCAGATCTTTAAGACTTTCTCAGCGACCTCAAGGTGTTGGCAACCTTCCTTTAGAGATTTTGCTCCATAATGACATGTTGGCATCACACAGCTGCTGCAGATTTGTGGGCTGAACATCCATGATGAGAATCTCCTGTTCCTCAGCATCCCAAAGGACTTCTTCAGCTGACTGTGGAGGCCTTTGGAGTCCAGTAGGAGCGTCACTTGGTTTTATGGAGAGGGGAGGCTTACTCCCAGGGAGATACAAAGGATGTGAGCGAATGTAGCATGCAAGCACAAAATTTCACAAACTGTTAACAAAGACTACAGGCACCATTTACCTGACAACAGTTTAAGGATGAAACATTCATTGTGGGAACTTTTGATTGCCATGCATAAACCGTTGCCATGCAACAACAACGATTTGATGGCGGACTTACCGGGTTGTGCTTGTGCTGCTGAATCTGCTGACTGCCTTTCAACGAAATGTGCATCTGTTGCTCCACTTCTGCACTCAGATAAGACGCATTCAATGATATATTCACCAGATGATCAGCCCACCTCTTCTTCAGCAGAGGGCTACCAAAAGACTCTCCAGTTACATCGCCCCCTACAGGCCTGGCATGCATACTACAGCGTTTTCAGCCCATCAGCGTTTCTGTGTGAACATTTTTTTTCTCTGCGTTTTGGGGGAGTGAGTCTTTAGATTTAAAGTGTTATTTCAGTCTGTCTTTTTAACACAGTACACAAACACAGGGAATTTGTTTACATGTTGTGCACACATGACGGAAATGAAGAAAATATTACTAAAAATGTTACTTTTAAATTAAAGAAATATTGAGGTACTCCTGAAATAATTCTGTCAGGCTAATTTGGCTCATATAAATCTCTTGGCTCTCTCCACTCTCTTATCACTGCTCTGCTAAATAAAAGCTCAAGTTAACTAAGTCTTAAATGATTCATATTCATATTAAGCCCCATGTGAGAATCCTTTAGACTCACCTTTCCAGGAGAGGTGTCTTCCTTCTCACTCTCTGTGCTGCTCTGCCCTGACTGCTACAGGTCAACAGAGATGGTGGAGTGATTATTATAAGTGTATTATTATTATCCACTGATGACAATCATATGTAAATGAGCTGTTTCTGTTTCATGGTGTGTAGTCATACTTAAAGTTCACTCTATAAACCTCTTCATCTTTATGTAAACAACCAGGACCTTTACTGTGCATTTCAGATTAGCTAGCTGGCTAAGTAGCAGTTATATACTTTTGACAACAGAACAACAAGGGTAAGATGTGTGAAGAGATATACAGCTGGCAGCCCCCCCCCCACACACATTTTTCAAATGGGCACCAGCTATTTATTTATTTATTTATTTATTTATTTGTTTGTTTGTTTGTTTGCTTGTTTGTTTGTTTGTTTGTTTGTATATTTATTTGATTAAAAAAACACCAAATTATTTAAAGGAGGTTTGAATATTTTAGGGAGGCTTCAGACCCCCTAAATTAGGCCCAGTCTAGTGAACTCATCATGATGTTGAAGAAACCAGTCTGAGATGATTCCAGCTTTGTGACATGGAGCGTTATCCTGCTGGAAGTCTCCATCCGAAGGTGAGTCCACTGTGGTCATAAAGGGATGGACATGGTCAGCAACAAGACTCAGGTAGACTGTGGACTTTAAACCAGGCTCAGCTGGTACTAAGTGAGCCAAAAAATTTCCCCTACACCATTAGACCAGCAGGCTGAGGCGTTGATCCAAGTCTGGATGGATCCATGTTTTCATGTTGTCCACTCAAAATCCTGAGTCCACCATCTGAATGTGGAGCAGAAATCCAGACTCATCAGACCAGGAGAGGTTTTTCAGTCTTCTATGGTCCAGTTTTGGTGAGCCTGTGTGGACTGTAGCCTCAGTTTCCTGTTCTTAGCTGACAGGAGGGTCACCTGGTGTGGTCTTCAGCTGCTGTAGCCGGTCTGCTTAAAGGCTGGACGTGTTGTGTGTTCAGAGATGGTCTTCTGCAGACCTTTGATTGTCTGAACTGCTGCTCTCTGGATATTTCCTCTGTTTGGGGACATTCTCTGTAAACCCTGAGGATGGTTGTGGGTTCAAATCCCAGTGAATCAGCAGTTTGTTAAAGTCCCTTTAAATCCTCTTTTCTCTTCATTCTGAGCTCAGTTTGAACTTGAGCAGCTCGTCTTCATCGTGTTTTTAAATGCGTTGAGTTGCTTCCACGTGATTGGCTGATATTTATCATGTCATTAATCTTTCCAATGCATCTACATTCAGAGCTAAATAAAGAGCTCAGAGGTTTCTGCAGACAGTCAGCAGCTGCACCACGTCACAGCGTCAGGATGGATGATGAGCTCCCAGTATGTACCCATCATGTGTGTTTGAACAGTGAAGCAGCTGCTTAGTTTAGAGGAAGGTGAAAAATACACAGAGTGACTGAACTCACCTTGACCCTGTCACAGAGATCAATCAGACACTTCATGTTACATTTATTCATAAACCAGGACACACAGACTGGAAGATGTTTTCATGTAGAATGTGCTCCAAATGCAGCTTTCTGTCCAGAGAGTCAAATCAAAGACAAAGAGATGAAGACAGAGGGAGAGAGAGTCAACACTAAAGCAGAGGAACAGCAGATGATTTGGACTTTCAGGGGGAAAATTTGTGATAGGAGTAGAAATATAATTCAGCTCAGCAGGTCGTATCAGGCCAGCGTGGACCGTCTGTTTGCTCTAATCCAGATCTCCTGGTTTGAATATTTAAAGGCAGGTCTGACAGGAACCTACATATAAAGGTTGAATGACGTCAGCAGCGGGTCCAGTCAGTAAAGGCAGCATCTCCTCCTCCCTGCACAGCTGCTGCTGCTGCTGCTGCCGCCGCTGGCCCCTGTGCGTCTGAGGTAAGACTCCTGCAGCGCTCACTGACTCTTCACCTCCTAAAGAGTTTGATAGAGACGGGCAGGATTTCCTTTGACCCGCCTCTGCTGCTTGTTTCTCTGCAGGAGGACTCCCGTCTGTCTGGTTTCTTCCGTCCCGCTCTTTTCGGAACTATCACCATGGGGGCACTGGATGCGCTCCGGCAGTGCAATTTTTTAAACTGGCTCCGGGAGGAGAGGCAGTCGAGGAAACTGATTCTGTTCATCGTGTTTGTGGCTCTGCTCCTAGACAACATGCTGCTCACTGTAGTCGGTAGGTTCACTCCTGATTCTCTGCTCTCTCACACCGATCTTTGCCAAGTTTGTTTTTTTTTTTTTTCCATGCGCAACAGGTACCTCAGTTCGTCCATTCAGTGCATATGCAAATTTGACTTTGTAGTCACAGTGTTCATGGCATTAGAGAGGTTTTCTGTGTGGATTTGCTCTTAGATATTTAAGTTAAGTACTGGAAATTAAAACAGCGCGAGGGATTCGGCTCCACACTGGAGTGATGATGATGATGATGATGATGGACTTTTTGGTTTATTACTTTTATCTCTTTGGTTCAGTGACATCATGCTAATGATATGCATGAAATGATGGAGAGGAGTCATGCAGAGCGCTTATATTAAAACAGCCCTCACTGTATGTGGGCTCCCAGCCAAGCTGCTCAAAGACTTTAAATCAAGAACTACAGATTAAAAAAAAAGTGATGATGGTCCTTTTTAATTTCTCTCTCAGCTGTCATCTAAAACCCGAGCATCACGTTTTCTAAGAGGGAAGCTTTAATCCTCAAATTTCATCACAATGAGTTGAATCAAAATGTGAAAGGTCTCAAATATTTGAAAGGAGACATGACTTTTCCTCTGGGTTATTTCTTACTTCACGTGTGTTAAAGTAGCAATCCACTTAAATCCAGATATTACAGGAAAAGAATCAGAACTGACTTGCTGTCAAATGGTCTAAAATAAATAAATAAAAATAAATACATTAAAAAAACAACAACAAAAAAAACCAACCTGTTCCCACAGCATAATGGTTCCATGGGACATTTTTCCAAATTAGGTCTTGTGTTCCTACATGTCTCTTCAATTTAAGCCTGATTCTCTCTCATGACTTCTTTTTCTTTTTCTTTCTTTCTTTCTTTCTTTCTTTCTTTCTTTCTTTCTTTCTTTCTTTTTTAATCACTTTATGGTAATAAATGGATAAATTAATTTTGTCTCCGTCATCATCAGCAGAAATCTTCACAATTTTTACATGAAAAAATAAATAGGCTGACTGAAAAGGGTTTTGGCTGAAGCAGAGCTTAATGCAAGTGATTCAGGTTAAACTGTTTTTAAGTTAATCATACCTTAGAATAAAACTCTGGTCTGATCTAAGACAGAAACTCTCGCTCAGCTCTAAGTTTTGCAGGGTTATCTGTCTGCTCGTCGTTGGGTTGGGATGTTTGGTTTTGGTTCTGCTGGATGATGAAAATTGATGAGATGTTTGTTCATTTGAATAAGTTTATGTATGAGTGATATCAAGTGGTTTGTGAAGATGATCTGTTTGATTTTAAAGTGTTTTTAAGATGTTAGTTTTCACACCTGTGGGCAGTTTTTATCATTTAACCCTTAAAAACCTGACCCATAGAAATGAACTGAGAGGTTTATTGACCCTTTTAACAAAATCCACAAAAATCTTGCTGTATCATTTGTTTTTTATATATACATTTTTGTTCATATTTGATAAATTAGGCAGTTTTGGCAACCTTTTTTGTTACGTTTTTAGTAAATATGAATCATTCAATGCAGAAAATACTTATTTTAAAAAAGAGCAACAATTCAGATGTTTTTCTTACTGTAACTTCTTGAAAATTATGATGATAATCACGATGATTTTCCTAAAAAAAACAACAACTGTGAGGATCATTTTCTGAGAGCAGCCACTTTGAAAAAGGGCCAAAATACAACTTCAGCAGCCTTCAGAGGGGTGAAATACATTTCTAACAGGTTTTTAATGAAAATAATTATGATGTTGATGAGATCGAGGTCTTTGAATCTCAGGTATCAAAGATGATACGTTCAGCAATAAAGGGTTAAAACCCCTATCAATTAAAATCTCACCTGATGTTCTGCTGAAATCCAGTCTAAAATGATTTTTCATTGTTGTTTCTGGTTAAATTCATAACATTTAGGGATAAAACTTCAAGATGAGAGACAGATCTGTCAGGTAGAGCAGTTTCTGACCATGAAAGAGTCATTCATGAATGATCGAGCAAATATAACAACATGAGACCAAGTTCGAGCGGATCATGGCAGACATCCTTTAGAAATAAACTCATTTCACTATCACCAGTCAGGTGTCACAGTGATGAATGATTTCTCATACTTGTTGCAGATCTGTCTGAGTCCACATGCTGACTGTCATTAAGCAGAATGAGAAGATGATACAAGGCCATCAATAAAAACATCTTTGCTCACGTGAATTCACTCTTTATTTGCCCAAACTGATACCTGATAAAGATTCATGTCTGAAGGAAAAGGATGAATGTTCATGTTTGTCATCCAGGAGAAACGAAAATCCTCAAACCTTTGCTCAAAGGGTGTGGCAGCTTCACTTCACTGTATTTTTGATCCGTTGAATATTACAAATCTGCACAAGATGCTCCTGAGACACTGACCACCCTCAGTCACAGAGAGCAGCAGTGTGTGTCCTCTTCAGAAAGTCATTAAACTCTTTTATTTTGCTGCACATGTACATTTTTTAAAGGTTTGAAACGCCTCGATACGTGTCTCATCTCTTTCTTTCTCTCGGCCTGCGGTGCCTGTGTTTGATCTCTATAAATGTCTGCATGCACCCCCCTCTTTATTTTCTGGAACCAGCAGCTTCAGGGCAAGTCTCTGCCAGTCTGAATCATGTCATGTGCAGTGCTCTATTAACCCCCCACCCCCCTCCTTAACTATAAATAAAGTTCCCTTCATACACCGCTGCATCTGGGATCACCACCTCCTGGTTCAAGTTCAGACTGAAGATGTGATTC
This sequence comes from Labroides dimidiatus, assembly GCA_030710495.1. Lineage (NCBI taxonomy): Eukaryota > Metazoa > Chordata > Actinopteri > Labriformes > Labridae > Labroides > Labroides dimidiatus. The sequence goes on along the minus strand of CM061149.1, from coordinate 30,214,195 downwards.
TTTCTCACACAGATCAACGCAAAAACAGAATAAAAGCCTTTGCATGATAAAAAGATACTGACACATTGTCGCTGGTACATCTGATTTGTGTAGATATATCTATGGCAGCACCTTGCCCTGACAGATTATTTCCTTTTATTTGTTTCTAAATGGACCAATAGGAGGCCTTTGAAAAGCCATAAACTGACTTTTCTCTGTCTCTGCTGAGGTATTTGATTCATTGATTGCCGTCACATTAAAGGAAATTTGATGGAATACAAGAAGAAGACAAATTTTGCTGACATAAAAAAGGGGAAATGAAATGTTTACTTCCTGTTACTCGATATGCAACCAGCATGTTGACCAGACCAGAACTACAACATGGACTGTGACACAGGAGATGATGTCTGTTTGGGGCTCTGCTCAGCTAAATCTAAGATCTAAGCAAGTGTTTATGTCTTAGTTTTGGTAACACATTTTGTTATAAGACTTACCCATTTAATCCTAAAATTTTCCCTGCAAAATAAGTGCATGCACTTCATTCCTTAGACTCCCCCTAATATATATGTTTCTGGTTTTTTTTTTTTTTTTTACATTTTATTCATTTTTTTGTTTGTTTGTTCTAATTTTATTTTATTTTATTTTATTTTATTTTATTTTATTTTATTTTATTTTATTTTATTTTATTTTATTTTATTTTATTTTATTTTATTATTAAATTAGCAAACCAGCACTTTAAATTAAGTTTTAATTTCTTTTTTTAAAAAAGTCCAGCAACTATTGTTGCCAGTTGGATTAGGCTTAATGTGAGCCACATTCATCTGACAAGTTCAGAAAAAATGTCTTATTTAAAATATCAAAAGACAAACAGGATACTGAATGACTTTAAAGGAGCAAAAAAAAATCTGCCACTGGGGATAAAAAAAATGCACCTGATTAGTTTGAATGTTAATGTTAAATGTGGCTCATTTTAAGTCTCATAAAACATTGTTTTACAATAAATAAGACATGCCTTGCTCATGGGTACATCAGCACTGCAAAGGAGATGAACTCACAGCCCTCCGGCCAAATCTGCATGTTTTTGCTCAAACCCTGTTTTAAAGCTGCACCAAAAGAAAACTGACCTGCAATTTACATAATTAAGCCAAAAACCAATACAGAGGAGGTGAGTGTGACTCACTTTGTGCTCTGAGTTTGAAAATTACTCTGAAAGAAGCAGAGACCTGTCAGCTTTAACGTTTATAAGTGGGAATGGATGTCAGAGGAAGTGGGACCTGGTCTCTCAGTTCTCATTTGTTGTGATTGATTCAACATGTATTGTGTGAGCAGAGGTTTGATTTCTGAACGTGGTCAGCCGCTCTGTGAACAGTTAAAAACACTCGTCTCCTGACAGGGTGTCTCTGTCTCTCTGGGTGAAAGCAGTTGTGAATCTCTCTCACTCAGCCCACCTTCCTCTCCTCTGACATATGTCGCAGCGACATGTGGATTAGCATCATGCCAGTGAGCATCAGTCAGTGGTCATGTCACATTTCACTGCATCCGTCTCCTCTCACCTCTTTATGCCCGGCAGTTCCCATCATCCCCAGCTACCTGTACAACCTGGATGAGTCATCAGAGGCGGTGTTGAGGAACAACACCCTCTCCCAGCCGGGGGCTCCGGGGGCCTTCAACAGCATCGTGTCTCTGTACGACAACACGGTGAAGTCCTCAGGCTCTAATACCACGAGGACTGCTGGTCTGATCCCCCCAGCCCCCACCGCTGCAGCCCTGCTCCAGAACTCCTCCGACTGCCCCAAGTCCAGCAGCATGCTGCTCAACGAGAACGTCAAAGTAGGAATGCTGTTTGCCTCCAAGGCCACCGTACAGCTGCTTACCAACCCCTTCATCGGACCGCTCACAAACAGGTACGTTATCTTTTTATCTCTGTGTGGGTCCATGAAGCGTTTGGGTGATAATCCATCTGAAATTCTCGATGAGTACAGCAACAACAGAGGACAAACTGTATGTTCACTGCTCTTTTTAAAGTGAGGTTGCAGATGCAGTCCTCCAAACATGCAGGATGCAATCAAAACACTGCCAGTTCTCATCCAACCAGAAACGTTAAGCAATGCAGGCTCCACCCCCCAAAGTTCCTGGACCTTTTAAAAGTACTACAACACAAACAGGGACTTTTCTAGGAGAAGATCCTGCAGCAAAATAGATCCAAAGGGCAGGGCGGTCTATTACTCCCTGACTTTAAAGACCAGCCTGAGACAGAGAGTAACGTTTTGCCACAGTGTCAACAGGCAGAGGTAAAATGTGTGTTATTACGATACAATCAATGGGATCCCAGTAAACAGTAAGAATAAAGTGTTTAACACAATCAGAGTTTAAGTTGTTTTTAAAACCAGAACTTTCAATTCTATTTTAATATTTTTTATAAATGAAAAAAAAAAAAAAAATCAGAGGGGATCCAGCTGTTCATCAACAGTGAGCCTGCTGCTGATTGGTTGACATCTCTGGTCCAGTGATCAGGTGAACTAACGTAGAGGAGGAGGAGGAGACTCATGCTGTGACTTGATGTAGGGAGCGTCTCAAAAGTGCAACATAAAAACAGAGGAAACTCAAATATTCAGGAGTTTCAACCTAAATATGAGTTGTTCTCACATTAATGCTCGGTTAGACGGTCGGCTTGGTTAGACTTCGACTGTTAACACAGGAAGAGATGTTCTGAGATTGTTTAGAGCTCATATCTCACTAACATGAAGTACTCAGGACTTGAAGGAGATTTGAAAGAAAGCACTTTTTACTTTGACTTCAGCAGATTTACAGCCTGATACTTTTACTTCTACTACATTAAAGTTTCATCAAAGCACACTGTAAAAAGGGAATTTTCCGTTAGTTGAAGTGATGTAATTTTCTGAATAAATCACTGAATTTTTTTTTGTTAAGGTTTCAGATGTATTTTTCTGCATCATATCAGTTTAATATTCTGTGTTGTTCTTGATGTAATATTTTGATGTAACTTAAAAAGAATCAGTTAAGTTTGTTTGAATTGTGCGTCTACCCTTTGGTTCCACGCTGAAAAAACAGAACTGTTGGTCCATTCCTTCATCCATTCATCTTCTATACTGCTCATCCTGTTCAGAGCTGTGGGTGTCTGGAGTCTATCCCAGCTGTTTTCAGGAGAGAGGCGGGGTACACCTGGACTGGTCTCCAGCCAATCACAGGGCTGACACACAGAGACAGACAACTTTTCATGTTCACTCGCACCTACAGGCAATTTTAGAATCACCAATTAACCTGATGAGCATGTTTTTGGACTCTGGGAGGAAGCTGGAGAGAACCCACACATGCGCAGGGAGAACATGTAAACTCCACATAGAAAGGCACATTGGGTTTTGAACTTGTGACCTTCTACCTGTGAGGCTGCAGCACTAACCGTTACACCACAGTGCACTGTGCAGCCCAGTGTTTTATGTTGGACTAACAACTGGTTTAAAGTGGGGTTCACACATAATGATTATTATCAGGCTGTTTCTGTCCTGAGTTTCCTCCTTCCCAACCAAGGACGGATAATGACCAAGTCCTATCAGATTATCCCTTCAGATTATCCTGTGGTCTGAGGTGTGTTCAGAGTGAATTTCAAACTTCACCAATCAAAACTGAGCGTGGCTGAAGTTGTTTTCTCCATCCCTGCTCGAACGTGTCTCGTTCTTCTTCTGAGATTTTTGGAAGTTGGTAAACCAGCTGAAAGGTGCATTACCGCCACCTACTGCATGCATGTCACGTAAGGTTGCATCTGTGTACACAATTTCTTTTTTAATCACAGGCTTTGCATTTTAAAAATTCTATTTATAAAATTGTGATGTTGTTTACAATTCAATTGATTGTTCAGTCCTGCTGCTGAATCTGCTGACTGCTTTTCATCAAAATGTGCATCTGTTGCTCCACTTCTGCACTCAGATGAAAGGCTACAATATATACGCCAGATGATCAGCCCACCTCTTCTGCAGTGCGAGGGTTACCAACTGCCGCCAGTGTTTCAGTCCCTCATTATTTTCATGTAAACCCGTTTTTTTTTTCTTTCTTTCTTTCTTTCTTTGCATTTTATGTGTTTTCAAGTGAAACACTCTGAAATGTTGTGGTGTAAACGTGTCCTGAACTTTTACCAGAGCAGACTATTTAAGTGCTCTCTGTCACACTGATCACAGCCTGTTAGTATAACTAGCTGATAACATGTGAAAGATAAGATCCTCAGTTAGCACATTAAGCACTGAAACACTCTCAGGGGTGAAATAATTCTACATGTAGCGTAAAATAACTCTGTGTAGAGATTTCAGTCTCATTTCATCATTTAAAATAGAAATCATCACTCGACAGAAAGTTAAAAATGACTCTTCAGTATTAAGCCTAACACAGTTACAAACATTAAACTCATATTTAAAAAAATATCTTAACAGAATAATCCAGAAGTTCCTGTGACTTGATGTTACAAAGTGTGCATCATGCTGAATCTGAGCTGATCAAATATTAGAGAGGAAAGGATTCACATTAAAAGCACTGTGACAAAGACCAGAGCAGCGGTATCTCAGTCAGACAGGATTTTTCTCATACAGCAGCAGCTTCCTCCCAGCCCAGGGCCAAGATATCCTTTTTGTATCATAGAAGAACCAACCAGAGGACAATACAGAATAACATTTAGGCACTTATCTAATGCCTCATCCAACACAAATTAAAGAGAAGGAGCTCCAGCAGACTCTCTTCATGCTCAGAGGAGGAAAGTCAGATGGTGAATATGGTAAAGAAGTGAGTTTAATGCAGTTTTCAGGCTCTAATGTTCTGTCTGCTACAACAGATCTCATCTTCCTGAATCAAACAGAGCGCAGTTCCTGATTATGTGTGTTTCTATGCACGTGTCTGCTTTCCTGCTCATGGATTACTGCACAATGGAGGAGCCATTCAGATTTTAATCAGGTGTGCTGTAGCTGTGTTCACACATGGACACAAGAAAAGGCTCAGGGACTTGTTTCTTTATCAAAACTTGACACAGAAACACGTCAGCTTAATGCAGGGTGCACACATAACGATTATAAGGCTGTTTTTGTCCCAACTTTCCTCCTTCCTGACCAAGAACGGCAAATGTCTGATTATCTTCAATCAATCTTTATCAATCAATCTTTATTTGTATAGCGCCAATTCATAACAAGTGTTATCTCAAGACAGTCATGACTCTGTGAGTTGTGATGTAGAATGGAATGTAGCCAATCAGGACGTGAGCTGACTGAGAAACGAGGAACAGACGTAAACAAAATCAAGCATGGCTGACCTATCACAGAAAGTTTGTGAGGAAAGTCTGTGTTCCTGCCGTCTCCAGGATTTTTTCCTTTTTTTTTTTTTTGGTTCTGTTAGTTTCTGTTTCCATTAAAATAGTCCCAAGACCACCATCATTCTCTCTTCTATGTCCTCTTCCATGTTGTGTTTTGCTTTTACCGGTTGTTGCTATGTGTTTCTATGTTTTTTCTTCTCTTTGTTAGATCACGTTTGGTCAGGTGAGATTTCTGTGTTGAGGACAAGATTCTAGATCAGTGGTTGGACAGAATCAAACTCTGTGTGTGTTGAGCTGTGTTGAGATTATCAGAGCACACCACACACCGTATGAACTGTTCAATACCTGATTTGTGATATCTTCATGTGTGGGCTCTCTAATAGATATAAAACCTCTTTAGACTTAGAAGATCCTGATGTGTGGACCTCACTTTACCGTGGTCCCACACTGCTGTACACCTCTGTTGTCTGTGAGGCATGTCTGCATGGAGACCCTTAGACCCTGCTCATTTCAACCACAAACAGACCCACTGATATGATAATGAGAGGCCGTCTCTATGAATACTGCTCATTAATATGCTTCATATTAACACTGGTTCTATTTGAGCCACCTGAGACTGAACTTATGAGACTGATGCAGGAACAAGTGATGAAGCACAGGAAAAATATGCTTCAGTTTGAGAGAGGATGATAAATCGTTGAGCCAACAAATAAACAGAGCAGACATTAAGCATTTTTATGGCAGGATCAGGATCTGGATTTTATCAGAATTCAATTTTTAGCCACAAATAGATTTTATGCAGTTTTTTTTTCATGTCCTGCAGGCCATTTACTGGTAGAGGGCGGTTGAGGGATGAGTTTTATTTTGTTTCGTTCTGGGAAAATAAACTTAAAGTGATACATTATAGAATATATAATTGTTAGTTTCTGATTACACACACACACACCCTTTTAAGACCACTGATTGAAAAATTGTACAAATTTACATTTTCTTAAAAAGGCTCTGAGTAGAGTTTCAAAATGCAATGAGATAAAAGAATCAAAGTTTGATAAAAGGACTCAGTCATGAGGAGCTCCACTGTTCTTGTTGATCACTTCAGAAATTTGTTTGTTCATTCATGTTTGATGTGAGTGTTTCCAGGAGGCTCATGGGAACGTTGCTCCAAGTGGTGAAGATGTCTTCATGGAGGGCGTCCACTGTCTGGAACTGACGTCCATTTTTGTAAACGTCCCTCTCCATCCATCCCCAAATGTTCTCAGAGTGATTTAGATCAGGGGAAGAAGCAGGATGGTCCAAAGAGTGAGCTTATTCCTCTGGAAGAAGTCCTTTGTCAGGCGGCCTGAAGTGTTGTCCTGTTAATAAAACCCAGTCATTAGCACACAGAGCAGGGCCCTCAGTCATGAAGGACGCCCCCTGCTACATCTCCACACAGCCAGCTGCAGTTTGAGGGCCTGAACAACCTGAAGCTCCATTGTTCCATTGAAGGAAAAAGCAGCCCAGATCATGATGGCGCCCCCTCCACTGTGCCGCCTAGAAACCATCTCCAGTGGGATCTCCTCGTCATGTCAGGAACGTTGAAGCCATCAGGACCGTCAAGGTCACAAATTTTTGTAACCTTTTTTCCAACAAGTGTGTTTCTTCTTGGTATGGCACACATTTTGTTGTGTTTCCTTTTACTAAAACCGGGACAGGTCCCAAAATTACTGACCCGTACTGTCCCACTTTTTGGCACCCTTCTGTTGTTTTGCCAGACATACTGATCTGACCCCCAGAAGGTAGAGCTAGAAACACTGTAGTCCGTTGATTGGTCAAAAGAATCATCACTTCCCATGTGACAGCGGTAACATGAAACAACACAAACCCCCACCATGTTTAAATCTCCAGTCGACTTTTTTTAAAGATAACTTTTTTTTTGTTTGAAAATAGCTGCACAAAACAGTTTTTTTGTCTTTGTTGACGTACAGCCAATCGGATCCTCATTTCCAATATTCACTCAGTTTTTTTTCTCTTCTTTTTGCATTTTGAAGATATATTTAGAACCTTTTTTAAGAACCGGTCGTGCAAAACGTAAATTTGTGCAGTTTTTCAGACTCCTGTCTTTTTTTTTTTTTTTTTCTGTGGAGACGTAGATCATGGAGGTGTGTGTGAGGAGGAGCTCTCACCTCACAGCCCGTGTTTAGTGTCTCAGCTGGGCGTTCAGATTTGCTGTAATTGAAGCAAAGAACAAGCTCCCATTACTGCTTCTTAGTCACCTTCCTCTCTGACAGAGGACAATACAAGGCCAGTCAAGCATGTCAGGTATCTGATGGGGAACAACACTCCTCATCTGCATGCCGGCTTTTAGCCCGCCGATGACAACAAAGATGTTGTCATCCTCCTAAAATGTCGGAGCAACAATTGTATCTGTCACACAAAGCTGACTTTGTGTTCATTGTTTATTTTCTCCTGCTGGAGGCTCTGTCTTGTATCACAGCTTGTTAGAACATTATTCTTCTCCTCTGTGACACCAGCACTGTGAGGGTCAGTGTATGTTTCAGACCTGGCCTGGTGGTGACCATAGCAACATTTTAATGAACCGACCGCTGACTCCCTGTATGTGATTCTACACATGATCTCTCTCTCTCCTCACAGGGTGAAGTGTTTTCCACTTCAAAGGTCCTCTGCAGCTTCAGATGTTCGTTTTTAGATCTCACCGCTCCAGAGAGAGCAGACATGTTGAAGCTTTTAAAATGTTCAGCATGTAAATATAAAATCTGACTTTTTGTCTCTTTGTCTTTTAGAATAGGATACCAGCTGCCCATCTTTGTTGGCTTTTGCATCATGTTCCTCTCTACGATCAGTGAGTTCACGCCAACATGTCTTTATCATGAGAACAGTGGAGAGTTGACATCACGTCTGACGTCCTGTTTTCTTTCTCCTTTCTCTCCGTGAAGTGTTTGCCTTCTCGTCGAGCTACGCACTGCTGTTTCTGGCCAGATCACTTCAAGGCGTTGGCTCCTCCTGCTCCTCTGTGGCCGGTAAGCCCTCACATACTTACACTCAACGAGCAATGAATGATGGGATATGTTTACCTGGTTAAATGCTGAGTAAGGGGGTTTATGAAGAAAGTCACGCAGAAACAAATCCAAAGAGTGCATGTTATTCTAAATTTATTCCTCGGCCTTCACTGTGTTTTGAAATTTTAACAGTATTTTACCGTAATACTTAGAGTAACTAATGAGGAAAGGTCTTTTTGTATCATGCACGAAAAATCTTATGGATGGAACTGAGAAGCGTCATCAGTGATATGACCATAGACTGTATAATTAATGGACGTAGTTTCCACAACATCACCTGTCTGTTTATGAAACAGATTTGAAGCTGATAGATACAGTCGGCTATGCATCACAGTCGTGTCATAATTAGGGGCGGGGAATTTTGATCGGGAATCCTTTCTCCCTCGTCTGCAGTATTTTAAACACGCCGATTTTCAAAATCAGATTTCCATGCCTGTTACTAAAATGTCATACATTGATTCACTGGAGCCAATTCAAAAGGTTAGATACTCAAAAAAAGTCACTACAAGTAGGCAGCTCCAATCAAATTCAAAGCTCTTCTTCTGGCTCATAAAACAGTGACAAGAACGGCTCCTTCCTACCTGGAGTCCCTCATCCAGGTCTACACTCCTTCCTGCCCGCTACGCTCTGCCTGTGAGAGACGCCTGGTGCTCCCAGCCCAGCATGGCTCTAAATCTCTACCAGACTCTTCTCCTCTGTTGCTCCCAAATGATGGAATGAATTACCCAACTCATTAAGATCCACAGAGTCCCCTTCTAAAAAAGTGTCTGCTAAATGAAATTGTAGAATTGTAAGTAGGTTTAAATTCTTGTCCGTATATTACTAAAGAGTGGAGGAATGATCCTACTGAATGGCCTGATGTGTCATTCCCTGACACCTTCTGCTACCTGGTGGAATCACCTGGTAATGATGAATTAAACCTCACATCATTTCAATATCTGACAAGGAAATTAGCAGGTTTTAGTGAATTTGTGCATCACACAATCGTTGTTATTTCACAATAGCCCCCAATGAGCTGCCTGTATATAACTTATTGATGACCTGGTTTATCACACAGGGATCTACACACACAGCAGCCTAAAGAACCATCGCTCCCTGGAGGTAGATAACAAGTTATTTTGTTGGGGTTGTGCTTCATCACAAAATACCTGCCTCAGATACCTACCTGTTCAGGTGTGATGCTCTTAAAACTAGCAACTGAACATTCATGTGAAGTACAAAACAATCGAACATTGATAGACTAAGATGTAGATACTGTTATCGTACCTGTCATGAAGTGCAGACTACAGACCTACAGGTTTGGATTTTAGATCTAAAAGGCGGTCAAACTCATCCTCCCGTCAGATCACTTGTAGCCACTGCGTTCTTCTCCTTGGCTCTGTGCTTCAGTTTGGTAAAATATAAAATTTGAGATCAGGGTTTTTTTTTAATCTTATTTGTGGTACAAAAGGGGCACTCAACAGCTCTTCTTCATTGTGGAAAGCGGTTTGTTTTCCTCCTCAATCCAAACTGGATATGACGTTTTGTGGCCGTTCCTCTTAATGCCGACTGTATCTATTAGCTTGAGTGGCCATATTGGAAATGAGGCAGGCTTCGAGTCTCCACAGTAACAGTCATAGGGCACCCATCAGTCACGTGAGCTGAGCTGTGCCTCTGATTGAGCGAACTCGCAATCTTAATATTTTCTAAAAATTCACCCCCCGTGCAGTGTGTGTTGTTAGCCAAATTTTTTGCACTCCTGCATTGTCTCATATTTTCAGAGCGGAGGTTGCCGTTCAGGTGTGACCTGAGGTCATCAGGCTTTTTGTGTGTCACAACATCAGACACATTCACTCAGGGGACCCAGCCGGGGTCGATCCAGTCTTTCGTCCCAGTAGCAAGCTTAGTGCCTGACTCCCCCTCCAAAGATGAGAGGGCTAAATCCCTGAGTATCTTCACTCTGTTTGGACTTTTAATCATCTATGATGCTCCATGTGGGGTGGAACTAAAACAGAGAAATGTCTTTTAGTTAAGTTTTAGTTAGCTGACAACATCCTGGCAAAAAAAAGCTGGTGGACAGGACAGGTTTAAATCCAGGCCTGGTTGTAGAGGAGCTGCAGCTGGCTGCTCAGGTGAGCTTAGTATCCTGATGAGGTGGGCGTGTCCAACAGGCAGCCTTAGAGGAGAGGTGAGTGGAAAAATACTGAAACTACTGAAACCAAGAGGCAGGACTGTGAGTCATTGGCTGTTTTTAAAACCACTTATTATACCAGCAGTGCCGACTGAGTTGATGGAAACTTAGTATGTAGTTCATAGTTTGTGAAAACTTGCAAAATCTGCAGTATACCAAAAGTTCCCAGATGTCCTACTGATCTGTGAAAATTTCTCCGTGTGGATCTGGCCAGTCTAACAGGCATACCACAACACCAGACACCAGGCTAAAAACAGCTCTGTGTCCTTAAAGTGGTTTCAGCATGCACCACATGTACAGAGGGTCTAGTCCTCAACACAGAGGTCACTGGTTCAGCTTCCAGCCTGGTCTCACCCGCTCCCTACCAACCACATCCCCTCTCTCTTCAATTAAAGGCAAAAACGATCTTTTAGCCCCTCGTCGGTCCACCTCGTTAGATGTCTGCATGTGTTGGTGTTATCGTTTCCTTCATAAATCTGTGTGTTCTCAGGGATGGGTATGCTGGCGAGTGTGTACACAGACGACGAGGAGAGAGGTCATGCCATTGGGATCGCGCTGGGAGGTCTGGCTTTGGGAGTTTTAGGTTTGTGTACAAACTAAACACATGATCAGCTGTCACTCAGTTTTGCAGATTTAAATAATGACTTTTCTTAAAGTATGCCAGATATCAGTTTGAAAATGAAACACAACACAAAGTTTTAGTGCCACATGAAATGTTGTTTACATGCAGAAATCAGACTTTTATACCTAAACTCGTCTCGTCCACAGTGGGTCCTCCGTTCGGCAGTGTGATGTACGAGTTTGTCGGGAAGACGGCTCCTTTCCTGATCCTGGCTTTCCTGGCTGTGTTTGACGGAGGTACAGTCACATGATTCCCGCTCACTCACTGCAGAAAGAATGAAAGGAACAAACATTTTATACGTAACGTCATTGTTTAGAACAGGTGTTTGAGGCTGGTGTTCAGTAAACCCTTTGTGTGTTTGCAGCTCTGCAGCTCTTTGTTCTTCAGCCCACGAAGGTGGAACCTGAGGTGAGTTTATCTGCCTTCAGGATTAATTTCCTGTAGACTGTCTGACTTCATTAGGACGACCTTTACGGCTGCAGAACGTTTAACAGAGCGCTTTATGGCTTTAATAAAATAAACTGGGTCATACATGGAGAGAGTTGAGGATGTGGGATTCAGATTCAGGTTAGCACATGTTGTGTTTAGCAGTGTCTCATACAGGAGGGGAACAGACCCTCTCTCTTCTCTTTAGCAGTTACTCACACACTTTTGTGAGACCAGAACCTTGGTCCATATACTCCTCTCATACACTCCAAGTGGCCAACCCAAGCCATTTCTTTACAGTAAGCTTAGAGAAGTGGTTGAAGGATCCTTAACTCTTAGCCCACTATGACCGAGAATACTCATCAGTCCTCTCGTTTTCACTGGTGCTCAGACCGAGAATGTTCGTTTTTTGTTAGGGATGCACCAAAATTTCAGCCACCGAAAATTTCCTCTCTATTGTGACTTGCTAAATGCTGCAAAGGTCTCTGTTCACATGGTAGCTTAAGATGAGATCAGACTTCTTATCTTGTCTTGATGTTGGGTCTCTGTTAATAAAATTTATTATCATTTACAGATCTAGATCATAGACTGTATAAAACATGGATGTAGTCTCCGTGATGTCACTCGTCTGTTCCTGATACAGTCAAATGAAGCCAGTCGTTGGACAGGGCCATGTTGGATATGACGCAGACTTCTAGCTTCCGTTCTAACAGCTATAGGACGCCCGTCAGTCACGTTAACTGAGCTTATACTCTGATTGGACACACTTGTAATCCTAATATTGTTTGAACCATGGAGTTTGAAAAAAATTCACTCACCGTACAGTACTCGCCGATAGCAAAATTAGCGTTTCAGAGCCAAGCTGTTTTTTGAACCAGGCTGAAAATATGTTTTTAATGCCATAAAAGTCTGTTTTTTTGGCTTGGTGTGTACGTGACTTCTGGTCTTTCTGCAGCCAGCCTCTAGTGGATTCTCCATGAACTTTTAGCACTTCATCATAGGCTTCATTTTTCTCTATTTCCCCTTGGTCTAGACCTGTTAAAGCTTTTGAAAAGTGTATTGAGATAACGTTTGTTATGAATTGGTGCTATTTAATTAAAGATTGATTGATTGATTTATACACACTTGGTTCTGTCTGTCTTTTTTTCTGCCTTGTTCTTCTGAAAAGTAAATTTCAAAAGTCATCACATCCTGAAGTCCATTCAGCTCATGAAACGTATCTGATTGGAGGAAATCCTGCCTGACAGAATCATTTCATGTATGTTTCATGTATGTTGAGATCTTCAGTGAACTTTGTTCAATTTTCCTCCACAGACTCAGAAAGGGACCCCACTGTTGACGCTCATGAAGGATCCATATATTCTGATCGCTGCAGGTGAGAAAGTCCAAACAAACACGATGAATTTCTTTGTGTCATTCCACTCTGAGAAAAGAGAAAAACTAGACTTGAAAACTGACTTGGATCTTGTTTTTGTGTGCTCTCTGCATCTTATTTGTCAAGAAATCCAACATTCAAGCATGCCGGTGTTATCCCACTCAGATAACTGAACAACCTCAGGGTTTAAGATTTATTTTTGTTTGTTTGCATGTCTTCTCAAGTGCTAACTGAGCTCAAAACTTTAACTTCCTGTCTGTGACAAAGTTATTCTCTCTGTTGTAAAGAGATTATTTTAAAGAGGGGGCATTCTGCTTTCCCATATTTTAAACATGGATATAAATTAATAATGCTGGATGTTTGTACTAAGCATGTGTAGATTTTTAAACCTCTTCATGTTCACATGTTGTGTAAATCCCTGAATCTGTCTGTAAACTGATCACAACAATCAATTCTAAAAACCAGCACTAAATCTTCACAAGACTTGAGGAAATGATGAGGTCATCACATAAGGATCTCCTTTATGATGTGAGTGGGCCTTAAACACCAAGGTCTGCCCATAGCTCTGCCCTCAACAGGCTTCCAAAGGGCTGGTCAATCAGAAAGAAGTGAGCAGGGAGTCTTAAAGAGACAGCAGCTAAAAATGAAGTGTTCCAAAAAGAGGGTGAAACAAGAGTTTTCTAAAACAAAGAGTGAGAAAAAAATCCACTTTGATGTTCTGACTGTGACAAAGACAAACATCTCAGATCAGTCCTTTAGAGGGGCTGACTGTACAGGCTGGCTGCAGGTTTTTCCCATCCCTGTATCAACAGGCCTTCACCGACAGCTTTAATAACACAGCACACCTTAACTCTGTCTCCCTCTCCAGGTGCCATTTGTTTTGGAAATATGGCCATCGCCATGATGGAGCCAACACTGCCCATCTGGATGATGGAGACCATGTGTGCGAGGAAATGGCAGCTAGGTAGTGACAACGCTTATAAAGTTTTAATCAGATGTTACCTTTTTCTTATAGTTCTAAGACAAATAAGACAAATCTGTGTGAATGTGTGCAATGAACCATAAATACATGACTTTGTTAAAAAGCTGCTGAGAGAGTTAATAATTGTTTTCAGATGTTTTACAAAGGTTGTTGGTTTTATTTAGTTATTCCTGAAAAGTACCCTTTTCCCCATCATATTTCATCACATTGTGGGTTAAGGCAGTCCTGGTCTGCCTCTGCTCAGTGTAAAGTGGTTGAAGGCTAAAACTACAGACAGACACCTTAAAACTCTTAAAACCATCAGGTTCCCTCATGACTCCAGAGGCTCCGTACAGTGATTCAGTGAACAATAGCTCTAAAAATCCTTTCCCTAACACACTGACTCTCTCTTCTTTAACCTGAAGTTACACGTAAATGTTCTCACACCAAGGGTCTTAAATCTCAGTTGAACAGTCTACAAGGGTAACATGATGGCTTGAAACAAAAAGAAGGAAGGTGGTTTGGTCTTTATCAAATTAAAACTCAGTTCTTTTCAGCTTGAGTCAGTAAGTAATGTGTCTTAAAATGTTGAGCTTGATGAGCTGGCTCAGGGGTTCCCTCGATCAGGCCTTGAAGTTAACCATAGCTGCAGTCAATCATGAACCAATGCTTCATAAAACCACACTCAGTGAAGTTACACTTTCTGTTTCCTGCACAGTGGCTGGGCCCTCTGAAAAGCACAGTTCATGTGCTTTCTGTCATGCTGTGGTCTGATGATGAGTGATCTCAGTGCCTGGCCTTCCTCTTCCTCACTGTAAATAAAAAAAACACATTACTGCCCACATATTGTTGTAGATTTAAAGGGGCTGTTAGGACTATCTGGAAAAGCTAGTGCTTTTCTTGGATAAAGACCCCATTTCCCATGAGGACTTGCACCCACTGTCATGAGGACGTGACTCTTACCAAGAGTGTGTTTTTTTAAGCAAATGAATGGAAAGCAGATCTTCTTCTTATCAATACTCACAGTAGAGCAGAGGAGGAGGGGAGAGTGTGTATGAGCAAAGTGTTTGAGAGGAGCGCACGGAGAGAAGAGAAACTGAAACTTAAGTACGCATTTATGTTTCTCATTGTTGTGGAAACCTGGGAGAGAATCAGGTGGAGATCATACAGGCAGCAAAGCAAGAGAAATAAGCAACTAAACTTTAGAAAACAAGCCCCTAAAACCCAGGGCCAGGTCCATTTCCGTAAACACGCAACATCATTAATGTTCAACCGAGCATGCGGGTCACTTCAGGAGCGTGAGCTGTCCACATCGCAGTCTGCAGACAGGCCACATTTGAAAATGCAATCTGAACAGCCAAACAGTTAATCAGATTTGTGGATCAGTATCTGTCTAAGTTAGCAGCCAGTTATCGTGGACTGGAAATGATTGAAGCTTTGGTGACACGTTTCCAGTTGTCAGTCAGCTGAGGTTTAAATTTTACAGACAAAAAAACAAAAAAAAAGATTCCTGGACATTTTTTGGCATATGATCGGTAGACACATGTCTTTAAGGCTTTTTTTTAACTATAAAGTTTAAAAAAAAATTTTTTGTTGTTGTTGTTATTTATTTATTTATTTATGCATTTTTGAAGTTGGGTTGTATGAAGTATTAGATTAAGAAATGTAGGAGATGCTGCGGACAGAGTCAACTCATCCAGATTTTTTTTTTTTCTTTTTTTTTTTTTTTTTTGGGGGGGGGGGGGGGGGGTTGTTTTAGCTAATCATAACAAACTGTAACCCACTCACTAATGTCAGGGCAGCTGTGCCATTAGTTTGGACGTTCTTGGATCTACATTTTGCTGTCAGGAAACTCATTTGAGTTTACGTTCCCTGAAGGCATGTTCCGAAACCTTGTGATAAAACTGACCTTATCTGCAGCGGTTTGTAGCTTAGCTTGTGTGCTTCAAAAGGACGAAAGACTTTCAACAGTACAGTCCCCTCCAACACTTTGAGTTAACTTTTTTTTTTTTTTGGAACAACTTTTATCCAAAGTAAGATAAACTTTACATCAGCCTGTTTGGGGGTCATATAGACTTTCTGGATTTAAAGCCCTCCAGTTTATTTCCATGAAAAGATGCAACTTTCCAAACTCATCACTTCCCTCTGTTGACACCAAACATCCATCCGTGTAATACTACCATTACTCTTTTGAGTGATCCAGTGATGGACTGAAATCCAAACGAATGTTTATGCCTTTCGTTTTATTAAAAGGTGTCTTATTAAACTTCATATTAGCCATGTTCACCCGATGTTTTATTTACTGATATTAAAAGTTGAAAGTTAGACCTTCATTGCTTTTAAAGAAGTTTTTAAAAATCTGATAATTGGATAAGAAAGATGTACTTGTTGAGTTTCTTGTATCAAGATATTTCAAGAAACTTGACAAGTGAACCCTAAAACCAGGACCCACTGCAGAAGCATGTGGTCTCAGAATGGGTCTAAGGATGTAATCCTGGTACTTAATGGCAGTCAGGGTACCTCTGTCTAGCACATGGAGGTTTGTTGGGCCCTCCAAAGAAATGCCTCACCAAACCATCAATGACCCTCCCTCTGTTGGAGGATGTCACAAGCAGCATAACGTTCTCCATGGCGTCTCCAGACCCTGTCCTGGTGCCCGTGCTCTCATCTGTGAGGAGCACAAAAAGTCACAGCGAAAAACTCACTTTCAAAGATAACGAACAGGCTCGAGGCAAAGGGAGACAGATGAGTCATACGAGAGGCAATGGAGGTACAGGTGGGAACAATGAGGGCGGGGACAATAATCACAAAGGCAGGAAACACACCAGGGCAGGAAGTGATGTTTTCCAACACAAGAGGAGATGTTACTACAAAATAAAACAAGACCAGACAAACAAAAAACAAGAATTGACTAAAAAAGTGAGAACTTAACATAAATGATGAAACGTGATAATTCAGTGTAATTTTTTGTCTTTAATATCTTCAAAAAAGACATTTTTCTGGACTTGTCAGCTCCGTGTGGCTCATATGAAGTCCAGTGAGACATTTGTTTTTACTAAAAATAAGACAAACACTTAGATTTTTTGCGGTGAACCTCTCTTGGCTCTCACCTGTCCATGGTGAACTGTTAATGATTTAGCTCCTCAACACCGTCATCTTTCACTCTCTCACCTCTCATTAACATGACGCAGAAACACCTCATGTTTCATGTTTTGTCAACCTGTGCTGAGTGAATGCGTCACTCCTCCACCTCTCTGGATGTTTTCTCCACAGAGGTATCTGTCAGCGTGAGGTGATATTAGTTTCTTCAATATCTTGTCTATGAAGTCTGGGTCAGATAAAAAAAACACACGGGTGAGTGGGGAACAGGATATTAGGGTGTCATATGCTGGCAGGTGGAAGCCACAAGTCTTCATTAGAGACAATGGAAGATGTGCAGCAGCTCAGTGATGAGGCACTGATAGAAATCTGCTTATCTGCCCACACCTTCTCCCTCTCTCTCTCTCTCTCTCTCTCTCTCTCTCTCTCTCTCTCTCTCTCTCTGTTGCCCAGGCGTTGCTTTCTTACCAGCATCCATCTCCTACCTTATTGGAACCAACATCTTTGGCACGTTGGCGCACAGGATGGGGAGGTAGGGGAGAAATCATCCTTATCTGCTCTCCGTCTCTCTCCCTCTGTGGCTGTGGTATCTGTTTCCGTTCCTCTAAATGAGTTTTCGGTGTTTTAGGGGTTGAGAGGCCGGCTTTATTGAAGCCTTGATGATACACGGCGTCTGTAATTTCTCTGTATGCTCGTCTCCTGCAGGGTGTGTCCATACAGAATATTTTATTTATTATTGCGTTTAACTTTAAATTTTAGAATCATCATACATTCAATCCATCTTAGTGTTAAAATGTGTTTTTACACTTAGCTTTTACTTTTTCTGCTACAACTTACTTTGAGATTCTGTCGACTGTGATATGAGTTAGGGAGCGTCTACAAAATGCAAATAAAAGCAAAGAGGAAACTCAAATATTCATAAACTTCAGCCTAAACATGAGTTGTTCTCACATTAATGCTCTCCTGTTGGTTAGACTCCAAGTATGAGAACAGGAAGAGATGTTCTGACATTATTTGGAGCTCAAATCTTACTGACATCTTTTCAAACCACTGATTTTAAGAGAAGTATTCCTGACTTTAAAGAGACTTCAAAGAAAGCACTTTTTAATCAAACTTCAGTAAAATGTTATCAAATTAACTGAACTTGTACTTGAGTAGTTGTGCTGCTTGTGTAAAAGTTTAATTTCTGTCCTTAATATCATTCAGATGTCATTCACTTTTTAGGTTTTTTTCTTTTCACATGTAATCTTTTAATGTCTGTGTAAAGCAAATTCAGCCATTTTCTTCTTAAATAGGTCACAAATGTGTTTCCTTAAAACATGTCAAAGCCATTCGACTGTTTAGGATTTAACTGTGGAGCTAAGCTTCACAAACTGTGTTTCAGATTCATGTGTTCAGGGTTTAATGGGCTGATCAGAAAGCATAGCCACGTTCCGACACAGAGCCATCATTATCAAAACCCCACCCCCTGCTGCTGAAGCTGTATAAATACATTCAGCGCTTAGCTTCAGTGGTTTTCCCGCTCCCTCTTGAGTGTCAGATAGCATCTATCTATTGACAGCAACTTTATTTGTACAGGGTGTAACGTTACTAGTCAGTAATCCATGTTGGTAAATGTCATAAATGGAGAAATAAATGATCATTCTGATGGAGACTGTGAGGAACGAGGCTGAGCTCTATCAGTGTCTGACTCAGAGTCAGTTTCTGATTCTGATGGATCAAACAGGTAGGGCTGGCTCCGCCCCATCACACTGTTAGCACTAGCTTCCATCGCTACTGTAGGTAACGTCCTTATACAGTAGGGAGGCAGCTCCCTTCCGAGTGTGGGCGTGGCCATGTGTCTTTAATGCCCCCAGTGCTCCACAGCAGAGAGAAGTGCTGATTTTTCCATGATTTTCAGACCTAATTTTATATACTTAACACGTTTTAATCTTTTGAATTTGGCTCAGTGGTCAATGACTTATGTTTCTGTGGAGCGAAAAAATTCATTACAAAACTTTATTTCTGCTTTACATGGAATTTAAAAGAAAGAACCTTCTGGAGTTCCATGCGGTGACTTCTTGTTTCATTGTTACCAGTGGTGGACAGTAACAGAGTACATTGACTTAAGTACTGTACTTAAGTACATTTCTTGAGTATCTGTATTTGAAACTTATGATTTCCACTCCACTACATTTCAAAGACTAATATTGTACTTTTGACTCCACCACATTTCGAGGAAGCTTGTCATTACTCGTTCTTTTAGACTCAGCTGTTGGTGTTTCTTTTCTAAAATGTAATTGGCTACACACTGTGCTCCTCACAGAGGGAACCAATCACAGTCACCGCTCACACCTTTGATGGATTAGGGTCCCGGTGAACAACACGGTAGTCCACCATCAAACCATTGTTGTTGTCCAGTTTGCACATGGCAGCTAAAAGTTGCCACAGTGGTAGTGTAATGCACAAGCGGAGCATGACGTCAGCATTTCCACTGAAAACTCTGGCTTGCTGTTTACAGGACAACAGTGGCTTTAGTGTTTCAAAAAAGTCTACTCTGGATGCCATTTCCATTTGCATTTTAAGTCGGCTAAAATGCTTTTTCCGTGTATACAAGAGGTTGAAATGCAACAATACTTTTGTGTTTCATCCTAAAACCGTTGTCATGTAAACCGGGCCTTACGTGCATCACCTTACAGGGGATTTCCATCACTTTCAACAGACGTGGAAAAATGCAGGATAGATATTGTGACAATTCCATATTTTATTAAGGCTCGTGTTATGTTTCCATGTAGCCAAGTGGTTCAACAGGAGGATAGGTTTTTCAAAGCAGAGTGTAGCTTGTTCCCACTAATGGACTGATAAATAAACTTGCAACTCCCGCATAGAGAATATGTGGGGAGAAACACAAGAGGCTGTCCTGTTTTTTTGGGTTGGGATGTTTAAATAAAAAAATAGATGTCCTTTTTGTTCTTGACTGCATTTTATGCTGAAGATGTTTCTATAGACTTTTTTTGTAGCAGTGTTTCTTCACAACGCATTACAAATAACACGTTACAGTAATATGAATTTTACTAGTAATGAGTAGTGTTACCAATTACTCTTAAAATTCCAGTAATAATGTTACAGTTACTCACACAAAAACTGACTGGTTACTCCCTTACTGTTGTTATTAACCCTCTAATCATCTAAAATACAACAATCCACAGATTAATTTCATCGCGTATGAGGTTTTCCTGTGGAACTGAGAATCTTCTCAGACACTGCCACGGATAGTTTCATTTATTTATTATTTTGGGCTAATGGGCTTGTTTTTCAGTTGTTGTCATACATACCTGCTAACCCTGGCTAGCTTGAAAGATGGAGCAGCACACGTTAACTTTCAGCGGCTGGAAATATGCCCATCACTTTAGTTTAGTCCAGAGGAAAGTTGATGAGATGTCAGGTTTAAATTGTGTCCCTGTACGAGGTCTCTTTCAACTCAAATCAACTTAGACTGGATTTCAAATTGTGTCTCTTGTCCTCAGTTGAACCAGGTGTGTATTACAGATAGTCTGTAACTTTGATGTGTTCATGGGCTGCAGGAAAAAACACACCTGCTGGTAATTAAACATCTGCTGTTGACAGAGAGGCCACGTGTAAACTCAAAACCATGAGAAAGGACACAATTATCAATGTAGTGATATGTAAAGAAAAGTTATACAATCATCAGTGTAATATATCACTGTTTTCAGGGAGTAATAAGTAAAGTCATTATAATACTATTAAAGAGAGTAACGAGGAATGAGTACTTTTTTCAGTAAGGGTCCAAACACTGCACATAGGTCAGTTATTATGAGGTGGTTTCAGAGAATTAAAGAGTTCTTTAGAAGCCCTGAGAAAACAATACAGCGATGTACTGATATGAGGAAAAAATTTACTGTTAACTTTGTACTTTTGAATGTTTAATTAGTTTGAAAAGTATGTACTTCAGTACTTAGAGTTGAGTAAAATTTTGACCAAGCGACTTTTACTTGTAGAGTAAGATTTGACTTCAAGTATCAGTACTTTGACTGACGTTAAGAACTTTGTCCACCACTGAGTTTTCCTTAAGTCCTTGCAGTACTCCCACATTTCCTTCTTTCTCACTTTAAATATTTCCTCAGCTCACATCACTCTGCAGCAGGAAGATGGCTGAACTTGACATGGTGTATAAATATATTTTTTTTAAAAAAAACAACCTTTTTAACCCTTATACTTTATTTGAAGATACCAGAAATGCAGCCATCGGTGCACAAATCTTAAACCAGGGGTCTGCATTCTTTACTGTCAAAGGAGCCGTTTGGCCTCATCTCAGCTGGATTAAAGTCAGTGTGGAGCCACGAAACTTACTTGACCTTCATGATAACAGCAATATGGTGGATAAAATTTAATGCATTGTTAGAATATATTAAATAATTATCTGGAGGAGATTTTTTGAGTTTATGAAATCGTAGAACTACAAAAAGAAAACTTGAATTTGATAACATATATTGATAATGTTGCTCAACCCATCATCTTTTTGTTGTTTGTAAATTTCTTGCCACATTTCAAGCCTGTATATTAAGTCCACACGTTGGCATTTAAATGCATCTGTCTACACAAAATTAAAATCTGTATATTCTCACAGATTAGCCTTTGTGTTGGTTTAGTGGTGTGATGTATATTTAGTTCAACAAACTGTTTAATCATAATTTTACTTAGTGTTAATGTCATTAACCATCAGTACCCTCTGAAATAAAAATAGAAAATCTTCATTTCAATTACAGTTTTAAAGCTTCAGGGAGCCACTGCGAAGGAGTCAAAGAGCCGCATGAGGCTCAAGAGCTAATTAGTTCATTTGGAACTTAAGAATCTGGCACGATACAACATTTATCTTATGAACATAAATATAAAACTTCATATTTATTTTCTTTTAGAAAAAACACATCCATCCCGTGTGAGGATTATTAGATATTAGAGCATCTCATAGAGGATGATACTGATCACATCTTCTGTCTTCTACAGGTGGCTTTGTGCTCTCATTGGAATGGCAGTGGTTGGCATCAGTGTTATATGTGTAAGTATGAACTATATACAACCATTGCTACTGCCAGTACAGATGGAACTGTTAAGGTAAAGCAGAAAAACTGAATGGAAATGTGTCTTCAGAATCAGTTTTCAGCTCTCACTGTGTTTTTATTGAATGATTACCTAAAATCAGTCGTGTTGTCTCTGAAGTCCTTGTCTGGCTCGAGCTTTGAGGCCATGAGTGGGAAGCTTGCTCGTGGGTCTTCACTGCCAAGCCCTTAAAATTAGTGTTATATGGTCTGTTTTAGGTCCCATTCGCCAAAGACATCTATGGACTGATAATTCCAAACTTTGGGGTCGGTTTTGCGATTGGTAAGTCAACCAAAATTAACACTGAGCTGAAAAATCTTACTTCCACTTGAGGATGTAATGTCTTTATTGTTTGTGGTTCATTACAGGTATGGTGGACTCATCTATGATGCCCATAATGGGTTATCTAGTAGACCTGCGGCATGTGTCTGTGTATGGAAGTGTCTATGCCATTGCTGATGTGGCTTTCTGTATGGGATTTGCTTTAGGTAAGCTGGAGCTAGACAGAGTATAGGGCATAAAAATAATATCCCCAGTTTTTTCCCCACAATTAACAATTTTAATAATTTTTTCCCTCTCAAAAAAACAAAACAAAACAAAACAAAACACTCCCAGTGATACAAAAACTACATGAACCAAGTTTTTCCTCTATATTGTCAAACTTAATATCCCTCTTAGAGTCAAAGTGTGTGTTATAAAATGTTGATGATGTAGTTCAATGTAGGCAGGTTTGACATAAACACTTAAGGCTGAGTATTTTCACAGAATATTAACCTGAAACTCTCTGATCAATATTTAATCTCATTTAAAAAACAAATACAAGCCTGCAGGAAATAATTTGAATTAATCGATTTAATTGATATATTGCCCGGCCTTAACAGAGTACTACAGTATGTGTGCAGACTTTTAAAACACATGTAGTCAGTTTTTGTTAACCCTGATAAACTCTTTAAAATGATAATATCTCCAGCATTAAGCTTCAGCCCCAGCCTCTGAAACAAACCAAACTTTTCTGTTGTGTGATGTTTCCTCCTCCTCCAGGTCCGTCCATCGGAGGATCTGTAGCTGAGAACATCGGCTTCCCCTGGCTGATGACCATCATCGGTGTGGTGGATATCTTCTTTGCTCCGCTCTGTATCTTTCTCAGGAATCCACCGGGACAAGAAGAAAAAGTTGTAAGTTTGAAAGCACACTGAAAGGCATCACAGATAATGTACAATTATCAGCTGGTTATGCAGATTAGATTCGGGTGAGCAGGACCCTGATGTGACACGGAGGAGTGCTGATGAGAATGAATTTATTTCAGTAGTAACTTCATAAACAGGGGTTTACAAAAGGTTTATATTTCTGTACAGCAAAGTGACAACATGTTGCCTGAAATACAATGGTAACTTACCTCAGAACAGACGTAAACATCTTCATTTTATTCTCGTTGAGTTGATGTTGTGGTCTACTGCACAACTTTATCCAAAGAAGACACTTTTCTCAATTGAGGTGTGGCTTAAGGAAAGGGTTAAAAAATCACCCATCCTCTCAAGATACCTTGTGTCAGAGTTGTATACCCCATGAACACCATGTGACCATATTTAAACTTAAAATCTAAAAAAAAAGAAAACTGACTTTCTGTGATGCATTTCAATGGATGTCCGAGGAGAGAATGTCCAAGCGTATGAGAATAACTATACCCACTGTGATTGGCTCACCATGTTTGAGGGCGTGGTTTAGCCATCAGTCAATTAGACGAAGTAAACCGTTTGTGTCAGGTGTCAGACTTCGTGTTGCCTTTTCAGCTTTCCTGTTGGTGCGTCATCTGCAGTGTTTCGCTCTTCATTAATCCCTCCTGGGCAGAGAACGAGCGCACGTCCGGCCCGTTAACAGCGATAAAGAGAAGACTGTTCAGTGTGGACACGTTCAACCTGTCGCGCTCACTCTGTCACAACCTGCCTGTTATTTCAGTTAGTTTTTAATCTTGACAGAGGATGAAATTCACTCTGCAGAAGTAGGGATGTGAAAACCAGAAGAGGGTTTGATCCCCACCTCCCTCCCAACAAACCCTCCTCTGGTTTGGAGGTCTTATTTTACTGGAAACCTGGAAACCACTTGTACCAACACAACAGCGGATAGCAATGTGCCTGGGGGTAATATCAAACTGTATCTGTTATCTGACGATGCCTCACCATTTACAGGCTAAAATACAGATTAATGAATTTTTCTAGATTCTGCCGAATATGATTAATGGACACTAACTTTGGAGAATATGATCCTAGACTTTTATTATTGTAGCATTATGTTATACAGTAGATGTGGACAATGAACAAAAACAAAAATCAACAGCAAACTTTGACCCCTGTTTCAACTCTTTCTTTTCAGGCCATTTTGATGGACACCAACTGCTCAATGAAGACCAGGTCCTACTCGGCTCAGGGGACGTACTACCAGGGTGAAGACATGGACCCAGAGTACGACGAGTATGATTAACAGAACACCAGCCATGCAGGGTAACCCTTCAGAGGATATATTTTGTTGTACAAAAAAAAAGGAACACAGAGGGGAAAAACAGCCAAGATATCTCCGTGTGAATGTCCTGCGTTCAGTCTTCACTGTCCAGTGTCCTCGTAGCGGTTGTTCTGGGGGAAACCAAAGTTGTTCTTGATCTATGGTTGCAAGTGCATTGTTTGAGAGATATTTTCTTAGCCAACCGCCTTATTCAGTAGAGACAAGTGAGTAACTCTTGGACAGGAGGAGGTGCTGAGCTACAAGCACGCTTTGATGGTTTATTTTAAACACAAATCTGTCTAGACTCATGTGTTTGTTTATCTGCTGTATGTCCATGATTCTGTCCAGAGTATTATTACCAGACTTTGGTGTGCAAGTGGCTATTTTATCGGATAATTGTGTGGTATGTAATATACTGTTTGTTTCAAATTCAGAGGGGTTTGTGGGCCCTGTTTATGGTCTTTGTCCGCACTGTTACAAAATTAACACAGAGAATTTTCTGCCCAATGAGGAGAAGCTGAGGCAGTTGAGAGGCTGAAAAAAATATATATATATATAACGGTGTGTCCTACCAGCATGCAGGCACCAGTCACCACATCACCATCCACACAGCGTCCGCCAAATATACACTTTAGATACATCCAGGTTTATGCAAGCAACAGGAGTTGAAATAGAAACAGGGCCCAGAGTCAAGTCTTACATCATGACGGTGTCCAGAAATGGATCAGAAACAGTGAAATCTGGCTGATGTCATGGCTGGCGATGCATGCTGTTAAGAGACTGTTAGGAATGTATTATTAAACATCATATAAAAATATACTATCCAACACAAACTATTTGTTTTAATACATTAAGAATATTTCTACATTCAGAGGGAAACGTGAATAAAAGCTGCTTTTGTCTTTTGTTTGTTTGTTTTTTTTAAATAAATTATTATTTAAAATGGTCAAATCTTGGCTTTAGTTTTTTTAAATACCACCATAGCAGAAAGTACCTAACATAAAATCTGCTTATCTGCTGATAAACACTTAACACACTTCTTGTTAGTGAAGTTTATGTCTTTAGCTGAGCGAGAGCCATACAAATGCCTGAATTACCCTTTTGAAGAAGTTGGTATGTTCCCCCTCACTGTGCTAAAAGCTGCCTTTAAAGAAACCTGACAGAAAAAAATAATCAAATTTGCAACTTTTTGTGTTTGTGTAAATGAGTTCAAGCACAGCCAACTGTCACCCTGAATTTCACAAATCAAACATTTTGTTTTAGCTGCTGTCTCTTTAAGGCTCCTCACTCCACAAACCCCCTTTTCTCTGATTGGCCAGACCTCTGGAGGCCTTTTGGGGCCTGAACTATGGGCAGACATAGCTGTTTCTCAATTCCAATTTCAGTTCAAGTTCTAACTTGCATTCTCTGGAAGTTCGCACTTGGCAAGTTTATTCCAGAGTTTGGACTTCAGAGGTACAAGAGGACGATTCTACTAATATTGGGACAGCAGCAGACTTTGCTAGTGTCCCCTTCTACATACCTACATGTCACATCCAGTTGTATTGCCTGCAGTTTGTTTCAGACAAAATTCTGTCACAAAAAGTATCTTATTCATATTTTTACATGGCAACAACGGTTACTTTAGTTGTGCATCTTTTTCTCAGCCATTGTTTGAGTTTCCCACTGGACGGCACAAATTGCATTGTGGGATTGTAAATGTGAAAAGTCTGCTCACAAGCAGACTTGGTAAAAGCAGTGGGGTGAGTCCACATCTAGGTACTTAGATGCAGACTTTGAATTGGAACAGAACTCTGGCTTTGATTGATGACGTATCACAAGTCCATAAGTCCAGGAATATGCTGAAGTATGCATATTGAGAAACAGTCCTTGGTGTTTGAGGACCACCCCTCCAACGTGTCATAAACCAGCTAGGAGATTCTTATGTGCTGATCTCATCATGTCAGCAAGTCTCATGAAGATCTTGTGAACATCTCATGCTGTTTTTAGAACAGACAGTTTTGATCAGTTTACAGACGGATGTAGAGGTTTGAAAATCTGCACAGGTTTAGTCTGAATATCCAGCATCTACAATCCAGTTTATGAAGAGAGAAATATTCTTCATGGAATATCCATGGACATAACCCCCCCAAAACATTTCATCTTTTTAAACCTGCAGGATATCCTGCAGTTTTTGCCCCGACCGTCCCTGAAAAGTGTTCAGACCTGAAGGAACAGTGTACCTTCAGACATGTTTCATTTTGCTTGTTTGTTTGTTTGTCTGCTCTTAAGGTGAACAGAGGTTGTATTGGTGTTTGTTGTTGATTCACACAGTGTTGACAGTTTTTGGCTTTGTTCAGGGAGCCTGGATCAGACCTGAACCTCTGATTCATTTTAAACACTATGAAGGGTTAGATGACTGTTGTATTTGTTGGTATTGTTCCCAAAGCTGAAAGTCTGGGAACAGTTTTTCCATAAAAACAGGGTTTTTTTTTTTTAGTAGATCAGTGCAGTGGATGGTATGAACATACTCTGTCTGTAGCCCACTAATGCACATCATATTCATGGAACCAATCCACCTGAAGTGTGAACTCATCCCTGATGAGAGGCGGCAGGTAGTGTGTGAGGTGAACTGTAAACACTGACAACAGTGTGTAGATGTTACTCCTGCACCTCCTGATCTGTATTATGAAACAAAATAGCTGCAGCTAAAGCTGCAGTGCACTGCGTTATGATTGACAGCTGGATGGATCCCCCCCCCCAGGCGGCTGGAGGAGGTGACAGGATTTCTTTGACGTCTTGCTCCTCTCTGTGTTTCTGCCCTGCGCTGTCATTATTTCATTACTTACACCTGGGTTTTTATGGTCACGACCAGCCGTCACATGATGTCAGGTGGAGGCTGCATGATGACGGAGGTTAATTGTCAGATACTGTCCATTTACATCCGGCGTCAGCAATCTGAGCTGAAGGAAGGGGCTGACCTTTGGAAAACATGCTCACTTACATCCAACCAAGATTCAAATATAAAAAAAAGACTGAGATCAAATTAATGTATCTATTAAATTAGATATCAAGATATCTGCCTGATCCTAATCCACAACTTAAAATGAGATTATCAGCATCAGTATAGGTTAATTTTAAATGATATTTCTTAGCTTCATGATCGTGACAGACGGGACTGGATTGATTTACGACATGTTGAAGTCTCTATGACGACAACACATCAGCTGACGAAATTTAGTAGTGAGAAAAGAGATCTGTGTTTTTCTCCGCTGAAAATGATTTCTGTGATTAATTTAGTAGTGATGGTGGAGACTGGAGCTGAACTGTCAGACAGAAAAAGGACAGAAGAGAAGAAGAAGGCTATACATGAGAGTGATAGAACACAAGCTAAAGGATAAAACACAAGCTAATCTGTTTGTGATAATGTTCATTCCCTCATGCAGCAGTTATTCTGCAGTGATCTGATCAAACTTGAGAGTCTGTCAATAAAATGAAGAGTGAGGTTACGATGTAGATCATCTGCTCTGGATGCTTGATACAAATAATCAGGGGTGGCCTCTTTAATAGGCCTCACCCCTAAACTTCTTTTTTAATCAGTTAAAGAGGAACATAGTAAAATTCTGTCATTCAGGTCTAATAACACGAGCAGAGTTTGGCAATCTTTTTAGCCCATTTGAAAAAAATACAAAAAATAAAACAGAGGTATGAAACATTCAACCTCATGTTATATGGGCGGAGCTAGAGAATGATTATGAGAAAGACTGGAGATTTTTGTGTTTTATTTAAAGTCAGGGTTGGTGATCAGATTCAGACAGACTTTTTGTTATTCTGGTTAAAATGATCTTCATGTCCTGATGTCAATCAATCCATGATGTGTTCTTAAAATAGAGTGAAAAATACCTGCTGTCTACAGCAGGAGTAAACCTGGGAAAAAACCAACCAATCCTAGTGATCAGGTCTAGTTTATTAAACCAATCAAATACCGTCCTGCTGTTCTGCCCGCCTCCTGTGCATACGTGTTCCAGGTGTGCTCTAGCCCTGATTCAGTGCACATAACCAAGAGTGATCCAAGTACGCTGGAGAATGGCAGAAAAACTACCTATACCCTGATTACTGCTAATAGAGAGCAAACAAAAACGATGAGCTGAGGACCGGTTTGAGTCTGTGGTTTGAATCAGTCACCATCATATGATCATGAATCAGCGGCACTCATGCATGTGAGCAGGGACATCATTTTGGAGGCGCTCCAAGTGTGGGAGGGCGGGGGCTAAAAGTAGTCCTGAGGAGATTCTACATTCAAATTCATGCTAGTTTCCTGCCTTTAATTAACTGTGGTTAGTGTCGCCACTCTTACAGCCTATAACCAGTGTTGTAGCAGATTGTAGCGACCGTTCACTGCCCCAGGAGTGAACTTTGCTCATGTTCCCGTTCATGAGTTAAAAACTGTGCAGTTTCATTCATCGTTCTTGAAAACGTGAGCATTCATTTCTACTCGTTCACGCACAACACTTCTTATAATAGATGGAGAGTGGTGGAGGTGCAGCCTGCTGGTGCATTAGAGCGCTACTCTTTGATCAGTACCATGGAGAGCGATCACAGGGCGATACGTCCAATGCACAAAAACATTATAAAAATGCAACCAAATATTAAAGGAGCAAAAAGCAACTTTAAAAACAAACATAGTCATGGTAGTATGGCTGTCGGTGGTTTTTATTTACTTAAGTCTACAAACTTTTGTAATTTAAGGCCCAGCTGAAATTTATTTGGACCACCCAAAACTGAAATCCTGGATCCATTCCTGCTCATTATGCTTTGCTGCTGATGTGCTGAAGTACTTTTATCTGAGATGAGACCTGAGGAGTAGTTTTTCCTTTAGAAATCTTCAATAAAAACATGTTTTTTTTTTCCCTTTTATTCTTCTTTTTTTTAAATCAAATGTGCTCAGATGTGCTCGTTGATTTTTTTCACAAAACATCTGCCGTGGAAAACTTCACTGAACCATGCTGATTTTTAAAAACATTAAGATTCTACTAAAAATGTTACCCAAAAAAATTTGAAGGTCAGTGGAAGTTTCCTCTGACAGAAACAGTCGTCAGTTTAGTCAGCCCAAATCCACTGCAGGTTTTACTTCTCAGGGGGTTCCTTAAAGTTGTGGTGGGTTGCCCCCCCGGGGGGCTGTGAAATGCTTTACAAAATCAAAAACTATTTACAGTTGCATATTTTATCCAGCATTGTAAAAATGAAGAAAAATAGAGGTTAAATTTTAAATAAAACCGGGCAAAGAAAAGTGTTTGATCTAAACAAGGATATCAGCATCATGCGCATATAGGTGGTCTGATTTTATACAGATCATCTAAATCAAGAATTTAAGCCATTTTGTGTCTATTTTTGGTTTGTCTGTTGGAGTTTTCTCACAGCACAGCCTTTGAAAGGTTTGGGAGCCCCTGCTCTATAATATGAACAGTCCATGTCAGTGGTAGTCTATGAATGTCAGTTGGTTGATGTGATCTCTTTGGAGGAACATCACAGAGATGCTCAAATCTTCCCTTTTCTCTCTGGAAGCATGCAGACCGCTGACTGAACTGAACTAATGCTTCAACTCTTTCTGTGACATCTTAAATCATGCCCTGAAAAAAATCAAACAGCTAAGAAGGTGAATGCCTTTCAGTTTGGTTACAGAGACACTGACGCTGCGCTGACGCTGATTGCCTGGGTTTAGTGGGTGAAGACAGCAGAATGAGTTTCCGTGGTGGGGAAATGTGGGAGCAGACACACTGTAATCAGCCCGTCCATCCAAACATGGGGCTTCAATTACTTTGCAGATGCCCACACATTCTCCTCTCCTCTGAAAACATCTGTAGCTCACAGAGCAGCACAGGTTGAGGGCAGCTTCAGCGTGTCTGTGTTTCATGAATCACAGGCCAACCAGCTGTTTGCTCAGAGAAACCTGCGTATGAAACACAAAGGGGTTAAGAAACAGTCTAAAAAAAGGAGTGAAAGACTTACCTCAGTTTCTCATGGTGTAGGACGAAGTGTTGGACTGACAGCTCTGTGGAAGGTGATGAAGAACAGAAAGAGCTCACTGTGGACACTCTCCACAGGAAGAGGGAGGACTAAATACAGGTCTCAGGTTGGTAGGATGCTATGCTTGTGCTGATACTCCAATTTCTAGAAGAGAGACTTTTTCAAGATCACTGAGAAAGTCCTCAAAGGGACTTTAGCAGAACATTTGGTCATTAAACTTCATGTTTTTCCTCTCAGAGCCATCAGTCAAACTTTGGCACACCAGTATTTACGTCCTTTGTGAATTTATTGTGTAGAAGTTGGAAGAAATCGCACATCCAAAGCAAAGAGGGCAGGCTGCATGTTGAATAGGAGTCTGATAGAAAAGAAGAACGACGCCTCACACACTGCAGAGCTCCAATAAACCAACACATGAGGGTGTGTTTGCTGCCATAAGAAGGAATGATCCAGAAACTTATTTTCTGGAGCATGCTGCATTCATGAAACGGAGATTAACCCCACAGAGAGGAGTTCATAACTCTTTGTGAAACAGTGATGGTTGTCTATGACCTTTGAAGTATCTGTACAGTAACTTCTATTGCCTGTAGCAGCTGTGAGAGGATGTGAGTCAGACTAAATGATGCACAAGATGCTAAAGAAACAGTCTTATTTAAGACTTGAGTAAGCAGGACTTGAGTTCGTCTAACCTGTACATTCCTGCAGGTCAAATCTCCATCTCTCTTCCAGTTTGTTCTGTCCTCCCAATAAAGGCAGCAAAGCCCCAAAATGTGACTTTAAAAACTTGTTCATCATCGCCCACAGGAGGCGCCAAAACCAACACAAAGCTAAAAAAAACAGTCACGTCAACATCCCCGATGTGCCTCGAAAGGATACTTCATGAATGTTTTTAGTTTAAGTTGTTAATAAAGGTTCAGTTTCTTTATGTGTGGATCAATATAACAAATAAAAAGTATCACTCTTGTTGTCCTGAGGGTCTTGAATGTCTTGTCTTGAAGTTTTAGATCTCGTGTTGGATTTCTGCACATGTGGAGGTCAGAAATAATGACTGCAGCAGCAGAGAGCTTTGAGTTCATTTGAGCTTGTTTATTTAGGTTATGTACAATAAAGCTTCATCACAGGGGCCTTCTGAAAAAACTGTGAACAAGATCCCTCACATACACAAAAAGAAAAGGACGCCATCTTGACCCGCTGAAAGCTGTGGTGGGCGCTCATAAGGGCGTAAGTGCAGATTCAGGAGTTGGAGGTGGGAGCAGAAGCGTGTGATTATGAGTTCTGTGGAAGAGCACGTCGCAATAATAACAACAGCAGCAGCAGTAAAAGCAGCGCTTCTCAGGCCAACAGAGGGGTCCACTCCACTCAGGTTCCCCCAGGTCCCCAAAACCCAGCAGGTATGTAACCAGACATGTGGGTGCACACGTGTTTAAAGGAGAACAGAGGAGAGAGGTCCAAGACACTGGGATTCACTCGTGATTATCTGCTTCATTTTCTACAAAAATATTGCACAAAAAAATCTGGATGTACAGAAATGAGAAGATTTGACGGGTTTAGCAGCCAGTAAGCCGGTATCTACATGAGCGACACATCGATTGCACAAAACGGGAGAGAACAGGTGGCGTGTGTGAGGATAACTCTTACAATCCTTTAAGAGCAAAGCTGCACGGAGAGGAAAAATCTACCCACTCAATTTATGCTGAACACAAACTGGATGATGTCTTTTTTATGTTTGTTTTTTTTTCTTTTGTAAATACTCACACTTTGGTTTACACACTGCGGGTGAAAAAAAGACACCTTGAGCCTCGTCCAATAGCGGAGACTTCCACACAACAAGATCCCACAAAACCCTTTAACATGTTCGCCACTGTGCAGGAACACCTTTGAAAGAATCAGGCTTGATTGAAGGATTAAGATCTGTTTCAGTAATAAGATCCTTTTCTTCATTTCATAGAAAGTGTAAAAACACACCTGCCCTTACCTCCTAATTATGAGTCCCTCTTTTTTACTTAAACCTGCTCATCAAAACCTAGACCCAAAACTTGGATAGCCCTGATAACTGCCCAAATGTGTCACACCATCCCTTTAATTATTTATTAATGTGCAGTTTGTTGTCTGAACTACGGAAGACGAGAACAGCCGTGGATTCTTCTTCTTCTTTTTTTATGCAGTTATCTCATGATAACACTTATTATCTCGATATAACAAAAATTGTTTTCTTGTAATAAAAAATTATTGATAATGTGTTTGTCTTGATTTCAACCTATAAGAGCTGCCATGAACGGCTTCTAGTAACTAGGTGTAGCTGTAGTCTACCAGTAAGTTACACTTTGTTTACTTAAGGGGCTAACGGTTAGCAGCTGAGTGGCTAACAAACTCCTTTCTATCTGGTTGCTAAGGTAACAAACATGTAAGCTAATGTTAACTTTACAACGTAATGTGAGACGTAATTTAGGTTTATTAATTCATTAAATAATGCTTTGATATGTCATGTTTATTATTATGGTCTGTGTTACAGCATTACAATGGTCAACTCAAAATGTGGCTGTTAAATAATCAGAACTATAACAACACTTTTGTATAAGAGCCAGCCTCTCAGCTGCTAACCTGTAGCTCCTAAAGTAAACAAACAAAAGTGGAACTTACCAATAGACTACAGCTGCACTCAGTGGCTGGAAGCCGTTCATGGCAGCTCTTGAAGGTTCAAATCAAGACAAACACATTATTAATTAATTCGTTATGGTGAGAAAACGATCTTTGTTATGTTGAGATAACGAGATAAGTCATAAAATCGCGAAATACTGCATTAAAAAAAAGAAAAATATTTGCTCTGCACAAACAATTCCTTCACTCTTTCACTGACTTTCCTGTGCTTGTTGGCGTCACAGCTCTGATGGATGAAACCATCTGCAGTCCCAGGTTGTTTTGGGGTAGATTTTTCCTTTTCATTCACTTTGTGATTTTTCCCTCTTTGCAAACACTTGTTTCTTTTTGTTTTTGTTTTTTTGTTTTTGTTTTCCAGTAGCTCTCTGAGCTCATACAACAGATGAGCAGCAAAGCAGCTCAGAGCTGGAACTGGTTATGAAAGACTTACTGTAACAGGATGCACTAACGATTGATGTAATGTGAGGAAACAGGTGGGGGGGAAGGCAGTGCCAATAGGCTGCATATGCACAAAACACAGCAAGGGCTGGACATACATTCATCGGGGTCTGGGGAAAAAAACAAACAAACAAAAAAAAAAAAACCTCATGAAGCCAAAATGATGCGCACTAAATCACAGAACTTTTGGAAGCATTGAAATCACCTTCAAACACACACGAATCGATACTAAGCAAGTTAAATTAATATTTAAGAATCAGAACATCAGTCTGAGCAAGCAGCATTCAGCTGCAAGCTGTGCAACATTCATTCAGAGCTCAGCCAAAAACATCAAAGTGTGCCTTTCCAAAATGCATAAAAGTTTGAAGTGAACAGACTTTTGGTGCTCCAAAGAAAACAGGACAGAGCAACAAAGAAGCAAAAATATGGGGTGTATAGTCAATCGTGTTTGGCCTAACCAATACGAACAAGTAAACACACAAAAAAGAGGCAAACCATAAAGATCCACTGATATTTATGCAGCTGCTGAAATCCCGAAGAGCTTCGCAAAAAAGTGGAATCACTTTTAAAACCCAAATCTGTCACGGTACAAAAAAAGTGCTCAAAAACAAACAAAAAAAACCCAAAACGATATGTGACCGTTGCCCTGTTCTCAGAGTGAAGTTTGTCCCACTCAGGTGGATGTCTCAACCTGCTTTCCCTGGTTATATTCACACTGTAAAGACTAAAGATGTTCACCCTTATATGAGCTTGTTCCAGAAAAACAACCAAAAAAACAAAACAATAATAAACACATTTTCATCTCTAAAGTGAAGCACAGTCATGTGCTCGTTTTCCAAAGTCCTCATGGCAAAGCAGTTACAGACGAGAAAACAAACTGAATTAGAAGCTCACAATGAAATCTTGAAGCCACAGGAAAAAAAACAAACTGAGGATTAACATGCAGCACTATTGAGGGCAGATAAAAGTCTGGCTCTCAAGCTTCCCTTTTAAACCAAGAGCGTGGAAACAGCGTTTACGTTGTGCAAATCAAAATATCAATAACAGGTTTACAAAGAATCCTCAGGCAGGAAATACCTTTACCCCTTTTTCACCTAAAAAAAAACAAAAAAACAAAAAAAAAAAAACGAAAGAAAACAAAAAGAATAAATCATCAAACACTGGACCCCAAATCCTTGATATCTAGAACAAACTTCAGAAACAACTCAACCTCAGAATACAAACAGGACATTGTTTAGCTGGGCGGTTAAGCCCAGGGCACTCGCTCCATCGTGTTTTCTTTTTAAGTCGTGCTCAGTGGAGAGCTTCCACACAGATCTGCTCCTCGGTAATGTCATCCAGCAGCTGCACCTCCACAGGGCTGCATATGTCACTGTCATACAGCTCTGCTCCCATCAGCGCCTCCTCCTCCGGACCCTCTGCTTTGCTTTTGAAGCCTTGCTGCTCCGATGGAGAGGTGCTCTCCACTGACTCCAGGTCCTCAATGCCTGCCCGGTAGTGGATCATCAGCAGAGTGAGGGCCTGGAGTCTCTCCCCAGACTTGGCCAAGGCAGTACTAATCAGTGCCTTGCGCCGTGCATCTGTAGCCTCCCTTTCCTCCAGCAGAAGTGCATTATTGTGCTCCAGCTCCTGGTCTATTTCCTGCTGCAGCTTGTCGAGCATTAACTCCAGCTTCTGGGAGCGTTCGTCTGTGGGCAGCCCACGGTACAGGTCACGGCCTATCTCCTTCACAGCGATGAACACACTGTCATCCAACCCGCCTTCCTTGCGTACGAGTTTACTGCTGCCACCAGTGCTGGCGGGCTGCTTTGAGGGGCTCGCACCACTGGTGTAGGTCTCCGTATCACTGCTTTCATTGTCTGAGGTGTTAGGGGTATGTTTGGGTGAGGGCTCCACTGCTCCAGGCACCACATCAGCCACCTGCTCCACCAGCCGAGTCTTGGGCACTTGGCGGAGGTTGAGCAGACGGGAGCTGGTATTGATGATGTGGCGTGTTAGGCCAGTGGTCGCCCGGTTTATGGTTGATTTGGCTTCAGGGTCAGCTCCACGGCGTTCAGTTGCTGCCACACAGAAGGGATTCTCAGCAAGGCACTTGTCCTGGCACTTCTTGTGGCAAACATAAGCGCAGATCATACACTGAGAGGCTGCCTTGGTCCAAACCTTCTTCTTGCAGTATTCACACCAGGTGGGATTCTGGAACTGGGTGTCCTGGAAGTTGTGACGAACCTCAACCAACTGCATGGTGCCATAAGCCAGATCATCTCGTGGTGCTGGGGAGATATGGTCTCTCTCCTTCTCTCTTAGATCCTCATCCTGGAGACTTCCCTCCCGCTCTCTTTCTGCCACACCCACAGGATACTCACACTCACCCTCAGCGAGGTAACAAAAGTTCAGAGTAACGTCCCCGTAGCACAGCTTCTCATTGAAGCCCTTGTGAGTGCTGAGACTGCGTAGTGCAGTGCGGCTAACATTGGCTCTTGGCTCTGGAGGCCCAAGCCTGAAGGTGCTCTGGTACTCTGCCGAAGATGTAGCCATACATTCCAGGGCTAAATGCTCCAGCTGAAGGCTGACATGACCCAGGCACAACAAACTACCTAGCTTAAAGGGATCTTTGCACCACAGGGCCACATTAAGGTACTTATGGTTGCTCTCCACCTCAAACACCACAGAGGCCTTTTGCCAGCGTGAGTTCTGGTTGCGAAACATGGTTTCAGGGGACTCCCAGAGGGAATGATCCTCTAAACTGTCCCGTGTGCTGCAGGAGCTCTCAGACGCTTTGTCCTTTGCTTGATCGGCCTTGCTGCTGCCGCCGCTGCTGCTCACAGTGGAAGAGACCGGCAGCTCATCGCCGGACTCTGCCGGCCTGGTGGACTGCCGCGCCTCGGGCTGTTTTGCACAGGTTTTCTCAGAACCAGCCTTGTCTTCGGTGGCTCCAGTTGCAGAGGTTTTTTCTGGAGACTTTTCAGAAGCAGTGGTGGTGCTAGGGGGAGTAGATGTAACTGCAGCATTTGTAAGTGAGACTGAATCAGCACCCTCCACAAGACTGGTCTCTGACGAGGCTGATGTCAACCTAATCTGAGGTCTTGGTGGCACTGGGGGTCGAGAGGGAGGGGGTGGGGGAGGGACATTGGGGCGTTGCAGACCCTCCCCTGGATCAGTACTGGTCTTCTGTGGTGAGGGCTTTGGTGATTCTTTGGAGTGGGGTTTAAGTGGTGACTGGAGACCCACCAGGTTTAACTTGCGGTTGAGGATGGGTGATATGGTACCAAGAGGTTTAGAGGCCAGGTTGGCCACAGTTCTTTTTGGGCTTTGGTTAACTGTAAGCAATGAATCCTCCTTGATGTCACTGGCGCTTGAGATGCTGCTCAGAGAGCCCCCAGTCTGGTTAGGTTTAGAGTCCACAATTAACTCTTCAAACTCAGAGTCCATGTCTTTGCTGTCAGATATGTCAGACAGGGTGGTGATGGGGGCTGGGTCTTCCTCGTAACCCCCTGGCTGGGGAACAAAACCTGTTTCCTCAAGCTGCCCAAACCCTTCCTGAAGAGTTCCCAGACTTCCAAAAGAGGGTTGCTGGTGACGGACCGGTCTCTCAAAAAGAACTATCACCCTTTCCCCAGCTTGCTTCAACAGTTTTGGCACTTGAACCGAGGATGTCACTTTGACACCTAAAGGAGACAAACAGGAAGAGCTTTGAGTTGCTACCTGAAATAACTCAAATGTTCTGCTTATCATAATGGACAAAATGACGCATAACAAACCTCCAATGGCGATGAGGCGATCCCCCCTCTGCAGGTCTGCCAGTGCTGCAGGGGAGTTGGGTGTGACTGTCTCGATACTGACGTGCACAGCATCCCCCTCAGTGGCAGGTACGTGTCTGAAGGTCATCCCAACACTGCCACACGATCCTTTGATGACCTCCGTCTGAAGCACAACACAAGAGAAAAATCTGGTTCAGTATTTTCACCACAGATCACCTGAATGTGATTGGAGATCGTAGTCAAACGGTTTATGATCAGAGCTCAGTGATTTGATTACTCTTTTTCGAATACAAAGCAGAAATTTCTCTCTAGACCTACTTTCTCATCTTGTGTCCCTCCTCTTGAGATGTCTGTTTATTTCATGTGTTTTTTCACTGTATGGTTGTGTTTGTGTGATATCAGGTATCTGTGCTTACTAAATTTGTAGTTGTACTGTACTCCGGGATAAGGACTAAATACATTTAAAAAAGGAGTGTGTTTCTCTCAAGTGTATTACCCAGGTCTAATTCAGTTCAGAGAGAATGTTGTAAATGATCCACTGTAGAAGTAAAAGGTATTAGTTATTATTCTGTTACATGTGTGTATGACTTATGTATCAAGTTTCTATTCTATTTATGTTTATTGTTGTTGTTTGGGCTTTTGTTTTGAAGGCTGGGTTTGCCATTTTCTGACAGGAAACAAAGCATAAACAAATGCCGGTAGATACATCCTGACATGTCGTAACTGTTGAGAGCACATCTTAGGAAAAGAAATAGCATCATACCAAAAAATCTGGGAACAATGTACTGGTTTTGTTGTCTTTGTCTTGGTGGTGTCGTCCAATTTTTTGTGCAATGACTTTGTTCTTCAAGGCTAAACGAGTTCTGTATAATCATTTTATTTTTCTTATTCGATGTTTGGATGCTTTCGTTATGTTATGTTTGTATTCACTGTTAATTTTAGCAGTTAAATGTTTGCATAGTTTTAACACTTATCTAACTCAATACTTTGCTCAGAGGTTTGCATTTCTACTTTGTGTTTATGTTGTAAATATTTTCAGTTTTTGTTTCAGTTATTGGTAAAAATGTATCAATAAGGATTTTGGGCCCCGATCTCAATTTTTCTGACTTAAATTTTTGCCAGTATTAAGCCCCGATCCGATAATTCAGTTTGCAGAGATCATACTTGCCCAAGAGGTAAAAGAGTGGAGCTGCACATTTTTTTGTTTCCTGTTCTAACAAATAAATAAAAATAAAGAAAATTTGAATTAATAAAAAAAGTAATCATTAAAACATGTCTTGAGCTTATTCCATTTAACCAAGTTGAGCTAGTATTGCCATAAAAATTACATACTCCACATGCTCTCCTCTTTAAGACCACTGAATTTGTGTGCAAACAATACATTGTACTGAAATCGTGAAAACGCCATGTAGTCTCATCTGAACTCAACTCTCATGAGATCATGCATGATTTCCAAAGACTGATTCCAGCTGCAGGACCACTGCATTTGTGTGCAAACAATACATTGTACTGAAATCGTGAAAACGCTGTAGTCTCATCTGAACTCAACTCTCATGAGATCATGCATGATTTCCAAAGACTGATTCCAGCTGCAGGACTACAAACATAAACATTAGACATTATCGAGATTATCTCATCTTCTTTTGTGGGCAAAATGTTCTCTGGAGGATGTTTATCTTTTCTTTAAAACCGTTTGTGGACTGTTTTAACTTTCTGGTTTGGAATATTTCCATACTCCTGAGATTTTAGCCACAAAGTTGCTAATGCTAAGCTAACAGACTGGTCCACATTTGTTTTTTCGCCTTTTTAACTAGTATGTCCCTAGAGAGCTACCGTAGGATGCTGTTAAGCAGATGCTATTGCTGTAATGTGTTGGGTTATTTGGGTTGGGTGAACCCAGAGCGTTTTTTATACCCACACATCAGCGTTCAGCTGCAAATTGTGCTCAATGATGGCTAACGTGAATGATCAGATGAGAAGATCAGCTGAAGTTCTGATCAATAATACATCAAAAACTTCCAAGATTGATAGTTGAGATCTGGATCAGGTTATCAATGACAGTTTTATTGTGTTTATGTCCTGCTCTAACAGTGTCTATGTGAGTTGGCACTGAACCAAAACAGAAAAAGAATGAGTCAACACCCGTTGAGAGTCAAACCATGGACCTAGCTGGGGATGCTACAAATGCCTAAGCACTTTTCTTCGCTAACCCTAAACAGTGGTTCAAAAGAATCATCACACTTCTTTGCTTCACAGCTTTGCTACAAAATACAAAACCAATGAGAGAATGTGATGAATACTTCCTCTGAACAAATGAAGTTTCTCACTGTGGTGAACATGACTTTAAAGGAAGTACTTAACAAACAGCTAACAGTCTGTTAAGATGCAAAACAAAAGATAGGAATACACTGCAAATTGTCAAACACAAGTGTAACACTGACATCTCCCTCCAGCTCTTTGACGTGACAGGCAACGTGAAAGTGGCAATTCTGTCCCTGCAGGGAGAGAGAGCAGTAATTAAAGCCCCCATCACCATCTGCCTTAATAACAGCCACTGCATACGGCCACAGTCACATAATGTGGTACATAACACCTGTTGTGATGCAGAGGTGAGCGGCTGTAGGACTACAGGAGTGCAGTCAAGTTTTCACACACGCCCACTTTCATGCCAAAAAACCTGTCATATCATCTATGCCAGTGATCCAAGTTGTAAAAATACAATCTTGGATTTCACTGTGATTGGCTGAGATTGTTTGTTTACAGAGAGGCACATCCAAAGATGAGGAAAAAGAGGCGGAGGAGGGGTAGAAGAAGGTACAGGTGTGCTGCTTTAAAAGGCAGAAGAGGAGGACAGACATGATGTGGGAAGACGAAGACAAATGACCGTAATTTCCCTGCTGTCATTTGTTACAGTTCTGGTGGAAGGCTGTGATTGAGTTAGGGTTAGCCATGAATGAGAAGATGATCTATACAAGCTGGCAAGGAGGGTGAGGAAGGTGAGAAGGGTGAGGAGAGTGAGGTGACTGGACTAAGATAATGTATAAAAACAGACGCTGCACCGCCAATTTTACCCTCCCATTTCCGGTTATCCATGAAGGGTCCTTACAAGAGGTTAAATACTTATTATGAATACTTATTAATGTCGTCCAATAACAGAACAGGACCACTTACACTAAAGGCAGACCTGATGACTCCAGTTTACCCATAATTCTCAGGGCTGCAGATGTCAAAATGTGATACTTGAAGGGCGCCTTCCTTTCACAGAGCTCTGCCTCACCATCAAACACATTTGTGTGTGTTGTGTGTGTGTGTGTGTGTTTGTCTCCAGCTTTAATCTGATTAGACCATGTTACAGGTCTTCCATGAAGACTTTAACAACATTGTAGAGGCAACAGGTTGCTGTGGGGGAGAATGTGGAGGCTAAAGGCCTATTGAGCTTCAGCTCTGACCTGATGGCTCTATAAGAGAGGATAAGATGCAAAACCTCAACAACACACAGCAGGATGCTGAAAATGCAACAACAGTTATTTACAAAATCCAGCCAGTCTCCAGTACAAGTGAGAATCGTGCAGTCAAAGAATATGACGTGTAGCTGTGCAGACTCAGTGGTCCTTTGATACGGGCTCCTTATATTTGCACTCATTTTGGGTAAAACTGCACTTTACCTCCAGAACCGCCTCCAGTCTTTGTGGCATGGCTTCACAAAGATAAGAATCACAGCAAACACCCCACGCTTTTTGATCTTGGCCAGAAAAAATAACTTTAAAGCTCATGTGATAAACTTGAGGTCTGAATTATCATTGAACTCACTGTTTAATGTTGTTGCACTCATTGATCAGCACCAAGTTCTATAAATACTTGAAAATTTAAAATACATTGGTACTACAGGGTCTCTCGCAGGTCAAATTTAAGACTTTTTAGGATTTTTTTAAGACTTATTACAAATTAAGACCCATTTCACATCTATACGAGTAAAAAAGGTACGATAGACATGGAGGGAAACCAGAGTGGCAGAGAATCGACTATAGGCTGTTACACACCGCAGTGCATGCACAGCACAGGGGGGACATCTTTGAATAATTTTGGAATCGTTACCAGCAAAATTGGAATAGCGCTTCTGCTTGAAATGCCCATCCTCAAGTAGTACCTCAAATTACGAGTGTCCCAACTAACACGTTTCTTTAAGATGTCTATCAGATGACTTTTTGCTTTGAGTTGAGTGAACCGACTAACGGTTCACTGCACGGTTAGTTGGTTCAGCGAACGCCACAGTGGATGCTGTAATATTAGCCCAGAATCCCATATTTTACTTGTTCACTTTTAGCAATTAGCTCGCAGTGGAAGAATCCATTTTGTGCCCGCAGTTATTTTGCGAAACTTCTGGACTTTATTCAAAAGAAACACCCGGAACAAAATTGTGTGTCACAGCATTGATTAATGACACTTGCTGAAATCATTTTAGAATCATTCTGAAAGTGAGGATGAAACAGAGCTGATTGGACGGGTTTTTATTAAAAACACCTGCAGATTAAAGTGAGGAAAGCATGGAGAAGAGGGCAAAAAAAAATCAAGATTCATTATTCAGTTCAGCCTTTCTCCTCCCCCTCCATCAGCATCTTCGAGTCGTCTGATCTTCAAGATAAATGACTTAATAAAACCAGTTTAGTGCAGTTTTTCTATGGTATTGTGTTTTTATGCAATATTCATTATTCATGAATACATTTTTCTTTAAAAAACCCTGTAACAAAAAAAGTGGTGTTTTTGGGGGGTCTGGAATGGATTAATGGCATTTCAATTCATTTCAATGGGGAAATTGATTTGACATATGAGTAATTTGAGTTTCAAGCTTGAATTAAACTCTTAAGTGAAGTCCCCTCTGTATTAACTGTAACTAAACTGTGTCAGTGCATGACTTTCAGTTCAGTGTTAACCCGTACCACACGACTCAAGGTTAGACTTAACAGGTATGTAAATACAAGGTCCCCATAATAACTTTCTCAACACATAACTGAAAAACAAAAAGAGTTTTATTCATTTATCAGTTTTGTGCTGTAAACTCAAACAGTCTCCTTCTGGTTTTTTTTCTGTTTTTTTTTTTTAGGTGAGACAGACGCATTAGCGCAATCTTTCAGACCATATCATCACAAGTGAAAAACTTTTCACTTGTTTCATGAAAGTGATATAAACATGCTCACTTATCCAAAAAATGGTTATAATTAACACGCTGTGTAAAGCTCAAACACAAAGACAAAAAAATAAAAAAGTAGAAGACAGCGTGCACTTTGGAGATGCAAAGGAACAAATCCACCTCCCAGACTTTTATATCTGGCTTATTTATTCTACATTTCCCTGGAATCAGATCCTGGTGACAGCCTGAGCAGATCACTGTCTGCCTGAACACCAAGATTCAAACAGAAGACATATTACATCCTCAGAATGAGAACAGGTGAGTGTGATCATCACTATTTGGTGTGTGTGTGTGTGTGTGTGTGTGTGTGTGTGTGTGTGTGTGTGTGTGTGTGTGTGTGCAGCTGCTGGCTGCATGTGGCCATTGTGTCTATAATAGATATTCAAAAGAGCACACAAGGCCGCCCTGCTGCAGAGCAAACAGTAACAATCTGCCTTTAACACACTTCCATCACGACCACATGCACACTCACAGACCTCATTATACACGTCAGTTCACACAAGACGCCACTGATAA
The DNA here is from genome assembly GCA_030710495.1 of Labroides dimidiatus. NCBI lineage: Eukaryota > Metazoa > Chordata > Actinopteri > Labriformes > Labridae > Labroides > Labroides dimidiatus. The sequence goes on along the minus strand of CM061149.1, from coordinate 30,171,045 downwards.
GACGGTCCACTCTATATACAAACATAAATACACACACTCAAATCAATTTTATGGCTCCTTTCTCTGAAAAAATGGGATTCTTTAAAAACGTGAAGCAGCGAAACAAAAGGACGACATCACTGAAACAATCTGTGATTTATACATTTGTTTAACAGCAGATCAGAATCAGACTTGCGGGACAGCGTAAGCTCTGAATCCTCTCTCCTCTGATTTTTCAGGGTGGAAGTAGCCGTTTGTCCCTCTCTAAATTGCAGAGTTTAATTGTTGTGTAATGGAGCTTTCTCTCGGGGCCGAGCAGCAGCGACTGGGCTAACCTTGTTAACATCGACTAGAACAGCAGCCAGGTCTTGGCTCCTTGTCTCTGAGCAGAAAACACAAACAAAGAACTCAGCAAACGTTGAACAGGATGGATGTAAATGGAGCAATTCAGCCTGTGTTTCAGCAGATCCAGTCTGTCTTTTATCTGCTCTGATAACACAGGACAAATGAAAGGTTAATGTGTTCAGATGGAAGCCATCAGTGCTTTCAAGTTCTCTCCTCCACCTCCAGGTCTGAAACCTGCTCAAATCTTCTCTTGATCTCAAAAATAAAACCTCCATTGTGAAGAGAGGAAAAAAATCATCAATGACACTTTCTCTTCCCCCAGGTTCATCCTCAGTGACCCTGCTCAGGCTCTCAACAACAGGTCCCAGAGTAAACTGAGCGTAAAAAAACAAGAGGAGCAGACCAGTAACTGTGCAACAAAATAAACAAATAAATAAAGGCTGAATCAAGAAATAACTATTATTCATTTTCATTAGGGATGTACGATAATGATCGGTTTGATATTGGAAAAATAACGTCACACTGATAAGTCTGAAAAAAAATGTTGATAACAAGAGCCGACTCAAATGAACCAAGACTGCTCTGATTACGGTCACCTTAAGCCCATCTAGCCTGTGCTGTATGCTGCTGTCACGACCATGATGTCATACTAATGCGCCTGCAGTCAATATGCCGACAGTGCAAAATGCAATTTACAATAAGTGTTCAGCCGCAGTTCAGAGAGGAGGGAAAAGAAGTGTGACATTCAACAGATCAAACCTCATAAGTCGACTAAAGTTTCATCATCGCTACGATGATGCATGGACGGAACATGAAGAGGCTAAATCTGCTGCGGCTAACGCCACCGAACCACCAACCTTGAGCAAGAAGTCGTCTGGGGCTGGATACCCAGAACTTAGAAAGGAAGAAAAGACAGTAGAAGGAAATGTAGAAGAAAGAACATTTCCTCAAACCCGTATTTTGTGACATTCCAAGCAGAAGAAAAAAAAAGTTGTTAAGGTTTTTTTTTTTTTGTTTGTTTTTTTTTTTTTATATTTCTTGAGGAAATTTTTCATGAGGAAATTGCAGCCAATTCAGTCTTGAATTTTTTGTGGTTAGTAAAAATGGTTTCTTTTTTCACAAGTAACACAAAGATTGAAGTCTATATTTTTTATTGGTGCACTTTATTTTTTTTAAATTTTTTTTGTATTTTGTATTTTGGACATTGATGCACTTTTAAGGCTGTTTGCTGCACCATTTTCGTTTTTGAAATGACACTTTTATTGTACCGACTGATGCATTCTAACAGTCTGAGAGTGACGGGCTTCATTTTTGTTTCATGAAATATTTTTGTGCTTCTTTTTTAATTATATGTTTATTTTTGGAGATTCAATAATGCTGTTGTTGTAATAACAGTTGTAGGAATGACAGATGTGTTATTTGTTTAGGTCAAAGGCAGAGGCATGATGTTGAATTCATCTTTGCACATTACATCCTCACTTTTTTACCGTCAGGTGCACATGGAGATTTATAAAATGATGTTGGTATCACTTTGGAGCAGCAAGAAGTTATCGGTTATTGGTATTAGTGGTAAAAAAAAAAACAACTTTTCATGTTTCGTTTTTGTTTTCCCATTGTATTTTTTTATTGTGTTGAGGTATGAGGGAGCCAATCATTATCCTCACATGAATAATTTTGCCTGTTTCAAGAAGGGGAACAGAGTGTTCTCGTTGAGAATGACGTACAAAGCAAAGCAGTAGTGCAGATAAATAACATTAGACCACAACATCTAATCAGCTTTGATCCCTAAAAGGAAAACGTTTGGTCGCTTAAAAATCAAATCAGGCCTCAAAACTCCTTCCCCAGTGCACATCACTTCAATCACTCAGTATTTCTCTGCCTTTATGATTTCAAACTGATGGACTGGCTGTTTAACTCGCACTGTTCAGCCCCTTCCTGTTCCCCTTCTTGAAGTGAGAACTTGTTGGGAACATAAAATGCCCGAGGAGGTCAACATGCATCACAGTCTTGTCGCTGTGATCTGTCAAAGATCTCTAAGTCTGTAGTGTTCCACATTTCCTGTCTGTTGAGACCCATCTCTGGGTTTTTTTGAACAACAGACATGTTGTTTTAGCTGAATTCACGTCTGCTTCGCTCTGCTCGGTCATCTCGGTGTTCAGACAGCGATGTGAAGACTGACAGCAGTCCACAGTGAGAGGCGGCTGGCTGCAGGCTGCTCTGATACCCAGGCTTGACAAATAAGTCAGATGGAGCAGCATCTCCTGTTGCTTGGCTGAACATCCCTCAGCTCGGCAGCAGGTCTGGGAGGGTGCGTGTGATGGAGGGAGGAGGGGCTGAACAAATCCTTTTCCCTGTCATTGCGCTGCTTGGTAATTTAATCTAATACCACATGTCAGATCGATTTGTGTATGGTTATAGGGTACAAGTCGCTGCGAGGCAAGTGCACAGCAATTCCCTGCCACGTCTGATTAGCAACCTCAGTGGTGATGGGGGTGAAGCGGGGTGAGGGGAGGGGGGCAAGACCAGAAGCTGTTCAGGTGTTCACATGGGCACCCGTTCAGCAGCAGTGATTGAAAATAATCAAAGACACTGGATGAGACGTGGTATGAAGTCTGCACTTGAACATTTTGGGTGTCACTCCAGCTACACTCCCATTCACATGCTGGCAACAGACGGACTGATACCAGTGGTTCATAGGAGGGCTGTTCTGTTAACTGTCAAATGTCATGTCAGAGTGTGTGTATGTGTAGTTAGGGGTGCCACGGTACAGGTAACCCACAGTACAATCTGTACCTTTGTTTCTGGGCCATAGTTTGGGGTCTTTATTTTTGACAATTTTTACAAAAACTGCATTTCACAGTAAAGAGATTGTAGTATCACTAATGCACTGAATAATTTAACGCTTTTCTTTCAGGTACACAGTTAATAAACACAACACTTTCAAATGGTCAACAGCCTCTTATTCCTTGACTACTTGTAGAAAAGAAGCTAACGGCCGTCCCAGAAGTCCCTAAAAGTCTCTAAATGATATCATTGCGTAGTTCATATAGTAAGCCTTTTGGCATGTAATTGTTGTGGACGCTGTGGGGGAGAGGAATGACGTCATGGGGGAGACAGAAAACCTGTGAAAAAAACAATACCAATATGTTTATAACTATAAATAACTTCCTTCTGTAGATTCTTGTTTTTTAAATGTCGAAATATCAACACTCCTCCTTTATCCGGGCTTGGGACCGGCAAAAGTGACCTATGCTAGCTAGTTCCAGGCTACTGTTTGGGTTAGCACTGGTGACTTCGTATTAGCTCCAGGTGCTAAAAACTTAGTTAAAATTTAAAACACGCCTCTTGGTTATTAGTTGGGCTGAACACGGACTGAGAATAGCTCGACAGACACACCTAGATAATGCGGTTGCTATCGAGCTGTGGTTGGACTCGGCAGGTCTTGGTACGCCTCGGCGTTCAGCGGAAAGAGGAAGTAGATGATCATGATAAATAGGGTCTCTGCGCTCATACAGACTATAGCTCCAACATAACAAACACACACCATGACACATACATAAATAAACACATGAAGAGCTACAGCTGCATCCATCTCAGCCATCATCGTTAGAATGTTGTTTTCTCTTCAGGTGAACAGAAACTAGTTTGATACACACGCAGCTTCACTCATCAATAAAGGACACAGCGCCACCTATTGAAGCAGAGTAAGACGTTCTCAGCCAGAAGTCTGATTCTCTTTCCTGCATGTAAACACAGACAAGACCAGACCCCCTGCTGTGACTTTACGACTGAGCTATGACCTTAGCCGGACCGCTGTGTGCATGTAAACGTACTGTGTATGAGAGGGGGTGTGTGGGTGGAGGCACAACAGTGACTGGACATTATATCTCTCACACACACCAGTAACTGGTGCACAGAGGTAACTCAGGATCCAGCGCACCTGAATGAATCTCAGATGATGGGAAAATTAAAATGACTCACTGCTCCATCTACAGTAACATGGCCTGGTTCATGAGCAGAGGAGTACATCCCGTGAAGTTTTCTTCCCCACTTTAGTTCATCGAGCTGCTGAACCTGAATTTTCAAGTTGCCTTTTCATCATAAGGGAGCAGGTTTCAAAGGGACTAAGGACAAAGAGTTGTTATGGAGACGGGGCAAACAAAAAGGTGCTTTGCCTGATTTGCACTTGTATGGACGGCAGCAGTGGGCCGGTTGCCCACACGCTCCCTTTCTGTGCCTCGGTCATTGTCCTCACATTAAACAAACAGGGATCCTTGGTGACCGTTACATCATCAGAGTTTATTAAATGGCAAATACATTTTGAACTGCTGCCATTGGACCATAAAGGAGTAGGACACCATTTTCCTTGTTATCATGTTGGCATTTCAGTCCCTCCTCTCCTTTGAACACGGTGCAAACACCGCACGTATCTCCCTCCTCAGTGAGCGACAGTTTCTCCTCACTCTGTATCATTTCTCTTCACAGAACCTCCAGCCACAGTGATCTGACTGCTTGACCATGTAACCTTTTCTTATCTTTCATTCAACATTTGCTCATCGTCTCACATAGTTTCAGTGGACACATTAACAGACTTGGATTCATGAACGTATCGTCTCTGCTGGCTCTACGCACGGCCACTTAGCATCAGCCGATTCACTCGAACCCTCTCCCTGCAGTCAGTTGGACAGGAAGACAAAAATAAAGCCATTAATTCCATTTGGCTCAACTTCTGCACAATACATCTGATATAAAATCTTTCTTCTTTTTTTTTTGGAGGGGGAGATGTACAAACAGTAAATATCCTGAGCGGTTACCATCACTCTGAATAACAGGGACATAACAGAAGAAAAACAGACAAGCCTACGTCACGCCAGTTTTCAGAGAGAGCAATCAGAGTAATCTCATAACTCAAGAGCCTGTGTTATCTCTGCTCCACTCAAAGACTGGAAGAGGTTGGTCAAACTTACTGAGCGGAAGTTTTGTTGTAGCTGAAGAAACATCAAATCCGGGGCCTCATTTATAAAAGAGTGCATAGAATCCTCACTGAAAATGTGTGCCAGAAACCCAGAAATGACATGAGCACAACGTGATTCATATTAAACCAATTGTACGCTCATGTGCACACAATGTTTGCTAATAAATCAGGATCCACTTGGAGATGTGTGCTCAGGAAGAAGCTACAATTCCATAATCAACCATAAATGGTCGATCGAAGCAACTCCTGGATGAAAATGCAGACAAACGAGGGGGCAGATCAAAGGTTTCCAGCACTGGATAGCGGCAAAAAAAGCAGAAGTTTTAGACGAAGACACAAAAGTTTGTGAATGAAGTGAGGGATAAAATGGACTTATGGGTGTCACAAACTTAACAAAAATCAGAGAATGACACCACTTCATTGCTGCATTCACCCTGCTCTATGTACAAAAACATCCACCACTCTTCATAAGCACGAGTAGATCTGAAATATTTACGTTGAAGGACCCACACCGACTTCTTGACTGTTTTGGCAGTCTTCCTCACTCTATATTATTATTGATCAAAGGTTTGACTGAGAATCAACAACTTTTAATTGTTGTCCACATTTGTTTATTGAAAACTGTCTGCTCTGTGACTAACTCTGAGGATAAATCAACCTGATGACTCCTGATTTCTGCAGGAGTCTCCCACTTTTGAAACTTTTCTCCCACTGAACTCCAGGTTTGTAATGACTCCTGATTTTTCGTGGTGATACCAGAAAAACCCTCTGGACCCAAAACCCACCAGCGGGATTAAATGACTGGCATTTACAAGCCTTTAGCCCAATCCAAAAATGGAAACAAACGGCATCATCATCAAATTCTGAAGGTACCTGAATGTATCACAAGTGATGTCAGCAACATGTGTAAACAGAGCAGAGCAGAGGAGAGAATTTCAATCAACATCGTTTTGATTCTCATCTTCAATGAAAATTTGCAGAAAATTAACCCTTTGCACTAACTAAATCATGTAAAAAAAACAAATCATTTTAGGCTTCTTACTGCATTCAGCGAGCAAGGATCTTGATAATAATAAGTTAATGTTGAGACATTCCACCATCTCTAAAGTGTTTGTGTACAAAGATCAAAGTTGACGTAATGGTGTGCAAAATCTCCCACCAATTTTATTTTTTCAGATTTTTTCTTTTTACTTGTCATAGGAAAATCAGTTACCATTTATGGAGTAATAAAGATTGGAAGAATAAAAGCACATGAGCATTTTAAGTTAACTAAACTGTTGGGACCAAGCCTTAAAACGTCCAACAGCAAACTATGCAGAGCAAATCTTTCCCTTTCAGGCCCGAGAATATAAATATAGACACAGAGCAATAAAGTCTGCATTTGATCACTGAAGCTGGATAAATGATCAGGGGTCACGTGTTGCTCTAAAGAAACAGGACTCTCATACCAGCGCAGACTTTCTGTCCCTCTGTGGTATGAACACAATGTAAAAGTCATTTCCTGTCTAATGAGAGGACAGGTCTATAGGATCAGAAAGAATCACTCCAAATGAAAATAGCCAGCAAACTGTAATGTAGCTGTGTCTCTGTCTGTCATGCACGTAGCGGCTGGTCTATTGAGTTTCCTCGGAGATGAATTGATCTGTGGAGGAAACGATTAGGAACAAGCAGCTTGTGCGGCCGACCTCTCATGCCTTTAATCTGCTCTTCAAACCCGCTCAGCTGTTGTCACGGAGAATTACAGCAGGCCATTCAAATTGGTAAATAGACGACAAATGTGTCACTCACAAGAAGTCGATGGCAGCGTTTGGAAACAGGACGGAGGTGATCGGCTCCCTGAGGGTTTGATTATGTGTTAGATGTGACTGACCAAATGATCAAGCCATCCTTTATTTAAAAACATGTCTCAGTGTTTCCACTCTTTGACGACTTTTACTAATATCAGACTGAAACAGAAGCGATGGGTTTGAGCTGCAGGACGCTTTCATACTCAGCTGAATCTGATACTCAAACCCATTACAGACTCTAAGGTTCTTTTCACACCTGAAAGTCCAGACTTTAGTCCAGACCAGAGTCCATGTTTTTGTTACATTGTATACATTTGGTTCGGTCTGTTAGGGTTCCACACTGTCTTTATTGCAAACAGACTAACAGAACTTACACGACAAACCTACGTGATACCGTCATCAACTGCGTACTTTGCGTGTCTCCATAGTTAACATTGATTGGTCATTTGGCCGGCGGCCGTCTGACGTCAACATGTTGAGCCGGAATTTAATTTCGTCAACAATGAATGAAATCACCATCATATTATTGATGTTTATACCACCAAAAGAAACAACTTGAAGAATTGTACATAATGCTGATCCGAGGTCGTCTTATGAGGTATATAATGAGACAACTTTATCGTCGTCGACAGGAAAGAAGGAGAAAGTGTGTAATCCTGTGATTGGTACGAAGGTCCCAAAATAATGCTTTCACACTGGGCATGTACCAAAAAGTGGTCCCGTTTGGTCCGGACCCAGACCTCCACTTCTGCTGGTTCAGACCAAGGTCCAGGGGAGGTTTCACACCAATCATTTTGGTTTGGATCAAACAGAAAAGTCTGAAAGTTCAGACCAAATGATGATGGTGTGAAAGCCTCCTCAGATATGCTTTAATTTAACTGGTTTAATAGCTTTTATTTTTTATTTTTTTTTCTCCGTTACCTATAAGTCACATTTTCCTATTTTATTTTGAAATTGAACTCTTGCTTTTTAGATGCAGTCAGCATAAAATGAACATCTGGTTCATGCTGTGGAGGGAAAAAAAAACAAAAAAAACGAGAGCTACACAACTGAAGAGCTGCCATGTGTCTTTCTGCACCGTACATGAACTAAAAAAAAAATCTGAAATTAATCTCCATTGGCTGAAAAAAAAAAAAAAAAACTGAGTAGGAGAACACAGACGCTGCAGGAGGATGAGTTTGGTCACCTGTGGAATCAAATATCCAAACATTTTTTGTCTGTTGTCAGTACCTACATAACTTTAATGTTACAGTCACCCAATCCAAAAGTGACACTTTTTGGCTGGAATCGTGCGCACACTGTTGTGATGACACGACTCTTAAGGCATGTGTTTGTTTTGGAAATGAATGGAGATCTGAGGCCTGTACTATGAAGCTGGATTTTCTCTTAGCGAGGTAACCTCTGGGTTAACTCTGGATTTTCTGTACTACGAAGCTGGTTCTCTTCTTACCGGGATGACTCACCGTGGTAACGTATGTTGAACGGCTAACCTGCTCCGGAGCAGGTTAAGATCTTGATAAGAGATCAACGAGTACAAAAACGACACCTCCTGACCAATCAGCTTTCTTGTAAAAGACCCTGCCCATTTTTAGAAGAACCTGTCGATGTTAGTGCGCGGAGCGCTTAGAAGAGAGAGAGAGAGTTTTTAGGTAGAGATGCAATCTTTTTAATGTTCACGTGGTCATTCTGTAGAAGAGATTCAGATTTTCATCAAATGGACTGAACTACATTTGTCAGCTGATGGATCCATAAATAAATAAATTCAGTTGATTTCATCCAAACATCAGAGACAGAGTGAAGAAATAAAGCCTCACTGACCGCTTTGAAGGAGGTTTTTGTACTTGTTCCTCAAGTCTGTTTAGCTCCACTGTTTGCATCTGAAGTAATAATGTTAATAATAACGGTCACACATGACAGAACTGCAGAAACAGGAATTTATCGAACACACAACTACGTAGGAGTTGAGGAATTATTATTATTATTATTATTATTATTATTATTATTATTATTATTATTATTATTATTATTAATTAATTAATTAATTAATTAATTAATATTCCAACAAAAACATGCTCAGACGGGTTACCGAGCCTCAAAACTCAATGACAAATATAAACCAAAGGAAGGACACTGAGGAAGAGTTCTGCTCTAAACGTCTGTGCTGTAATAAAGTCAAATCTCCTGTTTCTCCATGTCTGTGATTGGTCAGACGCTACAAACTCCACCCCTTTAATGTGAGCGCGCTCTGATCAAGGCTGGAAGACTCTGGATTGACTGAGCGAGTTGATATCCGGCTTCGTAGTACCGTTTATCAGGACTGAGAATGTCTCGTTAAGTCAGCCCAGGTAACAGAGAGAGATTCAGGATGTGTTAATCCAGCTTCATAGTACAGACCTCTGATCTCCTTTTTAACACTACTTTTTTAGCAGAGCTAACGTAACCTCTCTCTTCATTTTATTGACAAACTCTCAAGTTTGATCAGATCACTGCAGAATAACTGCTGAGCACACACGAAAGAAAGAATTATTGGAGATCCTCATCTGTAAAGATCCTGTTGTGAATGAGGGTTTTAAGCAGGAAGTACAAACACTAGGCTTTACACGATCACGATTTTTGGGCCGATCGCCGATCACCGATCGGTGAGTTTAAATAAACCGATAACCGATCACCGATCCGATCACGTGAGGAGCAATATTTAGACTCCTTGTTTATGTACTTATATAATAATGTGCTGTTTCCTGAGTACCAATCTTGCCATGCCCCAATCTGACTGAGATACAAGGGTTAAACATCAATGACCTGATGAGGGCATTACAGGACTGACAAGTTCAGTTAAGTTCAGTCTGGACAATAAGAAATATAACCCAAGACAAAAATAATTAGCACAACTTATAGTAACTAAATTACTTTATTGTAATTAATTACTTTCCTGTGACAAGTAAATAGGCTACTGCAAATTAAGAACAGTAGTGCTGCCTCAAACATACTGCAGCATATCAATGAAATTAACAGTCACAGACTATAACTCTAGTGCAAATAGAACGAAGGCTGCCTCAAAACATTCATATACATCCATGAAATTAACAGTTACACACTTGTGCAAATAAAAGGCACCGTCGCGAGGATGTCCGTTATCATGCGCTGTGCCAATAACCCATCGTGGATCGCTAGTTGGAGCGTGTGTGCCATGCATGGCAAAGTCGGCAGTCCTCCCTCACGCATGGCTTTTGCCATGTTTGCGCCATTATCCCGCAGTACGACGTGGACTCTCTCTCTCTCTCTCTGGGAATCTGCTACGTCTGGAGCATGTTCTCGTATTTTGTCACCAACGCTGCAGCAGAAAGTGACTCGCGGAATTCCTGTGCGTGTAGGACCGCAGCTCGGAGTTTAAAGTTTGTGTCAATCCACTGGGCCGTTAAACTCAGTAGTGACATTGGGCTGACGTCTGAGAACCAAATGGATGTAGTGAAACTGATAAAAGAATTGCCTTCCATCAGAAGGCTCTCTACACGTGAATGGACATCCCGGTGTAGCGCACTCAGACCTGCGTTTCTTGAACTCAACATGCTCCTCCGTTTAATTTTTTTTGCCGATGTCCCCCCGCGCGGTACTGTAGCATTGCATACAATGCAGATAGCTTGTGCTATGTCTGTTTCTCTCACTTTGAAAAACTTCCACCCTTCCTACATCTTTCTTTGTGTCGCCCGGATGTTGCTGAAGATTCAAAGAAACTTTATTGTCAGTCACATAGCGACAGTACTCAAAACAGGAAGAGGCACGAAGACGAAAATGAGTTTTTTTTTAATCATGAATCATTAGCTCTAACAAACAAATAAACATGTCGATGCTGTGAAACTATTTTTGAGTAAATGAGACGGATTAAAAAATTTCAACACGACCATGACGTCATCAATTGATCGATCGGTGATTTATGACATGACGCCCGATCCTGATCATTACAAAAAATGCCAAATATCGGCCGATCCGATCGGAGCCGATATGATCGGTGTAAAGCCTAACAAACACATAAATATACGTGACAGAAGTTGCTGCTCCAGAGCTTTACGAGAAGGTGAATGAAGCATTTGTTGAGTTGTTAAGGTAGCAGAAAGAGAATCAGTCTGATGTTTGGACCCCAGAGCGACGCACCTCTGTTTTTTTTTTTTATTTAAAATCAATAAAAATTCACAGATTCCTCATAGAAGCTTATTTGATCCAGCTTCTCTGAAAAAGTCAGTGAAAAAATAATGTACCAGGATTAAATCAGAGTACAGTGACAGATAATATAATCCAGACTGATAACTTGAGATTGAAAAGACCTGAATGGAATGAGAGCCCAGGCTGAGATGACTCACTGTTGTTTGGTGTGTGTATGTATGCGTGTGTGTGTGTGTGTGTGTGTGTGTGTGTGTGTGTGTGTGTGTGTGTGTGTGTGTGTGTGTATGTACCTCCTCATCAACCAACTGTCTTTCATCAGGTGTCCGCAGCAGATTAAAGACACAAAGATACCCTGAGTGGAACATCAAACAACCCCGTGAAGAGGAGGCGTGTGTGAGTGATTGTGAGTGTGTGTGTGTGTGTGTGTGTGTGTGTGTGTGTGCGTGCGTGCGTGTCATGCGTCAGAGATGCTTAAATCACCGCCGTAAAAAAATTGCCCGTTTGTCCTCTGAATGACTGGTGCTCTCTCTCTCTCTCTCTCTCTCTCTCTCTCTCTGTGTGTGTGTTAAGTGTATATTGACTACATTTTGAGAGGCCTATGAAGTAGAAAGTAGGAAAGGGTGCTATCTTGATGAGGATGTTGGGGGGGGGGGGGGTCGATGGACTGTCTCAAAAAAAAAAAAAAAAAATACTGAATAATAAACCTTTAAACATTTTTTTTCTTCATTTAAAATTAAAATGAAGAAAAAAACAGTTTCCTGTCTCTTTAACGTAACAACAGCTAGCTAATGTTATACAAGTGTTATTACAGTGTATAATCTAATCTGGATTATTAAAGACTGATATCTGTAGCGAGAAAAAAACCCACACCATCTGACAAATATCAAACACATCAAAGTGGCCCTCCTGTTACCAGCATCCAGTGAACATTCAGCCTCCATAAACAGAGAAAAAGACACTTTCTTTGATGATCTCTAAATTGAACACAACAAATATAACCAGTGTGTCATTGTAGCACTGTAGTGTGTGTGTGTGTGTGCACACTCATCATGCATCTCTTCAGCCAAGCTGTCAGTAAGCATCAGCACTCAGGGCCGGCAATGGAATCGACGGGGCAGATGTGTAAACACGCCCGACAGAGTCCCCCCCTCCTCAACACACACACACACACGCGCGCACACACACACACACCCTTAACCTCGACACACCATACATGAGTGATAAAAGAAAACGAAACACCTGCCCCATCTCACACTGTAATGGAACAGGGCTTCACGGTGCACAGGTGGTCCGTGTTGTGTTGATGCGAGCTCACACACACGACACAATGAGTTCGCTGAAGAGAACATCAACCAATGAAAACAGAGGAGACAGGGGAGACGGAGGGATCTCTGCCTCTGTACAGTAAATATGAAAGAACTGAATCTATTCAGGGCTGAAATCGCTGCCATACTATGAACAACCAGAGTAAAGACCAGAGAATTCAAAGACTTACAAATAATAACTGATTAGAAAAGTACTTCAATGAATTTGGTGCCTGTAAATGCACAAGCGTTTTTAAAACATCTAAAATCCATGTAACACTTAACATATTCACATGAAAATAATTAGGGCTGCAATGTTTAGTCAACAGGAACTACTGTGCGTTACGGCTGCGTGCATTTTAACAGCAGGGGTATAATGGTTTTTCAAGCATTGTGAGGGAGTTAACCACCAAAAAAACAACTTTTAACTTAATATCATCACTTTGACAGATGGTAAACAACTCCCAGGTTTGTGAGAAATCAGTGAGTGGATGGAAGAGATCAACAACGGGACAGACATTCAGTGGGCGACATTATTAGTAGAGAAATCCAGTGTGTACCCAGAGAGCAGTTTAAACGCACAAGTCACTCCATGCTTATAACTGCATCATCCATTAACACTGATCAGACTGTGAAATATAAAGACATGAACTGTGTCAATAAAGCAGAAACCCTCCCAAACCAAAAAGAGCTCACAGAGAGCTGAGTCTGAGACCTGGGTCAGAATAAAGGATCCAGAAAACCAGCTCCAGACAGAGAACTGCTCCAAATCTATCAGAATATGAATGCTTTGATATTTTCAGATTACTAATCAGACTGATTCATAGTTTGATAATATACCGTAGTTTAACCTTGAACTTCAAATCTGTTTCTGTTCATCATCATTTATAGCTTCACTTATTATTTCCTCTCCATAGTGAGTCCATATTTGGTCAGAACCTCGGCTCCAAACCAACTTTTTCATCAAACACTCAAAGTAAAAACTGGATTTAAAATATCAGCAGTTAATATTGATTATTGCTGCTCAAACCTGGTTAACTGAGGTTGGATAAAGAAGACACATTTAATAACACAGCTGTAGACGGCGCTGGTGTTTCAGTGTAAAGTGTGACCCTGTTAACTGGAGACTCTCAGTCGACTATCACTGTCACGTTTAGCTGAGAGTCACCAGTTAGTACGGTAACGCTTAACTCCACAAAACTGGTTGTTCTGTAATGATCAAAACTTGATAGACGTTGACTCTGTTGTATGGTATCGTTTCTGACAACTGATCACCAAACAATCATGTTTAGTGTTAAAAAAATGCTAACTTGTCTGAATGAATGTAGCTAAACGCTGCTTCTGCTGTCAAAGTGTGTGCACAGTTTACCTGAAGATGCAGGTTGTAAAGGGGTCTATTGGTAAAATCAAATACTGGTCGGTAAAAACTTTTTTCGGATGACCATGGTTTTGTATGTAAAACATGTCCATAAGTATCTGGAACACTTAGACATTTGATTGCACCATTGTAAATAGCTTGTTTTCATTTTAATGTCTCTTTGCAAATTTCTACTATTGAATATTGACAATTGACTATATCTAAAAAAGCAAGTTACGCAGGGACTCCAAATAAATTTCCTGCGGTTCCATAGAATATTGTGCAACTTTTTTACATTTACAAATTTGAAGGATAAAGTCGAGCCATTTCTGTATCTTAAAAATGTGATTTTTTTTCTCTTTTTTTTTTTTTTAGGTTTCTTGCACTCTTAAACAATTTATTGTAGTAGTAGACAGAAGTCAATAAATATTGTTAAAACGTGGGATCTAAGAGTAATATTGATGTAAAGCCTAATACGGGCCTAGTACGGGGTCCGTATTAGGCCCGAAGTTATTTGCTCTTTATATGAATGATATATGTAAAGTATCTGCCGTACGTGGAACAAAGGACTGGTCATAAAAGGTCAAATACGGACACTTAAAGACAGTCAAGAAAAATGTCATACTTCTGTAAATGGAATACAACTTTATAATAATCTGATGATATGTGGAAAAGAGGAGACTAAATATTGAGAAAATGGGGACGGGACTAGATAAGCTCTGCTTCTCCCATCTTCCCTTTCGGACATGTAGAATTTGATCAACTATTGACAATGTGTGATGTTGTATAAGTGTGCTGACGTGACCGAAATAAATAAATAAATAAATAAATAAATAAATAAATAAATAAATAAATAAATAATGAATATAAATATAAATATAAATATAAATATAAATAAGATAAAATAAAATAAAATAAAATAAAATAAAATAAAATAAAATAAAATAAAATAAAATAAAATAAATAAATGTGAGAATATGTCCTGGGGCACTTGCAGAGTAGTAGGTCTTAAAGGGTTAAATGATTGTGGACTTGTGAAAGTTAAATTCATTTAAATGTCAGACAGAAAGTTTGAGATCACTGCACAAAGTTTGGTTTTGGTGCATCGACATGCAGTTCATGTAACATGTGGGACAACGACAGCTTCATAAGTCACAAGTTTAACAGCAGTGCCTAATCCGTGCAGCATGTTTGACTGCTGCAGCACTGTGGCTTAAACCAGAGCGCTGTAGAGTGAATGTGCTTCAGCTTAGTCACATTATATGAGCTGCACTCGGGGCCAACAGTTACACAAATATTAATTACTTATTAGACTGAACTCTGGTGCTGAGTGAGGGTGACAACTTTTTAATCCAGCTTCCCAAATTATATCCTGCAAATGTTGGACATTTGACAAACATATGAAGACAATATTCAGAAGTGTTTGTGTGACTCTCTGTAGCATGTTGAACCAGGACATAAACAGACATAAATAAATAACTGGAAGGAAGACGAATGGAAACCATGGTGAACACAGGCTGAAGAGAGCCGATCCGCCTCCTGGGAAGCAGGAGAAACACATGATGCAGTGAACAGTAAACACTGTGGTTCAAATGAGGGAATATTCAAATTGCATGAAACCATTTACATACACAAGCTGCCATTTTCATAAAGACAGCAAAGGAAGCTCATATCTGGCAATCATCTGTGGAAAAACGCCAGAGTGAGAGGAAGATGGTGCATTGACCTTTTCCAGATGGTATAGCCTTTAATCCGTACTACAGAGTCCTGCTGGGAACATGCAGACTGGAGGAGTCTGATAAATCAGACTCAAATGCCACCGTGGATCTGCATTTCTGTGTGTGTATTAACAAAAAAGGGACGCAAGTGCTTTGAAGTGTGTCCACTTGGAGCGGGCTGTGCTGATGGTTGTGTTGGTTGAGTGGAGGGGAGGGACACTTCAGATCTTCATTAATTAACTGGACACAGAGGAAGGTTCTCTGCTCCTTACTACGGAGGTAAATATGAAACATAAGGATGATGCAATGCTCTTTTTGACAAGGCTTCCAGGTTTCAACCAGTTATTCACATCATGACTAAATTAGTCCAAACGCACAAACACAACAGATTATTTGTTAAACGGCAACATTATTCTGTTTTCCTCGATTGGCATGAAGCTAAAAGGCTTTAAAAATAAGGCTACCTGCCTGAGTAAGGTCAACTGAGTCGGCTTTAATGAGCCTCACAGAACCTGAAAATATGTTGATGGGGTTCAGTTTTGCCCTGCGTGAACCTAAGATGTGTGTGAACTGCAATCAGGGTGAGAATTGCTTGATACCTATGGATTTGATACCCTTGTTGCAATATTAAAGAGAGGGTGTTTTGCTTTCCCATATCTTAAACATGGATATAAAGTAACAATGGTGGATGTTCAAATTAAACGTGTGCTGTTTTTCAAACCTCTTCATGTTCATATGTTGTAAAAATCCTTGAATCTGTCTGTAAACTGATCTGAACGGTCCATTCTTGAAATGGAACCAGATGAGGTCATCACATTAGGATCTCCTAATTCATTTATGACATATTTGGGGCGGGGCGTGGGGTGTCAGACACCAAGGTGTGCCCATAGCTCCACCCCTGACAGGCCTTCAGAGAGCTGGCCAATCAGAGGGAAGGGGGGTTTGTGGAACAGGGAGCCTTAAAGAGACAGCAGCTCAAAATAAGTGTTTTAGAAAGAAGCTGTAATAAAGATTTTCTAAAACAGCCATGTGAGAAAAATAGAATTTTTTTGAGCTGTAAATCATGTAAAGCTACTAAGGGGGCACCAAAGGGACAGTTTACAGCCTAGGAGGAAAGCACAACACCCTCTCTTTAACATCTCCACACTGGGATTCTGCAGTTGCAAACAAATTGCAAGACAGGCCTATCTAGACATGTCACCTCAGCACCATGAGAGGATTTTTTTTTCTTTTTAATCTAAATTTCAGGTTAACCTGCAGAAAACACAGACATATCAAAAATAATATACGAGGTACACATCACAAATCCAACAGCGTTTTTATAAGTATGAGCCTGACATTTCCCACCATCTCTGGTTTAAGATGTTTTCGACTTTTTAGTAAACAAAAGAAATAAAAATCTGTAGTAAATGAAGTTTAAGTTGCCTGAACTATGATTAAAATGAAACTTGTGGTTGAAGGTTAATGCAGAGCAAACTGCTGTTTCGGAAGGAGAGACAGGAAGATATTTCACCGTCCTCTGCTCGGATCAGGTCGTCCACCAAAATCAATAAACATGATGTGAAAGCACAGCTCAGGACGATTACTGTTCAACAGAATAATCTTTGATCCGCTGCATATTACTGTGACGCGTGTGAGCAGAGCAGCGTCAGGCGATGCTTGGGGCAGAGCTGGTGATTAAGGCTGACATTTCACTCTCAAAAATGCTCATTAGTCACTTCCAGACGAGCCTGATGTGAAAGCTGTAATATCTCTGAATTGCAACAATTACAAAAGGTTTCCCGGAGGGGCCTGAAATTTTTTCTTTCCGCTCAAATGTCAACAATCGGACAATCTCATCAGGACTCAGGAGATGAAAATGAGTTTGTGTTAACGTGTTCAGAGTGATGCTCATGTCAGAGACGTGTGTGTGTGTGTGTGTGTGATAAGTTTTCTTCTGTTTGTATGTTTCTTTAAGAACTCCCTCCAAACACACGCTGGTATTTGTTCACAAAGATGGAGTGAAAAGGCACACCTTGTACCTTAAAGCATGACTCATAGTGATCTTTACTCAGAGGAATAAGAGACGGTCTCACCTGTTTGATGGAGCTGCGGGTCTTCTCCTTCCACTGGTTGCTGCTCAGCTCCAGGGTGCAGTGGACGTAAGTTTCTCTGTCATACGAGCCCAGGATAAACAGTCTGCAGAGACAGAGTTAAAAAAAAAAAAAAAACAGTCTGTGAGATTCTCAGAGAAAAATAAACGTAGTTTCTCCATAAGTTTCAGTGGAGAAGCCTCAACCTCAGGTCATGAAGCTTTTACTCTTCTTCATCCACAGACACTTAAATCTTTTCTCACATGTCATGACAGGACTGTGAGACCTGATGATGAAATACAACACCACTGCTTTTCAGTTTCAACATCTCAGAATTACATCTCTCATAGGCTACATTTCTACACACATCAGTGGTCAGCTTCAAATTATTATCTATACTTTAACTTCTG
The DNA here is from genome assembly GCA_030710495.1 of Labroides dimidiatus. Lineage (NCBI taxonomy): Eukaryota > Metazoa > Chordata > Actinopteri > Labriformes > Labridae > Labroides > Labroides dimidiatus. Next base: position 30,152,940 of record CM061149.1, on the reverse strand, counting down.
TACTTACAGCTTTGATCATTTGGATATTTAAAAGATGACCTATATTGAAGGATGTATCCCAACACTTTATGAGCTCAAAGACTTATTTTCATTTATTCATTTATGTTTTTTAATTACTGTGAAGAAGTCTGTTGGTGCTTGTTTTTATAAATATGAGTAAATACCTCAAATAAACAGTGTTGGGTAGTAACTCATTACTAGTAACGCGTTGCAGTAATAATATCACAGTTAGCAGAGCTAGCTGTCAACCAAAAGTATTGTTCAGGAACCTGTACCTTCACTTTGATACAGGTTCCTGAACGATCCTTCTTTCTGTACCAGTTTTATAATATCAATCCTAACAAAAAGAAAATGACATTACTCATTATGGTACAAATCTTAAGTTTTACTTTCAGCTTTAGTATTTTTCTACTCTGAGCAGTTTTCTTACATAAGAAAATAAACAACAAATAACTGTCAGTGCTAAAGAACAGCTGCAAACAAGTGATAGGTCATTTTATACTGAGTACACCATAAATGTGTTTATCACTATAAATGAACTTTCTTCCGTTGATCCTTTTTTTGTTTTTTGCTTTATGTCAAAATATCAGCCCTCCTCTTTAATCTGGCAAAAGTGAGGATTTATTTGCGCGCAGTCGTCTGCTCTTGCTGCCGCTTGGAGGGTCTGCTGCGAGCGAGGAGTCTGTCTGTGTTTTGAAGAGGGGAGGGGCTGCTTCTCAATGAGCAGAGGATGCTGGAGATCGATACATGCTTTCACTCCGTCCACAAACTCCAGAAAAGTCGATAGAAGGATCTGAAAAGTCACTAAATTTAGCGATAGAGTTGCTACGTTGGCAACACTGTCCTGCATGCCACGTTACAGCCAATCACCAGTGGCTTCATCAAATCTTAATCACATGATTAACCCATTGGGTACCGATACTTGGCACCGAAAGACAAGGCATGTTTCGATACTCGGTAGTACCGAAGCATTTCAGTCAGTGCCGTCAAGTTCAGCACTCAGCCCTTACAGTTACTCACACAAAAAATAACTCATTACTCCCTCACTGTCGTTATTAACCCTCTAATGGTTTAAAATACAACAATCCACAGATTAATTAAATATAGGTACCAACACAGGTGGTTTTTATTTTTTATTTTTATGGGCTTGTTTTTTAATTGTTGTCGTACATACCTGCTAACCCTGGCTAGCTTGAAAGATGGAGCAGCACACGTTTACATTCAGCGGCTGGAAATATGCCCGTCACTTTAGTTTAGTCCAGAGGAAAGATGACGTCTTTGTCAGGTTTAAATTGTGTCCCGGTTTCAAAAATTGTGTCTCTCGTCCTCAGTTGAGCCAGGTGTGTATGTCAGATAGCCTGTAACTCTGATGCAGCAGGAAAAAACACACCTGCAGGTAATTTAATGCCTGACTTTGACACTGAGGCCACATGTAAACTCAGAATCAGGAGGAGAAAGGAAACAATTACCAATTCTGAGGGATGTAAAGAAAAGTTATACAATCATCAGTGTAATATATTACTGTTGGCAGGGAGTGATAAGTAAAGTCATAATAATACTATTAAAGAGAGTTACAAAGAATGAGTACTTTTTTCAGTATCAGGCCAAACACTGCACATAAATAATCAGAGCCTTCTCTTCTGTACAACATGTTTACAGAGATGGAGCGGTGGTGGAAAACTGCCTTCACTGAGAGGAGAGAGGATGGTGAAGGAGGAAACTGTGAGGAATGACGTGCAGCCAAAGGTTGAGACAGTCACATCCAGGACTGTATGGATACTCACTACATGACACGTGTGGTTTATCCAGTGTCATCATCAGAGATTTGTACAAGTTCCCCGCTCAGTTCATGGGCTACCAAGCCTTCTGTTAGAGAGGGGTGTTGTTCTGCTTCCTGAGGCTCTCAGCTGTCCCTCTAGTGCCTCTGTAGTATCTTCACAAGATTTACAGTTCAGAAAATTTAGATTTTTCTCACTCTGGTGTTTTAGAAAACCCTTTTAAAAACACTTTGTTTTAGCTGCTGTCTCTTTAAATATTCACTCTCTGTTCATTGTTAATTGTCCTAGTCCTTTTACGTTTGGACAAAACATTTCATGAAAAGAAATGTATGGTCCAGAGCCAGAGAACCAGAGCACCTTTAGATTCACTTATTTTTAATTACACATACATTCAACCCATTTGTGTGAAATTGGAAAACATGTTCTCAAAAGTGAAACAAAGGGAAAAGAAGTGGATTTATTTTGGTTACTAACACCTTGACTGAGAAAGTGAAACCTGCTGTGGAGTAGGTTTGAGTTAAACAGCTAACAACCCACTTTCAGCTCTGTACTTTTACGCTCCAATAACTTCTTCAATTCACTGTTAAATGCTGAAAATGTAAAAGTGAAGCTGCTCTGGAGCACCACACCAGGCTGTGAGCCGTCCAGAGCTGAGGATCCAGCAACATAACACTGGTGACTGCTGCCCCCTGCTGTACAAAAAAATGAATACAACAAGCATTTCTGAATATGTATTTGTGACCCCATCAGTCTGAAATACACTGAACCTCCTGATAAATTTAAATACTAGAAACTTAACCCTACACTTCAGGGACAGAGTGAGTCTACAGAGACCAGGTGATCCTCCTCTGAAGGACGGACTCTTTTCTTTGGAAGATTTCACCCAACATGTGATAGAGGGGGACAGCTCCCTCTGCTGGACGTCTACAGAAGCAACCATCTGATATGTCTGACACAGAAAAAGCTCAATCCCTGCTCCACAAAGCATGAGGGATGACGTAATCTAACGCTCATGTTTGCTGAGCATGAAGACGAAAGGGTTCGAACCAAGAACCCGACACCTCCAGAGAAGATGACGGCATCAGACGGTCAGGAAGGAAGAGAGGCTTTATGGTATTAATGGGAGGAACATGAATTATTCATTCAAGAGCCGAATGTGTGGTCTATCAAACACACCCAACCACAACACACACTCACAGGAGTATGATGGAGCACACAAAACCCGTCTTTCTCTCCAAGGCAACCGAGGATCAGCCTCTTTATTAAGGCAGGCCTGCGCTAATTGATTTGACTCTTTGGCCTATTAAAATTTAAACATGCCAGCTTTGGACAAAGAAGGAGTGTGTGTGTGTGTGTGTGTGTGTGTGTGTGTGTGTGTGTGTGTGTGTGTGTCAGAAAGGAGATCCTGGTGAGAGAGTGTGTGTGTGTGTGCTGGCCGGTGTAAAGAGCACGAGGATACAAAGAGTGTGAAACAGAAACAGCAGAAGTTGATGTCAGAGAGGTGAGGACTGGATCAGATTTAGAGCAGGTATAAAGTTCAGTGAAATGTTTAAACAGGAGCTGATTCAGCTGAACGTGTTCACTTCAAACGTCTTTTAAAACATTGATCCATCAGTTATTGATCGAGGAGTAAACCCCTGACCTCGCTCAGTTAGTTCAAAGCGTTACTTGACATGGAGTTTGTTTTTTTCTTTATGGTTTGTTAATTTTCTGCCTTTAACTGTCTGTTCTAAAAATATCGCGAGATCTTAATGCAGTGTTTTTCAACCTTGGGGTCACGACCCCCATTCAAATGGGGTCACCTTAAATGTCTAGTAATTGATAAACATAAAAATACTGACATTTTTTTTTAACTAATTATTATTCTTTTTAAAATGAAAACACCATCCACAATCTTAACAACTGTACTTTCACTGTCTCAGATATAAATCTACTTCAAATAAAATCCCTGGAGGATTTACTGTCATCATTTTCTAAAGAAATTCCAGGTTGCTCATGAAACTTTTGTAAAAACATGATTCATTAAATTTGAACTTATTCAGAATTTACTTCTTAGCTCAAAACCAGGTTAACTTGTTGATTTGTTGTTATCTAAAGGTTATTACACTGTGACTTTGCTGTTCAGCCCACCTGTATGTGTTGGTAGCTGCATGTGGCCCCTGAAGTAAAAGGAGTTTGACACCCTGCTCTATGGGGTGGAGTTTGGGGACCCCAGACCAAACCTTAAGTATTGGACTATAGTCATTGGCTATGTTGAACACTGAAGTGGTCATCTGTTATCAAAATGGTTATTCGACCCATCAGACATTGAACTGTGCAGTTACTGGTTTTCATGAAGCATTCAGCTTTAATCAAACTATCTCTTTAATCCTAAACCTGTCTTTGGAAATCTTCATTCATGACGGATGATTTAAAGTGTTTTTCTGCAGTCAACAGTAGTTTCATCATGTTTGACAGCTCATTTCAGTTTCTGAGTTTTGAAGCCGCTTCGTGTTTTGTCCTTTCTTAGTACAGAAGATTTTCAAAACAACATCACATGAAAGTCTCTCAGCACTGATTTATGGAAGTATGCAGTGATACAGGGGTCCCCAAACTTTTTCCTGTGACGCCTCAAATACACCGGTTGCGTCTGCGTTGCAGCTCCGCTCCGTCAAGGCGCCAGATCAGTTTAAAATCCATTCAAGTCAATGTGTCAATTGACACTGGATCCGTTCAGTTGCGGTTCAGCTGCGTCTCTGGTCCGACAGGTCGCAGCTAATCCGCAGCCATCCTATTTTTGCTGGATGACGGAGCTGTGACGCATAAATTCAGAGTAGAGAAGATCGAGCGGGACAGGAAGTAGTGCACGGAAACTACATAAAAAGAGCCTGAGACTTTCAAAATAAAACAAACCGTGTCTAAACTAGATCGTATTTAGCTTGATTACAATAGCAGCTCTTCACAATGAGCAGAGATACGCGAGTAGTCAACAGGTCAGTTTACCAAGGGGAAACAGTGAAGAACATGGACGAGGAGAAGCTTATCATTGAGGTGGAAAACCACAGGATAATTTATGACCCAGCACATCCTTTTTATAAAGATAATCTCAAAAAGGAAATGGCATGGAAGAGTGTTTCAAGTGTTTTGGGAGTGAATGGTGAGTAGTGCACCGTACAGTATTTTAGTATTACTGTTTGCTTCAACATTCTCACGGGATCGTAGATTACCGCGAGAAGTACGCGGTCTCGCGACTCCAGCTCTGCGGCTTGCCGGACTCGCGACGCAGCCGGTGTAAGTTGACAAACGCAGTCAACACGCAGCGCAGCGGAGCTGCAACGCAGACGAACCCGGTGTATTTCAGGCGTGAGGGCCACATAACTTTTCCCTTCTCTGATGGGGGGCCGGGGTCAGTTTGTGACAGAAAAAGTGTGACAATCACAGGGGTGCCTAAATGTAAACATTTATTGTTTTCCAGAAAGCCACACATAACCAAATATTAATAACCCTTTCAAAGGATCTTCACAGAAAAGAAAAGTCAGGAAATAAATAATAACACTGTTAATGAAATAAATAACACTATTTATGAAATAGAACGTCATGTTCTATGCCTGTATTAGTCTCGATTGCTTGCTGTGGCCAGACTGAAAAAAAAATCATAATGCATTGTGACTGTCACCAAATAAATAAAATAAGGAGTCAAAGTGTGTGAAAGTAAATATTGAAAACGACAGGGTTTCTTTATTTAGACAGAAAGTAAATATATATATAAATATTCTCTGTATATGGATGTGTGGGACCTGTAATTTTTATGTTCATATTATGTGAGTAAAACGAATGGGGAAAAAACAGGAGCTGATAAAAGGAGGATGTGTCGCGGGGGAAGAGGTGGAGAAGAGGTGACCGGGAAAATGAACAAAGGAACAGGCAGACTTTGTAAAATAGGGCCTGAAAATAAAAAAATAATAGTAACTAGTTGTCGGCAAAACAAGAAGAAAAAGTTTCATACGATAAACCAGACAACAGCTTACTAGCTTCTCACCGGATCTCGCTGCATGAACTCTGGACGCGTCAGGAGCTGAGGGAGGAACACCTTTCCAATAAGGATTTACGCGTGAATCAGGTTGAGATCGACTCTTTTTGTTATGTTTTTAATGCTGGTATACCAGTAAGAAAACGATCAATCATATATTTTTGATTTTTGGACTTACTTTTTGTGGATTATTGCGTCTTTTGCTTCGTTTCCTTTTGGATGAAAGACATTCGCGGTTGCTTGCCTAAAGAAATTTTAAACCTCTGGAAAGACACTTAAAAGTGCCCGGAACAGGATCCTGTTGAGTTTTTCATTTGATGGGGACTTTTGATTTATTTAGAGGGTATAAAAACTGGAAAATAGTCATTATTTTCGGGTTGGGACTTAGCTTGATTTAACCTTACGCACGGTGTGCGCATTGAGCTGTGTTTGATTAAACTGAAATCTTTTAAGTTCATGACGCTGGCTTGAGAGCTTTTTTTTTTGGTTTTCTTTGAGCGAGGTTTGTTGCTTATTACTCCCGAAATATTTTTGTATTAAAAGGTTTTCTATTCATCCCGTTAAGTTCCCCCCTGTGTGAGGTAATGCCGACTTGAGAAAGGCGTTACAGCATCTCTGGTATTGTTCAGGGGGCTGGGCCAAATGTGGAGGTGGGCTGTATCCGGCCCGCGGGCCACAGTTTGGGGACCACTGCAGTAGTATAATCTTTATTCCATTCACTAAGATTTCCACACATGTTGTCAGTAAGTTTCCTCAAAGTTCAACAGAAAGGCCCGACCCACACCAGGAAAAACAGCCTTTGGTAAGAGAGAGGGTTTTCTCAGGACAGAGATGTCCAGATACATTAAGTGTGTTTGAAATCACCAAAGGAATTTCAGTGTCTCACCTGCTACATTCAATGAGGGTGACTTTGAGTCGGCCTTCCACCAGCTTGCTATCCTGAACTGACAGGTCCAGATCACACGCCGGACCCAATGGAGGCTGCACTTGGAACGGAAAGAAGGGCTTATATCTGGAGACAGAGACACAGAGACAGACGAAGCAGAGTTTAAGTTAGGATCTACATTTTGAAAATAAGAGTTCACATCAGAACGACCCACTAATACATTCGTTTGGTATAGAAGAGTGATCCAAATGTGTTCAGAACTTGACTGTAAGGAGTAAACGTGACCTAGAGGGAACAAATTAGGAGTTAATCAGATTTTTAAAACCTGTTCACCAGCTTTGAAAGGTGTAACTCAGGATGTAATGTTTGAGCTCAGGTCTGATTGTTTGTGAAGAATGTCAGAAGTATTCACAGTCACACTGAGATCTGTCCACACCGTGACTTCCTCTGCTGGGTGTGGTGCAGGAGAAGCTCCACACGTGCATCAAAGTGACTTCGTCTGCCTGTTCAGTGGTTCTATAGGAAACTCTTAAAGTTTACAGACAGATTCAGGGATGTCTATAACTACAAGGTTTGAAAATCTGCTCGTTTAGTTTGAACATCCAGCTTTGTTACTTCATATCCATGTTTACAATATGAGAAAGCAGAACATCCCCTCTTTAAGTTCACTGGTGTGGATAAAAGTTTCACTGCTCCACTCAGTGGCTAGATAAGGTACTGCAGGGCTGCAGATGCCTGAGAGTTTGGATCTTTTTAACATGAATCAGATGAAGATTCATGATGGTAAGGTGTGCGCTGATACTGAATCCACAAACACAGACATGCGTCGTCCTCACTTTCTCCCTGACTTATCGGCCTCGATTAGATAGTTTGAATCAATACGCAGCATCTCCAGTCAGTCATTCCCCTGAGCAGTCACTTTCCACTCTCAGAAACTCTAACTCCACTGAGGGGCTGAGAGTGGAAATGTGACGCAGTCTTACTGAGCATCTTTTCATCTGATGTAACACTGGTTTAGAGGGGAAAATTAACGATAGAACTAACAATGACTTTGTCCAACTCCTCTACTCTGATCACAGGGAAATCACTGTGCTGTTTTACAATCCTCATCATCATCCTTTGTTTCTGGGCCCACGGCCAAAATAATCTCTAAACTACAGAGACGGTCCAATCAATGCACACGTCTCCTCCCGTATCGGTCTCACACACAGACGCAGAGCTGAAAGGGAACTGGACTCGCTGTTTGCAGTACTGTAGTGTCATCAATCCTCTCCGTCCCACACTTAGTGATGGAGGGAAAGAGGTTAAAGAGAGTCACAACAGAGATCAGATGTGTAATTATGTAACACCAAACCACAGCACACACTGTGTGTGTGAGAGAGAGAGAGAGAGACAGAGAGACAGTGAGTGCACTTGTATGGAGACCTGGTGCCTCCCTGAAAGTCAACTTAATCTGTTTTATCTGTCCCTCCTGCAGTCCCACAGTCATGTGTGTGAGGGTACACAACTTAGTTTCACTTTATAAAGCTTTCTCAGGAGAATAATCACACTTCTAATAATCACAATCACAATAATCACACTTCAGCGTAGGCTTCATATTTTTGCTCCAGAGGTGGCTCCTTAGTCTTTTCTTACCCTGTTAAATTCTATTTCCTACAACCACCTGCTCACTATTTATTGTCACTTTCGTAGCAGACTGTTTTCTCTGTTTAGAGACCCTGCAGGAATTACTGTAGTCATAACAACACAAGAAGAAGGCTAGTTCATCAATCAGTGGTTTAATATGATAGGAGGAAGAAATATACATGAAAAACAATTACTACAAAAAAAACAACCCCAATTCTGGTGAAGTTCGGATGTGTAAAACCTAAACAAAAACAGAACACAAAGACCTGCAAATCCTGTTTAATCTATATTCAACTGAATACACTACAAAGACAAGATATTTATTGTTCAAACTGATTAACTTTGTTAAATATTTTTGCAAATATTTGCGCATTTTGAATTTGATGCCTGCAACACGTTCCTAAAAAGCTGGACAGGGTCAGCAAAAGACTGGGAAAGTTGAGGAATGCTCCAAAAACACCTGTTTGGAACATTCCACAGGTGAACAGGTTCATTGGAAACAGGTGAGTGTCATGATTGGGTATCAAAGGAGCATCCCTGAAAGGCGCAATCATTCACAAGCAAGGATGGGGTGAGGTTCACCACTTTGTGAACAACTGCGTGAGCAAATAGTCCAACAGTTTAAGAACAATGTTTCTCAACGTACAATGTCAAAGAACTGATGGATTTGATCATCTACAGTCCATAATATCATCAAAAGATTCAGAGAATCTGGAGAAGTCTCTGCACGTAAGCAGCAAGGCTGAAAACCAACACTGAATGCCCGTGACCTTTGACCCCTCAGGCAGCACTGCATTAAAAACCAACATCACTGTGTAAAGGATATTACCACGTGGGCTCAGGAAGACTTCAGAAAACCATTGTCAGTTAACACAGTTCATCACTACATCTACAAGTGCAAGTTCAAACTCTACCATGCAAAGACAAAGACATATATCAACAACACCCAGAAACACCGCCGGCTTCTCTGTACCCGAGCTCATCTGAGATGGACTGACGCAAAGTGGAAAAGTCTGCTGTGGTCTGACGAGTCCACATTTCAAACTGTTTTTGGAAATCATGGACGTGGTGTCCTCCAGGCCAAAGAGGAAAAGGACAATCTGGATTGTTCTCAGGTCAAAGTCTCAAAGCCAGCATCTGTGATGGTATGGGGGTGTGTTAGTGCCCATGGCATGGCTAACTTGACCATCTGTGAAGGCTCCATTAATGCTGAAAGGTACATACAGGTTTTGGAGCAACATATGCTGCCATCCAAGCCACGTCTTTTTCAGGGACGTCCCTGCTTATTTCAGCAAGACAATGACAAGACACATTCTGCATGTGTTACAACAGCGTGGCTTCATAGTAAAAGAGTGCAGGTACTAGACTGGCCTGCCTGCAGTCCAGACCTGTCTCCCACTGAAAATGTATGGAGCATTATGAAGCTCAAAATACAACAACAGAGACCCCGGACTGTTGATCAACTGAAGTTGTTCATCAATCAAGAATGGTAACGAATTCCACCTCCAAAGCTTCAACAATTAGTGTCCTCAGTTCACAAACACTTATTGAGTGTTGTTAAAAGGAAAGATGATGGAACACAGTGGAAACATGAGCCTGACCCAGCTTTTTAGGAATGAGTTGCAGCCATCAAATTCAAAATGAGTGTCTTGAATTGAATAAAGGTTAATCAGGATTTTCAAATCATTGTATTCTGTTTTTATTTGCATTTTACACGTCGTTCCAACTTCATTGGAATTGGGGTTGTGCAAATCTGAAGACACATGCTCTGTGCTTAAGGGCTGATGGAATAGAAAGAAAACGTTTGAGTAATAACGGCTGAGTTAGCTTTTATCAACATCTGCTTGAGACTTTTCAGGTCAGCTTGTGGTTCAGTTTAGATGTTCACCAAAACACAGCACAAAACTAAAGGTAACAAAGACCCGAGTCCCCAAACAGACCACTAAACAGGAGCACTCCATAACAGGCTAAAGCTACAGAAACACTGGTTTTAATACAGAGAGCTGAATGAGGACAAATGTTGACAGATATATTAGAGATTGACCTGATTAACTGCATTTTGACATGATTGGCACCGACCTGCACTCATGGGGCTGATTAAAAAATTAACCTAATTAGGTCTCTGCAGGCAGCCTCGTTAGTGTGGCTTCTGTCGGGCAGTGTTAGCGATCTCCCATGTGCCCATTTGGCTGTTCTTTTGCTACCCATAGAGTTCAGGTACTGTGGAATTGTGGGAAGCATGCCAACACTACATTTCTTGTGATGTGACCTGAGTGAAGACGGTTAGACTGCACACTTTTTCTGAGACTTTTCAAACTGTGTGTGTACTTAAATTCAGCTTTATAATATAATATAATATAATATAATATAATATAATATAATATAATATAATATAATATAATATAATATAATATAATATAATATAATATAATATAATTCTTAAAATGTTTGTGCAGGTTCAGCCATATTGTTCCTCATTTGTTATTATTTTCATTTAACTGATGTATTTTATTAAACGCAAAACAATAACCATAACAAACAAAAACAACTTGTTATGGGCATACATACAATCAGCAGCAGCTTTATCAGGGACACCTTGCTAGTAACAGGTTGGACCCCCTTTTGCCTTCATAACTGCCCTAATTCTTGGTGTCAACGATTCAACAAGGTTCTGTAAACCTTCCTCAGAGATTTTGCTTCATATTGACAGGACAGCTCCACACAGCTGCTGCAGATTTGTGGTCTGAACATCCATGATGTGAATCTCCCGTTCCACCTCATCTCAAAGGTGCTCTACTGGACTGAGATCTGGTGACTGTGGAGGTCTTTGGAGTCCAGTGAACTAATCATGTTTAGAAACCAGTCTGAGATGATTCCAGCTTTATGACATGGTGCATTATCTGGAAGTCTCCATCAGAAGATGGGTACACTGTGGTCATAAAGGGATGGACATGGTCAGCAACAATACTCAGGTAGGCTGTGGTGTTGAAATGATGCTCAATTGGTACCAAGGGGCCCAAAGTGTGCCAAGAAAATATCCCCCAAACCATTAGACCAGCAAGTTGAAGCGTTGATCCAAGTCTGGATGGATCCATGTTTTCATGTTGTTCACTCCAAATCCTGAGTCCACCATCTGAATATGGAGCAGAAATCCAGACTCATCAGACCAGGAGAGGTTTTCAGTCTTCTATGGTCCAGGTTTGGTGAGCCTGTGTGAATTGTAGCCTCAGTTTCTTGTTCTTAGTTGACAGGAGTGGCACCTGGTGTGGTCTTCTGCTGCTGTAGCCGGTCTGCTTCCAGGTTGCACGTGTTGTGTATTCAGAGATGCTCTTCTGCAGACCTTCGGTTGTAACCAGAGGATCTTTGAGTTCCTGGTGTCTTTCTATCATCTCCAGCAGTTGTGGGTTCAAATCCCAGTAGATCAGCAGTTTGTGAAAAACTCAGACCAACAACCAACCATTTCACCTAAATCACCTTTCTTCTTCATTCTTCACCGTTTCATCACTCAATACACTGAGCTGCTGTAATGTGATTGGCTGATTTGCTGACAGGCAGTTGAACGGGGTGGGTGGCCAGCCGAGATAAAATTTAGGATCACGGCTGTGACAAAGAAAGCTTCTGTTACTTCAGAGTTTACATTTTATGAGGAGAAGCGCGTTATTAAAGTCCAGCTCTGCTGAAGTGGGACAGCCTCGGATCAAAAGTGCTCTGAGCGAGTGTGTTCAAAGATGAAGATTATGGCCTCAATGGTACAACAAATATACTGTTATCTCTGATCTAAAGAGCTCAGAGAGCTTACTATACATCACACTCTGAGGAGTTTTAGTGATGTCACCGTTCAGTTAGCACAGGAATGAATGAATGGATGATGCTTCCTGCTATGATCCAGCTTACAGCAAAACAGGAAGCTGAACTCATGACTGTGACAAAGTGAAAGTGTCCCAGATTTGGCATGAGCCACAGTATTCCCCCATAGCTACACGGTTCTGTAATGCTTGGATTACCTTTAGTGGGCTGCGGTCCCAGTCCTCCCCTCCCCTCCCTCCACCGAGCTGCCATCTGTGACACTCAGCAAATCCCGAGGTCCAGCCTCACTTCTCTGAGGCTTCTCTTCATTACATCACCTCATCACACACACACTCTGCATGATCGTGGGAGATACACACTCACACGCATGTTTCGTGTTGGTCTGTTGGCTCTCCCACACGGCTCAGAGGCAGTCCTGAGTCTGAGGCTGTAAATATGCGTTTAATGCTCACACCAAGCAGCTGAACAGCATCACGGATCCTTTAATGAGGTCTTCAAACATACCTCGCGTCAGCCTTTCTGAGGAGCCTCCGAGCTTTAAGGAAAGAGTGAAACCTGCCAGCCTCTGCACACTCCTGCTGGGGTATTGAATACCAATAATCAAAGACTGATGAATAACATGATTTGGAATAAGCAGCTCAAAGGTCACGGTTTTAAAAGTAGTGTCAGATAACATTTCCTGTAGCGTTTTCTACAAAGTCGGAGCATTGAGTACAACAACAAGAACCACCTCATGATACGGTGCGTAACATCATTAGGCGTCTGATCCCAATGCTGGTTCTGTAAAGTAACCTGCTGATACCAGTTTTCACCAACTAAAGGACAAAACAATCTGCAGCAAACACAAATATAACTAGTGCATCTTAATGCGATGCCATATGGACCTCACTAAGTGTGGGTGTTAGCTGAATGCTCTGTGAGTCTTCACTGTGTGAGCGCTGCAGGTCTGATGGAGGGCAGAGCAGAGACACACACACAGCCAGCATTATTAAAACCAGCTGCATACGGACCCATGATCAACACTGGGATAAAAAGACAGGTGGAGATATCTGCTGTGTGGAAAAAACTTCATGGAAAATAAGACTTAAATAGAGTGAGGAGGTATGTTTGTTTGTGTGTTTTTTTATGCTTTATGTTTGTTAATAATGGAAAAGAAAATAAAAAAAAGGAAAAAAAAAGAAAAAAGCTGCATAATCACAAACTTCAGCCCCTTCTTCATTTCTGCAGAAATTGTCATTGTTTTGATTAGCAACACTCGCCCCTTTATTCTTCCTCCAAGACTCTTGACCACTACTAAAGAGCGACATCTACAGGTGTGGAGGTCTTTTGGATTGCGGGAATTTAAGAGGAAAGAAAATAAACATTTTTAATCCACTTCGTGTTTCAGTGTGAGGAGCAGAACAGATTCACTACCATGACAACAAACAGGACACTTTGATTTTTTCCAAAGCCCTGAGAAGATTTTTTTTTTTACTTTTTCTAAAATATAGAAAGATGCTCAGAGAAAAAGCAGAGCTGTAAAAAAAAAAGAGTCAAGGCCAGCTGTGAGGTCACAGACAGTGTGAGTCCTAACCGGTCTGAGGTAGCTGCGCAGGTAAAGGATTTTATTTTAAATATTTTCTTTTCCCGATGAGTGTGTTTTTATCTTTACACGTCCTCTTAACCTGATCGCCTCCAAGTCTTGACTCAACCCCCAAAACTCAGTTATAGATTGACTGGTATGGAAAGTTATCTTCTAATATTAACTAAAGCAGTTAATCCCAGCTGAGTAGCAGGAACAAAGGAAGTTTCTTCCAACACTCAAATGATTAATCTGATTATTTATGATTGTAAAAATAATAACGATGAAAATACTTTTCATAAGAAGTTAATCTTCTGATTTTTGAAAGCCAGGGAGAGCAGGGAAAACAATCCTAAACCCTACGATGAGAAAGAACAACACATGCTGCCGCTGGGCTGAAGCTAGAAAAGTGTGGTCAACTCTGGAGTTAAAACACTGACATTAGAAGAAGAGACGGAGCAGCTGAACATGCAGCTACCTGGAGCTCTGTGTAGGGCTGTAACTAACGATTATTTTCATAATCGATTAATCTATCGATTACTCTCTCGATTAATCGAGTAATCGTTTGGTCCATAAAATGTTGAAAAATGTCAATGTTTCCTGGAGTCCAAGATGACATCATCAAATGTCTTGTTTGCAAACCAAAGACTGGACTGTCATAGAGAAGCAAAGAAACCAGAAAATATTCACATTTATGAAGCTGAAATTGGAGAACTTGGACGTCTTTTTCTTAAACAATTACTTAAACCGATGAATCGATTATCAAAATAGTTGTCGATTAATTTAGTAATCGATTAATAATCGATTATTCGATTAATTATTGCAGCTCTAGCTCTATGAAGGCTGAAGTTTGCAGAAGATGACCGCACAAACGTGACGCACGGAAATGAGACGTGTGGAATCTGCACGAAAGAACGCGCGTGGATTTATCCTTTTAACACTCCACACAGCGTCCATTCCCAAACTGCAGGGGGCGGTGTAGCACCGTACTAAACTAGGGTAGAACTTAGATTTCACGCTAGGAATTGTTCATCACACAGTTATCACGGTGATCTCTGCGTGGTGATTCATATCAATGTCTTTTTTTTGTACTACAGACACAAGGAGCACTTGTTTGTTCACGCATCTCTGCACAGAAGTTAGAAATTTTCAGACATACGCGACGCAGAAATTTTCCATGTGAAAAGGACCTATAAGGAATTATCAAGAGGACAATGAGAGAGTACAGATCCACAGAGACAAGCTGAAGGCTGCCATCCAAGCTTTAATGAAGCAATTCATGCAATAGGGACCCAAACATAGATGTAAATGTGTTAAAATCTTTACTCGTCTTGTGTAATTTTCTACTTTTATGTGATACTGAACTTTTGGTTTTCATCAGCTGTAAGACATAATCATCAAAACTTAAGGAAAGCACTTTGAAATATTTCACTCTGTGTGAACTGAAGCTATATGATGAATGAGTTTCACTTTTTTATTTAAATACTGACATAAATTAATATTTTGAAACCTTTAGCTGTCAAAATCAAACCTCTCACTTTCAAATGCTTCATCTGCAAGGCAGCAAGCTAAGGTCATCAAGGTCATGTTGTGAACAACAGCAGTCATGTGTTGTCACACTGGTTTGGTAGGAACAAAGCAGTTGTGTGGCTTTAAGAAGAAGCTGAAGGTTAAACCTTCTGGCTGTGTTGTAATAGAAGTTTCATATCTGCAGAGCCATTCTTCACCTCTGCATAGGATGATAAAATCCCTGCCAGAGGAAATCTGCCAAGCTTTCACTGAAGACTGCAAGGTGACTTGGACAAAGAGAGGCTGAAATGGAGTGAGTGAGAGTGGGAATCGTTGCACACTGCGCTGTGATAACTGAGAGGAAATCACATAATGAGCCAGTCTTTCCCTGGTGACTGAGGGCGGGACTCGCTCCACTCAGACCCAGACTCCAGTCAGAACACACATTTGTCTTGTCGCCATGCTGCTGAGTGAGAAGGCCCCCGCCGTTCCCCCGAGGACAGCTGGGACTTGAGTAAGTTTAGTATGAAACGAGACGTGCTGAGTTACAAGATGCCTCGGTTCTGTGTCACTGTGCTCAACAGAACATGAGCATTGTTCCAGAGCAGTTAGAGGATGTGCGCTAACTGAGGGCTGCAGAGGCTTATCTTTTCAAACTGTGTTCACTCGATAAGCAGCCGTGCAAAAAAGGAACTAAAAGTGCAAGTCACCATGTTGTTTGGCTTTCTCTCTCTCGTGCACTTCCCTTTTTCCCTCTTCCTCAAACTTGTTTCACATGTGCTTCGATGAAGTTCATGCCTGATCCAAGAATTCAATCTCTGAAATCCACAGAGGACCCCCTGACACAAGTAATAATCGGGGGTCTGAGGGTCCTAAACGGGAAACTTTGAGCAGAAAAACTACATCAACCAAATATTATGAGCATATTTTTCCAAAGCTCAACATTTCTGTATTAAAATCAATTTTTATTGATCTTATGTGATATTCTTATTTTACAGGAAACAGAATTATGGTTTTCATTAACTGTAAATGGGGGGGGGGGGGGGGGGCATTGATAATGGCTTGGTTTTATTTGGGGTAGTGTTTTTTTTTTTTTTTTGCTTTAAGTTTATTATTGTTATTAAAATATTAGAAGTAACAGAATATTTATTTATACAGTATATATCTATATTTTTTCTATTATTTAAAAAAACTTATTTTTTTTATTATTATTTCTATTTTATTTTAATTTTGTATTCATGGTGATCGTATACAACTTTTACATGGGTGTGTGAATTTTATATCCTGCTCTTTATTTTGTAATGCCTATCTGTAATTTTTCTTATGGAAAATAAAATAAAAATTTGATCACAAAAAAAGGGGGGGGGGGGGGGTTGATGTGGATCTCCAGCGGTTTAAGGCCTCTTAAACTTTATTGCATAAACATGTGTAACACAGAAACAACGACCACCAAACGGGAGCTTAGGGTAACTCTCCTGGGACACATGGTCATGAGGAGGAAACATAAATCATACAGTTAATCATACGGTTAATCATACGGTTAGTACTGCTGCAGACCCGAGAAAGGACCGTGTCACATAAAATGCAGTAGGCTGTTGGACGGTTTCTTCTCTCTGGTTTACTCACGCTCATAAAGCTTGCTTTATGACAGCTGATGTGAACGATCATGGTGAGATGATTGGCTCAAACTGCTGTTGAAAAAATGCCCTCATGAGATCAGAATAAATTCTAAATAAAAGGCAAAATAGAAATAAAACAACACCACGTTTAATCTGCCAAAGCAGTTCTTCCTCTCCAGACACAGACAGACTGTGTGAGGAGAACACCAATGAGGCGAGCCGACACAAAGCCTGCGGCCTGAAGGAGCCACAGGGACCCAGCCAGCTATAAAGGGAGAAGGAGCACATATTCGTAGCAACCGTTACCGTGGAGCTTCTCTCACGGCGGCATTGTGCGTGAAAGGTGAAGAAAAGAGCTTCTGTTGGAAGAGTTTCACATGACGTCTGGACAAGTTTGCCGGAAGGCATGAGAGTCAGAAACAAAGTGGAAACAGTCTGAGCAGTGAGAGCGAGTGACACCACAAATACAGCCAGGTGGATGACAAACCCCCACAGAGACATGCCATTAAGAGCTGGAAGAGTGCTTAAACTTCAGCTAAAGAGATGATGACATCGTCACGCATACAACCTCGACCTGATAGTAATAAAACGCACTGACGAAAGGTGCGGGCGGCTCCACGAGGCCTCGATCAGACTGTTCTGAATGACAGCTGGCATCTAAGAAGGAATCAGGCTGCAAACAGTTCAGACAAATTGGTTTCTGACTTGATGTCTGTGTGACGTAACCGTCTTATGTTAATGGATAAATGACAGGAAGGTTACTCCCCACTGAGGTGGTTTTTTTTCCATCTCATGGTGTCCAATCGGTCTTTCAATACAAGGCTCTCTGCTTTGATTGAGCCGATTCTAAAAGCTAACGCACCACTGTTTGAAACCTTCATCATCGTTATGATTCTTCACTGCTTTCATACAGCCCTGTGAATTTGGTCGACATTCATGATTCATGCTTCAAAAAGTAAGAGTGATATTAAAAAGAGAGAGCAGCAGCTGTTAGTAGGAGTGAGGGAGCTTGAAGTCGTCTGACTCATACAGACGAATAGTTTGTTTTTGGTTTGGGAGGCTTCTTTGTTTCACTGAAACAAAACCGTGCCAGTGTGGCAGCTCACACAGGAAGCAGGTCTAAACCTGGACGGACTACGCTATGCTGAGAGACATCAGGAGTGGGTCGTGTGCTGAATCCATTACAAAGATCAGAATCATTGTTGCACACTTTGAGTATTTTATTGGTGCAGTTAAAGGACAGATAGTGACAGAACTTTGACAACAGATGCTCAGAGGATGATTTCCTGCTCTGTTTCAGGGGAAGTTCAGCCTTCATGGAGAAATGAGGCTTTATTTTATCTTGTTTTTGTCATACTGTAACGTCAGCCCCGATTTCCTAGTTGGTCAAACAAGAACCTTTTAAAGAGGACTTTAACTTAGTTTTTGTCTTTTTATAAAGCTGCTGTTGCACTGCTGCAATCTCGTTTACACGGAAACGGAGTTTCAGCCGTCCTAAAACGGAAACATTTGAAAACGGCCTCCAGAGTGGAATTTCTCTGTGGAATTGCTGACTTCAATCTCCACTATGCACATTCCACTCTCATTGTGGGAACTTTTATTTGCCATGCGTGAATCGAAGACAACAACAGTAATAATGTCCGACCACCGTGTTGTGCTTGAGCTGCTGAATCTGTTGCATCTGTTGCTCCACGTCTGTACTCAGTGAAGACGCATTCAGTATATACACCAGATGATCAGCCCGCCTCTACTTCAGCCGAGATGCCACATTTATATCGCCAACTACAGGACTGGCACGCATACTACATCGTTTTCAGTTCCTCAGCCTTTCTGTGTAAACACAGATTTCTTTTACTGCGTTTTTTGTGTGAAACGCTGTTGTGTAAACGGGGCCTGAGGTTCCTCTGTGGAAATCCTGTTCCCAATCATTTTAGACACTTCGAACAAAGAGGCTCCTACCTCTTTAATTTCTTAAAGTCTCTGTGAGATCTATCCACTTGATGTTGATCGCTGTGACACCTTTTGCTGGAATCTGTAGTTTTTTCCAGGGTAAAGACTCCATTTCCCATGAGCACCATCACCCACTGTCGTGAGGACATGACTCTTACCAAGGCATGTGCTTGTTTGGAAGAGACCTTTTTTTTAACTTTTCCAAAGACCCAAAGCAATGAGGTAATATATTTATTTGATGTTACTAAGCACTATTGTTTGAAGTCAGTTTGTAGTTTAGTGTCCTGAAGGTGAGCAGACTGTCTGGGAACATAACGTGTAACGTTATATCCAACCAGTGTTCATCTACCAACTCCAACCTCACCAATCAGAGCTAACGTAACCTCACTCTTCATTTTATTGACAGACTCTCAAGTTTGAACAGATCACTGCAGAATAACTGCTGCATGTGGGTTGGAATGAACATCATCACAAAGAGTTCAACCCGTGTTTTGTGTTTTTTCTTCTGCTCTGACCTCATTTCTCTTTTAAACAGTTCAGCTCCATGTCCTCCAGCACTACAAAAATAATCCAAGAAATCCTTTTCAGTTAAAAAAACAAACAAACAGATTTCTCTTCTCCCAGCTAAACTTTGCTGACTGGTATCATCAAAGAGAGTTTTAGTCTATGTGCTGTAAAAGGATTCATGTTCTCTTGAGACCTCACCACAGATACTGAGAAATAGCATTTAGAAATAACAGCTGAAGTCAGAGCTGCTTCAAAATGACTTTAAATTTGAAACATAATGAAGCTGTGGCTCACCAAAGTTTCAGGCCAGGACTGTGTCTTGTTTACAGTCTGCGCTCTAGACTTTGGTTGAGATATCAGTGAAATAAAAGTGCATGTGATTGTTCCAGAGAGATGCCTTTACAATAGTGACCTTTGATTTGCTCCATCCTCATATAATCAGAAGTTTAAAACTCTTTCATTGTTACAATAAAATGTTAAAACACACTGCTGTTGGTTCAATGAAAGGTCCTTGTCTATTTCAGTTTTGTACCTCACTCTAATGTGCCTGTTTCTTTATTTTTAGGGACATTTCCAGGCACTAACAAACAGTTTACTGACTTTTGTTGCTCTCTGCAGAATCAGGACATATTCAGACATCATCCTGCCAAATGTGATGGTGTGGTGAGTGTCTGCTGACAGCTGTGTTGTGTTAGTGTTGGAGAGTTTGTGGAGGAGTTTGTTCAGCACACAGGTGTACAGGTAAACCTGGTTTTCTCAGCCTACCTGATCTTGTAGTTGGGTAAGGTGTGTTTCTTCTTGATGACCCGTTTCAGCTGGTTTACTATGATGGAGGTGAGCTGAGGCAGAGGCCTTCCTTCAAACTGAGACTTGGCCTCAAAATCCACGAGCGGGTCCTCGAGGAAGGAGAAGGACCAGTGGGAGAAGGGCATGCGCGTGAACTGCAGCCGTAGTCTCCCCACGACGCGCCTCATCTTCACGAACAGGTAGGCAGACTTCCCAAACACCAGCTCCACGTCGATGGCGAGGTGGACGCCGCCATTGTACTCGATGTCCACCTCAAAGTTGAGTTCCTCTGGCATTCCCTCCTCATTCAGATGCATCGGCTTCATAAGTTTGACGGTTTTGAAGACCGGCAGAGAATTACCCAGGGAGATGTCCCTGAGACTGAGTCCCTCCAGGAGCCGACCTGCTGTCTTAGTCTGCAGCAGCTCCTCAAATTCCACCTTGATCTTTTTGGTGAGCCAGTGCCTCACTAAGGGGGTATCTCTGAGCTCTCTGAACAAGAACAAAAATATAGCATTTAGGAAATTGCACGTCTCGGGTTTGGCCGCATCTCCCGGCTCGCTCAGGGAAGGCGGTGGCGGCTGTTGTTTGGGGCTGCCGCCGCTCACAGAGACATCCTGCGGCCGTGAAGAGGCGGCCTCTTGCTGTTTGGATGCAGCAGATGCTGTGCTGTCCTGCTGCTGCTGGCCTGGTTCGGCATGTTGGGTATTAAAGTAATCCTTCAATGCGTTATCAGGCACTACTTTGACATACTGCACTGTCCTGCCTATGGGCTCAGGGCTCCTCCGGTAAATCAGCAGGAACTGTAACACCAGCGTAACGACTGCTCCGGTGAAAGCTGAAATCAATATTAAGTAAATCATGTCGCGCAGCTGCCGTGTCTGAGTCAACGTGTTTTCATAATCTCAGATTGATCCGAGCGAACAAAACAAGTTCCACCTGGTCGCTCTCAAAGCTGCCATATCATCTGCTTCTTTCCTGAGCTTCAGGCTCCTCACCTGATTGGACAACAGGGACACGTCGATTTGCGTGATGACGTAGATAGAGAGTGCATCTCTTGATGCGTTCATGGTATGTCGGATTTTCTACCTACCCACCAGTAAAACCAGTTTGAATTGACCTTTGAGGTTAGTGTTGAGCAGGATCTGCAGTCCGTTTACTCCAGCAAACTGGCTCTTCATTTTAAGAAAGTTTATTTATTTATTTACCATTAATTAACCTCTTTTACAAGGGTGGCCTGGCCAAGAGGTCAGCTGCATGTCAGCAGAAACATGTTACAAGGAAGTAACAGTCTGGCTTTACAGCAAAGTCTTTTTTAATTAAACCTCATGCTGTTGAACCTAATGCTCCAGTCTCAAGCCGAATATCCCTGATGTTTGCACATAAAAATTAAAAATGTGACAACAAGCTAAAAGGTTAATAAATTAATTGCAGATTTTCCATAAAAACTTGTGTATGGATTCCATTTACTTAGACCTCTCTAATACATAATATGTATGATTTTTTTTCCTTCAGATTTTTATGTTATTTATTTATTAATGTTATTATTATTATTATTATTATTATTATTATTATTATTATTATTATTATTATTATTATTATTGTCATTATTGCCAGTAAATTTACTTTCAAGGGATTACAGAAGTTAAAAAAAGAATCAAATGTAGGATTACGAGTGGTTAAAGGCTCTGTCAGGGCGTTATTAGTAATCTTCAAATTCTCTCACTTTTTTTCCCACCATTATTCATTATTAGTATTTTATTTTTTCAACAACCTTAGACAAACAGAAATACACATAATGCCACATCCATGTGCACAAATGCAATAACAGACATCAGGTAAAACAATAAATGACATAAAACAAAATAATAATAATGATAACAGTAGTTTAAGATAAATAAAAGTTAAGTTAGAACTTCAACAAGTAGTATTCTTACTATTACTTACTAAACTTAACTTTGGTTATTTCTATTCTAAATACTTGTTCCAAGTTATTGATGGAGACCTGACCAATCCATTACCATGTCAATAACAAAACTATGTAGTTACACTGCATTGATCTGATCATACTAAGAGTCTGTCAGTAAAATGAAGAGTGAGGTTATGTTAGCTCTGATTGGTGAGGTTGGAGTTGGTAGATGAGCTCTGGCAGGACAGAACCAGGAATACACACAGTCATGTCTCAGAGCACCGGGCTGTGAGGAACACTTAACAGCCTTCTCACCTTCAGGACACTAAACTACAAACTGAGTTCACAAAGTTTGATTGTTGTCAAATTTTAAACAATATTGCTAAGTAACGAAAAATAAATAAATCACTTTATCACTTTGTGTCTCGGGATAAGCTGTACTGAACAAAGAAAAGTAAAGGTAAAAGGAAGATCTGCATCTTTATCCTGGAAAAACATTAGCTTTAGCGACTGGTCCTCACAGTGTGTTTCAGTCAACTTTATTTATATAGCTCCTTTAAGAACAAACAGTTTTAACCAAAGCACTTCGACGTCCAAATGTCTAAAAGAACAATGAAGAGATTTTCTTTAACACCCATGGTATAATAAGAATGAACCACTTGCATGACCTGTACTTGTATCATTACCAACACCTTATCTAAATAATTCACCCTGGCCTCCTACTATTTAATCAATCTATTACTAAAACTTCATTACAAAGGATAAAAGAAACTAAGGCTCTGCTCCGTGTGTTAGTATAATAAGAACCTCTCCCTAAAATGAACTGGAGTCTAATTCAGACGTCTTTAAGCTAGGCGTGTCATCGCTCTCTTTATGTCTTATTCACTTGGTCGGCGTCTGGCCAAACACGTTGGACCTAGTTCAGATCTTGTGTCTTGTGTCCTAATATAGCCTACCTGTGTCACCTCACACCCTGTGTGAGCCAAACAACACCTCTGATCCTGGATCTGTCAGCACACAGGCTAAACTGCTCAGGCCTGAACTGCAGTCAGCTCAAAGGATCAGTACACCTCTTTTCAGCCGAAATTTGAAAGCAGTAAAGTGACATTAAGTATTCAGATTATGGTTAAGAGGTTCAGTCAGAACAAAAACACAGCAGTTTTAGAGAAAAATGCACATATAAAAAAAATGGACCAAAATAAAAACTGGAAAGGTGTCCCATGTGCTAAAAAGAGCCTGGATAAGAAATCTTAGCTGAAACGGCGCCCTCTGGAAAGTTGTTAGGGTAAGAAATATACCCAGAGTTATCACAGATAATAGGTACCACACTGTTTTTAAAATCTGGAATCTCTTGAAGTGGTGTTTTGACTTTGGGTAGCTAGTTTAAGTTATAAAATAAAAAAAATATGATTTTTCTAAGTAATAATAATTATTTTATATTAAAATAATAACAGAAAAATGTGGAAAAAAAGACATACATGTTATGTACGAGGGAGGTCTAAAGAATAAAATGCATTTTCCTGTTTTGCAGGTAAACTTATGATTAAAGGTGTTAAGTGAAGCTCCAGAGCTGAAGTGTTTCCTGCTTGTTGCAGTATCCTCTCAGCTCTGTCAGGGCAGCAGGAATGACTGTGAATGTAACAATGAGACACCTTGAAACTTCAAACATTAACAGTTCCTTATAGGTTACAATGATTACAGAAATATGGAGCATACACGAGACAGTGCAGTTATTTCAGTGTGGTCCCCGAACTCTGTGTTTTTTTGTCTTGTCAGAGGCAGGACATCAAATCAACTATTTGAACTGTAATGAAACAGCATGCTCCACATTTTTGTTTTGGAGCAGGTTTTCTTTTTAAGTTTTGATAGATTTTAGAATGAAGATGTTGATTTTGCCTCTCTGTTGTGTTACGTTTTTTTAGAAGAAGAAGTTAAGACTGGGATACAGTGGTATGATCAGCGGAGATAGATGGAGAAAATAATGATTATTCCCTGTATGTGTGCACTCAGACTTCATGGCACAAAACGAAGGTCATAACCAGGTCAGGCTACTCCAAACAAATAAGTCTGGATGCACCCCTGACCAAATTTGATATTCATTTATTAAATTAAACAGACCAGCTTCAATGCATGAATGGGCCTTAAAAACCAGAAAAAAAAGAACAAAGTGCTTTACCAAAAATATTTTCTTTTTCAGTTTGAACATTACATGTGTCTAAAAGCCAGTTTCCTCCAGGTAAAAATAAAAAATGGAGGCTTTATCTTATGAAACAGTTGTTTTTGAAGCATGCAGTGGGGAGAACAGTTGATTGTTGCTCTTCGATGTGACATCCAATCAAATTCCAGCATCAGAATCAGATTTATTGCCAAGTTGTTATTACATTATCTTGATATGGTGTTGCAATAGTTTAAAAGAAACAAAAGCAAAGATTAAATAATATAAAGAACATAGAGAACATAGAGCTGCAATAATTAATCGATTATTAATCGATTACTAAATTAATTGTCAACTATTTGATAAATATTTAAGAAATAGAAGTCCAAATACTCTAATGCCAGCTTCATAAATGTAAATATTTTCTGGTTTCTTTGCTTCTCTGTGACAGACCTGAATATCTTTGGTTTGCAAACAAGACATTTGATGATGTCATCTTGGACTCCAAGAAAAACTGACATTTTCAATATTGTCTCACATTTTATGGACCAAACAACTACTCAATCAATCGAGAGAGTAACTAATAGATCTAATAGATTAATAGATCATGAAAATAATCATTAGTTGCAGCCCTAAAAGAACAAAAGTTTTTGCATGCAAAAGTGGAAAAAATGTAAACAAATATACACTAAGAGAAGATGAGATTTAAATATGTACAGAATAACTGTTTAAGTTCTCCTGCATTGGGCTTGTTAGAGTCTTATATGTAAAAATGACCCGATATGTAATCATAAAAAAATGTAGTAAAATCCAAACTGTAATAACTGGTCAATAATGTAACAAGATGCTGACCTCAAAACTTAATAACTTTTTTTTCCAAAATATCTCAATGGTTGTCACAATGGGTCAATGGTTCTATTCCAGGTTTTATTACATTTTTTATTATTTAATTTATAATTACACATTTAATTTAATTTGCGTCACTGTTACCAATTAAGCTCTAACACTGGGTGTGCAGAACATATCTTGTGTCAGTGTAAAACTTTTCAAGTTGTTTGGCATAGCAGCAGTATGTTTTTGTTTTTTTTTCCCCTATCAGGTCAAATTTCCCTGTTTATTTTTTTTTAACCGGGCATAAAAAGGCTTCAACACATTTATCTGAAGGTTGTGTGTGAATAGTTTTTTAAATGTCTGTAAAGGAGGAGAGAACTGAGTGGTCATATAAAATTTTTAATGTGAATAAAAAATATGCAAGTACTATTTCAGACATTGGTGCCGGATTTTGAGAAGCTCTTGACTTATACCTCCATCAAAAGTCAAAGAATAGCAGCGTTTAATTTTTTTCACAGCTTGTTGAATCATTATGAACAGACGGTTAAACGTCTGATCTGACTGTGACCTGGCTGCTCCCGTTTCCTGATTCGGCTTCTGTTTTCTGGGTCCTTGTGTTTCTGTGACAGTCCAGCAGAGGTCCCTGGTGTAGGATGAATCTGAGCTGTATGTTCTTTTCCTCTTATTAATATTCAGGGTCCTGGGCCTCAGTTTCCGTTGGGATTTTCTGTGTTTCACGTCTGATGCTTTGCTGAGTCTAAATCTAATCTTAGCTCTCATCATCCTGGATTTATAGAGACAGGAATGACTGTAGTGGCATCAGAGGCCAACACTGCTCAGGCTCTATCCTTGTTGAGAGGTTTCATCCGGCAGAAACGTTCATGTTTTCAAGCGGTCTTTCTTCTTTATTCTTAAAGTTGCTCTGACAGAGCTTGGGCTGATGTTTCAGGGTTGTTATCGTGTTGTAGGTTGGACCCCTGACCAGCGAGGTTTATTCCAGTGTTCCCTGCTTGGGGTGCACTGCAGAATACTGTGGGAGCTGGTTTTTGTTCAGGGTTCCTCTCACTCTGTACAAATCCCAGACCCTGGATCCAGAAAAACAGCCCCAGACCATCATACTTCCTCCTCCATGTTTCAATATGATGTCAGACACACTGAGGATCCATCCTTCCCTGAGTCTACTCCACGTACGGTGAACCAAAATCCTGATAATGAAGCAAAGATTTTAGAAGACTTTAGTCCGTAGCTCCATCTTGGGGTCTTCAGTAGTCCATTGGTGGTCTCTGATGGTCCAGTCCAGTCTCTTCTTCTTCTTCTTCTTCTTCTTCTGTCTTAGTGATGTAGGTCTTTCTTTCTGCAGTCTGACCTTCAAAGCTGCATCTCAAAGTCTTCTCTTCACAGTTACTCAAACTCAGACTGGGACTCTACCTCCTCTTTGAAGCTGTGAAGCTTGAAGCTGTGGACTCTCAAAATCTGGTCTTCTGGTTCTGGTTCTGGTTCGGCTCTGTCAGACCTCTTCCTGTCAGAGTTTCCAGTCCCAGTTTCTGAGAGTCTTTGGATGCTGAAGGAAACTCTCCTCACTGAGCTCACCTTGACTTTCTTTGACTTCATTTCTCTGGAGTAAAGACCTGTTTCTGTAAATCTTCTGATGCTCCGTCTCTCTTTCTTTATGAATCGTCTTTTCCTGATCAGTTCTAAAGTGTTACTCAACTTTCTGCAGGACAATACTGTTCAATAACGCTGACCACGAGGGTCTGGTCCCACAGTGTGTTCAGATCTATTTTTATACACACAGAGATGGTTGGAAGGACTCAAGAAAATTTTGGACACCTGTAGGAATTAGTCAGGGGGCCAAAACTGAAAAAGCAACTTTGGCGGACACCTCGGGGTACAGGCTGACAACCTATCCAGTATTAATATTTAACCCCTTAACATGTATTCTAGTTAGGTTGTCAGCTTAGAAAACATATTTTTTTCCTTTTATTGACTGTTTTTTAAAAGATGGTAAAAAAATTGGGAGCACCAATTTTCAAGGTTTGATCAACCTCCACTGCTGCAGAACAGCAACTTTAAGTTGTTAAATGTTGTAGAATTATTCATTATTATTTTTCAGTTTTGGGTAACCTTACCTTTTTTTTATAACCTCTTGGTGTTCCAACACTTATTTCTGTATCATTTCAAGCTTTCCATTTTATTGAAATGCTACTCGCTACTCCTCCAACAAATTATCACAGAGTTTTAGTCCAAATTGTAAAATGTTCAGCATGTTCAGGAGAAGTGTGCGTTTACCATTCAAATTTCTAACCCTTGTACTTTCTAAAATATTCAGCACCTCCCCAAATTTTTTGCCCATTGAACGGAATGGAAAAGGATCATCACCATGGAAACCACACAGCTGATGATGCCATAAGAGGTTAGGGTTCAACATTTGAACATCCAGCATTTGCTGCAAGGAAATTGCCCGCCCTTCCTCCAGTTGGTCTCAAACTGCTTGAATTTTAATAAAAGTGGGAAAAATCTGGGATTTCTTACACTTGTGACTGGTTGTGTGTAATTTTTTAAAATCCTAAATGTAACCTTCAGATGTAAATGACAAAATCATCAGAGATGAGATGTGCAACTTTCTCCACAGGAGGGTGCCAAAGCCAGCTGAGAAAACTTTTCTGTATCTGAGCATCTCGACGAAACTGAGGGAGAATTTGACATAAGAATCTGAGACAATCAAGAAAAAAACATTAACTGGTAGTTTATTCATATAAGAAGACATGAAGAACAAGAGTGAAAGTGCTTTGATTACATCACAGCTGAAGACGATAGGAACTGCTCTCATTCGTGTAGAAGACAGACTGGACTACACGGGGTAACTCTAGTTTGGGCTCTTCTTACAGATAGTCAGTCTGATTCCAAACACACTCAGGTGATATGACTACAGTGTTGGGTTAGTTTTCCTGTCAGGTTAAAGTGTTCAGAGAGTCTTACAGAGAGAAAACGCACTAAAAAAACAAAAATACACAGTACTTTAAGGCAGTAAAAACAGTTGAAAGCCTACATACAGCAGTTTCAGGACAATATTTTAAACTACAGGTGAACAGTTGTGCGCAGCTTTAGCTTTTTTTGATCCAGACGGATAGTGGTCTGAGGTTTGTTTCTCAAGTTTTTCAAGTGTTCCTAGGCCAGTGTGATCTCAGACGAGTCTTTGGCATCCATCACTCTGAAGACCCCCACCTTCTCTTTCTTTTTGCTCGCCTTGTCTTTGTCTGAAAATACAAATCAAACTTTAGTTCATAACAGAAGCAGGGACAGTCCTTCTCGTTCCTCCTGTGACTGTAAACTTCTCTAAACTTCATCCTGATCTGTTTGGAGGAGACAAAAGTACTCAGAGGAGTGTGTTCCTGCTTTAGATGAAGAAACTTGTAACCTGATAGCACTCAGCCCTTAGCTGAAAGTAAAACAATCAGGTAGTTCAGTACAGACTTAAACCCACATTGAAATGTAAAAGAGTAGTTCCTGAGTATGAGCTCCCACTTTCACGTGTTTTCAGTGAAACAAACCCAACCATAACCAAATCAATGTGTTTATCTGTGCAGATGTTTGGTGCAGGATTTTGACTGATCTGAAGCTAAGAAGTTGTCAAAATTATATTTGCACATATTAATTAAAAAGAAACAAAGTCATAATGACTCAGTTAATGGTGCGATTTAGACTGTATAAACTCATTTAGAATATATACTCTGGTCCCCATTTTAAAATGAAATTATTATTAATTATTTAGTAACCACACCTCTAACACCTCTGAGCCTCTGTGACCATGGCAGGGTGAGCAACCTCATCAACAATGAGGACTAACTTGTCCAACACTGTTGTTACAGAGATTGTTTTCTGCGTTTCTAGTGTTGGTTTCACATTATTTTCCCCAACTCTCTGTACACATGGAGTGTGCATGCATCTGTGTAGAACTCTGATGTGCACATTATGTATACATAGTATAGTATAGTATAGTATAGTATAGTATAGTATAGTATAGTATAGTATAGTATAGTATAGTGTAGTGTAGTGTAGTGTAGTATAGTGTAGTATAGTGTAGTAGAGTATAGTAGAGTATAGTAGAGTATTGTAGAGTATTGTATAGTATTGTATAGTATTGTATAGTATATGAGATCTGGAGCTAAACAGAAAGTCAAATTAACAGTAAAATGTTTTGATCTTGTTAAAGCATATATTATAATAATTATTTAAATGCTCCTGCAGTTTTTGTTTTACATGTAATTTATATAAAAAAGGGAACAAGGAAAAATAATTATTCATATCCAGGGTAAACCAAAGAGAAGTGAAAGAAAAAATGTTCATTTTTGCAATTCAATATATCTATATTTTTTACTTCAATATTCAGTATTTCAATATTTGTAACCAGTTACATTGTTCTTTTGGTGCATGTGTGTGCGGTGGAGAAAGGGTGGGGTTAGGGGGGTCCTGGGGGGGTCACTGCCCTGTTACACACGCACACGTTAGGGGGCCTCTAGGGATAAAAAGGCTGGGAACCACTGCCTTAATTAACACAAGAGACTCTCTGAAAGCCTCAGCTGCAAAATTGTGCAGGGGTCCCTCTGTGTGTCTGTCTGTCTGTCTCTCACGAAGGCTGGAGGGTCGTAGCATGTTAACATATTTAATAAATATCCCTGGAATATTATTTGGTTGAGGAGGGAAACTTAAATGATGGAAAAGTCTGTGCAGGAGCCTGTTATTAAAAAATCTGACCTGATGTGAAAAGAATCACTTTCAGAAAATATTTTAGATGAATCTCAATAATTAATGGATATCAACCTGATTAAGACTCTTCGCAAACACAAATAGCATTAACAGAGGCAGAGACAGACAGAGGCAGTTAGGTTAGAGTTTGTTATCATCACTTCAGGGAGAATTGACCTGAACAGAGTGAAGCAGGAAACATTAAAAATATGGCAAGATCATTTTTTTCCAAAAACATACAGCCCTCCTTCTTACCCAGTAAGTCACTGCGATCCAGCAGAACCTCCAGGTCCTTGTCACTGATCACTTTGCCCCGAGATGCTTTCACCTCTCTGAAGGGGAGAGAAGTTGTGGTCACACATTTGGTTGATATGATGACTCAGGAATCATTCTATATTCTCTGAACACTACGTGAACATTTTGTTAGCAGGGTTTCTTACTTCTCTGTGCCTCGGGCTTTGAGCAGCTCCCTCAGCTCGTCCAGATCAATGCAGCTCTTACTTTGGTTCAGGTCGGCCTTTCCTCCTTTGAACTTATCTGTGCAGGAAGACATGTTAGAGAGAGAGGTCACATCCAGGTCAAAGAAACCTCAAACAGTTTCATCCAGAGATGAGATCGTATCAAAGTCCTCCTCAGGTTATCTCATGTCACTCACTCTTGTGGATGACCATCTGCTCCAGCTTCCTCTTGGCTGATGCCCTCTCCAGAATCTTCTGGTCGATGGTGTTGGCTGTGACCAGGCGGTACACCACCACTGGTCGGGTCTGCCCGATGCGGTGACAGCGGTCCTGAGCCTGCAGATCTGCCTGGGGGTTCTGTGAGGGGAAAAAGGGATCAAAAGACAGAGTGAACCGTGTTCATGTATGAAGAATGTTTCAGAAACAAGATCCTGATCAAGTATTTTAAAGTCCCATCAAATGAAAAACATGAACATGTATGTTAAACACCTGTTTGGAACATTCCACAGGTGAACAGGTTCATTGGAAACAGGTGAGTGTCATGATTGGGTATAAAAGGAGCATCCCTGAAAGGCTCAGTCATTCACAAGCAAGGATGGAGCGAGGTTCACCACTTTGTGAACAACTGCGTGAGCAAATAGTCCAACAGTTGCAAAGAACTGATGGATTTGATCAAAAGATTCAGAGAATCTGGAGAAATCTCTGCACGTAAGCAGCAAGGCTGAAAACCAACATTGAATGCCCGTGACCTTTGACCCCTCAGGCAGCACTGCATTAAAAACCAACATCACTGTGTAAAGGATATTACCACGTGGGCTCAGGAAGACTTCAGAAAACCATTGTCAGTTATTAACACAGTTCATCACTACATCTACAAGTGCAAGTTCAAACTCTACCACGCAAAGACAAAGACATATATCAACAACACCCAGAAACACCGCTGGCTTCTCTGGACCCGAGCTCATCTGAAATGGACTGACGCAAAGTGGAAAAGTGTGCTGTGGTCTGACGAGTCCACATTTCAAACTGTTTTTGTAAATCATGGACGTGGTGTCCTCCAGGCCAAAGAGGAAAAGGACAATCTGGATTGTTCTCAGGTCAAAGTCTCAAAGCCAGCATCTGTGATGGTATGGGGGTGTGTTAGTGCCCATGGCATGGCTAACTTGACCATCTGTGAAGGCTCCATTAATGCTGAAAGGTACATACAGGTTTTGGAGCAACATATGCTGCCATCCAAGCCACGTCTTTTTCAGGGACGTCCCTGCTTATTTCAGCAAGACAATGACAAGACACATTCTGCACCTGTTACAACAGCGTGGCTTCGTAGTAAAAGAGTGCAGGTACTAGACTGGCCTGCCTGCAGTCCAGACCTGTCTCCCACTGAAAATATATGGAGCATTTTGATGCACAAAATACAACAACAGAGACCCCGGACTGTTGATCAACTGAAGTTGTTCATCAGTCAAGAATGGTAAAGAATTCCACCTCCAAAGCTTCAACAATTAGTGTCCTCAGTTCACAAACACTTATTGAGTGTTGTTAAAAGGAAAGGTGATGAACACAGTGGAAACATGAGCCTGACCCAGCTTTTTAGGAATGAGTTGCAGGCATCAAATTCAAAATGAGGGAATATATGCAGAAAAACAAAGTTTATCAGTTTGATCAATAAATATCTTGTTTTTTTTGTGTATTCAGTTGAATATAGATTAAACAGGATTTGCAAATCATTGTATTCTGTTTTTTTTACGTTTTACACAACGTCCCAAACTCATTGGAATAGGGGTTGTACTTTAATCATCCTCCAGCCTAAAGCCACCAGAAGGGACTTGAGTAGGTTTGCAGGCAAAACATCTCCCAGTACTGGAGAAACTTCACTTCCTCCTACACTTCTGTGGTTTTGACTCAGTGCTGCAGAATCAAGATGTTAGAGGCTGGAGCCAGATTCACAAACTGCTGCTGGGACACAATCGAGACATTTAGTTCTTTTCAGAGCAGAGGACCACAGGAAGCAGCTCAACAACCAGAGTCAGTATGAAGAAACGGAGCCTTTGAGTCTGCACCCACCCAGTCGCTGTCGAAGATGATGACGGTGTCAGCTGCTGTCAGGTTGATCCCGAGTCCTCCTGCTCTGGTGCTCAGCAGGAACAGGAACACATCTGGATCCTGGTTGAACTTTGTCATCTGGAGAAGAATACAGATCAGGGACGTGAACTTTAAAAAGAGAAATCACTGAAGTCTACAGAAGTAGAAAATAACATGTATTAATCTCCACCAAAACCTTAAGGAGGCAGAGTCTTTGTTGATATCAGAAGCAAACAGGAAGCGCTTTAAACTCACGTTCTCATCTCTGTCAGCGTACGACATGCTGCCGTCCAGCCGACTGTACTCAAAGCCCCGCAGGTAGCAGTAATCCATCAAAAGATCCAAGATGGACGTCATCTGACTGAAGATCAGAACCTGGACCACAACAACCAATCAGAAACAAGAGAGAGGTTCAGGCACGATGAAATCTCAAGGTCAAAACCAGCGAGAGAGCAGAGAGCTCACAGGGCCAAACAGAGAAAACATCACATCTGAAATATAACTGAACACAACATCCAAACCATGAGCTCAGCACAGAGAGAACAACATGCTAACAACAGGTGACGTGTTTTTCTGTGGTTAAATTTATTCTGTGACCTCTGTGCTCTTACCATTAAGGGATATGCTGTTGATAAATACTCAAAATTCATATTACTGCCTAATCCTAGAGTCCAGACTGAGCTCAGGAAAAAAATCTGTCAAGCTTTAGGCCTCCTCTGGAAGAACCAACAGAAAGACTTGAAACTTGGTGATTTTTGCCCAGTGGACACTTTTAAGTGGTCCTGATTGATTTGGAGGCGGAGTCATCCATCTGCAGATGTTTTGGATTGAACACACAAACAGCTTAACCCATGTTTTAACCTTTAGCCAGTGCTCTATCACTCTCCTGTTTATCCTTCTTCTTCTCTTCTGTCCATTTTCTGTCTGTCAGTTCAGCTCCACCATCACGACTAAATGAATCACAGAAATAGTTTTCAGCAGCAACGTAGGGGTTCCACAGAGGCAGTGTTTCCTAACCACTGTGCTGTGGCACATTAGTGTACTGTAAGAGATCTTTAGGTGCACCGTGGAGCAACATCCAGTTTCACCTGATTGGTCCAAATATAATTATTTATTCAAAGCAAATAATGTGTCTTTGTTCGTCTATCTGTGTGAGCAGCATGTAGTGACAGGAAGAACAATCAAATGCTCTTCCACTGGATGGCAATGGGTGGTGAATTAACCTGTATCTACCTGCTGCTGCTGCTGTCATTCAAACAGCAGAGTAATGGTGATGCTTCGAGTGAGTCAGCGTCAGTGATATATGATGGATAAAGGTTGAAGAAGATCTTTGTGTTTGTCTCTCCTCAGTTCCTGTAAGAATATCTGATTTTTGTTCAACTAGATTTCACACCGAGTCAGTAAACAGAGACTACTTTCTCATTTTATTTCATTATTTATATGTTTTGTGACTTGTTTGTTGGGTGGTGTGCCGTGTGATTATTCTAATGTAAAACATGTGGACACTGGACTAAAGGTCTTAGCTTGATTGTAAAGTCACAGTGGGGTGTTTGGTCTTGTCTGTGTTTACAGTAAAGAGAATCAGACTTCTGGCTGAGAACGTCTCACTCTGCTTTGATCCTTTATTGATGAGTGAAGCTGTGTGCGTTTTAAACTAGTTTCTGTTCACCTGAAGAGAAAACAACATTCTAACGACGATGGCTGAAATGGATGCAGCTGTAGCTCTTCATGTTTTTATTTACGTACGTGTCATGGTGTGTTTGGTGTGTTGGAGCACAGTGAACCTATTTATCATGGTCATCTACTTCCTCTTCTGGCTGATTGCAGAGGCTTACTGAGACCTGTGGATAGCTAGTGCAAGCTAATAACCTAATTTCTTAAGCCACATGAAAACGTACTAACTGATAAACTTGTAAATCAATCTGGTTCAACCAGACTGAGAAGCGTAGAAATAAAGTTTAGAAATGACCTGTATTGGATTTTTATCCGTATATTTTCTTTTAATGTGTATGTATGTGTGTATATATATATATGTGTATATGCGTGTATGTATATATATATATATATATATATATATATATATATATATATATATATATATATATATATATATATATATATATATATATAGCATATATATCAGCATATATTTAAATATTATTACAATTATTATTATTTTATTTGTTTATTTATTTTTATTTATTTATTTTATATATTTTGGAAAACTTTATGCAGATATGGCCTTTTTTTGGGGGGGGGGGGGTTAATGCGTTTATGTCTACGATTATGTATGTTTGTAAGTACGCATACCTTTGCTCTACATAATGTTATGATTTTCCAATGCGAAAATGCATGCACTCATTGTAACAAATGGTAAATTCCTGGTAACTATGTGCCAAAAATTCAGTAAAAAATGTTGAAAAAAAAAAAAAGAAATGAGCTGTATTGGTGCTGATAATCTCATTTTAAGTTGTGGATTAGGATCAGACTGATATCTAGAAGAGAGACTTTTTAAAGATCACTGAGAGAGTCCTCACAGACTGTAAATAAAGACGTGGTGTGTATCTTGGAGTGAAGACGTTTCACTTAATTAAAAAAAAATAAAAGCTGTTCACATTAACTCAGTGTTTTCTATAAATACTGATAAAGTAATATTTGAGCATTTTAAAGCAACAGCCAACCAGATTTCAAGTCCTCCTCCAGGAGAGGAGCACAGAGCTCACTGTGTTAAAGTGATCACTCTGTTTATTCTCCACGTCTGCTGATGAAGTGATGAAGTGATGAGGTGCACTTTTCCTGCTGTCACTCACCTTGTGTCCTCTCTCCTTCAGCGCAGGCAGCAGTCTGTCCAGAATGAGAAACTTCCCAGAGCTCTGCACCAGCTGCTCATCGATCTGCAGGACGTTTGTAAAAGAGGAACATAAACAGGGAGTCACACAGGCTGGACGTCTTTATCATCACCACTGAAACACTCTCCCTTTAACAGCTCCGCCCCTGTTTGGACCTCACGTCACCTTGAAGTCCTGTGTTGCAGGGTCCAGTGGATACTCCACCAGGTAGGGGTGGTTACAGCATCTCTTCAGCAGCATGAGGATGTTCTGCAGCTTCAGGTTGATCTGAGCGTCCAGCGGGCTCTGGACATCCAGCACAGCAGAGGAGCTGAGAGGACAGAAAGGCTTCAGAAACAAACCTCACAGGCAGAGAAAAACATCCCCTTTAAATGTAGCACAGCTCTGACCTCTGCTCTTGTTCCTTGCGGACCTTCTCCAGATATTTCTCCAGGTCGTACGGGGTCTCTTTGTCTGTTTCTTGGTAGTCCACAAGCTTCCGGCTGCGACGCTTCGGCCTTCCGCTTGATGTCAACGCCACAGGAGTCTCCGTCTGATGAAATATTTAAAGCATCATTAAAGACAGGCGAGGTGAAACATCGGATTGTTCCATCAGCAAAAAGAAGATCTGCTTCAGAGACCGACCCTGACTGTGTATAAAGAAGGGCCACAAATCCCCACCCAGGATGAGTCTGGATCTTCAAGCGTTTGAAAAACTGTTTAGTAATAAAAGAATCAAATAGTTCATGTAAAAAAATGTGTTTTTTTAACTGTTTTTAGAGCTGCAGGTTATTCTGTGATACAAACACCAGACAGAGTCTGTGGGGCATTTGAAAGCAGATTTCTTTTTGTCATTAAACAAAAAAACTTCATTAATTTCATAATAACATTATAAATATCATGAGAAAGCATCAGTGCCAGTGGTCAGTAAAACAGCTGCAGCTCTGTGAGATAAGATTTAATATTTGAAAGATAATATATAAACAAAAAATGAGCTTAAATGTGAACTCGGAGGTAAAAACTGACAACTCTGCACAGTCATTCAAAGGATCTGTACCTCCTTCTGTCTGCAGAGGAAACTGTTTTAATGATCAGTGAATTATTAGCAGTAATCATTGAACAGTATGTTGGTCTGAAACGTCCGTCTCTGATCTCCAGCTCCTCTGTTATTCAGGTTCAACCCACACTTCCAGGACCATCTGTTTGAGTCTTTAATAATCTAAGCGTCGACCAATGACCAGTCAGGTTTCCTGCACAGGTGGAGGTGGAGGACCAAACACCATCACTTGTTTTCTTCTCATTCGAGTCGTCCAGGCTTTGATGTCTTCAAGACATGTCAGAAGTGGTGTGAGGGAGAAAGCACTCTTCTTTCCGCTCTCTTAAAGCCAGAGTTAAACAAATATGCAGACAAGTCACCTAAAGCCTTCATCACACGGGACGAGTTTCACCTGTGGACCTCTGATCATTTATAATTACTGTGAAGGACGTCTGTGTTTTTCATGTTCGAATCCACCATGTCAGTAAATTTGTAAAGTAAGAATTTCAGGGCAAATCACTGAGCATATTTCAGAGACACAGAAGTGCTCTGATAACACTGTTCCAGTCTGAACCTCCATCTCTTTAACTTCAGGTGGTAATATTTTAAATCAGCTTCTCTGCAGTTTTTTTCTGATCATTTTCTGCTCAACAATGATTCAGACAGCGTCGGGCTTTAAAACAAAGGTTTTAACAGCACTTTGGACAGACATGAGATGAAAGGAGACGCTCTATGTAACAATAGAACATTGTTAAATGGTCCTGTTGATATGCCCTCAGGAGGATCAGACCCTACCTGACACAACAGGCCACACAGCTCCTGGTTCAGGCTCTTGTGATTTCACGCATTGACTCCTGCAGCTCTCTTCTAGCAGGCCTCCCTGTGTGAACATTCTAACCTCTGCAGATTACCCAGAATGCAGCAGCACGTCTGGTCTTCAACCAGCCCAAAACAGCACACGTCACCCAGCTGTTAATCTCTCTTCACTGGCTCCCAGTGGCAGCTCCAATCAAATTCAAAGCTCTTCTTCTGGCTCATAAAACAGTGACAAAATCAGCTCCTTCCTACCTGGAGTCCCTCATCCAGGTCTACACTCCTTCCCGCCCGCTACGCTCTGCCTGTGAGAGACGCCTGGTGCTCACAGCCCAGCATGGCTCTAAATCTCTACCAGACTCTTCTCCTCTGTTGTTCCCAAATGATGGAATGAGTGATGTGATCAGGATGATGACAGAGAGACTCGTTTGATCTCTTTTGTTAGAGTCTGTGATGAAATGATCAGAACATACCCTGGATATGTTCAACTGTCTGTTTAGAGTTCAGGCCTCTAAAATAAACCAGTATAAGGCCACAAACTGCCTTAACCAGAGACTGAAAGACATGTACACAGACCTGTTTGCGGTGTGTTTCACCTCAAATCTAAACTGTGCAGACTCAGGTCCTCAAGCTTTAGGAACTTTAAGCTTCAGTCCAGACTCTGCATGAGAATGAACGAGGACGATCATGAAGGTACCTTTTCCTGACCCAGCATCTTGGCAATCGTTTTGTTGACCACAGCGGTGTAAAAGGCCTCTTGTTTGGCCACCAGAGGAGCATAAACGATGATCTCCTTCTTCGGAGGAACTTCCAGAGTCACGTCCGACTTCAGCCTCCTCAGCAGGAACGGAGTCAGAATCTGAAACAAGACGGCGATGATTACAGATCTGACAACGGTTGTTTTTAATAATCTACACCTCTGTGTTCCTAATGTCTGTCTTACAGTCTGCTCTTACTCTCAGAGTTTAACACTGATGATGCTCTGAAGGACTGACCTGGTGCAGCATGCTCAGGATGTTCTGCTCGCGCTCAGCAGCCACCACGTTCTCAGCCTCACCGAGGGAGTCGATGTCAAACCACGACTCAAAACTAAACAAAGCATCAGACACGAGACAGATGAAAGCTGAAAGTCATCAGGCGTGAGAACATGTTTATCACCATGGTTACAGGAGAACCAGTTCTTCACAGACCTGGTTCAGACTTCATACCTCTTAAGGTCATCGAACACCTCTGGGAGCAGGAAGTTGAGGAGGGACCAGAGCTCAGCGAGGTTGTTCTGCAGCGGCGTTCCCGTCAGCAGCAGCTTGTTGTCGGTGGGCAGCATCTTCAGCTCCCGAACCAGACGGCAGTTCAGGTTTTTGATTCTGTGGCCTTCGTCTACGATCAGGTACTTCCACTGGAAGCGCTGCGGCAAGAGACAGGAGAGATGCTGCTCATCGGACAGAACATGGAGACATTTCACACTCCTCGTGCCAAAGATCAAAATAAAAGGTTAACGGTTTCATCTCAGATGGTGAGGTCGATCAGCTCTCTTTGGTTCAAGAGGAGACCCTGCTGGAGGTGCAGGGAGGCTACCTGTAGAAACTTTCTGTCGATCATGGAGATCTCAAAGGAGGTGACAACCACGGGACACATGTTGAGGGGCCCCTGAGGCCTGCGGATCTGCTTCAGCAGCTTGGCCCTCTCCGCCTGGGGGCCGTGGTAAAGCAGCACAGACACCTGGAACAGACGACACAGACTCGGTTCAGGTTCAGCCAGAGTTACACAGCCCTGATATTACAGAGGAAACTCCAAATAATAAACTTCCCTGGATTGAGCTGTGAGCATGAGGTGAGAGCGAGTGTCAGGAACCTTCCAGCTGTGTGTGATCAACAGTCACCGTTCACTGTGCTTTCAGGACTTTGTTTTTTAACATGTGGGATGTTTGCTGCAAACAGTTTTTTGTATCATGTTTTCATTTTTATTTCTCAGAGTGTAACTGCAGGCTGCAGCTGAAATATTAAACCTGAAACCATCACTCGAGCTACAAGAATAAATCCAGCACGTCTTTAGTCTTTTTTCATGCTGATGAGGAGAAAACAACATTAAGAGTCTTCATTTGTGCATTCACTGTTTTTTTTTCTGTGTTTAAGGATAGGTCTATCTGCTGATGACAGACTTCTGATTGGTCATATAATACTTACATCTCATCTGAGCATGCTCAATACCTCCTGGTTGATTTAACCTCTTTATGAAAAAAGAAAGTTATCGTCTTATCAAGACGCCTTCTTACTTCAGGTGTGAATCTCTTGAACTCATTGATCCAGTTGGGCAGAGTGGAGAGCGGGGCCACCACCAGGAAGGGGCCCATCACTTTCTTCTCTATCATCATGGCGATGTGAGCGATGCACTGGATGGTCTTACCCAGACCCATCTCATCCGCCAGGATCCCGTTGATGCCGTTCTCCCACAGCATCTGAAACACAGAGACCCCGAACAGCTGATTCACACCCAGCAGGAGGCCGGACCACAGTCAACGTGTGTTTGAAACCATCGCACGCAAATGGTTATATTTGTCACTTTAAACCTTCCACAAAGCAGTGTAGTTTTGGCAGCTATTAGGGCTGGGCAGTATGGACTAAAAAGTTCACAAAATAATCAATTTTTCCTGATTTTCTGTCCTATTTTTTAAAAAAAGAAACAATAAGTAAGCAACTGATAAGTAAGTAAATAAGTAACTCTTAAATTGTACTTTAAGTTGTTTCATATGGGACATTTTAAGTTGAATGTTTTTATTTAATGGGCAAAATTCTTTCACAAAATAAACAGAGGACAAAGTTATTTGTCTTGTCTTCTTTCTTTTTCTTTTTTGCTGATTCTAAAAATGATCAGATCTGTGACTCAAAACCGTGATACGATCTGAACATCTGGTATTTTGATCTGAAATTTTATCTTGGAAATTTCTGGTCTGTTTTTTTTTTTTTTTGTCTTGTCAACTTGAATTAGGTTCTCAAAAATGATCTTTTTCTAAACAACTTGACTGACTGTGTAAAATGTAACCGTGTACCATGAATCTCATGTGCAAACAATTTCAAGCACATTCGATCATCCTCAGTCTCTTCACCAGCCTACAGCATTTCCACACAGACCACATCTCTGGATCTGGAGTCTGAAGTCCTGTCAAGGTAAGTTATGATGATCGTACTGAGGTAAATACATCTGATGGTCTGGGTTAACTTTCATTCATGGACACATTTAAGTCCTATTAACAAACACTCATCAGAGTGTGTGTAATCTTTGGAGTTAAGCTACAACAAATATTTAGGCCTATTTTCATGACAGTTAGACTCAGTTAAGGAAAATTCCCTGAAATTAAATTAATGATACCATTTAAAATACTGCTTTAGACATGTTTGCATGTGTCTGCTTATGACAAATCAAAATGTTTAACATTTATACATGCTTTTGACCAGATAAATACACTTCTTATAAATTCCATGAAAAAACTTTCCCAGCTTTGAAAATTCCCTGAATTTTGCATCCCGTGCTGATAGAATCATACTGACCCTCAGCCACTCGATGCCTTCGATCTGGTACCACCTCA
The DNA here is from genome assembly GCA_030710495.1 of Labroides dimidiatus. NCBI lineage: Eukaryota > Metazoa > Chordata > Actinopteri > Labriformes > Labridae > Labroides > Labroides dimidiatus. Next base: position 30,112,461 of record CM061149.1, on the reverse strand, counting down.
TGACCCCTCCGGTGAAGGCCTGCGGCTGCTGGGCGGGGACCGGCTGGCCGTTCACCTTCCTGTCAGGATGCAGGAGCTGCTTGGCGCTGTCTCTCACCGCCTCTGACAGACGGTTCTTGATGTCCTGGTTGGAGTCGCTCATCTTCTCGATGTCCTCAGCTTCGAGTTTCTTCTGTGCTGGTGCTTCATCCTGATATCAAACACACAGATTCACGAGTTCAGAGCCTGTGATCAAAGTTCTCCTCCTTGATTATTAACTCGTCCTCATGAGTCATCTACCACCAGAAACACAAGTTACATGGAGTGAACTGTTACCTCTTCCTCCACTTTTGTTTTTTTGGCCTGCGACATGATTTCCTGGAAGAAAAAAAAACAGGAGAAAAAAGTGAAGAGCTCGATAAAAAAAAACACCAGCCAAACCCACAGAGCGTCCATAGGGAGAGATAAAACTTACTTCTTTTGACATGACGTCTGCTATCTTGTAGTCATCGTCTCTCCTCCTCTTCTTTTTGTCTGTTTCAACAAAAAGTTCAGTCAAAACTTTTTGGTTCAAAGGCTTTCAAAAACAGGGGTTAGTGTAATTACTTCAGACTGTACATTATGAGATCATCAGAAATGGACTTACCTTTTTCAGGCTCAGTGCTGACTGTTTTTTGATTCTGAGACAAAAACAAACTTCTGTTACTGAGCAGAATAAGCTCCAATCCTTCATCGATTCCTTTGTTAATCTATTTATTTCTCACCTTCTTTTGCTTCTTTTCAAGTTTCTCCTTCTTGACTTTCTCCTAAAACAGAGGTGTGTGCAGTTATTTAGATGGCATCACACACATACACGTGTAGTTTGCTGTCAGACAGGCACACACACACACACACACACTCTCTACCTCGTTCTGTTGTTGCTCCATTTTGGTCAGCAGGAATTTGGAGTAGATGTTGCTCTTCTGGAGTAAATGCTGAAGCCTCTTGAAGCGCATGTCATGAGATTCCCTCTGCCAGGACTCCTTGGCCTGTTGACGAACATTTAAAATAACAAAAAGAGAGGAAAAGAAACGAGGTTAAAAAAGAAGAGAATAGAAAGTGTTTGATATTTAGGAGGATTTTAGATCTGAGGGGAGAAAGCGGTGCAGGTTTTGGACCTGTCAGGGATGCACTGATATCTCAGCTAGCTTTTTTTTACCAGAAAGTGATGTAGAATGGAAGATTAAAGTACAGAAATCTGTCATATCAAATCTTAGCTTTAAGCAAACTAGAACAGACCAATATCTGAGCATCATGTGACGCTTACAGAAACAAAAACAAAAAAACAGAAGAGCTCAATTCAAGTCTTTCTTGTCATTTTGTGTTTCAACCAACAACTTGTTTCAGCCCAACTTGGTTTTGCTTTCAGTCGACTTTTTTTTACAATTTAAATTGAATTTGTAGCATAAATAAAGTTTTTGGAAGGGTCTTTGTAGGGATGAGAAATGGTTCTTTGCTGATTTTTTTAAACTGAAGCAGCCACAGAGACTTCAAAGGCTACCACTGTGGGGGAACAAAATCATCTTTTATTTTTTCTAAGTTTAAAGGCTGAACTTAAATTTGTCTTTGACTTAAAAAGTGTTCTCACCCACAGAGCGTAATAAAAACCTGATTGACTTCAACAATGATCACCAGTGTTTGTTTTGATGATTTAATGAAGAAGAACTGATAAACAGGAAATGAGTAAAAACAATATTTGAAAAAATGAATCAACTAGTTACTCTGTTTTAGCTTCAATGTCAGAAACAGTAACAATAAAGCTAGCATCCCTTAAAGAAGCTGTGAGGACTCTCTGTTTGAAGTGGATCACAGCAACACCTTTTGGCTAGAATCACACACACTGTCATGATGACATGACTCTAACAAGGTGTGTGTTTGTTTTGGAAATGAATGGAGATCAGATCTTCTTTTTAACACTACTTTTCTTTGTTCAAGACAACTTTTTACTGGATACAACGAAACGAGGTAAGGTATCTATCAACAGTTGCACAGAGCTGCTGTTTGAAACATGACAACAAGCAAACTTTGTCAGTTTGTTCTGTAGTTTAGTAGCCGGATATATTTAGCGCTTCAGGCAGCCTGGTGCTCTGAGACATGTTCATGGGCTAATGTAGTGAACGTTAGTGAATCCTTATGTCCTGCTCATCTACCAATCAGAGCTAACGTAACCTCACTCTCCTGTTTCGCTTTCTTCTACTCTGACGTCCTTTCTCTGACTGAAAACACAGATCTCTCTTCTCACTACTGATCAGTCAGCGTGGTGTTGTTACAGAGATTTCAACGTGCTGTAAATCAATCCGGTCCTGCCGACCCGATCAGGAAGCTAAGAAACAGCCTTTAGAAATAACCTATATTGGTGCTGATAATCTCATTTTAAGTTGTGGATTAGGATCAGGCAGATATCTAGAAGAGAGACTTTTTTTAAGACCACTTAGTAATTCCTCACAGGGACTTTAAAACATGCATTCCAGTTTGTGCGATGGGGAATGTCTGTCTGTAGCATAAAAAAAAAGCAGAGCAGGAAAACAGAGGCTGCAAGAGGACAAGTTTGGGCGCCTGTGGGATCTAAAACACACACACACACATTTATATCTATTAATGGCTACAAACAACTTGATAAACAACTCTTGAAATGTTTCAGTGGTTTTCATACAAGTACTGAGAGAGTGAGAGAAAACACAACCTGATGATGAAATGAGAACCAAACCTTTTCAATCATCTCCTTCTCTTTCTTCTCCCCTTCTTCCATCGCCTGTTTCTCCTCCTCCTCCATCTCCTTTGTGATGACCACTTCAGATGCCTCGCTCTCAGATTTCACAGGGGCATCTTCAAAGAAACAAACAGAAAGAAGGGACAGAGTCAGACTGAAGGGTACGTGTTGTTTCTTCACTGACAGAAACATTTTCATCTCTCTGTGAAGTTAAATAACTTGGACTGGACATGCTGTTAAAACTCATTACTGATGTGGATATGAGGGCATTCAAGCCATAACCTACGATGTGGCTTCATCATCTCAACCATGAATGACACAAGAGTAACATGACATAATTAATCTTGGATTATGATCAAGTTAATCCCCCAGTAAGCCTCTTTGGGTCCCCTGGGGTTTGTGGGGTCCCTTGTGACTGACCCTCAGAAGCACCAGTCTCCATGGCTGTGCCTAGCGGCTCCTGAGACTCGTCTGGTTTAGGGCAGTGAGGGGAGGCACTCCGGGTTTCTTCCTTCATGCTGCCAGAGACAGGAAGAGCACAAATGATTTACAGAGGGTTAACTTTTCTTGTTGGTTTCTACAGGGGGAGGGACTAACTCCATCCACATGTCTGAGAGTAAGAAAAAAATGCTCTCATTCTTCTGACAGGAAGTAAAGACCTTCTTACACAATAAAAAAAAACAGGTTAGAGTTTACATTTATGACAGATTCTTTTTTTCTTCTGTTAGAACAAAGTGATGAAGGATAAAAGGAATAACATAAACACAATAAAGCTTCAAGCTACGGATATATGGACATCATATACTAAAACCCCTCTCTCTGTTCAGCTCAGTTAATAAAAGCAAATAACTTTTACCACTGTGTTTGCAAAGGTTTCGATGAATAGGAAACATTGCACTGACAGGTAAGTCGTTCAAAGAAAATTAATGCATATGTAGCACTTACCAGCTCATTGTAAGCAACAAACCAAGGGTTTTCAGTCACGAGCGAAAAAAGCCTTCTTTTCTGTGCACTTTAAAAAACTTTTCGTGGGGAATTCTGTGAAATATTTCTTTACCGAATGAAGTCAAATGTATCTGTAAGTGGACCGGCTTGAATTCAACACCAGTACTCTGAAGGAGCACAGCGTGTGATCAACTCTTTCTTCAAAAGTTAAAAGCCGAGTATGTGCACCAGGTTAAGACATTTCAAAATAAGACAAATTACGTAAAGGTTACGCTGAGAAACCAGCCAAAAAAGGTCTGTAGTCGTTTGTTTTGAAGGCGAGATTCCTGCACTTCCGCCGTTGCATAAAAGAAACCGAACTCAGCACAGAGTCTTGTTGTGGGCGGTGCTACTTCATTTCGCGCCAGTCAGGGCGAAACCACTCCACGGAAAATGGGGTCATCTGGATCGAGAGTGTAAGTATAAGAGAGGTTACGGAATAAAAATACGGAATGGATGTAATGTAATGTATGGATTTTCATGTAAAAATAAAATTCCTCAAATAAAACAGTTTAACATTAACAGAAAACAGATAATTTCACCTGGAGATAATAAAAATCTTTAACAACAAACACCCCTCTGAGTATGAACGTCTGCCACGCCTGAGCTGATATTTCCCGCGAATGTATTATTTACAGCCTGCGGTTTGCGTGTATTAATTTAAGTTTAACATAAACAAAATTAAAAGCTGCACACATTAAAACGACAGAAATTTGTCACAGTTTCTTCAGGACAACTACTACTTCCTAATTCATTTATCAGTGGACAGCCCCTACAAACGGGCTGCACGGTGGCGCTGGTAGTGGAGTTTGCATGTTTTCCTCGTGCATGCGTGGGTTCTGCCCAGGTACTCCAGGTTCCCCCCGCAGTACAAAGAAAAAAAATACCCATCAGGTTAATTGGTGATTCTAAATTGCCCTTATGTGTGAGTGTGGGTTGTCAGCCCTGTGACTGCCTGGAGACCAGTGCAGGGTGTACCCCGCCTCTCGCCCTAAGACAGCTGTGATAGGCTCCAGACACCTGCAACCCTAAACAGGATAACCGGTGTAGAGGATGAATGAAGGATGGCCCCAAGGAAATTATTTGATTTAGCAAAGACAGGTGGGCAGTGTAACTGAAAAGTCTTCTCTCCTTTGGATCTGTAAAACATCAAACAGGGGTCTTTCATTTGATTGTATTTAAATAAACTCTTCGCTCTTAATATTTTTAAGGTCTGTATTTATATCACAATACGTAATAATAATGAACTTTAATTAAACAAAAGTAAGTAAATACATTAACCATGCCAGTGTGATAAAACAAAACAAAAATACTATAGGCTACAGCGTTAAACAAGTTCATTTGACCACCACCAAGAGTGAAGGTTTGTATCGCAACCAAGTTTGAATGTAATGGTTAATCCACCAGGATGTGCAAGCTTTTTAATCTCTCTCTACACCTGTTGATTAACTTTTTTTTTTTTTTTTTTTTTTTTTCTTTCTAAGTTTAAAAACTTTGTCATGGTTTGGAAATGGGAACCTGTTTGGACACTTTCATCGGTCTACACTAATAGATCACACTCATCAGTGTAACGCTGGCTCAGCCTCCATCTGTTTTAAACTGGTTTTGATTTATGTATTAAAATTTTAGTTGATATACACATTGTAGGGATTTTAAAGCAGCAGTCATTGTAATGGTTAGATCAGTGTGTGCCAGCTAAACGCAGGTGTGAAGGAACACCCCATTATTCAAAAGATTCAGGTGCGTTCCATGGTTGCCATGGTTCCGCTACATGTGCATCATTTCTATGAATCTATCATTTCAACCAAAAACAAAATCTGAAGCGGAAGAAAGTTTTTCTCACGAGCTATACTCAGCGATCTCCAGCTAAATCCAGGACTCATCTGTGGAAAATTTCCCCCCAAAACAAGGAATAAAGACTCCCTACACCTTTTTGAGACAAGACACCAGCTTCTGTCATGGAAAATGTAAGATATGAACTTTCGACGATCTGCGGCCTATATCGCAATGATATCACTTACAGACACAAACAGGGTTGGCCTAAATCAGAACTTTTTTGTTGTATTAAATCCGATAATTTATGCTTTTTAGGATTAGAAAAGTCTTGACTTGAATATAATGTAGTGTATTTGACATATTAAGTATACAGTTTACTTAAAAAACACCCATTATCCTCGGTATATGGTTGACATGTAGCCACTGCTGGCTATGAATGAAATGAGTTTTAATCTATATCTCTTTTTTTTTCTTTATGTGTCGTATTCCCTCGTGACATTGTCCTTTGGTATGTGTCAAAAAATGTGGTAGAAGTTGTTTTTGGTTTAAAATTTCCTTCAAGTTTAACGGGATATAAGCCGGTGTATTATCTGACTCTGGCACTTACGTCCAATTTTTTTTAGCTGTTCTTATTTCGAAGACAATTAGCCTTTTTTATGTATTTCAGGAAATTATTTGTAAACCGAACACTTGCATCCAAAATCAACATCAGTTATGCATTATCGGGCTCTTAATGCTAAACAAATACGTGTTCAGGTGTGTGTCTGATTTTAAATAGTCGTTTTTGAGATGGTGAAAGCTGGACAACGACTTGATGCTGATGTTTAACGGGGTGAGTGCGACTGTGCCAAATGCCTAAATTACGCACATCTCTCGATTTTCATGTGTACAAAATGATCCTACAGCTGTCGATTAAACTTTTATTTTTAAGTTTAAATAAATTGTCATGGTGTGGAAATGGGAACCTTTGTTCTGACATTTTCATCGGTCTACACTCATCAGTGTAACCCACCGCTGGCTCAGCCTCCATCTGTTTTAAACTGGTTTTGATTTATGTTTTAAAATTTTAGTGAAATACACATTAGAGAGATTTTAAAGCTGCAGTCACTGTAATGTTTATAGATTAGTGTGTGCCAGCTAAACGCAGGTGTGAAGGAACGCCCCATGATTCAAAAGATTCAGGTGCGTTCCATGGTTGCCATGGTTCCGCTACATGTGCATCATTTCTATGATTCTATCATTTCAACCAAAAACGATTTCTAAAGCGGCAAGGAACTTTTTCTCACGAGCTATACTCAGCGATTTCCAGCTAAATCCACGACTCACCTGTGAAAATTCCCCCCAAAACAAGGAATAAAGACTCCCTACACCTTTTTGAGACAAGAAACCAGCTTCTGTCATGGAAAATGTAAGATATGAACTTTCGACGATCTGCGATCTTTACCAAAATTTAAGCTAACATTCTTCAAACGTTTTTCAATTTATCTGTTTAATTCATGAGGGTCTTTTTTTGTCTGTTAAATCAAGTTTGAATGATTTGGATTTATAGATATGATAAATACATTTAGATATTCAACAGTTAAAGCCAAGTTATTTCGAGATTGTCAGTGCCGCTAAAAATAAAACTTGTTTGCTAACTCAGCTAACCCGGAGGATCTGACTTTAAGATGCACTTCTTAAAAGCTTTAATGTTCAACATATTGTGACAGTGATTTTCTCATTTTATAGCGCTTATAAACCAGAAACAGTCAAACAGAACTTTGTTATTTCTGACAAAACGGTGTAGTGTGTCAAACCACTTATAGAGATCAATAATGATACGATAGTATGATATTTTTTTTCGTTAAACACTCAAAGTTCAGTCTAAAAACGAAGAAAAACAGTGTTGTGTTATAACACCCAGCCACTGGAATATTATCCATGTTTATGAGAAAGTGTCAGTTATTCCTCTGCCTGGTGAAACACCTTACTTGTTTTCACTTTTAAGTGTTTTAATCATTACATTTTTTTCTTTACTTTGATTTAAATTTCTTTGATTATTCGTGCACTCTGATATTGAAACTGTTTTTGGAGGTTTTGTATTATCTTCAGATGGTTTTCTGGGTGTAGTTCTCATTATAAAGCATTTACAGGTTTCTGCCACACATGCTTTTATATTGACATAAATGTCTTAAATGTGTTTGTTTGTTGTTGATCCTGTAAATAAATAAGTGAATTAATAAAATGTGTTATAAATCAAAACATCAAGACCTCTCCAGAAACTGGCTGTGCAAAGCCCACCTATTCAAATGTTCTTGTAGCTACATTACTGATTTAGTATATTGTTATTAGTTTAATGTAATGAGAGACCTTCATGGGAACTGTCAGAATAAATTATACTTCCAAAGCTACAAATCCATCATTTAACACTTGGACTAAGATGTTTAATCTATATCTCATCTTCACCTTTAACAATCTAAAAATAATGATGTACTGTGAGGATGTAACTTAGATTGTCTTTAAATGGTCCTGCTGTCCATTCTGAATGAGGTCAAACACAAGTTTGTTTGATTTGATTTTTTCCTGGTTTAACTTCTCAAAGGATCAGTTTAAATGACACAGGGAAATAAGGCTGCAGAAAACACTAATTTAGTAGATGTTTTAACTCATGCGTGTTATTTGGTATCATGAAATCTCCCTTTTTTGCACTAGTGTACTAAAACGTTGTCTTAATGTGTTTGTTTTGCTGCAGCGAGTTGTTCCTTGTAATCTCCAAGACCAAGACTGCAGCCAGATCAGGAGGGTCTCAGCACGCCTTGCTGAGAGAAAGCAGCCAGCATTCACTCCCTGTTTCTGCTGCAGGGATGTCAAGGTAACACATTTGATTTTCATACTTAAAGATCTCACAGAAAACCTTATGGGATATTACAAATTCAGTATGAGCAATAGTTTTGCATGCACATTTCATTTTTTTTAAATGTCATGTGTATCTCTGTAAAGGACTCAGAGCAACATCGCCCAGCTCCTGCTCTTCAAAGGAAGAGGAAGCGGACCTCTGTGGGAAACCCTGCTCCTCAGCGCTCCATCCAGGAGGATGCTGGCTGTTCTGTTCCACCAGATGAGGTGCCTTCAGTCAGAGACCAGCCTTCCACAGCTCCACAGTCAGACAGCGGGTCAGTGATGATCCATCACTGCTCACTGTCTGAATATCAGCAGCTCTACCACGCTGTGGTAGATGACATGCTTCGGTATGTTAGTGTCAAATAACTGGAATCTATCTCTGTCTACATCCCAAATTGATCACTTTTGTCAAAATGTTTTCATCACCTTGACTTAATCCTGTCTCTTTCACAGGTACAAGAATGGTCGTCCTCGTCCCTACAGCCTGGATCTGGGACGACGCATTAAATACCAGCTGTGGGAGCAACTCCGGCGGCCTCTGTTTACTGCAACAGTCTCAGAGACAGGTCTGGTTACAGTAAACATGTCAAACGGGGTTGGAGATCATCCTCCCCGTTTTGATGTGGACATCTCTTTGGAGCCAAAGCCTAAACGAGTAAAGATGTCTTTACTCTAGCTGAAAAGTTTAGGCCTGTAAATATTTTAGGTTTGGGATAAGAACTATAGATTTAGCATAAGTTAACTGTAGGTTAAGTATAAGTTAAGTAAATTAAGTATAAGTTAAGTATAATTTAATTTAAGTTAAGTGTAAGTTAAGTGTAAGTTAAGTTAAGTTAAGTATAAGTTACGTTAGGCTAAGTTAAGTATAAGTATACGTTAAGTTAAGTATTGTTAAGTAAAACAAAAAAAAAATTAAGTTAAGTATAAGTATAAGTTAAGTTAAGTATAAGTTAAGCTAACGTTAAGTTAAGTATAAGTTAAGTTAAGTTAAGTATAAGTTAAGCTAACGTTAAGTTAAGTTAAGTATAAGTATAAGTTCAGTTAAGTATAAGTTAAGCTAACGTTAAGTTAAGTTAAGTATAAGTTAAGTTAAGTTAAGTATAAGTTAAGTTAGGTTAAGTTAAGTATAAGTTAAGTATATGTTAAGTTAAGTATTGTTAAGTAAAAAAAAAAAAAAAAAAAAAAAAAAGTTAAGTATAAGTATAAGTTAAGTTAAGTATAAGTTAAGCTTACGTTAAGTTAAGTTAAGTTAAGTATAAGTTAAGTTAAGTATGAATTAAGTATAAGTTAAGTTAAGTATAAGTTAAGTATAAGTTAAGTTAGGTTAAGTTAAGTATAAGTTAAGTATATGTAAGTTAAGTATAAGTTAAGTATATGTAAGTTAAGTATTGTTAAGTAAAAAAAATAAAAAAATAAAAAAAATAAGTTAAGTATAAGTTAAGTTAAGTATAAGTTAAGTTAAGTTAACTATAAGTTAAGTTAGGTTAAGTTAAGTATAAGTTAAGTATACATTAAGTTAAGTATCTGTTAAGTTAAGTTTAGTATAAGTTAAGTATCTGTTAAGTTAAGTTAAGTATAAATTAAGTTAAGTATAAGTTAAGTTAAGTTAAGTATAAGTTAAGTTAAATTAAGTATAAGTATAAGTTAAGTATGTGTTAAGTATGTGTTCAGTTTGTGTTGTAGTTTAAGTCAGTAAGACATCTCAGTTACTGACCTTGACACAGACTGTTTCAATAGACACCGACCTCCACTCAGCACTGACCTCTACAGCTCAGCATGACTGACAGTAAATGTCCAGCAGATCCTCCAACCCCTTCAACCTTCAGCCTGCAGCCATCTTTACCAACAGTTAGTTGTCCACCTCCAGCTTCTTCAAAAAACCTTTTATTACAGCCTCTGCCAAACACCACCTTTACCAACATCTCCTGCAGCCTCCAAAAAGAACCAACAACCAAAAAAGAGGACCAACCTCCAACTGAAGCTTCTGCCAGCCTCCTCCAGAAATCAACCTTGACCAACAGAATCTCCACCCACAGGATTTTTTTTTCCCGTCTTCTCCTCTTTAATTTTATTTTAGTTTTCAAATTGTTTTTTTTTTTTTTTGTTTTTTTTTTTTGTTTTTTTCTTAATTGTATTTTGTCATTTTATTTATTCAAAGTTTTTATTTGGTTCCTTTTTTTAGTTTATTATTATAGTTTGTTATTATGATTTTTTTTTATGTTATGTTTGAAATTTAAATGTATAGCTTAGTATGTAGCTTGAGATTTTAAATTGCTTTTTGAAATTTTTCAAATTTTTTTCAGATTTTTCAGTTTTTTTTCTATAAATTAAGATTGTTACATTAGTTTGTAATTCCATTTATATCGGAGTTTATTATTTTGAAGATTAGTTTAGGTTTATCGTAATTTAAGTTATTTTAATCTTTTTTTTAAATGCTATTTTATTTTTGGTTCTTTATTTGTATTTTAATATTTTTTCTTTTTAGTTTTTTAATGTCTTTATTTTAGTAATTTTAGTTCTATTCTTTAAATTTTATCTGTTTTTTTTTTATCTTTGTTTTGGTTTGTTAATATTGTTTATTTTAGTATTTTATTGGTTTTTCTTCTATTTTTAACAGTTGTTTATTTTGTTTCTATTGAAGTTTGTTGTAACTGTTTGCTATTTTAGTTTGTTTTTCATTTAATTTTTATTTTACTTTGTAAGTGTTGCTGTATATTTTTTTTAATCTAAGTTTTTGTCTTTTGTTAAATTAGGTTATTAGATTTTTTTTCTTTTTTTTTCTTTCTCCTTTTTTTTTTTTTTTAAATTTTTTCATTGTCTTTTTTTTCTTAGTTTTTTTTATTTTTTTATTTTTTTTTCATTGTACCCCTCCATGAATCACCACCTTAACGTGGTGGAGGGGTTTGTGTGGCCCTGTGAACCTGGGAGCTGTGCTGTCTGGGGTGTCAGCCCCTAGTAGGGTCTCCCATGGCAAACTGGTCCCAGTGGAGGGTCCAGACCAAGAGTGATTCATTTAAGATCATATTTAATTGCAGACAGGTGATGGAGTCATCTCGCCTGGAGGAGAGAACCCGGGGCCTCTTCTGAGAGCCGGACCTGGAGCTTAATGGTGAGTGATAAGTGGCTGGTCTTATGGTCAGAAGCAGAGCATGCTGGGAGTTAAAGTACTAGAACAGGTAATAGACAGTAATACAGGATCGTGCACAGCTTGCTTTCCTGTCTTTTCACTCGTTCTATCCCAAAGAAGGAGTAAGAGCCATCACATGTGTCACAAATATCTTGTACTCCTGGGTGCGCCATGTGTTAGAAGTGTGATGTAGCCAAATCTGTCTCCAAACCCACAGAGTTTATTTGCTTCACACACTACTTTCCCTTTTCAACTGAGTTCATTTAGAAGGACGGGTTTACTTCTGATACTAAAGATACTTTTCAACAGAATTTCTATAATCTATTCTAACTGGTTGCAGGGGGGAAGGGTTAGTTGTCACACAGGTTGGTTCCTTCATTCAGTATTTCTCACCACCAGATGGCGCTGACTCTCAAATTGTGGTATGGAAATTTACAGATCTGGGTTCAGAGCTCATCTACAGTCCTCTCTGGAGTCAGACAGCTGAACCTGAGCTGAGAGCACTTTTTGTGTTTTTCATGTCAAACTGTTGACATTTAGCTCCTCAGGATTTTTCTTCTAGACTTTTACACAATGAGTTTATAACAAAAGAACTGTTATCCTTGAAAAGTGTGAAGGGAAAGCAATACATTAGACTGTTATTAGCTAGCTAACTAGTTGTTACATGGTTGTTAGCCTTGATGCTAACAAGAAATTACAGTTTGGGTTGGTCGTCAGATTTTTGTCACATACATATGTATATGTTATATACAGTAGGAGGGTCTAAAGATGTGCTTCCTGTTCATGTTCTTTGCTCATTTTATGTTAAGATGCATTAAGTTTTGTATTTTTCCACGAGCCAGTGCAATTAAACTTTCAAATTTAGTTCTGCCTTTTTTTAAAGATTTTTTCCCATTAAAATAAATTTGACAAACAACCCCATAATGTGACAATGTGTCAGATAGTTAATCACCTCTTTGTTACAATGAGTCTGAAAATGACAGGGATACACATTTCAAGCCAACACCTTAAGCTTCGATTTAATGTTTGAATGACTCTGAAAGATGTTTTGATGATGAGTAATTCACACTAGAGCATAAAGTGTGACAACTAACCCTGTTCTCCCCTACTCAGCATATGCAGAAATAAAAGTTATCACTTCCCCCAGTCATCCAGGGAGTGACCATGACTTGTTCTAAAGCTTTTCCAGGAAGTCTGATCAGATTTGGGTCAGTGTGTTTCCCTTCGATGGTGTTCATGCATCATTAAAACGTCATCTTTCAGAAAAATGCTGGCTCAGCTCCTCTCCTCCCTCCTGTTAACGGACCCTCCACTGAGCCGGGCTGTTTTTTTTTCAGTCACTTCTGTGCGAAGTCTGTCCAGTAAAAACTGGGCCACACTCAGAGTTTTGTAGTTAACTAGCTTCTGTTTGCTCACACACATAAATATATGGCCATTGTTCGGTGCCCTGACCTTTAGCCGTACAATGGAGCACTGTTCTGATGCTCTTATCCAAACAGCAAACACTGGCGTGTGAGTTCCTTTCAAACTGAATTCAGTTGCCTTTATTATGAAAACAAGAGAACATTGTATTTTTGTATATATGCAGTTTGTATATATCGAGATTACACAGCAATTTGCAAACAGACCTTTTTTAACTGGCAGTAGATTTGCCAAATGGATGTAGAATAAATAATTCCAACAGGGTTTCTACACAGCTCGTCAAGAATGGCAGACGGGTCCTCCCATATCATACAGTCTGGTAGTACAATATTTATTTTCAGTTGAAGTGTTACATGTTGAGCAACAAACTTACAGTTGTCTTCAGCCACAATTTTAATGCAAAGATAAAGAGTCAAGACTATCCCCATGACGTACTGAACACTAAAGAACTGGCAAATCAGATGTGACATAATATATACATAATGTCTATGTACATATACAGTTGCACTTGACTTCTGATGCTGGACAGTGAGACACTGCTGTGAAGAAAACATTAAAAAAAAAGAGAACAGCTTCAAATGGAGCAGACCGACAGACACATGCTGATACAAACAGCAACATAATCACTGAAGGGAAAGAGAAACAGAAAAAGCGCACACAAACAGGAACTAAAATGAAACCGATTCATTTACCAACCCCACAGTAGGAATGCAGAGAAATACACACATTCATACACACACACACACACACACACACGCTCGCACAGAGTTCTCAGGGACCTGCGCTCAGAGAGCCAAATCAAAGCGTCCTCTCTGAGAGGTCTGAGATGGGGGGTGGGAGGGGGAGGGGGGGGGGTGATGGGTGTCAGGGTTCAGGATGATGGTCTATGTGAAGAATTTGTTATCGAGAACAGGACAGTATGACAAGAAGGATGCTTTATTTGTTTTTGGTAGTGCGGCTAGATTCTGTACAGTACAAATACAGGCAACTTCATCTTGTTGTCACCGACATGTTGTTAGTCATGTCGTCTCTGTCCTGTTTGATTGTGGTGGGGCTTTGCTTGGACACAGTGGAGTTTGAAGGGGAAGCAGCCAGGCTGGTGGGCCGGCACAGTAAGAGGGTTTAGGGGGACTGAAGTGGAAGTGGTTTTTCTCTCAGCAGCATCCTCCTGATGAAGGCTTGACAGTAGTGCCGGGGGTCAACTTCACGTTGGGTTTCTCCCCTCCTCCGGCTGTGGCCCCGGGGCCCATCCTCTTCTTGATTTCAGCAGCCATGGTCATGAAGGCCTGCTCCACATTGGTGGCGTTCTTGGCGCTGGTTTCCAAGAAAGGGATGCCCAGAGAGTCTGCAAACTCCTGGACACAAGAGAGGGAAGGAAAACAGGGGATTGAGCATCAGTTTCACAGGTTTTAGGAGGGTTTTTTATTCTGTACGGAAACAAAGTATAAAGAAGGTCAACAAGATGTGAAGTTTGTTGAATTATTAACACAAAGCATCTCAATCTTTCACGTTTTTGTTCATATCTTTGTTTGTAATCCTGGATCAGTGATTTTATGATTTTTTTCAGCTCTCTGATCACCCACAGCACCTGAAACAAGCTCTGCAGGTGATCAGAGAGAGAAAGCTCTTACAGTTCATCCCTCCTGTTGACACATCAGCTGAGGTCTGATGTCTTGAGTAGACTCGAACCATCTCTCAAACTATTCTAAAAGTTATGTACAGAGAGTTTCTGCTGATATCATTCTGCACTAATTTAATTTTAGGTTTTTGTGTACCGCTGTGTGATTTGTAAGTCTCATTCACACAGATCTCCTGTGAGTTGTTTTATCTGTGAGTCTTTCTTATCGATGAGAATTGATCAGATTTTACTGATTCTTTATCGATTCCTCCTGTGAATTTTCTGTGAGTTTCTCGGGCATATATTGAAGATGTTTTGGAAAATAGTCTAATCATCCAGTTTTACATTATGAATCTGAATCTGAGAAACAACTGCAAACAAAAAAAATTCAGATTTTCTATGAATATTTGTAGAGTAAATAGTCTATTTCTCGATCTGTGGTGGGACAGAATCGTTGTGTGTGTGATGAGCTGTGTTGAGATTATCAGATCACACCACACAGTACCATCAAAACTGTTTAATGTCTGATTTTTGATCTTCATGTGTGGCTCTCTGACAGATAAAACATCTCATTTAGAAAATCTTATGTGTGCACCTCCCTTTAGATAAATAACACTGGTGATATTCTGAATTCTTTCTGCTCGATATTCATTCAGACTTTCTGTTCTTTGTGCAGAATGAAGAAATGCAGTTTGTTGTTGACCCTCAGCATCAGAGGGTTTGGTCAAAGTTTGTTTTAAACACTTATATTTTGTATGGAGCTGAGTGTAAAATACAGTTATATGTAATACATTATGTAATGTGGTTTATGTCTACAGTACAGCCTGCACGATGTGTGTGTGTGTGTGTGTGTTTTTATTCCTTTCCTGATTTTTTCCTGTTCAGGTACCAAAGAAATACATTCTAGATGATGAGTTCTTGTTTTTTTTTTTTGTGAGCGTGAGCCATCTCAGCCATCTTAAATAGTCCCCTCCTCTCTGAGGCATGTCTTACTAATGCCAAACACATAATCCCTGCAAACAGGAAGGAGCAGCGGAGGAGGAGAATAAAGAGCCCATTCAGAAAAACACCAGCATGAAGCTTCAGGAATCAAAAGTTTTCGCTCCCGTTAGTAGAAAGAAATACCTTTGCTGTTGTGTAATCCACCACCTTCTTTGTTGTCAGGTCACATTTGTTCCCGACCAAAAGCTTGTTGACATTTTCACTGGCGTAGCGGTCAATTTCCTGTAGCCACTGTTTGACGTTGTTGAAGGACTCCTAACAGAGAAAACAGGTGAACATTAGCATCGAGCTACATCTGCTTCATGACATCAGCAGCTTTCACTCAGCCAGCTGAAAGCGCTTTGGACACAACATGAAGATTTTACCAAAGCAGAGCGCTGTGGTTATTAAGTGAGGAGGCTTAAACCCAGAGCAGAACAGAGGAGAGCGAATCAGCAAACACTTCATTTCTCATTTGGGTTTACAGAGAGGAGTGTGGCACCAGAGGAGCCTGTGTGACACACGGCAGGTCAGTTCAGCTGGAGGTGTTTATGTGCAGCAAAGCTTTCACTTATTTAGTCGTTTTAACGGGAAACAAAACTTTTTATCCCCTCTGTAAATTATTAAAAAAAGGTCAGCTTTGACACTTTCAACATCCATCGAGTGTGGTGAAACATTCTGAGCCTTTCTGAGTGAAATTTGAGTGATTAGAATTAAAATACAGCAACTTTCTGACTGTAAAGTACATTTATTTACAAACAGGAAGTCAAATTCAAGACTTTTTAAGACCATAATAAAAACAGTTTAAGACTTATTTTAATATTCCTACTGACAAAAAAAAAAACAAAAGACATGAAGGAAAATGACTTGAAGAGTGTTTGAATTTATTCACAGCTGTAACCACAGACTGTAGGCTGTTAGACACCACAGAGCGCACAGCACACTGGCTGGTTGTGCTCCATAAATTCTGAGCAGGCTGCACAGGTGCTTTAGTTGTGTTTTGTAGTTGTTACAGCATCCCTTAAAAAATCGACAAATTTGAAAGTGAGACTGAAGTTTATGCATTTCTTTTAAACAAAAGTAACATTAGAACATTTTAAGACCTTTCAAAATCACATTGAAGACATTTTATGAGATTTGACGGGAATTTAAGACATTTTAAAGCCTTAAATTCAAGTTATTGGATTTTAGATGTTTCAGGACTATTTAACCCTTTATCGCTGGATGCAAGCACCCGGGACAGATAATGACCTACACTCTTCTCAACACCATAACTCTCAAACCGTCTATGGGTCGGGTTCCTTGATCATGAATCACTTCTGTCTGTGAGTAGCTGATGGTGAAATGTGAATACGGGGCTTTTATGATAACCTGCATCTGTTTTTTCTGTACTTCAAAATAAAAATCCTGAACATTTCTGATGTTCTTAGGCACTAAAAACAACCAAAGTTGTACAAAAGTTGACTCAAAGCAACACGTGGACATCAATCAATTACATTTCGTCCTGCTATAAAGTCTATTTGATGGTGGGATGCACAACTGGGATGCCAGAGTTAGCTGTTAGCTTCCTGCACATATCAAGAAGATGTCTGAAGTCAAAGTATTAAATCAAATCCAAATGTCTCCAGAGATCTGTTTTCCATCTCTTTGCAAACAGATGAATAAAACTGTGAGGTAAAAAAAAGTGTTTGGGGTAACTTGCCTGGTCTGTGACATCGTACACTACAATGATACCATGAGCACCTCTGTAGTAGCTGGATGTGATAGTACGAAACCTCTCCTGACCCGCTGTATCCCACTGTGAAAAGAAAAGATTCACTTTTAAAGGCTTTTAAAGGCTTTCCAAGCAGAACAGAGTCTCAACAAACAAGCATCATCTCGGTACACAAATATTTCAGTTAGGTACAGCTCTCAGTTTTGAAGCTTTGGTTCGACACATTTTCAGTGCAGCAAGAGACACAAATGCACATTTATGTTGTGTTTGGCTGGGAAACCAAAACGTTCCCATCCTTCAAAGATAGCGGGGAATCTTCCAGCTCAAGCTGCTGATTTGTTGTGACCATAGTCTGTATAAAACATGGACGTAGTCTCTGCGACGTCACCCGTCTGTTCCTGATTCAGTCAAATGAAGTCAATCAATGGACGGGGCCATCTTGGATATGACGCAGACTTTTAGCTTCCGTTCCAACAGCTACAGGACGCCCGTCAGTCACATGAGCTGAGCTCAGCCTCTGATTGGACGCACTTGTAATCCTTATGAGTTTGAAAAAATAGACGTTTTTAATGCTGTAAAAGTCTGTTTTTTTTTTTTTTTTCTTTGCTTAGTGTGTTTGTGACTTCTGATCACTTCAGCATGGGCTTCATTTTTCTCTACCGGACGTTGACCCTTGGTTGTGACTGCCGTGCTGCTTGCTGTCTGTTGTGTGCTTCCACTTTGTGGCTCATGTGGGAACACATATTAAAGCACTTTTGTTCCACGTGCAGTGTATTTTCCAGAGTTTGAGTCACGTCAGTCACAAATATTAAACATGTAAAATAATATAAAATGATTTAATATTTCTCCTGCAGCACCTCATATCTGTGAGCATAGTTAAGTTTCAGTTTCTCTTCTCTATGTTCAGCTCCTGTCACTCACAGAGCTTCGTGCCCACCCAGCCCCTCCCCCTCCTCTCCTGCTTTACTGTGAGACCGGTGCAGTTTGAGCTTAAATGAGCTCCATCTAATAAACGTCCTCACTTTTAAAAAGTTACAGGAGTTTTGAAACAAGTTTGTGACTGTTTATTTGATTTATATATAAGTTGTGCTTGACTATAAGTTGCATGACCACCTAAACGATGAAAGAAGTGCGACTTATAGTCCGGAAAATACGGGACGAACCAGTCTGAGTATGTGTGCCGTTACACCTCTACTGTATTGTATTATGTACTGCACCCTCAGGTTGAAAGTCAAATTGAAAAGCCTGACTGACAGAGACTGCTGAGCATTTCTTTTCATGGAGCAAGAAAAAGAAGATGAGTTGGTCAATAACAAGTTTTTTAAAATCCCTGTTTTTCAATCTGCAAGTTTTTTTTTTTTTTTTTTTAACAGGTCAAAGTTTTTTTGAAAAAGGGGTCGCACCCAAATATGTGAAGATGTTTTGCACACCAATAAACATGATGGCAGCTGCAGACAACAAGCAGAAGGAGACCAGATGAGAATAATGTCGTAGTGAACATCATTTAAATCAACAGTCAAAGACAATAGATGAGAATAACTACTGTTACATTGACAGAACTTAAATCTGTTGTGTTTCAATCCCTGCTGTGATTTGTTAAACCATTTGTGGCATAAGTGTGCAGGTTTATCCTTCTTTTCTTGCTGATGATGTCTGATGGTCCTGCACCTGCATAATGTGCAGAGCAAGCATCTTATAACTACCTCTCTTTAGTATTTTTATTTGGGACAAAGAGCGAGCTCTCTTTAAATGTCTGCTTTTCTATTAAAATCAAAGACGGTAAGAATGACGAGACACAGAGACAGCTGCAGTACATAACTGAAAGATTGAGGCTAATTAAAGTGAGAAATGTACGATTTCATCCTCCAGAAAAAAAAACAAGCCTTTGAGCAAGTCGAGGTATAAAACAGTCAGATAGGACCTTCCAAAGGTTACTTACGATTTGAAGTTTGATGGTCTTTCCATCTAGTTCTATGGTTCGTATTTTGAAGTCCACTCCAATAGTGCTAATGTAACTTTCTGTGTATGTGTCATCCTGCAGAGAGGAAGAGAGCACATGTGTCACACATCCTGGTTATTTCCTGCTTCAGTGTACATATACATGCAGGAACAACAGTCACTCAGAGCACGAGAGAAATAACTAAACATGAACATATAGATCTGTGTGTGTGTGTGTGTGTGTGTGTGTGTGTGTGTGTGTGTGTGTGTGTGTGTGCGATCTCTGTGCCACTTACTGCAAATCGGAGAAGAAGGCAAGACTTTCCAACGCCAGAATCACCGATCAGGAGCAGCTTGAATAAATAGTCACTGTGTGGAGGGAAAGTACCAAAGAGCTCTGGTTAGAAGACTGAAACTAATTTTTAACCAAAGAACAGTTTCAGATTACACATTAAACTCCTGGAACACTCACACACACTCACACACACTCACACACACTCACACACACTCACACACACTCACACACACTCACACACACACACACACACACACACACACACACACACACACACACACACACACACACACACATATAGAGGCCTGAGAGCACTGAGCTGAGACAGATCTCAGCTCATTCACTTTCTTTGTCCAACACATTCATAGATCTGGACACAGATTCAGAATCAGTGTTGTGTCTTTGGTCTGAAGGTCTTTTTTTTTACCAGGAGAGGAAACAGTCAGGACAATAAACTCTGCTGAGCTCAGGAACTTTCACAGAAGGAAGTGTAGAAATGAGCTGATCATGTGATTGGACGTATGGAGCGAGCTGAAACCAGCAGAGGCGAGTACGAAACTTTCTAAACCACAGGTTGAACTTCTCTGCCTCGGGTCAGATTTTAGCTCCTATCATTACTCATCGTGCTTTTGAGCAGGTACTTTTTCAGCCAAATTCCACTTTTGGTTCCTGCGCATGTGGATTTTTCCCCCCTTCCACAATTCCCTGCTCCCAACCTGGTACTTTCCAAAGACACAAACACTGTGAACCATTACGCTTATTTAAAGCTTTTATTATAAACGAAGGAGCAAAAGCAACCGCTGCTGTCATCTAAAGATTTGAGAATTCAGTTGTGGAGATGAACACTGAGCAGATTAATGTGTCCTGTGGGTCACAATAATCAGGATTATTTTGATTAATATTAAGAACATAATTCATAAACGTGAATAACTGATTTCAAAACTTCTGTATTTACTAAGCGTCAACCTGCAGTCTGAAAATATGAAGACGATGCTGAAGTGCTAAAATCTGCAGTTCGTTGAGTGTCCGCTTGAGGCTCCAGAAGTACAGGAAGTCACAAACACACCAAGCCAAGAAAAACAACAAAAAAAGCTGTTTTCACAGCAGAAATAAACGTGTTTAGAGCCTGGTTAAAAAAAAAATGTCTCCCACCTGAATCACTAATCTGGCTAATGGCACACAGTGATTTTTTTTCTAACTCGGCAGTTTAGAAGTTATTAACATCATGAGTTCGCCCAATCAGAGGCACAGCTCAGCTCACGTGACTGACGTGCGTCCTATAGCTGTTAGTGTGGAGACTCAAAGCCCGCCTCATTTCCAATATGGCCGCTCCAGCCAATTAGCTTCAAAACACTGTTTCACAAACAAACGGGTGACATCACAGGAACTACGCCCAGTCGTCACACAGTCTGATATGTACTGAATCACAACTTAAATGAACAATCAAAAATAAATTAGCAGCTAGTAAAATACTAATAATACATTAAATTAAAAAAAATCTACCCATTCTACAGGCACTCCTGTAAGTGCATGTTGCAAAATTTCCAACATGCAAAATACACTCCTAACACAACCCAAAAACATTCCTTGAAGACTTTTCAAAAACCTTTCTTTAAAACAAAGAAAATCGTTTTAACATCGTTTTTCTCCGATGATGTTTTTTCATGAGCTTGAGAAGCCAAAATCAAAATCACTATCAAAATTCAACCAACTGTCCAGCCCTGCTCTGAGTTGGCGCTAACAAATGCTCAGTTCATATAGTCAGAAACATCTGCAGTCAGATGACATGCTGAGGGTAGGGCATTCCTTAATTACTCAAAGATTATCCAGCAAATGATACATCCTCAATACCACCTTACAAAAGAGCGGATCTGGACAGCCTGCAGCCGGAGGACAAGTCTGAACGCTGTCTTGCACCGCCTCCATTCACACCCATGTAAAATGAAGTAATATGATGATAATTCTTCACTTTACACAAACAGGAGTACTCACAGCTCGATCTGTTTGTGCAGCTCCACAAACCTTGAACAACCAGCTCTGCTTGTCTAATGTTTAGTTTGTGAAGATCTGCTGCTGCTCTCTTCCTTTTGCTCCAACTGATCCCCTGAACACCAAACTCCTACAGAGACCAACTGAAGACCCAGTGACCGGCAAAGTGACAAATACTGCACTGTTCTTCCACTTTCAACAACTTCTCCTGCATGCTCTGCTCCACAGATCTGAATCTCTCCTGAAACGGACCCAGCCTGTTTTAATGTTGTAGTGAAGGAATATGTATTTCCTGCTGGTTTGAGCGAAAAGCTTTTCAGGGCCCCTGACTCAAAGTGCTAAACTACAAGTACTCCTGCTGCTTAACTCCATCGATCACTGACCTTTCAGATTTTTAAAGGGTGGGCTTCATGTGTAGAAATTTCTCAGTTTGCACTGCTCTGGCAATTTTTTCACCAGAATTTTTTTTTCCAAAAGCTCTCACATGTCACATGCCTTCTTCTGATACTGACACCGGCAGCAGAAAAGCACGTGATATTGAATAAAGCAGCTTTACACACAAAATCAGCATGACAGAAGTGTGTGAGAAAGACGCATCAAATTGTCTCAGCTGCATTTCTTGTAGACGTGTTTAAGCTCTGTCTCTCTCTTTTGCATGTTTAAAAGTGTCAATCCCTGAGGATGTGAAACTTTTCGTAATCTTCTCACATTCCAGCCATACTTGATTCTACGGTCAGTATGTTGAACAATGACAGCGTCAATCTTACCCATTCAATGGTTTCTGGGTCTGCTAATCTGTCGGAGAGCTTCAGTGACCAAACAGTCAGCTCACAAAGCAAACAGTGGTGTTAGCCTGAAGAGTAAGGCCCCGTTTACACAACAATAGTTTTAGGATGAAACACAAAAGTATTGTTGCATTTTGGCCTCTTGTTTACACGGAAACCACGTTTTAGCCGACCTAAAATGCTAATTTTTTTAATTAGCCTCCAGAGTGGAGGCTGCAGCCACCGTTGCCCTGTTAAGGGCACGCTGGAGTTTTCAGAGGAAATGCTGGCGTCAGGCTACGCTCTATATTACACACTTTTAATTTCCATGCGCGAACTGGACAACAACAACGGTTCAATGGCGGACCACCATGTTGTGCTTGTGCTGCTGAATCTACTGACCGCCTTTCAACAAAATGTGCATCAGCACAGATTAGACCATGAGACGCTGTTTACACCGGATGATCAGCCCACCTCTACTTCAGTGGAGGGCTACTAAAAGACTCTGTTATATCACCAACTACAGGCCTGGCATGCAAACTACAGCGTTTTCAGTTTCTCAGTGTTTCCGTGTAAACACATATTTTTTTTTGGTGTCTTTCCTAATTCAATGGTTCATGCAAGCATGCACAGAAATGTTGAATATGCTGAAGGATGCTGCATTCCTACTGGACAAACGTTTTCTGCCCCACTTTCATCATCTGTGGCAAACATCTCCTCATCAGCCTCTTCATCACTCTGCTGTACTGCATCAATTTCAGAACAGGGCTCGACTGTATTTAGCACTTTAAGACTTACCTTAAGTTTTTAGGGCATTATAGATAAAATGTATGATTATAATTTTGGCAGCTCGGTCTGTGACCCTTCAGCTGTAACTCTATTATCCCACATTCCTTTAAAAATGGTTGAGTATTATTTTGTTTTGGTCACAGTCAGCTGACTTGCAGTTGTACCGCTACATCCTGGCCATGAGGCAAACTGACACCAGACTCAGTAATGACCAAACACTAACAAAGGGCAGTGTAGAAGTGATCTGATGTGAGATTAAAGTTACAGTATTTATTGAGTGACATCAGTTGTAAATATTTGCTGTCCCACATCATCAGGGCACAGTACTCTGGTACTCTGGTACTCTGATGTTACCCTGTTTTCCAGGACCATCTCAGTTCATCTCCCTCTCTAAAACATTCCAGACATTTCTTCTTCACTAAGCCTGTAACCATGTTGACAACAGTCTGCTCTTCACAGGACTGACCGATAAACTCACTGATTAACTCACAAATTTTGAAAACTGAAAAAATTCCAAACTAAATAAAGTCAAAACACATTTTCCCTGTGTCTTGGTATAACCTGGAGGTGTAATTTATGAATGATCCCTGGTGTCGGTGCTTGGTGTGGCTCACTGGACCTGGATAAATAAAGACTAAAATGTTCGACTTCATTGAAATTTCTGATTCAAAACCGCATCCACAGTGTCTCTAAGAGCAGCATCAGATCTACGGCGTACAGCCAACCAGGCATCCATAAAAAGAAGAAGAAGAAGAAGAAGTCTACATCTGGTAAACTTCCACGAAGATCAGGCTCTAGAAACTTTAGGGCAGACTGTATAGAGTTTATAACTTTGTCATATAAAGTTCATAAGCTACAACTTAACGCGAGCTACAGAGCTGTTTGTACTGAGCCCTACAGTTGCAGATTTTTATTTGAAAGTCTCTGTAAGGGGGATCCAGTGGTTGCAAAGCAGCTTTCCTTGTTTTTTAATTCTATTTAGGCAATGCACTTAACACGTTTGTAGAAGAAAATTCAACAAAATGTTCCTCATTCTGCAAAACATGTCATTCTTCTCATCACTTTTTGAGATCTGGAGCTTTTGATGGATTCTGAACAGATCTCTGATCTACACTGCAAAATAATCGCGCTGAATTTGAACCCAAAATGCAGTCAAAACCTATGATGGCAAAAAAAAAGAGTCAAACCCCAACTTTTCAACAACAACCAACAAAAAAACACTACTCTGATTACCGAGATGCTTATTGGGCCCTGATTAATACTATCAGAGTCCTGTGTGAGTCCTGAAATATGGAAACTGATTCACCCTTGAGATGTTACAACACAAATTTAAGACTGATTGGCACAGGATTAAAACACAGACGCCCTTCTGCAAACCATCCCATGGTTATATGAATCCCTTGGGAATGAAGCTTTATTCTCCCATTCAATCCAACACAAATATCAAATTAAATACCTGTAACTTTTAACTAGAATATCAACATTTCTAGAAAACATCATCGATAAGAGTCGGGTGGTTGAATGTACATAATCCTGCTGACCCACATTTCCTTGTTGCATCTCAACCAGCCAAAGTTAAGATGCTTCCGCTCTCCTCTTTTGACACTTATTGAGCAACTGATCTTGAGCATTTCATAGATGCAGCCTTTACACACATAGGTGAACGTTAACAACACATGGAGTAGACTGCAGAGGAGAGAGGTTAATGAAATAGCTCAGTTCATTCAGATGACAACATCAACATGATTTGAGGCAGGTAAGATGTGTTTCTATTCTGGATCATTCAGGAATGAAAAATGGAGCCGGGGAAAAGCTCAAGTGACGGGTTGCTTAACGCTGCTGTGGTGAAATCGAGGGCTTGTCCCGTGGCATGTGACCTACACATGACTAGGAGGCTGTCTCACCATTACTCGACCATCTGACTGAAAAGTGAGTCATGCTAAATACCAGGTAAATCATTTAACTAGTTACCTGAGCCTAAACAACGGCCGGTTTGAGACACTATATTTATATTTGTGTTAATAATGGCAGGTAAACAAGTGATGTAAGCCAATCAAACAAGGAACCCATGACCTCAGAGAAAACACCAACAACAAATTGTCTCCAAAAAGCTATAATCGTCGAATCACATTGACTAGAAATTTAATAACCTAAACAACGTTAGCTAATACTAGCTCTCGTCGGTCACATATATGTAAGCTTCCTATTTCACATTTAAACCAATATATATCATAGCAGAAGAGCTCAAGAAATAGTTACAAGCAAATTCAGCAACACACCTTTGTCCTGAGATTATTTACATGTCAGCGTTAAACCATAACCACCATAGCTCAGGTGACACCGGCGGTCCAACAGCTGGCTAACGCTACTCATAATGTGGGTAAAATAATGCCTGTTAGCTCCAATGTTTAATATGTTGCTTATTTTATTTTTTCTTCCATTCTTATTGATGTGAAATGTCCACAATCTCTTACACGGGTGGACATAAAAGCTAATGTCAGCTGATGTTAGCCGCTAACTTAGCTCAACTGCTAACATTAAGTTGTCTGCCAGTGACTCAAAGCTATGTGCTAATTACGAAGCATACCTCGAGACAGAGTGAAAAATCGATAATAAAATGATACTTACTATTCAGGATTCATTTTGAAGTCGTTACTTGATGTATCCTCTCTTGCGGCACGTCTCTTTTCCCTGGCTGAGCGCTGTTTGGGTGGGATGAGAAGAAAACGGAGGCTAGCTTACAGAACTACGGCCGGCCAATCCAAAATGGCTGCAACTCCAACCAGGAAACCGCTAACATTAGCCAGCTCGGAAATAACAGATAATACCTTGATTTTCTCTCCTTTCTAGGTGATAGAGGCAGCTCCTACCACAGCCGTGAACCTACAGTGAAAAAACAGGCGAGGTAAGTTTTCAGTTTATCGAACCGGATCCTGTCTCTGCTCCTCGTTGAGTGTGTGTCGTTACCGCAGCAGCGAGCTGTCAAGCCAAGGAGGGATGACGTCATTTAGTGAAACGTGGCATTAAGGAGTCAGCCAGTGCCCCGTGTCAAACTACACTCAGTGCAAACCAAACAGGTACATTTATAAAGTCTGAATCATAATCATCCATTCATTTGGCTGGTGAGAATGAAACTGAATCATGAACACAGCATATTTATCTTCATTGTTTCTCTGATTTCCACATCAGGTGGTTACTTTTGTACGGAGGCCCTGAAGTGCAAAACCATAGACTGTATGATAAATGGGTGTAGTCTCAGTGACGTCACCTGTTTCTGAAACAGAGGCTGAAACAGTGTGTGCCATTAAAGAAATTATTTAAGAACTATTTAGGCTGTAATTTCTACCGTGATTTTTATTTATTTATTTGTTATTTTTAACACTTTTGCAACGCCTCGTATTTGTAGACCCAAGGTGAACAACATGTCAAAAAAGAAAGAAAGAAAGAAAGAAAGAAAGAAAAGGTATCATTGAGCAGTTGCCATAAGAGCAAACTATTTTACAGTTCTGGTTCTCTTTCTCTGTGGTAGGGGTGCCAAAAATGAAACATACTATATAAAACTTTTTTTTTTTTGCATTCAGGGCCACCATACTTTTTCAATGTTCTGCAGTGGTCACATTTTCAATAAGACAGTTCAGTGGTGGTTATGTTTTCATTTTTTTTGTGATGGGTCTTTAATGCAGTATTGTTTTTTTTTTTTTTTTTTTTTTTTTTGCAACAGGTGTTTGGTGGTTATAAAAAAAATTTTTTTTGGACTGTCTGTACACTGAAATCTTACAACTGATTTCCCTCACCAGAGATGTAGTTGTATTAGATATTCAAACAAAGAATAGTTAAAGTAGCTACCCAATCTGATACACTTGGTTCATTCACACTTTTCAGTTTTAGAAAAATGACTTACAAAGCTTCTTCTCAGTACAACAGTCCCAAATATTTTCCATGCATTTCATTTTTACTGTTTTCTAGGGACATCAAGGGATTTTAACTGATTTTTCAAAACTGAAACTTTAACCGGTCACCTCAAGAAAACCAAAAAGTTTTCTTCAACATCTCAGTGTAGCAAAGCTGTTTTTCTCATGATAACATCGTAATTTTCTCATGATGAAGAAGACAAAACAATGAGTTGTTAGGCTGCCATCTGTAGTTTCTTTGTTGCATCTGATGTGTTTCTAAAGCCTCAAGAAAACAAATGGAATCAATTTGTTATCTCAGAAAAATGGATTAAAAATGATTTGAAGGTGTACTCATTTGGGGCTTCCATACAACATAAAGAAAAAAAACTGAAAACTAAAAACTAATGACTTAATGATCTGGGGAAACTTCTGTCCAGAGTTCACCTTCATATCATGACTCATAGATGCATCATCACTATTGGAACTACTGGTAGCTCATGTCAGCACCTGTTTACATGTGAGTGTAATAACATGAGTCACTAAGACCAATGTGTTTTTCCATATGGTGTGTCTGAAATTATTGTTTAATGTGTTTCTATCAATGCATTTCCAACAAATACCATCAGAGCTTTAAAAACTAAAGGTTGAACAAGTATGTTAAAGACAGGACAAATGTTTTTAGTACATCTTCTCTAAGGTGTCTAGTATTAATACACTTATTTGCAATTTCTAAACTATGTTTGGTGTGGTCACAGAATGAATAAACATGTTGACGCCACATTAGTGACCAATGGAATAACACACGGTGTCTCATGCACAATCACATTTTTTCTGCCTAACTTTCTGCTCTCTTCTTTGTTCAGTCTAAGTTTGTCTGAGTTTGGATATTTTGGATCGTGGTGATGGCACAAACAAACATGCAACTTTCAACCCTCACAAAAAAATGTGTTTTGAAAAAGTCACATTATGTGCTCATGTCTTCCAATCAGATTATAGACCAGACTGACTTGCATGTGCTGTGAAACGGGAAACATGAAGATCTGAAGTTTCTTCGGTTGTATACAGCACACAGTGACTTCTTGCTCTGTGGTCTGTGTGTGTGTGTCTGTGGCTACAGCCCTGGGCACCTCTCTTGATTGTAAAACCAGCTCTGTGTCTTTCTGGGTGGTTTATCCACAGATCTCCAGCTGCCTCCCTGGAAAGGACCTGAACACCCTGAAGCCTGGACTATAAACCTCTGCTGATAACCCAGACAAGGCTCACTCTGACACCTGAGAGTGTGCTCTGCTGGGAGAAAAAACACTTCTGGCATTCATTGATGTAGAAGGACAGTTATGCAAAGTGCATGACTGATTCTCCACAGACTCGGCTCTTAAACTCTGAGGAGGTGGGGCAGTTACCTCAGTTAACAGTCTCCTCAGGAGCAGAAAAGTAACCTGTTAATTCACTGTTCAGCACAGTTCATGAAGACTCTCCTCTGTAGTCCCATGGCTGGGAGGGCCTGAACTGGGATTTTTTTTTAATGGATATTTTTGAATTATGTTTTATATTACTAGAGTTTTTTTTCTCTTTATTTTATGTTTAGATTTGTCTACACAGGTAATGTACTCCCAGTATCTCCTTGGTGGATGTTCATCTTTCCAGTTGCAGTACATCCCCTGCTTTTGATTCACTGGCTTTAGCCCTCTTTTTCTTTAATAAATGACATCATCCATATTAACTGTTGGCCTCTTCAGTGAACTTTAACTGACTGGCTTTCATAAACCATTTGTCCAATCCAAAGACTAAAAAAATGGGGTAATCCTCAGATTCTCAAGTTTCTGAAGGTACCTGAATGTATCAAAAGTGATGTTAGCAACATGTCTAAACAGAGCAGAGGAGAGGGGAGAATTCATCTACATCTACAGCTTTGATTCTCATGTCTTCTTTGAAAATTTGCCAAAAATAAATCGTTTGCTGTTGATAAATTCTGTAAAAAACAAATCATTCAGAGCTCTTTAATGCTTTCAGTGAGCCCTGAATGATCCACATACACCCTGTAGTCACACTTCAAAAACTCTTTGAATTTTGCTTCCCATGTCGTTGTCTTGCAGGTATAAAATTTGTGCTCAGAGCCGCTCAGCTCTCTGTCTCATTACTGACAGAAACTTCTCTGCAGATCGACATGATGCCTCTGCAGTGTAGACTGTAAACTGTGTAAACAGTGGTGACAGTACTGACTGTAAACAGTTTATAAAGAATAAATATCTTGTAATAATGTTGTAATAATTATTTCATTCTGATGATGTTAAACTGCTCAGGAGACATTGTTGAGTTATCCTGAACCCAGAGAGGAGCAGGACTTCATACTGCAGAGAAACATCAGACCACAGTCAGGAAAAACATTTACAAACATCAACATTTGGAGATTCTTTGAACGTAGAGCCAACACCAAGATTTTCCCTCAGTTCCTGAGAGGCTTCCTGAAAATGAGTTGATACACTCATTCATTATTTTTTCAGTTTTTTAATTGAAGAAATTCATCTTTTTTTCCTTATGATTTATAGCTTTTAAATTCTGTCACACTGCATGAAGACATAGCTGAGTTCCATCAGTCTGTATATTTGTCCTGAATCTATAGAAGAGCAGGACTTCACTTTGCTGAGAAAAATGAGACCACAGGGAGGAAAAATATGACAGACGCAAAACACAACCAGAAACTGCTCAGGATCCTGAGGTTTAATTCTTTTTTATCTTTATGATTTTAGCAAATGAAGCTTAGGGACAAGAAAAACATCAATAGTTTCGATAAAAACGACCCAATATGAGAAAAACATGATAAGATGTTTGTTTTATTTCTGTTTCAGTAAAAGTGTTTGTGAAAATTGCACATAAAAATGGGCCTTAGGATGTGTAACTGTAAGAGGAGTTGTGGTTCGATTATATGATGTCTCTTCCAAATTCATGAGGTTAAAACGTGTTTTAGACCAACGTTTCATAAGTTGGTCTTAAATGAAGCAACTTGCGGGTTTTGCTGAACCTTGAAATGAGTTTTATTTTGATGAGACCTTATTTAGCACATTTTTTAAACTGCATTTTAAGACCCACACTAACTGAGACAAAATGTTTATGCTCATTTTAAGATTATACCCTAAATGAAAAGATAATAAAACACTTTTAAACGAGACTAGATATCTCACACGACTTAATCCCAGAATTCAAATCATGCTAAGTGCTTAATAATTCACAGTATTGATGTTTTCAGGGCTGACTCGACTAACAGGTCAACGAGCCTAGACAACCTGTCACTGAGGGTCATTTAGAGGGTTATGAATCCAGTAAGTTAGACAGAAACTAGACACTACACAGCGACTACTTCCCTCTCATACATCAGGTTTTGTGTTTATTATTATGTCTGATGATTCAAATTCATTCATTGTTACCAGATTTCACGGAGCATGTGACGAAGTGAGAAACTGCTAGACTCTACTCGTCTTCAGACAAGTTGGGACTGGAAGTTGGTCATCAGGCAATAAATGACCTTTGACCTTTAACCTCCATTTGTTTATAATGGAAGGAAATTAAGATGATCTCATGCAAAATGTTACACATGGACAAAAACCGCACCCTCTCTCTATTGTTCGATTCGCATTCTGATGTCTTATTACTCATAAAAATGTCTTACAAGACTTAATATGAG
This sequence comes from Labroides dimidiatus, assembly GCA_030710495.1. Classification (NCBI taxonomy): domain Eukaryota; kingdom Metazoa; phylum Chordata; class Actinopteri; order Labriformes; family Labridae; genus Labroides; species Labroides dimidiatus. Next base: position 30,081,884 of record CM061149.1, on the reverse strand, counting down.
CCACATTCACCTGACAAATCCAGAAAAATGTCTTATTTTAAGTTATTAAAATACAAAAAAGACACCTGGATTGTTTGCCCACCACCTTTGGGTAAAAAGAGAATTTACTTGTTAATTTTCTTGTATAAAACATTATTCTTATTTCAAGAAAATTCACAAAAAGATTTCTGGACTAAAAATTAGGACATAGTTGCCAAGATCTAATTTTTAGGAGTGCAGATGTTAGCAAATAGCTGAAACAACTTAACCAAGGAAGTGTTTATGGTCTGTTAGAAGGTTTTTCTCCCATGTGGTTATTCACATTGATGTCCTCCTCTTTCTTCCTGTTTCATTTATAAAAGTAGAGTCCAGCTTGGTGTGATCCTCCTTCACCCTCTAAAACTTTTCATCTTTTCACCCTCAGGTGGTGATGGTGTCCCTGTAACGCTACCATCAATAACACTGTAAAAAAAAATTTTCTTCACAACAAAGATAAATAATTGATCTATCTTGCCTCATCATACTGCTCAGTAACACCACAATGCTCATTAATACAACAGACAAGGTTTAAAACAACGTGGTTTATATAGTGACGTTCATCCAAGTGAAAAGTTAGATCTTTTTAAATAAGTTCACACAAGTGTTAAAAAGGCAGAAATCTTAGTCTCTGACACTGAACGTACAGTATAGAACCTGATGGTGCCAAACGGCCGAGAAAATCCTCATGACACATTAAATTGATGAGAAAATGTTGTTAAGGCTTAAAGGTGGAGTACCTCTCTCCTCTCCTGTGAAGCATTTTAAGCCAGCGAGCACAAATAAGGGTTAAAAAGTCAAGACATGTTGCATGTATTCAGTGCACCAGAGTTCATAAACTTCATTCAGCTGCCAGCTGATCTCAGATCAGTCTCAGAAAGTGTAACATACAAACTGTATTTGTTTATGTCCACAAACACTGAGATTAACATGTCATGTATCCAGACACAAAAAATAAATCAAAAAAGTCTCTACTGTCTGTAATCCTGTCATATCTCTGACCATCTGAGAGATCAGTGTTTCCTCTCCACACCTGGGGTACTCAGGACTAAGTTAACACCAGCTGTAGACGGGATCTTTGACGTGTTACTCTTCCTGTTAAGCTCCCGGCTCATACGCCCTGTAAAATACTTTATGAGTCAGATAAAGATTCATCTTGTTGTTTTGTGCATGAGGATTTCAGTACAGGTTTAATTGGCACACGCTTCACAAATCACTAACATACTTTAAAAAGAAAGAAATCTAAAATACAAGATGGGACTGAAAACATGGCAGACAGATGCTAAAGTCAAGGAGGATAACATTAAAACATTTCAAGATTTTAGTTTGTGACTCCAAAAGAAAACTTGTTAAATATAAATAAAAAACTGTTGTCTGAAAAACTGAAAGCCTAAACACCAGGTCCTGTATGCACGTCCAGCCGTTAATGTTGAAAACAGACCGTTCGGTGAAAGATAAGTATGCTTGAACCAGGTTAACGCCCCAACAGAGCACCAAATTTACTGGTGGTACACCCCCAACATTACAGATGCCAATGGCAGGATTACTGCACCTGTGCTGCTGTTTTAAAGATGGCAGACGTTGTGTTCATACATGACCCTTTTAGACAAAATATACAAAAAGAACAGATATTTAGGGATCAAATGAATCCCTTGAAAAAGTATGATGATGGCTAATGCTACGGCTAAATGGGCCGTTCTCAAACGGTTTGGTATGATTGATGGACCCTGTATGTGTAATGACTGTATGTGCATACAGGCCCAGGTCCCAGTGTGGAATCTATGACACGCCCCATCATCCAGTATTTTCAGCCACTTTAGTGAATCTGTGTGCTCACTGCTTGTTTTCACATATTTGTTAAATCACCTCAGAATTTTTAAAAATACAAAGGAAAGACTTTCCTGTTTTTAAAAGGGTCGTTCTTATTTGAACGCGGCATTACACAGGAAACAGAAGAGACAGAAGTGAGTATGAGTGAGAAGAGCTCTGCATTATGAAGACGTCCATATAATCAATCAGACCATCCACACTATATCAAAAACATGGACCACAAACCAGCCCCCCCAAAGTGAAGCCAGAAATGTTTAAAGCTCCTCTTGAAGCCCATTTACACTCTCAAAACAGACTGAACAAGGCTAGAAAATGAAAATACAGGTCAAATTTTTTCTCAAAAATGCTTACTGTGATAGCACTTAGCTCTTAGCATGCTAACTAATGATTACTAAAGCTCACTTTTGGGGTTAAATATTGTAAATTGTAAAATCGTGTGTGTGCTTTATAATAACTTTAATTCTGACCCGTCAAGGGACTGCATATTTTAAACTAGCTTAAAGCTAACTCTGGTACAATGCATCAAATGGTGACATTTATATTAAACACTGTACATGGTCCCTTTATAAATTAATAAATCAAATTAGTTATTTTATGTTAAAGGAGTGTGTGACTCTCCTGCAGAACTATGTGCTCTGGATTATCAGGGTAGATGTGGAACATCGAGAGTGAACAATCACTAACATTAGAGTCAACGAACCTTCCATGACCGTGAGCGTCTGCTTTAAACTCACCAAAGAATCTGTTCTGCTGTGGACCTGACCCACCTGAGGGATCTGTGACAATTTATTGGTAAGGTATACCCAGTTCCCACCAAGCAGGTCCCCAAATTACCGACCAGTACTATCCCACTTTTTGGTCCCCTTCTGTTAGGATGCCAGACATACTGATCTGAACCCAGTAGGTGGAGCTAGAAGCACTGCAGTCCGTTGATTGGCCGAAAGAATCGTCACTTCCCGTGCGACAGTGGTAAGTTTTAATTTAGCTTGATAATTTTAATAGTTTGAAAACTATTGCGGCATATTTAATAGCAAACAAAATATCCCGTTACCTAAAACACTGATCGACCCAAATTAAAAAATTATTCCAAAACAAAACAAGAAAGAGGATGCTTTCACAGCTAAGCCATAGGTTTTACTGATCCGACCTGTACCAAACTGTACTGATCCATACTGGACCACATGCTGGAAACAGGGCTGTAGATGTGTGTTTTTGTTAGCTGAGGAAACAGGATGTCAGTAGACACGTCAGTGCCTCCTGAAACAGTATTTTGGCTTCACTTCTCACAAAGGGGTTGGAGGCTTGTTGTCCATGTGTATTTGCAGTGAATGGTTGAGTGAAAACCTCGAGGTCTACAAAGCTTCAGAGATCAGATCAGTTTAGAAACTGCTCCTGAATTATTAGCTTTTCATTAGAACAAAACAAACTCTCACACATGTGCAGTTAACGTGTTCCTTTGTGCAGCACACATACGTGATACTTGGGTATCAAAACACTTCATTGTTTAAAAAAATGAAAGAAACTAAGAAATAAATAGGTGAAATCGTGAATACACTGGTACACAAACATAACCTGCAGTGTATGTGTGTGTGTGTGTGTGTGTGTGTGTGTGTTTTTTTTAAGTGAACCCTTTAACCCCCCCAGAGCCCTGGTCCTCTTCTCTGCTCTGGTGGACCGGACTGGACTGGCTCAGGCTGTCCATGGCAGACAGGATGGAGGAGAAAAAGTGTTCAGTTTGATTCTCCAGAGCTCCAGACTGCTTCTCGATCATCAGCAGGGTGTCTCTTAAAACTAGAGAAGAAGAGAGAGATGGATGATGGGTATTGAAGTTCTCAGTCTCTGTTTACATGATCACATGTTGCAGACTTACACGGAGACGTCGCATTGATGCAGCTGAGGAGCAGATGTCCTGTTTGCAGAACACAGGAGACCAGGGGCTGATGGCTGCTCACATCTCTCTGAAAGCTCTGACAACAAGACCGTCACAATGAACGTTAGCGTCACACAGAGGGCATTTTAACGTTGTGTTGATCCTGGTCACTCCTCTGGAAAAAAAACAGAAGAGTCTGTCCAGACTGCATTTCCCATGAGCACCATCACCCACCGTGGTACAGACGTAACTCTTGCCAAAGTGAGTATTTGTTGTAGAAGCAAATGAATTAACATAGATCTTTTTTTTAATCCTACTTTTTATTTCTTCAGACAACCTTTAGCAGGATTCAGGGTGATGAGGTGATGTATTGATTTGTAGGAACTAACTTATAGTTTAAGTTCAGTCCTCAAAGAGCAGCAAAGCATTCACACATCAGCAGAAACATTAAATCCTGTTTGTAGTCATTTAGCTCTGGTTGTAAAATTTCTCCGTCTAAAACAAAACTTCAACAGAAAATCTTTTTTTCTAATCCTGCTTCAGATTCAGCCATGAGGACAAAAAATAAAGAGGAACTGCTCATTCTGCTTGAAAACTTACTCCTCACCGTCTAACTTTACCAGAGGAGTTATATACAGGAGCACATCAGAGTGATGTGACTTATATTAACTCTGATTTTGTCACAGAAATTCTGACCTGAGCACATCTGAGCTGAAATTTCTTTGCTTAACTTTTTCTTGGAACTACCTCAGAGAAGGTTTTTCTCATGAGATAACCGCCTTAGATGGCATAAGCCTGGGAGGTCTACATGGGAGGTCTACTTGATCTGGATTTGTGTCTTAACTCCCAGATCAAACAACATACAACGACAGTCTTTTTTTACCCTCAGACGTATCCTGTCTCAGAAAGATGCAGACAAACCAGGCCATGCTGTTGTTACCTCTTGAGTGGATTACTGTAATTCTCTTTTATCAGGTAGAGGTGGTATAGATTTTTTTATCCTTTATTCTGTCCCTCTGGTATCCCTGTAGGATCTTAACATGGTTTACAGCTAAAACAAAAATGTCTTTTAACCTGATGTCGTTTTTAAAGTTATTTTTTGGGCTTTTTATGCCTTTATTGTGAGAGGACAGGACAGTGGATAGAGGAGGAAACAGGGTGAGAGTGAGGAGTGACATGCGGGAAAGTGGCCACAGGCCAGACTTGAACCAGGGCTGCTTGCTCAAGGGCTTTTTGACATATGGAGCGTAACCTAAATCACTAGGCCATCTGCACTCCCTAAACCTGATGTTTAAGAAAACCCTTAATTCAGCCTCTGTCTGATCTTTTTCTTTGTAGCTGCTGTCTCTTTAAGGCTCCCTTCTTCACAAACCTCCTTTCCTCTGATTGGCCAGCCCTCTGGAAGCCTGTCAGAGGCAGAGGTATGTGCAGACCTTGGTGTTTGAGGCCTGCAACATGTCGTAAACGAGTTTGGAGATCCTTATGTGATGACCTGTCCACCTGAATGAAGATCACAGGAGGATCTCCTGCTGTTTTTTTGAACTGAGCGTTTGAAAATCTGCACGATGAGTATGAAAATCCAACATTGTTGCTTCATATCGATGTCTGAAATGTAAGACAGCAGAATAGCTGTTCTTAAAGCCTTTAGAACCCAGAGTAACTCCGGCACAATGATTTGCATGCTTATTTTTGATTGTCAATAAATTTGAAACCAGATCAGATGGATCATTCTTTTGGCAAATAAAATCTGGGACGTTACCTTAAAATTTTACATATTCAGCATGTCTCAGAGCGCTTGTTTCATTAGAGTGATGGGTTTGTAAAAACACAATAAAGTGCACATAAAAATCTATACAAATGAGACCAGGAGTGTTTGCAGCACAGCTTACATGAAATAAACGCCCACGTTGTGGAAATGACCTGTAGGAAGTGATGTTTTATCTGGGAACTTTTTTTTCTTTTGCGCAGAATAAACACCAAAGAACTTACTTTTTACACACCTTTGAGTTCTGAAACTGAAAAAACCTGGTGGCGCCAAACAATTTTACAGAATTGACTGTATCTCGATTTTGTGATACTGTATTGACTTTTTCTGAAAAAAAAAAACAAAAAAAAAAACAAATTATGTACTGACTCCAAATAATTTTTTTTGTGGATCTAAAGGATATTGTGCAACTTTTTTACATTTACAAATTTGAGGGAACAGCTGTGAAATTTCTGTATTTTGAAATATATGTGCAAGAAAGACAAAAATATTTATTTTTCCTTTTTTTAAGGTTAATTGCTCTTTTAAGAAATTTATTGGTGTAGTTAAGACATAAGTCAATACATATTATTGAAACTTAGGATATATGGGTTAAATTGATGTAAGTAAATAAAAATACTCCAGTAAATGGCACTACAGTCTGTAAAAATGTACGAATATGTCCTCAAGGACTTCTCCCTGGTAGGTCTTGAAGGACTGGATTAATATCCAAATCTGAGCTGTGACAGGTCTGTGTCTGTTTCTTCACTTTAAAGCACACCTGGTTCCTCAGTGTGAGCTGTTAGAACAACACCGAAATCAAAATCAGGAGAAACACAATATGAACCTGTTCTGTCTATCATCAGTCTCTGTTACTTGCCCTGCATTTTTTATATACCATAAACCATGAAGCCGTGTTAAGGTCACATGGCTGAAAGTGACAAACACTTGAGGGATGATTCAGTATCATCTCCACGTCTGAATAGTTCCACCAATCCAGACACCAAGTGTAGTAAAAACAAATTCACTGACAGGTTGAGCTCTCACCTGGTACTCAGCCAGAGAGGTTTTCACGCTGTCTATGTCCACAGTGGGCGCAGTAAGCAGCTCCATCCTCTCTGACACGGCATACAGCCGCTGGATGAGCTGCTCCAGGTGTGAACAGAAGACCTGGAACACACACACAGAAACATTCATGTCTGCGTTAAATGACGGCAGCTGAAGCCCCTTTCACCCACAGACTCCTGACTTTTTCAGGAACTAGCCATTCATGCGCATCGCACAGAGGGAGCCTTTCTCTGCTGGACGTGCGCTCACAACACAATGCACTCTGTTTGGGTTTGAGTGAGGGGAGAGCAGCTGGGCAGCACAGGGAAGTCCTGGTTAGAAGGAGGGACTGTGTTAAAGTCATTACTTCATCCCTGCAAAATGATGACAGCAGCAGGAAACATTCTGCTCAGCGTGAGCTGCATCATCACTTGGTAAACTCACTTGTCATGAGGTTTCCTGCCCCGTGCTTACTTCCTGCAGGAACTGTACAACAGAGCTGGAGGGAACAAGTCCTAACCTGACGAGTCAGAGCTTTGTGCATGTGTGAAACAGACAGTGATCAAAGAAACCCTGGAAACTTAAATACAGACGGAACAATCTACCAAGAAGCCGGTGTGTTCAAATACATCATCCTTCTGTAGGAAAGCTGCACTCTGAACCTGTAGATCAGATTGTGTCTCTACCTTGATGTGCTGCATCAAAGAGTCCCTCTGTCCCTGGTCCTCCTGACTGTCCGACAGGGCCAAGCCTGAAAGCTGCTCCACCAAAGCCTCCACTTCTCTGAGACTGGACCGACTCAGCCCCCCTCCAACAGGCTCCCCTGAGGCTTCAGTGCTCCTCCTCACTGCTGCTGGACGAGACAGGAAATGGATTTGTTTTTGGCAAATTTTATGTAATTTTGTAGTCAGTCTGGCAAAAACAAATGTTATCTTTTATAATATTCTTTTATATCTTTAAAGTAGAGTTCTCATGATGCATTATTTTGATGTTTCATGTTTCCATGCAAAGAAAAAAAAAAAGAATATTTTGGTGTGGTATCACAACATATGCACCTCCTCTTAACTCAAACTCTGATGACCCCCACAAAAACACCTGGCTGTATTAAATTTAGATGGCAGAAACAAAAGAAAATGAGACATGTCAACATTAAATACTTCAAAAAACAGAACCAGGCTCTGAATAATTGGAGAAACCCCTTGGCACATTCATGCTGCTCTCCACTCCTGGTGGATTTATTCTGTTAATCCAAAAAAAGCAATGTGGGTCTTCATTTAACGTGGGTGGACCGGGGTTGTTGTCTTTCTGAGCTTGGTTTGGTTCATGGTGGTTTGTCATGTGTCCAAATGATGAAACATCATGTAATAAAGACTGTTCAGAGTCTCAGAAAGAATAAAAAGCCGTCTCTGCTTTGTTAAAGTTTGAGGAAAAGTTCCTCAGCAAGCTCCTGAACCTCGCTGTTGGTATGGACCATGAAGAACGTGTGACCATCAGATCATTTTATTGTTGAGTTTTAGCTATTTTGTTAATTCTCATAACATCATAACCAAGCTGCACACACACACACGGGGTCAGAGCAGCAGAAGGGCGTATGAAAGGTTGTTATGTTTGTAAACATGTCCGCACACAGACTTTATGAGCTGTAATCATGTAACGCTACTACGAGAGAACCAGAGGTAAAGCAGGAAGCCTAAAAAACAGCACAACACCCCCTCTTTAATATTTAATAGTCTACCTGTGAGAGCAGCACTCCTCTCCTCTCTGCCCGTCTCATCATGTCCTTCATCTGTGTCCCCATCGTTGTCCTTCAGCTCCTCCTTGTCTTCAGTACCCTTATCCTCTGGCAGGGCGATGGAGGAGAGGATGGAGGTGGTGCCTGGCCCCAGAGACTCCCAGCTGGCTGTGACAGGCCGGCTCAGCCGAGCTGTCACCTCTCTCATCTGCAAACAGGAACAGATAACTTCACTCTGAGCTGAGTCACAATCTTTAAACATCAGTCACTCCGTCCTTTCATCCCGACACCAGTCTGTTCACGTACTGATGAAGTGGAATATTGATAAAGAGCTGATGACTTAGATTTAGAGCAATGACATGTTCAATATGTATCAGAGATGATCAGAATGAAGGAGCCTGGTCCTTTCAGCATTAATGGAGCCTTCACAGATGGTCAAGTTAGCCATGCCATGGGCACTAACACACCCCCATACCATCACAGATGCTGGCTTTGAGACTTTGACCTGATAACAATCCAGATTGTCCTTTTCCTCTTTGGCCTGGAGGACACCACGTCCATGATTTCCAAAAACAATTTGAAATGTGGACTCGTCAGACCACAGCACACTTTTCCACTTTGCGTCAGTCCATCTCAGATGAGCTCGGGTCCAGAGAAGCCGGCGGTGTTTCTGGGTGTTGTTGATATATGTCTTTGTCTTTGCATGGTAGAGTTTTTAACGCAGTGCTGCCTGAGGGGTCAAAGGTCACGGGCATTCAATGTTGGTTTTCAGCCTTGCTGCTTACGCGCAGAGATTTCTCCAGATTCTCTGAATCTTTTGATGATATTATGGACTGAAGATGATGAAATCCATCAATTCTTTGCAATTATTAGTTGAGAAACATTGTTTTTAAACTGTTGGACTATTTGCTCACACAGTTGTTCACAAAGTGGTGAACCTCATCCCATCCTTGCTTGTGAACGACTGAGCCTTTCAGGGATGCTCCTTTTATACCCAATCATGACACTCACCTGTTTCCAATGAACCTGTTCACCTGTGGAATGTTCCAAACAGGTGTTTTTGGAGCGTCTGAACTTTCCCAGTCTTTAGTTGATCCTGTCCAAACTTTTTAGGAACATGTTGCAGGCATCAAATTCAAAATGAGTGAATATTTGCAAAAAAATAGTTTATCAGTTTGAACAATAAATGTCTTGTCTTTGTGGTGTATTCAGCTGAATTTAGGTTAAACATGATTTGTTTTCTGTTTTTATTTATGTTTTAAACACCCCAACTTTGTCGGAGTTGGGGTTGTAGCATTATGTGCAAAAGTGTTTATAGGAGGCATTTTTTAATAAAATACAAAAAACATTCTAAGTTTTAAAAACATTCATATTTGAAACATCAAACCAAAGTTATATTTTTACCCATCCATCCATTATCTTTAATCCATTTCTCTTTTGGTGCTGTTCTCAGCTGTCATTGGGTGTGAGAGTACAAAATGGACCAGCCTATCACAGGGCTCACATGTAGATTGCCTATGAACAATTTAGAGTTTATTTAGAGCATATTTTTTGGACTGTGGGAGGACCCAAACATGCACAAGTGTAGCGGCTCGACTCCACACAGAAAGGCTCCTGTCCAGCTGGGGAATTGAACCAGAATCTTTTTGCTGTGAGGCAACAGCGCTGTTTGTTTGGTTAAAATGTTTTACAAATATATGTTGTGATTTTATATTTCTTGTGTGTTTCTTCTATTTATGAACCGCTTTAATTGTAGTTTTGTGATTGTGTTTTTTTCCTAGAAGTACATTAAAGGCTTATGAATGATTTAATATTTTGTTAATTATCTTTTTTTTGCATTTTATAAAATATGCGTTAAGCTTTCTATGATTTTTTTTGTGATCATAAAAGTTAATTTGTGCAGTTGACTCAAAGGGCCAATTTAGCTCATTAAAGGACAGCGTCCACAAAAATGTTAAATATAAAATGCATTACATTTTGATGATGATGCCATCAGGTAGGACAGACACACTGTAGAGTTCATCAGAGTGAGGATTTTTGGAAGCAACACGAGCGTCACATGAACACTTTTTTAATGCAGCATCAAATATAATGTAACGTTTGAGAGACTAAAGGCTGCTTCATCCATTTTCAGCCTCTACAGGTTGATTTTGGACCACATCAAAACTACAGCAATCTAAGCATGTTCGTTAAAAAAGGGGACGATGACAGAAACTATAGAGTTAAAGCGTCAGTGCTTCCAAAGATAAAGTGTGTCTGTGATACTGACCTGTTGGGACAGGTGCTGCAGCTCCTCCAGCTGATCTGGGAGAGGCCAGAACTCCTCATCCAGGTCCCTACAGACACACCTGGAGCGTGGGAGGACACTGGTGGAGCGTCTAACAGCTGTGGAGGAGGAGGGGGAGGAGACTGTATGATGCTGATGATGGGGTCCCCTCTTCTTGTTAAGATTATTTCCACCTGTGTTCGTTCCACAGTCCAGACTCTCCAAAGACAAACCCAACAGGTCTGTTCGGGAGTGATGGTTCCCATCTGAGGATCTGAACCCCTGCAGATCAGGTGACCTCTGATCCTCACCCTGAGTACCTGTTCTTCTGGTCAGCCCTGTGCTCAACCCTGACAAGCTGGAGGGGCTGCAAAGGTGGTCCAGCTCGATCCCTGAGTCCTGCATGTTTGGGTCTGTCTGGAGGAGAGAGTCCTCCTGAAGCTCAGAGGTATCCCATTCACTGACCTGTCCTGGTCTTAGAGGATAAGTGTAGTCCAGCAGAGCCTGGTACTCCCTGTTTGGGTCCCAGCCTGCAGAGTGTCTGTCTGGAGACGGGGGCAGAGACTTTGGGATGGCACAGGCCCAGTAGTTGGCCTGATGAGGGGACATTGTTCGTACTTTTGAACGTCCTCTAGAGGAGCAGGGTTTGTTCTCACCACCAGCTCCACCTTCCCTCCGCTCCAGCACCTTGAGCTGAGTCTGGTCTGCTCTGGATTTCCCTGAGAGGGGGGTGTAGGTAGGATGCAGAACTGTGGAGGTCAGCCGCGGCCTCAGAGGAGGGTTCGGTCTTTGGACCTCAAGGATGGATCTGGTGAAGCTGTGCTGAGCTGATCTGCTGCCAGAGAGGGAGGATCGGAAACTGGGCTCCTCATGGTACAGCCTGGACCTGAGCTCTGAGACACGGTGGGGGGAGTCCAAGTCTCCTCTGGAAGCTACGTGAGAGGAGACGTCAGCGTGAGACGATCTGAAGCTCTCTGGAGACGCTTCCTCTCTTCCTCTGGTCAAGAAATTTGTGTTGTTGTGTTTGTGGTTTTCTTCTGTTCTGCTCACACTGAACTGTTTCTCCTGGAGGAAGGAAACAACCAGACTTAGAAACACCAGAAAATGTTAACTCAAATAAAGAAGTTTGATACCAAAGCCCCGCTGTGTGGTCCGGTATTGATCAGTACAGTTTGGCACGGGTTGGATCGGTAAAGCCTGATCCTGTTTGCGTTTCCACAGCCAACCGTGCCATTCTTGGCAGGCGGCGTGTAAGCCAGATGCCGATAGCCACATCAGCTACATAATAGCGTGACGGCACAGCAATGAGACACGGTGTACCTCGCTAATAAATCCAACTAAGAGGAAAAATGGGACACAGGAAACAAAGAGCAACAATGGATAAAGAAAGTTATCTTCACAAAGTCGACTGGAGGTTTAAACATAGCAGGGTTATGTGTTGTTCTATGTCACCGCTGTCACACAGGAAGTGGTGATTCTTTCGACCCATCAATGGACTTCAGTGTTTCTAGCTCCACCTTCTGGGGTCTGTTGGTATGTCCCCAACAGAAAGGTACCAAAAAGTGGGACGGTAGGGGTCAGTAATTTAGGGACCTGTCCTGGTTTAGTCAAGGGACACTACACAAAATGTGTGCTGTACCAAGACGACCCAAACTGAATCGTTTGATGGAAACAGGGCTAAAGACTATACTATACACATCTCTGTCTTCTTCCAGTTCTGCTGTAGCTTTAAGAAACTAAAAAAGTAAAAAAAAAATAAAGATAACCAGCTTCTGAAAATAAACTAGTGTTTTCTCACCAAAATCCTGCTGCCAGTCTCAAAGTGTCTGATAGGACCAACACACCGGCTGAATTTAATGGCTTTAAAGCTCCTGTGAGGACTTTTTGGTTTGTGCTGATTTTGGCGCCCCCTGTGGACTTGTGATTGGAATCTGTCTCTTCTTAGAAACCCAGATCATTTGGCTCTCAAACAGCTCTTCATTAGCATCTCAACCTTTAAAAAGTCAAACATTTTCAGATTTTTTTATGTGTGCATGTATTGATTTTAATTAATTAACTGTATGGAAATAAAACCATTTTTCATTTCACAGACACTATAAAGGGACCAACTGTCTGATGTTGATCCAGGCTCCTGATGTACTGACTGGATGAGAGGTAAATGACAATTTATTAACACACTTAGGATCCATCAAAACAGCTTATCCAGAACTATATCAAACATAATCTATTGTCTAATTTTACTATAAAAAACATGCATACAGATATATATTTAGGCTGATTAAGGTTAGGTTAGGTTAGGACTCTTACAGAATAATTGCAATTAACACTTGAACGAAACAAGAATGTGCAGTCAGTCTTAATAATAATCTGATTAAAAATGTTTGAGTGTATTAAAGTGGAGCTGTGCAGTCACTGGTTTCTGCTGTGCCTCCTTTTCTCTGAACCACCCAATGTACCTGTTTGAAGTCTAAATTTATATCCATGACTGGCACTTCTGAAAATAATCAAATGAAAAAATCCGCCTGTTCGTTGTTCACTTCCAGAAACAGTTTCACAGTTCCACTGAAGTATTTTAAGTTCATCCTTTCAGATTTTAATATGAGCATTTACGACTTCCCTCTACTTCTCTTTATGATCCTGCCTGTGTGTGTGTGTGTGTGTGTGTGTGTGTGTGTGTGTGTGTGTGTGTGTGTGTGTGGCACTCAGATGGTAACACTTTAACAGACTCAGAACACACCTGATCAAAATAAAAAAAAAAGACCAGTTAAAAAGTTGTACAAATTTACATTTTGAACCGTTGGATCTTAAAAAGGTTCTAAGGAGAGTTTCAAAATGCAAAAAGGAGAAATGGGATTGGAAAAAAAAACAGATAGTACCGGTAAATTACTGCAAACGACAGTTTAAGGTAAATAGTCTGTTCATCAGCAGACTAAAAGTTTTGGACCACAGACTTTAAAAGACAAAATCTGAGCAAAAACATGGATTCAATGTGATTTTCTGTCAAGTGTTCACTCCGTCACGAGCTCCTGATGGCAAAGAGGTTAAAAAGCTTTCTCTCTTTGAACGTGGTCGGATTGTTGAACTGACAGTCATTTTGAATTTCTTGAAAGATCCTGTGATGGTAGACCCCAAAAAATTTCACCAGCTCTGAGCCGGAGGATCCGATTGGCTGTCCGCCAAGACACGGTATGATCCAAGTTAAGGCTGTTACTGGAGCCAACTGCAGCCCAATAACCATCAGACGGCGTCTGAGAGAGAAAAGCTTTAAGAAGAAAAAAACTCTTCAAAGATCTCGACTCCTTCAACGCCACAAAATCACCTGTTTGGACTTTGAAGAGAGCAGCAAACATGGGACACTGAAAGGAGGAAGAAAGTTTGATTCTCTGAGGAGAAAAAATGTCACCTTGACGTCCTGATGGTTTCAACGTTCCTGACATGACGAGGAGATCCCACTGGAGATGGTTTCTAGGCGGCACAGTGGAGGGGGCGCCATCATGATCTGAGCTGCTTTTTCCTTCAGTGGAACAATGGAGCTTCAGGTTGTTCAGGGCCGTCAAACGGGGGCTGGCTGTGTGGAGATGTTGCAGGGGGTGTCCTTCATGACTGAGGGCCCTGGTCTGAGTGCTAATGACTGGGTTTATCAACAAGACAACGCTGCAGGTCACAATGGCCGCCTGACAAAGGACTTCTTCCAGAGGAATCAGCTCACTCTTTGGACCATCCTGTGTCTTCCCCTGATCTAAATCACTCTGAGAACATTTGGGGATGGATGGAGAGGGACGTTTACAAAAATGGGCGTCAGTTCCAGACAGTGGACGTCCTCCATGAAGACATCTTCACCACTTGGAGCAACGTTCCCACAAGCCTCCTGGAAACACTCACATCAAACATGAACAAACCAATTTCTGAAGTTACTGAGTCCTTTTTCCAAACTTTTATTCCTATTTTAGGGGGTTTTCAGGTTTTTTTTTCTTTAATCTTTTGACCTGCTGATGAACAGACTGTTTCACTTTGTTGTTTGCAATAAATTGCTAACTCATTTTTTTCTTCATTTTGCTTTTTGAAACTCTACTTAAAACCTTTTTAAGATCCAACAGCGCTAAATGTAAATTCTTGCAGTTTCTCAACTGGTTTTAAAATTTTGATCAGGTGTGTATTGGACTCATCTCAGAAACCTTCTTGAGAACAAATTTAGGAACATCTTATGAGGGTGTTTGTCCTTCAGAGGGACCGGCGTGAAACAAACACTTCACTCTCACCCTCCGTCTCTGAAGTCTGTGCCTCTTACCTCCTCTCTGTGCTGCTGTGGATGAGCCTTCTTTAGGATGGATGTGTGTTGCTCTGCAGTAAACAGCGGCTTCCTCGTCACATACTGTCTGTCTGTCAGATACCTGGAGGTTGGGGCCATAGTTACACTTCTGTTTGACCTTCCTCTGTCTCCCTCTTCCTCCGTTTTGCTCCCTTCATGCTTGTTTGTTGTCAAGCTTGAGAACCGTCTGTTGTGTTCAAACTCTGGGAGATGCATCTTCCACTGCTGGCTGCATCCCTCTGCTTCCATTGGAGAAGAGACTCTAGGAGGACCTTTTCAACTGAAAAGACAAAAAATCAAATACCTATAGGTTACAGGTTTATGTTTCAAGGTTTTTTAAGGAGCAAAACTGTCAGCGTTTACACATGATGGACAAAGATCCAAAATTTACACTTTGTTTTTAGTTTTATGCTGTTTTGTTATGATGGAAAATGACACTAAAGCACTTTTGAGAGGAAGATTTCACTGAATGAAAATCAGATAATAAGCCAGATGCCTAGAAGTCAAAAGTCCTCTGCACTTTGTGTCAAACAGTATTTGTGATAACACCGAGGGACTTTGAGTTTGAGCAAAGCATACAGGTGCAGCTCATCGGACTGATGTCTGCTGAAGCTGACAGGATGAATAATGACCAAGAATCCTGCTCTTATTCACTCTGCTTCTTATCTTTATAAACTCCTGGGAGTTCATACCTGACTCAGATTTAACTTAGACCAACGGCTGTGAATGACTTCTGCTATCCTTGTAAACATGCACCTGATAAACACGTCTAAGTAGCACGCACTTCCAGTTGCTTAGTAAGAGCCATGTCTCTGCCTTTTGTTGTGCGATCACTAAGCTGCAGGCCTGATAAGCATCCAGGCAGTGAAACGATATGCTAGCTCCTCACTTGACCGATCTCATTAAGACTGCATGCTCAGACTCGCTTGTGCTCACCGGACCAACCAGGGAGGGCAACAAGGTGGACACAGCCGCAGTGTGGTCTCAGCTTAGGACTCAACACAGAGAGAACCATCATGACAATAAAGAGTTAATTTTACTGCAGTGACTGAGTGGTCTGTTTCACACCAGTGACTGTTCAGCAACAAAGAGCAAACACAAAACTGGACTGAGTCAAAAAAAAAAACCCACCTTAATCAGCAGAGGATGCTCTTTGAAATAATATTGTTTGTGAGTTTCACAAGTGGATCAATCTGATTTATTCACATTTGAGACATTTTGATTCAATTTTCTTCACTTGATAGAGGACGGCAACATTTTTCAGTTCTGCATCCCATCATAACCCCTCGAGTAACCTTTAACCCAAAAACTGTCCCACTGTACATCACTCATTAGTTTAGATGATGTCAAAATCCCAATTTTTGCATAATTATAAGCTCAGCTGACCTGACTGATAAGCTGCACGCTGAAACTGTTGGCAACTTCACCTCCATCCCTCTTGCTAGGTGGACAAAAGTCAGGCTGAGTCTGAATAATTCATATGGTAACTGCAGCTGCATGCTTTCCAGAATTAAAAACTGTTTACACCTGCATATTTCATCCATTAGTGTCAAAACAGAAACAGAAACAGTGGTTGAATTTTACACAAGACCATGCAAACAGAAACAGCTATTTTGAGGAACACGTGCTGAAAAGTCTGTGAACTCCTGCTCTGAACTCAAGAGAGAGAAAAAAAGAAAAGTTAGAACAAAGCGAAGTCGTTGCTGGAGCCATTTGTGCCAAATAATGAAGTCGACTCCATGAAGACAAAAAACAAAACAAAAACAAATGCAGTTCCATGACTGACCACTTGGGGCTCTCTTCAAATCAAAATCAGCTCGGTGATTAAACGTTAAATTTTCAGCAGGATTAAAAAGTGATGAAAAAATAGCTTTGGTCTTCACAGAGAATCCCCCATTCATTAAAAAATCGCTGGTATCCCATATGCCAATATTTTAGAACTCATTTAGCCGATTACCAATTCCGATATTTTTTACCGCACAACTAATTGTGGAGATCATCATTCTTCTCATCTGTACTGGAAATAGCGTACTTTATTATGGTGCATACTCTTCTCATATTTGTTATGTTATATTTATTTCTAATGCAAAACAAGAAAAATACTTATACTAAAAAAATACTGAATAATTAAACTGCATATTTATTTATGAAAAAATAATACAACAATATACATCTTACTTAAAACTTAGATGATGCTCTCCCTAAGACAATGCTAACAATACCCACAACAACCAGGGCCAATTTGGACAATTTTAAATTATACACAGTTATTAAACATAACCTCTGTTCAGAGGGAACATGTGAGAAGTGCAATTGAACAGCAAATAACCCCAAATTAAATAAAATGGTTTAACTCTTTGAAAGTAAATGTGCTGAAATTAGTCAGCTACAAGTGCCTCACAGTCTGCTGCTTAAATTCAAGTTTAACTTAAAACAGGAGCCAAATATGTGACGACTCCATCTGCACTGTACAAACAAACTCACAAAACATACTGTATATGCAGCTTCAGTCCCGTATCAGGACAAATAGGTTGGCTCTGTCCACACTGCACAGTTCTATGAGCTACAGAGAGGTGATGTGCAAACAAACAAACAAAAAAAATAGCAGCAGCTTCAGTTTAAGGTTTATTATATTGGCAGATATCAGCGTGCTGACTGATGTCTGATAGTTTATTTTTAAGCCAATATCAAACTGTGCATCCCTTATCAAAAGGGAACAGTTACAGACCTTTTTTATTTTTTATTTTTAAAGATTTTACCATCTGATTTTACTGAACTCCATCCAGAGTGGAGTCCAGTTTGTGGAGTTTAAGCCAGTTGGTATTATTACTAAATGAAAAACCATCCAGAAGCACTATATAAAAAACTGATCACAAGTTAAACGGTGTATCTTTTTCCCAGTAGACTGATCCATTTTCTTTAAGTTCTCACTAAGACAGAGGTTTTTTTCCTCCATCTGTTCAGGAAGTGTCACTGGCATCAGAATACAGCTGAGTCAGATTCCAGACCCTGGTCTACAGCTCACACAGAGTAAAGACCCCATTGTGTGACTGGAACTATCTGCTGTGAAAGATCATTGTTCAACTGGTTTTGTTCATTTTTCTTACTTCTCTGGGCACAGCATGCTCATGACAGACCTATTATAAGAAACAGCTAATGCTGCTGACAGACCAGAGGATAGCTTGTGTTGTTAGGAGAGGACAGATCTGTCAATCCAGCGTCACTGCTTCATTTCACAGTCTGCTTTATCTAAATGATGTGGTTCTGTTGGCCTCTGGGCATACGGGCAGTATGCAGCCAAGTGGAGGGATTATATACTGTTAAAAAGAACTTAAGGCCCATAATGCTTTTGATGGGATATTTTTGGGATGTCAAACGTAATCTATCAAACTAAAAGAAATTTAACATTTGGTATTGTATTTTTACAGGCCTGAACACTGACATCCACTGAGCCATGCAGGCTTATTTTTGAGTATTACTGGTTGTTTTGAAGCCTGAAACTCTCAGCAGTTCCATTCTCTTTAGGATTATTTTTATCATAATGTTTTGTAAACAAACAGTTTAACAAAGAAACTTAAAAAAGGAAGTTTAGGAAAGTGCAACTAAAATCACTATTGTCAACATATCAACAAAAATGTCCGTTTTAATCAGCGGGCCTTAACTTTCTTTGAACACTTTATTTCCCATCTAGCCTGGGAACAACTCAGGGTCCTGCAGGAGGAGTTGGAAAACGTTGCTGGGGTAACTCTAATGGGTGGATGCACATTAATGGATGGATGAACGGAAGAATGGAAAATTTTAACCTTATGATAACTAACCTGTGGTACATACAAGCAACACTGTGTATACATCAAGAAACAGCTAAAGTACTGTCAAGATTAAAGATGGGTTATTGTGCTTTCCCATACACACCATTCAATCAATCAATCAATCAATCAATCAATCAATCAATCAATCAATAAATAGTACAAGGCATTCAAGAAATCTTGAGGTCATCACATCAGGGTCTCCTATCCAGGTCAAGATACCCTGGAGGGGTCAGCCTCAAACACCAAGGTCTGCCCATAGCTCTACCCCAAACAGGCTTCTAGAGGGCTGGCCAATCAGAGGGCAGGGGGCGTGTGGAGCAGGGGGCCTTGAAGTTTTTATTTCCCATTTTGCATTGCCTTAAGGAAACACCAGTTAAACCACATTTCAGACAGAGGATGAACAAAGGGTTCTCTCAAACTAGGGATCTGTTTTTAAAGCTGTAAATCATGTGAAGCTACTATGAGGGCTCCAGAGGGACATTTTAAAGACTAAATTTTTTTTACAACACTCCCTCTTTATGTGACTTGAAACAGAAGCACAGACATGATGCAGGTACATAGTGTGTTAACTTAAACACAAGCTGTAGTAGGTCAAACACAGGGGGCAGTGGGCAGAGTGGGGCCGTGGAGGAAACCATGGAGACGAGCACTGACACCAAACACAGGTGACCTATAGAGAGACATCAGCTGAGCTGGCTATGTAAGGCTACCAGTCCCTCACCAACACGTGTTTAAAACCTCTTTTCCTCCCACTGCTGAACCAGTGAGTGGCAAAATCCCTGAAAACCAACATTCAGAATGCAAGACACCGAACAGCACAAGATACCAGGGCTAACTATCTCTGTTTACGGCAGAATGTGGGGTTAAAGCTGCCTTTATATTTACACTGATAGGAGCAACATGTCTGAAACTCGTTGAAAAAATCCTGAAATTAAGTCTGCCATTGCTAATACAGGAATTCATAACCAAAGCAGAAACCAGATGTGGGCTTTTCAGAAGTGTCTGGGATCTTCCTGTTAATTCGGCATCTATATGATCCATCAAACATGCCTCACTTTCTCTAAACTTCCGAATGGAAAGTATTGAGCACTTTTTTTTACCGCCCACTATTGTGTTTTGTTTTGCAGCGGAAGTCATACCAGCTCTCACTTACCGAATATTTTTAAACAAAGCCTGACAAAAAATGTCCTTTTCTACTGCTACAGTCCCGAGACACTGTTAAATAATGTGAATAACATATTCTTACCACATCTAGGTGTGTAGTCTCTGCAGCTTCCAGTTGCTGCGACCGCCTCCAATGTGGCTTTGTTGCAGCTGCCTCCTTCCTCTTGCCGTGGTGCGTTCAACTGCCTCTCCTAAAAGCGGATCCTTCATTTTCGCGCGACGATCTTCGTAAGATTTCTCACGAGCAACATTTCCTGATTAAACGGCTTTGGCGTGTAAATGAAAAAAAAAAAGTGTACCTCGTGTGGGAAAAAAATAATTTTAAAGCTAAGATGTTGTATTTTAACAGATATATCACGATATCTGACTAGAATGTACTCTGGTTTTATCGTTCCTGTGTGAGAGAATTCGAATTTCACATTTTTGACGGCACATGAAGGCAACATAATAGAGTTCAGCTTGAAACAGCGGCAGAGAGCTCTTTACTCCCCCAAGTGGCCAAATTGAGGAAATGCAACTCATAAACAGGTCATTGCCACGTTATTGACGCCTTTTTATTATTATTATTAAAAAAGGGCAAAGTTTTTAGTTTTGATTTGCGCTTTTTCTTTCGACATTTCCTGTTGATGTTCGGAAACGGTTTTCCCCCTCTTTTTTATTATGAGTACTTAAACGTACACTGTTAACTTTTTTGTGGTTTTATCTTATTATCTTCAATCTATTTTATGTTGATTCTATGTTCTGTCTTTATGGATCTAATTAATGATTGGCTACTCCTCTTCTATGTTTTTATTTATTTATTTATTACTGTTTGCAGGTGTTCATTTTAACCTGTTTTACTGTTTATTGTGAAACACTTTGTTACTTGTATAGTGTTATTATTATTATTATTATTATTATTATTATTATTATTATTATTATTATTATTATTATTATTATTATTATTATTATTATTATGCATTAACCCAGGCTTTAGTTTTACCATTGAGTTTTTAAGTTAGCACAAATTCAGTCATATAAATTTACAAAAAAAAAAAAAAAAATCAATTTTAAAATTCATTTTTGAATAAACTGTTTGCTGAAGTATCTTTTGCTTCTGTAAAAACCAAAGTTAGTAAGCACATCATGTCAGTTCTCAGACAAATCTACACAAACTTGCACTTTTATCATTATTCAATTAAACTCAATACTAACGTTATTTTTAAAGCTGTCAAATAATAAAACAATAAAGCCTTAAATATATATGCTGAGTAATTCCAGTTCTTATCATGCATTTGTTTGTGTTATGTCCTGGGGATGAAGTAACTGATTACATTCACCCAAGTTACTGTGATGGAGCAGCTTTTTGAGTAGTTTTTAAAAGCAACACTTTTACTTGTACTTGAGTATTTTTTGAATGAAGTTTTGTAATTTGTGACATTTCACCAGTTAGTGCATGAAAAAAAACAATGACCCTGCAGCTGTTAGGCACATCTCTGGCTCAGTGATCAGGTGAACTAACGTGGAGGAGGAGGAGGAGATCATGCTGCTCATGCTTGAAATCACAACGAATCCTTCCACAAGTCAATCTTTCAGGTCAGTAACTGCTCAGAGAAACATCAGTTTGATAAAGCTGACACCTCTTTACAACCACAGACAGCTGAAATATGAGCCTAAACCTGATTCTGAAAATAAAAGCAAAGAGTAAACCTAATTACATGTGTCGTTCTTACATTAATGCTATATTTGCTACGTTGATTAGAATTCAACTTTTTAGCACAGGAAGAGATGTTCTGACATTATTTGGAGCTCATATCTTACTGACATCTTTCCAGACAAGCACATCTTACATTAACAAAGCTAATAAAACAATTATAGGACTAAATATTTGGTTGGAATAATACACAGAAAGGACATGAACAAAGAGTTATTCCTCCTTTTATTGATGTTTGCATTCATCTTTGTGGACAGAACACAGCAGATTTACAGGACCAGCACTCAGACAGATGTCTCACTCTCACATTCAACCAAACACCATCAAAGTGCAAAACAAGTCTTGAACTCAACATATTTCAGTGATTCTTTATGCTACGACTATCTGAACACGAAGTGCAGCAGTAAGAGCCTGGATAGAGTAGTGCTGCTTCTGCTCGTATGTGTCTTTGTTCCCTCTTATTATTTACACAGAGACTGTCAGAAACATGGTCTGTATCTGTGCCTCAGTCTTGACTTCTGACCTGAAACTCAGGTTTATTATGTGCAACAAAAACAATCAACATTTAAATAACACTCTGGATTGATAATGAGCTAGAAGTCAACACAGCGACCCTTCCTCTCCCAGTCTCCGTAGCGGGTTGGCTCTGGCCCCCGAGGACCCCCCTTCTCCTTGGTGACAGGGTTCACATCATCGGGGAACCCTGGAGGACAACAGGAGAATAATTCAGTTCAGAGGACACAGCTTGAGGACCTTCTCTTTAAAACACACAGAGTCCACCTGGAGCTGATCAGGCTCAGGGTGCTTGTTTTTGAGATCTACATACTCGCATTTCTTTAAACTTTTAACCACAATTTTTACCACATAAGAGTCACCGATTTAATATGATCTGATTACATTCTTCAGAATCACAGGTGGGCAAATGCAGCTGCAAAGATTTTTATCATAAGGTTACTGCAGAGTGAAGCTTTCTCACACCTGTTGAATGATGAGTTTGGGGTTCAGGAGAAATACGTTGCTAACAGGTACTGTGTGCATACAAATATGAACTGAGGTATGCAATTTTCTGATGACATTATTCTACACCTGGGGCTCGAGGTGAGTGTTTCCTCTGCAGGAGTCTTTCCACCAAAGGTGTGACATGACTTGATGTAGAGGTGACGTATTTAAAGGGGCTGTGAGGACCGTCTGTTTGAATTGGATTACAACAATACCTACTGGCTTGAATCACTCGCTCACTGTTGTGATGACATGACTCTTAACAAGGCCTGTGTTTGTTTTGTAAATAAATGGAGATCAGATCTTCTTTTCAACACTACTTTTCTTTGTTCAAGACAACTTTTTACTGGATACGTGACGAGGTAAGGTATTTATCAACAGTTACACAGCGCTGTTGATTGAAATGTGACAACAAGTAAACTTTGTCAGTTTGTTCTGTAGTTTAGTAGCCGGCTATTTATCTGCCTCTTGTTGCCCGGTGCTCTGAGACGTATGCGTAGGCTAATGTGTAATGTTAGCTAATCCTTATGTCCTGCTCATCTACCAGTCAGAGCTAACGTAACCTCACTCTTCATTTTATTGACAGACTCTCAAGTTTGATCAGATCACTGCAGAATAACTGCTGCATGTGGGTTGGAATGTACATTATCACAAACAGATTAGCTCATGGTTTAGCCTTTAGCCACTGACTAGCCTTTGTCACTCTCCTGTTTATCTTTCTTCTTCTCTTCTGTCCTTTTTCTGTCTGACAGTTCAGCTCCAGTCTCCACCATCACTACTAAATAAATCCTAGAAATAGTTTTCAGCAGAGAAAAACACAGATCTCTCTTCTCACTACTAAACTTCATCAGCTGACGGGGTGTTGTCATAGAGACTTCAATGTACCATAAATCAATCCGGTCCTGTCTGACCTGATCAGGAAGCTAAGAAACAGCATTTATAAATAACCTCTATTGGTGCTGATAATCTCATTTTGAGTTGTGGATTAGGATCAGGCAGATATCTAGAAGAGAGACTTTTTAAAGAGCACTTGAAAATTCCTCAAAGGGACTTCAAGCAAACACTGCACCTTCACACGTTCATCAAAAACTTTTCTCATTATGTAAATTTATCTGAAAAAGCGTACAGGCTGGTGAATCAACATGCACTTACATCATGCTTTTCTACTTCCACATAAAACCCACACACTCATTAAGAGGCTGACATAGTTACAGCAGGAGCGATTTGGGGGTCAGTGTCTAAAGACACTTCAGCAGGTGACTGCAGGATTGAACCCCTGACCAGGGACAAAGACGTCCCTCTCTCAAGCAGTTTAATTTAAGCTCTTCCTGGGAGAACCTGAGGTATTCTCAGGCTAGACACGATGTTTAGCTCCTCTGAGCTTTGGGTCTGTCCTGGGTTTTCCTCCCTGATGGATGCTCCAGAGGCAGGTGACCAGGAGGCATCCTTATCAAATGTTTGAACGACCCAAACTGACCCCTCTCGATGCAAAGGAGCAGGATCAATTTATTAAAAAGTGTAGGGACATAAAGCAGCTCTTTGTTTTTCTTTAACTGATGATTAAAATCAACATAAACATGCAGCTCTGGGGTATTTTATTGTGCAGATCACAACAAGAAAATAAAAATGATCAGTGAACACACCAAAAAAGGGGTTGGTAAGTGCACACATTTTAAGACATGAAGGAGAGATGAGATTACAGAAATTAGAAACTTACTTAATACTACAAGTGTTCAGAGTTGTTAAACTGGACTGTCCATGAGGGTTTCTCCTATTTGTTAGACTGAGTTATGGCTAAGATCGATTTCTATCCAGGTTAAGATTCTTTGTTAGCTCACAGTTACTTTGTTAGTCCTGTTAGGTAGATTTTGGTTTGCCATCTTTTGAAAAGAACCAGAAATCAGCTCGAGACAAATCCTGACAAACACAGTGACACAGTGCTCAGTACTAAAACAGTAACCGTGGTGTAAACAAGAAATAAGCAACAAATTGAAAATTAGATAAATGAAAACAAGACAGAGCGAAATAAAATCCACTGACAGTCAACGATAACACAGTGAATAGATACAAGTTTAAAAGTGCCCTCAGGAAAAAAAAAAAACAGTGAGCTCATCATCAGACGTTTGATGATGAGCCTGATGCTTGGAAAAGAGGATCTGTCATTACATCAAGTTCTCCTCTTTCAATCTGTCATCAGAGAGGCAACGTCTCCATGTGTGGAGACATACACCTGGCACACTGAAGATGAGCTGGGGAAGATGCAGCCTGATCTTCTAGTGGTCATTTAACTTAGTGCTTGTCAGAGATGTTGGATAAAAGAATCCACCTTCTGTATGGAAATGTCACTGTTGATCTCTCATACTCACTCTCCAGAACATCTTTGTTCTTCTCCTCTGGGCTGTCAAACCGACCCTGCGGGGTTTTAGCTTTCTTCAGCGGCTCCTTGTCCTTCACCGCGCTGCTAGATGATCGAGAACACCCTGGACAAGACAAAAAAAGACACAAACCCGATAGGCGTCAAGGATTCAGAATAAAACTGAAGTAAACAAGGCACAACATAAGACACAGAGAGCCTGACAAACACACCTCCAGCTCTGAGCCGGATGTATTTTATTTGATAAATGAGTTCCAATGACCACTATCTCATCAGCATGATAAATATTATCCCTAAAAACCTGTTTAATTTTCTTACTGAAAATTTATTCGACCCCACTGGATGACTATCATTCCACTACAGGCAGCTGAAGTTGTATTTTCACCCTTGTTAAAACAGCTGCTATCAGAAAATTATCCTCACAATTTTTTTCAGAAAAATCTTTGCTAATTTTCAAGAAGTTGCAGTGAGAATAACATCTAAATTATAACCCATTTTTTAAAATAAGTAATTTCTGCATTGAAATGATGCATATTTACAAAAATGTTTACTACAACAAATCTACCCAAACCGCCCAATTGATCAGATGTGCTAAAAAAAATATACCATACACAAAATAATACAACAATATTTTTGGTGGATTTTGTTAAAGGGTAAATAAACATCTCAGTTCCAAATAATCAGAATTTTCTGGCTTTTTTTTTTTTTTTTTTTTTTTTGATGGTTCCAGCTTTACAGTTAAGCTAATTTTAATTTGATGGCTGTCAGAGTTTGAGTTAATGTTAAGCAGGAAACACAGAATCCTTTGGAACCCGTCCAAACAGGTTTTAATATTGTAATATCTTAGTTTTAATACATGTAAAACATGAGGTAGTTATCGTGGGCTAAGTCAGCACTAACACACACTCACACACTCACACACACTGACCTGTGAACACACACTCCAGAGCTCGTCTGTTTGTTACAACACGTCTGCTGGTTGAAGCACAAAGCTGCAGCAGAAACATGTTTAGAGACGATCAGAAAACACGACAACAGAACAAAATCTCTCCTTCTTCACCCTGTTCAGAGGTCTAGACACTTACACAACTGTTATTATTTGTCGAGCATCAAGTACGCATTTTACGTCATCACCAAGCGACAGCGTTTCAAACTGTATGCAATGACAATTTAAGACCAGTAAGAGGAGACAAAGTACCGGATATCAGGTAAAGCGCTCATTTCAGAGCTAAAAAAGACGTGACAACTTCAACCTCACGTGAGAAATTTTTACTCTGAAGAATTACATTTATAATTTCCGTTTTTCAGAGATGTAAAACATTTAATTAAGAACAATAATTTATTCTTTTAACGATCACACATGTGATTCCTCTCCACCACACCAGTGATTTTCTTAAATGATCAGTTAATATTCCCATTTACATGCAACATCCTAGCCTATTTTTGGGAATATATATATATATATATATATATATATATATATATATATATATATATATATATATATATATATATATATATTGGGTAAACATCCATTTCATTCAAGTGGGAAAGCCACAACCCATTTTTCTTTGTTTTTATCTGTATTTTTTTTTTTAACCTTGTGTGCAAGTTTTTTTTTTTTCTGACAAACTTGATGATAATCTGTGATAATTTTTCTGTAAGGTTATTTTTAAAGTCTGCCACAGGGTATGTGTTAGACAAGGCACACTGCTTTTAACCCATAGGAACCCATAGTGACACGGGTGTAACGACAATTCAGACGCCCTGTAATCTTGCTCATTCACCTCTATGCTTATCCTAAACCGGTTATCACTTGGAACAAGTAGACACTAAAATCAGTAAAGTGTTAAGTCATATTTCAGATACTGGATGATTGTGGCCTGTCTTACTTGTGGATCACACAGCAGTATATCTAATGCTCAAACAAACTGATGAACAGATGCTTCAAGAGACCAGTTAAATGTGACCAGGTGAATCAAGAAATATGATGTGGTTTGATTTGTATGTAGAAATTTAAACATGAAATCAAACTGGAAAAGTATTCATGATGAAAACCAAAGGTAACACCGGGATCCCTCAGGTTATTGGAGATATAATAAAGGCTTGGACAGAAACATGTGTGTATGGATTCTTCATAATGAGGATCATGCGTGATGAGCAGGGGCGTTGTAGTGGGGGGGGGGGGGGGGGGGGGGGGGGGGGGAGTGGGGCATACTAGCTTGGGCCAAAACAGGGAGGGGGGCCCTTAACAGGCCTGAAAAAAAAGTTTTCTACTGTGCTATTATTTTGTTTTGTGTTATAACTGCAATTCCTTTCTGGAAAAAGGGGGGTCGCTCTCAAACGCCTGTCTCCCCCCTTCTGATTGCACAGAATGGTTTAGTCTGTCCTGTTTCTGTTGACTGGATTGAGCTGTCAGCATGTTAAGCCTGCTGATTAAAAATGATTTTGTGCTTGTTTATTTCTGTAAAGTTGCTTTTAAATCTCATTAGTCGCAGGTTTTTGAGCTTGTTTTTTAAAGTGTAGTCACTTAATTGAGTTTGCTTTGCTGCCTGTATGATGCTCACCTGATTCTCTCCCAGCTCTCTACAACGAGAAACAAGAAGGTCACAATTCAATATGCCACTTAGATTTGAGCCAGTTAACCAGGATAGTTTTAAGCATTTATTTTTGATGTAAACAAATAAACAATTTTGTATTCCAGATTTAGATCTTCCTGAGAAAATATAACATTTTCTGAGGATTTTCTTTAAGATGAGGTCAGAATCTGTATCTTGTCTTGACGCTGGGTCAAGGTTACTAAAACCAACAGACCTGTCTAGACCTGAAAACCATGACCTGACGGAAAACCAGCATGAATGTGGAGCTTAAAGTTTCTTTAAAGTTTTAACCTGATGATAACATTTTTACACAGATTTTTCTGCTTGTCCAAACACTTCTAGAAATTCAGTGAAGAAACACACCGAGGGCCAGAGAACAGAAGTTACTATTCAAGGTTTCTCCTCTTTATCTTTATCAGCTCTGGCCTTCTCCTCTCTGCGCTGGTTCTCTCTCCCCGAGGGAAAAACCTGCTGGATGTGTGAGAGGAGGTTTCAGTGCAGCTCAATCCCAACAGCTCAGCACAGAAACTTCCAAGTGGATGATGAAATCCTCCTTTACATTCCTCTTCTACCTTTTAGAGAGGAGACCTGGTGAGCATCACATCACACACTGAAAAGACACACACACACACACACACACACACACACACACACACACACACACACACACAAACACACACACAAACACACACTCACACTGACAGCTTGCTCAGAATTCACGCCAGGCTCAAATTCACATCCAAATACGTGGCTGTGACTCAAAATGTACACATATCTCTCTATACAGTAGGTTTAACCTGAAAATGAAACAAAAACAGGAACAAAGGTAAAGGTAGCACGCAGACTCTGCTGGTCCTTCTGGAAGATGTTGAATCTTGGGTAAAGTTGTTTTTAAATCTTGTTTTTAAATCGATGTTAAATAAGCCAGCCCTCTGGATGTCTGTGCTGCTCCAGGCGCTCGAGCTGCTCACTGATGTCTGTCCAGGATTTTAGACGCTTCTAACCAACAGTTTCCAGCTGAGGCTCTTCAGTGAGCTGAAACCTCATCTGCACAAATGACTCTGACAGAGCTGGATTGCCTCAAGTCTGCTCACAAGAAAAAAAATGACAACAATTCATCTGTTCCAGCCTCTCTGTACTTGCTTACATTTTGATTTTGAATTTACGTTTAGTGTCATTGTCTCTGTGAGAACAATCCATTTGAAGGTGACTGCTGTAACACGTGGCGGGAATCAGGAGTATTTTTCCAGCATAAAGACTTCATTTCCCATGAGCGCTATCACCCACTGTCAGATGTGACTCTAACCAGGACGTGCCTTTGTTTTGAAATCAGATCTTCTTTTTAAACTCTTTGTTTAAGACTTCTTTTTTCGCAGCGCTATTGTTTGAAACGTGACAACAATCAAACCTTATGAACTCAGTTTGTAGCAGAGTTTGGTGTCCAGAAGAGGAGCAGACTATCTGTTCAGTGTTAGGGGAGAACGGGGTCATTATATCTCACCATCAGAGGGTGTTATGTTGACATCTCTGGAGTCAGACAGCTGAACTTGAGCTGAGAGGACTTTTTTTGTTTTTCATGTCAAACTGTGAATATTAAAGCTCCTCATGGTGTAAAATGTGCAGGGAAAGCTTTTGTTTAGATTTTTATTAGCTAGCTAGCTAACTGCTACATGGATGTTATATACAGAAGGATGGTCTAAAGATGTTTCCTGTTCATGTTCTTTGTTCATTTTGTGTTGAGA